>OX375797.1:6661335-7911335 GCA_947359425.1 Lagria hirta | reverse complement strand
TTATCAGTCACACTGATCACAATGGGTCATTTACTATTTAAACGTAATTTTCATAACAAATTTTAACAGAGAATAAATTAAATAAATTACAAATTAAAGTTAACAATAAACAATCAAGATTGTTTAGATAAAAACCAGTGACGTGACGTGTAACAGTTCGAGAGTCTGATCGAGTACCCAGCCAGTTGATGCGAGTTGGAAATGTAAACGGCGAGGCGAGTCGAGACTTTTTATCAAATTTTTTAAAGTGCTCTAAACAATTGATATTGACGTCTCTAATCTCATAAAAGGTAGTGATAACCCCCTAAGGGAAGAAACACAGGAGATATGCTCCTTAACACAGACAGGCGACTGATTAATTACTACGTCGCTAATTAATTTATTGTAATTAATTAATTAGCAATTAATCAATCAAATCTAAACCTTGTCCGACAACACATCAGCAATATCAATATTAAAAATCATAATAAAAATTATCAGTAAAAATAAAAAAAACCAAATGTCTTTAGGTCAGGTTAGATTAGGTCAGTGTTGCGTTTAGTTGAGCGCAATGCTTATTGCGCTCAATGCTATATATTTACCTACTATGCTTTTTTTGTAAAAAAGCATAGTAGGTAAATATATAATTTTGGTATACAGTGTGATGATAAAGTTTGGAACAAAAATAGCTGCTTTGTATGTTGTTTTAAAAAAAACACTTTGAAAAGTTATAACGAAAAATTTTTATTTATGACGTCAATTGTTTATGAGCGATGACGTCATTATCAATTTTTTTAAATGAAAAACCCATTTTATTATCTGTTTTGATATTGATACGTTACATGACAATTCTTTTGACAAAAAAGCATACTAGCTTTAAAAATTAAAATCTTAAACAGTAAAAATAGCAATTAAACAAAAAAACAAACAAGACTTAATGCAAATATTTGAACTATTTGCCACCAACCATTTGGCTTTGACCGACACGAGTGTGAACACTTTGTACATTACGCTAAAATATGTCGGGCTTATATCTATTGATATGTTTAGTGTTATTTTCTCAGAATAATTGTTATGTAAGATTTCAATTTTTTACATTATTATTCAAGAAGTCAAAAGGTCTCTAAGGCAAAACTGATAAAAATAAAAAAAATTGAGATTGTTATTTAAAAAAATTGATAATGACGTTATTGCTTAAAAACAATTGTCGAGTAATCGAGTGTTTTTTTTTAGCTTATGAATTTTGTTCCAAACTTAATCATCACACTGTATAAACTATGAATATTGATTTAGAATAAATATATTTACATTGAGTAAGGTTTGATTGTAAAAAAATATTTTTTAATTAAACGAGTAACGAGATGCAAGATCAATAGATGAGAGAGGTACTAGCAAAAATGTCGCAATATTAATTTGCTATTCATTACTAACACAAAACATACCAAATTATATAAGAGAAGTACAAAAGGCTCAGTTTATGACGAAACGACTGTATTTTGTATACAAAACATATACAGTCAGGTCGATAGCAGCGCCACCAACTGTTGAAGCGGAATTTGCTGGAACTAAAAACTGAGGTTTCTATCAAAGCTGACCCATTTTAAAACTTGTTGTAGACGCTCCAGAAATGATATCTGATCGTTCTGTAAGGGTCTGCAAACCTGAGCCATATATATGGCTCAGGTTTGCAAAAGTGGATCAGGATGTACCGCTCGAGAACATAGTATAGGCTCAGCTTTGTATGAAAGCGCTATATATATATATATATATATATATATTCTCTGTGTTTAAAATCACTCACTTAACCTAACATTATTATTTTCTTAAATCTTTTAATTTTTTTTGGAAAATATTAAAGTGAACTTGTTCTGTTGCTTTTAATTCAGCTTATTTTTGAGACAACAATGTTTTTTAATTTTTTTTAACAATTTGTAAAAGATATTTTGTTTTTTTGTATACTATGTTATTTTTTGTATATAGATATGTTAGGATAGTATCTTTCTAACAAATCTAAGTAATAATTTTATCTTGCTTAAAAAAATTAAATCAATTTAATAGTCTTTATAAAATTAATATTTTTGGCTCATTTTTTTTTTCTGTACGTTGCCCAGGGCTTTGTTTTTTTTAAATATTTAAGGTTGCTCTCTTTTCTCACAATTTAATGATTTTTGCCACCCGAAGATTTGCAATTCTATAATCCTCTAGAGAACAGTTTGAATAAGACTGTGATTATTAATTTCTGTTTTCAGCACAATTTTTGGACATTTTGTTCGGTAATAAACTTTGTTGATTTTTTTATCCAAGCGAAATAGGTATCTAAGCGAGTATTTCATCCGGAAATACTAAAACAACACAAATATTATTATTTATTTATTTATTAAATTAATATGTTACTGACACTTTTATGACAACTGCTCTGCTGTCTACATATTTTAAAGACGCTTATTAGTAACGTCGGCAGCAAGACAAACATTTTTTTTCAAAGTCAACCTAATATTATCAGTCATTAGGCTATAATATTTGTGACAACAAACTTGAGAAACAAGTGGCAATAATACTGATAGTAGTGTTTGGCAAACACTGTATAGGTAATTTATCTTAGTTTTACTATTTTTTACATCTAATTAAATTCCTATAACAAACGGTTCAAATTAAAATTAATTTAGTTTTATATTAGTTTTACAACACAAAAATCTGTGCAGCAACTGACAGCTTTTCCGACTAATTGGAGTAAGCTTTTAGTTGTTTTCTTTATACCCTATTGTTCCTATATAAAGTTTTAATCTAAATTAGAATTTGCCGTCGCCTCGTACGGTTTTATGCAAATCGCTGTTGTTTTTATATCTGAGCCGCCTGTAGAACAGAATTCTGTCAACTGAATCTAAAAATAATTGTTTTTAATTGCAACCAAGTTTGTAAACATCTGTAATTGAAATTTTTTTTTCAGTGATTTAATTTTTGAGAGTAATTTGTGTTTTTTCTTATTTTCAGTTAAGCAAAACTTTTTAAATTGAAATTGGTAATAACGAATGGAAGAGGATGCTGAAGCTAATTCTACTCGCTTTTATTTCGAGAAGCAAAAGCATGTTATTTATGTTGCTTTTATTAATCCATAGGGTTTAATTTAAATAAATATATTTTAAACGTTAACAATGCATATCATACTAGTTTCTGAACATTGAGGGATCAAGTAGATACACTAGAGAGTCGACGCCAATATATTTTGGTGTTTCAAGCGTGCAGAAAAGCTTTCTATGAGCTTGGCCCTTAGCAATTATAGTGATTAGGGAGTCTAACCTACACCCACATCTTCTAGTAAAGGTAATTTAATCCTGTTCTTCCAGAAACTTAACACAATCTGTTTATAGAACTAAATACCCATACTTAGGAGGGTTGTACTATATAATTTTCTCTAAAGCAATTAAATCTAGCGTATTTTAACTAGCTAAAGAGACTCTAAAGAGGTTAATGACTGTTTACCATTCAATTAACCTTAAACGACTGTTTGCTTCAATTAATACATTATAAATACCATTATCATAAGATTCTTAGTAAAACTAAACCGTTTTTGATTTAAAACATACACTATTTTTGGCTTGTATATCGACAAGTATTTTGCAACTAATTTCAGTTCAAGCTTACATATTAGTTCATTAAAGAGTTACATTTTTTAGGCCTTACTTTGCGTTTTTAAGAGGACGCAATTTTATTTTCCTTGTGTGTAAGGAGGGTCAGTGTAAATCTAAAACCAAGTTTGTGGAGTCACTCTTGTCCTACGGCCGCCATCTTAAAAATAAAGGTTGTAATGGTTTTTACAATATATGTATTTCTTAAAATATTTATTTGATCAAAAAAATTTGTTAAAACTTTTTGTTACAAATTAAATTCTCTAGAACTTTGGTTCAATAACTTTTTGTTGTAAAATAAAAAGATTCTAAGCGAAAATGTTTAAAAATTTAAGAAAAAATGTATATTTTTTGATATAACTTTTTTTTTATCATTTTACAAAACAATTATGTCAAACCATTTTTGTAGACCCTTTTTTGAGAAATTTTATACGCAACATTTTTTTATTAGTCAATAGCAAAGGTTTTACAGCGCTCCGAAAAGAATACTATTTTTCAGCACTCTCAACTATACATATATTTATTATACGTGTGTACTAATAATGTGTCATCAGTTATTGTTTTTTTTTTATTTGGTTATAATAATTTTTTTAATTATTAATAATTAAATCTTAGAATTAATAAATAAAAATGACTTTAATGATGAACCGCCGACATTAACGCCCGTTTTTTCTCCAGTTCTCCCACTGATATTTAATTCAGAAAGCCGATCAGATGCTGAGCCGCAGCCTGGTCCATCAAAAAGCTTGAGAACGAAGTAGTTCTAATTTAGAAAATCACCGTGGATTATGTCTTTTGAGGACCTAAAATAAACGCGCCTCCAGACTCTACCTAGTGAGTGGTGACGAAAAGAGTCAATAATTCATTATTAATAATATTCAAGATCAAGCATCACTAAGCGTGTTTTATTGAATGCATTCGTTTTATGTCAGTTTTTTAAGACTAAAGTACCGACAGTCTATAGTGATGACTTGATAAGGTAATATTGATGGAAAAGGAAATTCGTACAAAACACAATCAATAAGAGATCTTAAAATGTTAGTGATTACAAAATGTGACAAGTTATTACCAGAAATTCTGTGCCAGTCTTACACACCTGACAATTAGAAAAATGGTGATTTAGGAATACTGCAGTTAAGCAACGGCGTAGAAGTAAATTTATAATAAACTTTAATAGAATTGTTTTACGACTACTACTTTTTTTACCTTTAAAATGTGAAGGGTCAATAATATGACTTACTTAAGCAAACAACTCTAGTCTAATACTAAAACTCAAGCGGTTAAACTTTAGAGGATTAGTAGAGCAAAATTTAGTTTATCTAGACGTATTGTTGCACTTGTTCTATCAAAACACTTCTTGCTGTTGAACAGACTCGAGTAACAATACAGCTTCTTATTAAAATTGTATAATAAAACAATATTAATGGTACAAATAATATAGATAAAATATCTTTTTCAATCGGTAAATAATATTTATAATAGCTAGGTGTTATAAAATATTGCTTGATTGCTTGGAAAAGATAAGTGGTTTGTGGTATAATCAGCAAATGCTTTTCAAGTCAAAACTTTTTAGAGTTCTCTGAAAATAAATGTCATAAGTTATAAGCAAATAAAAAAAAAATTTGTTTTTTGCACATATAATTTAAAAACTACTTGTTTGAAACTTTTTAAATTTAAAAAAAAATTTTTTAAAAATATTTTTTTTTGGAATAAAGATTAAACTTTTGAAATTGTATTACAAAAATTTATAATTTTTCCAGAAGGTTAAAACTACGCTCAAACTCGAGTGTACGCCGTACCCACGTGAGACTTTCAATAAATAAATATTATTTTAACTTCTTAAATATAAAAATTAAAAATCGAAAAAGCTCAAAAGTCTCCAGAATAGATCAATAAACAATAATTTCCAGTTTAAAATTTTTTATAGCAGTTCTTCAATTTAGTCATCTATTAGTAAATTATAAATTTGTTTGTAGCCCAAACATTAACATTGCAAGTGCGATAACTGTTAAACTATAAATCTGAAAATTTTTTTGTTTTGTATAAGTGTTTTTCAAAAGCTTTAGAATAGATTTTTGTTAAAAAAATTAAAAAATTGTAAAATTTTGCTTTTTTGAGTGAGCTTCAATCATAATTTTCGGGGATCTCTAAAAAGTATTGATGTAAAAAGCACTTGTTGACTAGACAAGTTTTGTTTTGATGTGTATTAATCAATGTTTTTATAAAATTAGCGTCAAAGCTTGCCTTTATCATCAAATCGAAGTGACAGTTATTAATTTGACATGTGAATCTAACCTCACTCTCAACTTAATAAATCAATAGCTCAACACATTAATGAGATAAAATTAAAATTAGTTAAAAGCACTTGTAGTGTTATAACAAACTAAAAAAAAAAGCTTGCTGAAAATACCCGTCTACCATTTCATCGTCATAAAGCTATGCAAACAGTGAATGTAAAATCTACTTTCGATATCTTGCTGCAGTCAATTCTCTACCAAAAAAACTCGTCTAATAACTCACCACTCACTATCTACTTGGTGGTCATTACAAAAATAAGATTCCACCGCATAATTTTTCTGTTTTTGTGAGAAAACCATTTCAATTAAAAAATAAATTTGCAAAATTTAGTCGTTAGCATGGCCAACTATAACGCGAAATTTTAAAAAACACTTGTTATTTTCTAGGAGTATTAATTTAGATTTAACATCATTTTACTATTAAGCAAATGAACATATTTTTCCTTAAATATTTTTCTAAGTTCTTTATATAAGTTCAGTATAATATGTATATTGCGGCATTTTTTATTAGTTGTTTAAAATAATATAGACAATTTTGCTGCTGAGTACAATATAACACATGACCGATAATTTTATCGCACTGGTGGCGATTATGCTTGCCACGGACATTTAACATTTGGAAATACTACGCTTATCATAAAAAAAAGTACTTCAACAATGCAAATTTTAAAAAATTTTAATAATATTTATAAATTATCTATTTATTTTTTTGTATGTAATTACAAAACTAGTTCATTTGGGTCAAAATTGACAATGTTTTTTGCTTTTGCAACTTATTTATTTCTTGCCCAGCAAGGTATATGGTAGTATAGTAAGAGACAGTTTGAACACTCATAAAATTACGTTTATTAAAAGCACTAATCACAGCTATTAAAAATATTAGAAATATATTTTTTTTAAGAATATTTGGTCAGTCTTTTTAGAAACATTTCAATTTTTTATTCTAAATTTAAATACTCGCAATCGGCTTATCTTTATGGTTATTCAAATATTTTGTCTTGTACTATTTTTATCTTTATCAGTGCTATTTTTAGGTGTTGCAGAAGAAGATGTTTTTGGTCACACAAAAAGAGAAATTATAGATTTTGGCCGAAACTTACCCAAAAATCGTTCATTATTTGAACTCTATTCGAAATCATCTAATAGTTCTATGAGATTTCTGCTATATCAAAAAGGATTTGCAAAACCAACTTTTATAGCGGAAACTAATGCCACCGGACTAATTGACGTCCGTCTTGAAAGCTTTTTTATCATTCATGGTTGGCATGGTAATGGTACTTTACCATGGATCATAGAATGTGCAAAAAGGCTTCATCAAGTTGGGAAATATAATATTATTTCTGTGGATTGGAGTGTTTTGACTTCTGGCGATTACATTACAGCTGTCATGAATAAAAAATTAGCTGGTTTCCGTATTAAAGATTTTATAAAAATAGTAAACATTAGTGTCTCTAAAATTCTAATAATTGGACATTGCTTAGGGGCGCAGGTTGCTCCATATATAGCAAACGCACTCAGTCCAGAAAAACTTAAGCAAATCATAGGATTAGATCCTGTAGGACCTCTTTTTGATTGGCCTATTATCCTACAGAATCTATATCGATTAACGTCAGATGATGCCAAGTGTGTACAAGTCATCCATACAAGCTTTTTCCTTAGAGGAATTACTATTCCCTGTGGAACTACTGATTTTTATGTTAATAAAGCTAATAATCAACCTGGATGTATGTCAGGTCAGGTCAAATTTTAATTTTGTTTTTCTAACAAAACTTTTTATTTTTATAGTTTCTTGTAGTCATGAAATGGCTCATACTTACTTCATTCTAACAATTACCAACACAACCAAATATTCAGGAATAAAACGGTGTTCCAATAAAACCAAATCTGTGAGAACCAAATCGTGTCTATTAGATCCTTCAGGATGTAAATTAGACATAGCATATATGGGATATGGTATGGATTCAAGTAATTGTAATTTGGGAATTTATGATGTTCCAGCTGAGGCCACAGGAATAGATCCTTATACTCAGTTTTAGAAAATTTTAAAGTTTATAGATATAATATAATAATATATCAATATATTTAGAATAATAAATATGTATAAAATATATTCTAATAAACATATAATAGTGAAATACGCTTTCGATGACAATCATAATATTAGTAACAAGTAACAGCAACGTAAAATGCGTCTATCAAATTAATAACCATTGACATCCAGACGCAGCGGAGTCTATAAAAATTCATAAGACCAAAAAAAAACCGTTCTCTTTCAGCTCTTTAGTGAAATTATTGAAAAAAAATACTTAACAAACTATATATATAATAAATAATGAAGCTATTAGGAATCATAAAACGGGCATTTACCTGAAATAAATAATAATTTATTTACATAAATTAAAAATCACTTAACCTGCAATAAATAATTAAATAATTACACCAATTGTTATCGTTAATACATGAACAAAATAATACAATTTATAAAAATTCAACTATACTATAAATACAACTTTCTTTTTTATTATTATTTAAAATTAATTATGTTTGTTGTAGTTTTATTTTTACTGCTTGCTACTTCAGGTGTTTAATATTTAGGTTTTTTCGTAATTTTAATATAATTTTTAAGGATTCACTCAAGCAGATTTTTTTGGAATAACAAAAGAACAAATTGGAAATTTTGCAAGAGCTATACGTGAGAATATTTCTGGTTTTTTTCTAGGAGTGTCTCCCAATACGGTAAAATTTCTTCTGTATAAGAATTGTTCAGATGAGCCATTGGAGTTAGCAGCTAAAAACGCTACTGAACACATCAACACAAGTTTTGAATCGTTTTTTATTATTCATGGTTGGTTCGCTAATGGTAAAAGTCCGTGGATTAAAGAATTAGCACACCGACTACATAAAGTTGGGCAGTTCAATGTTATTGCTGTCGATTGGAGTATTTTAGCGCTTGCAGACTACTTTGGGGCTGTTCGAAGTCTTTCAGCTGTTGGATACCGTGTTAAAGATTTTATAGAATCACAAAATATTACTATAAATACAACCCAGATTATTGGACATTCTCTAGGAGGACAAGTTGCTTCATTTGTGGCAAAAGGTCTTGGTCAGAGTAAAGTTAAGCAAATTGTAGGATTAGATCCTGCAGGACCTTTATTTGATTGGCCTATTTTTTTACCACAGGATTATAGATTATCTTCTGATGATGCAACAACGGTACAAGTCATTCATACAAGTAAAATTGTAAGAGGAGTGACTATAACCTGTGGAACTATCGATTTTTATGTAAATGATGGAGCAAATCAACCTGGATGTACTGGACTTTTTAAAGGTACTATGTATTTTAGAGGTCTAATATCTTATAACTTTTTTAAATTAATTTTAAGTACTACAGGTAAGTTGCATTGACAGCAAACGGTAAACATAATCGGAAATAATGTTTCAAGAAATTATATATTGTAAATTAAAATTTTAATGACGTCTCTAAAAGAACAAACAGAGAACCATTTAGTATGATTTGTGTACAGCGGCACAAGAATAACTGAATAGTTTATAATAATTTTAGATTAAATATTAAAACAAATTTTGTGCAGGTATATTATCTTACAGCTTTAGCTTCATTGTCGTAACCAGTAATATTTGATGTATTTTTTTTCTCTATTGTTACACACTAATTGACTTTTAATAAGACCTTGCCAATGTAGTTTTTTTTTAGAAAAAGTGATCTACTGTACATAGATTGTATAAATATTTTTTTTAGCTACTTGTAGTCACAGTTTAAGTCACACTTACTATATTTTGACAATTAACGATACGTATAAATATCCAGGAACAAAACTTTGTTCCTCAGATGATTTCGAACGTGATTCAAAAAATGTGGCATATATGGGCTATGGATTTGATAGAAAGCATTATGGAATTTATAATGTTAAAACAAATGCAACAAAAATTGATTTTGCGACTAAGTTCTAGAGAACACAAATAAAAGTTATCTAAAAAATTTACAAAATGCTTTGTTTTTAAGCACTCAAAAAAAGCTTATTGTTTCTGAATCATGACATTTGACACTACATACAAAAAAAACAATTATTAAAAATTAGCTAAAATCAAACATAATTACATTAAAGGCACCCTTAAAACCTTACAGAATTCTATATATCTTGACATCTTAAAATAACTTTTACATAATATTTCTTTTATATATTTATTTTATATAGTATAATAAGTATGTAACATTTATATAATATCTCTAAAAACATTATATTTACATTCGGCCTTGATTTTTACTGCCTGCTGTGCGTAAAAATTGGCTTAACAGTCTACACTTTAAGTACGTTTATATATTTAAATCTCTTTACACAACAAAAATATATTTATTGAAACACCAGATCCTTATCTTTTTTTTCGTTGAACAGTAAGGAATGATATGATTTTGAAAGTTTTAGGTGCTATTCCTATCACAGATCACTGCAAAATTGTTAGTGGTTGTGGCTTGTGTTGTTGTTTGACATAATATTGAGTTAGAAGAATTTATTCAGTTTTGTTTGATTTATAAATTAAAACATTATGAAAATTAAACTTCTACTCAAAACAAAAAAGATATTTTTGAATTAAACGTTGTTTTGTAGAAATATAATTATTCATCTTTTCTATCTTAATTTTAGGTTGAGAATACAAATATTGAAGGTTAATGAATTATAATTTATAGGTTAAGAAATTGTATTTGATAGAAAATATAATGAATAATTTTTAAAAATTGTCAGAAATAAAGTTCAATACAAGTCTTGTACGTTAAACATTTTTCAACGTTCAATCATTAAAGCACTCCGCTACGCGTCGTGATTTAAATTTATTGTACTTTTTAAAATATAAGTTACCGCATGTAAATAACTATTTTGCTTCTAGATCTATTGTTCGGCGCATGCAAAAAATTCACCGGTTCGAATAGCAACCGGTAAAAATATTAGAGAAGTCAAAGCTACTTTATAATTTACAGTCGGTTATTTCTAGCATTGAAGTTTCACCCAATTAAATTGAAAACCGACAGTTGTATTTTTTAACCGAGTTATCTGAAATTTTCATTGACTTTCATATTAGATTTTTTCAAGTGAATTATTGTGATGTTAATAAACATGTATTCTTGATGTTTATTGCCATTTGGTTGGTAATCATTATAATTAAGTAAGAGTGATAAGTACGATTGCAAATAAAGCTCATTTCTTAAAATTTTACATGTTTGCAGTTCAAAAATTCATTTACAAAATTGTGACTTTTATTTTGTTAATTTAATAGTCAAGACAGTTTTTACTATTTACATTGCCAATTTACAAAAGCTTAATCTACTCCAATGATCTTTATTCGGAGCAGATCGGATTATTTGCATTTTAAATGAGTATAAATGGAATCTTTTAAATGATCTCTTAAAAGTTTCAACATATTTTAGTTTTAACTTTGTGCAAAGGTAATACCAAATCTTTATATTTAAATCAGGTTGCAGAATTTGAACAAGATTGACGGAATAATAATCTATTCCTTAACGTCACGCAGCTCTGTTTTTTATTGGAGTTTTCATAATGAAGTGTCTAACTCTGTTATTTTTGTAGCAATACGTTTTAGTGCTTTTTATTTTAATACGCTATAAAAATTGTATGGCCCTAGCAACTTATAAGTTATGTCAAAGTTTTAACAGACAGCCCGGTTTTTCCTATTATTTATTCATACAAGTTTGAGTATTGCTTTCTGTACGTACTTTGAGCTTATCTTTAATCAGTAAAATTGTGCAGAATCAAATTTAAGTGGTGAGATCATATTTGGTTCGAATATAATAGTTTTATATTTAATTTTCTGCTGTTAAATAGTTATTAAATATCCATAACTTGTGCGCAGATTTATGATAACATATCTATCGGTTACGCTAAAAGACAAATTAAATTAAGTTTTTTTTGCTGTTTTTTCTTATAATAACAAATATAAGAATTAAAAAATTGCGTTAAACATATTAAAAATCAAGATTCTTGAACGTTTTTACAACTTTTTAAATTTAAACCGGCATCAAAATACTAAATTGTAAATTGCAAAACGTTGTTATTAAATGTTCTAATAAATTAAAAACATAAGCCAGCTATTGATGATGATCATTTTTTGATGATCATATCACCTTTATAATCAGTGAATTGTTATAAAGTTTTTTATTTCTACATAAGGGACGCAATAGTGACAAAGTGTTCTAGTCGTACATATGTATTGGCTAATATACTGATATCATCTCTATTAAAAAAGTTTTGTGCGCTGCTCTACAAGTATATTAACAGAGTTTTTGATTATTTTTTTATGTTTTAATTATAAAATGTATTACAGAACCCTTCATAAATTATACTTTTTATCAAGTCTTCAAAACTTGTTTGAGCTAGTGTGAACAACAAAAGCCGCCGATATCATCCGAAAATCTCATTTCAATTATTAAAACAATTTCTCATGTTTGAGATAGATTAGATTTACACAAAAAGTAGCTGTCAAAAGTTTCCGTTCAGAATTTAAATAATCGGACAGCAGAAATGATTTCCAATCGAACGAAAGGCTTTGGCTACGCCGACCTAAGCCCCTTGTATAAAAAGAAATAGATGTCCCTATATTAAATGATCATTTGTCTTAGACCTTTGTATATTTGATTAAATAATGCATTGCTTTGTTTTCAAAGCTTCCAAAGGGTAAATTGTTGACAGTTGAAACAATGTTGATTTTGGAAATTTCTTGTTTATTAGCTTAAACATGCTAATCAGAAATCAGAGGGCTTAGGCACTTTTTATAAAATAATAAATTTGAACATTATTTTTTTGAAATCTAGCACAGCTATATCAAATGCGTCAAAAGACATAGAATTTAGCTTCTCATTTGGCTGCAGCGATTAAATTTAAATTAAAAAACACCTCAAACAAAAATCCTACAAATTAAAGGATGCTTTTATGATGCGAAAGAGCTTGACAAATCAATGCTGGTGATTGATTTGGCACTCGGTGGTAGAAAAGTATAGAGGTTTGTAGCATTACTACCTTTTGATTGGTTTATAGCCACAATGTGTGGTTCTTTGATCTGAACTTTAATGAATATTTGCAAGCCCATGGTGATCATTCTTTCATAAAAGAGAAAAATTTGGAATGAAGCAGGCCGCATATAATTGCATTTTTTCATGTGCTGAAAATTGTAGAGTTAAAGGTAAAAGCCTATTATTTTCATGCTTTGTTTAATTTATCTGTGTGTAAGATAAATAGTTAAAAAAAAACAAAAATAATTTTGAACTGTTATAATTGTTTCGCTATGAAAGTATTTTTTGTAATAATTTTATTATTTGTGTTTTACTTAATAATCGCTGTTTTTTTTCCTAATTGAACTCAAAATATATTGTCTTTACCAGAAAAAGCTCTTAAAATTATAGTTTTATTAGTTCAACATTCCACACCCTTAAAACATTTTCAAACCTTGACTTTAAACTTAACAGTAATTATATTTGATTTTATAACAAATAGTGTGATGAAAAATTTGATATTTTCTTTAAATACATTGTATGGTAATAACTTAGTATAACATTGTCGGTATGCAAATACATTTTGTTTGTAAATATTATAGAAATCAAAATTGTAAACCAATAAATTAAATGCTCTGTATAATTAGCTACAAATATGTGCACATTTGGGCCATTTGAAATAGACGAAAAGCCACTTTTAAAATATCTGCCATAAACGAGACCCTTTAGTTTAGGCTCCTCAGATAGACCAGCAAAAATGTGTTATTCACAGTTGAAAACAAATATATTACATTATAAGCAAATAGGATTCCGTACGATCCGCTTTAAAATAGAACATAATATTAAAACTAAGATATTTAACTCTTAAAATATTATATTTAGAAATAAATAAAAATAAACTTTTTAATAAAAAAGCTGAGCCGCCAAATTCGACCTAAAGCCATAGGAAACTGGCGGAAAAAGTAATACTATGGAAAGGAGGACCCATATAAAACCAAGTCTGCGACCGAGGAGAGAGCAGAAGACAGAAGCAGCATAATATTGTTTTGCGCATTTGTTTAATACAAGCTTAGCAGCCTAGCCGCTTAAGCTCTATTTTTCGACTTACGTAAATCAGCATCTGACTGCATACTGTTTTCATTATCAACTTCTCGAGCTTGGCAGCCTCGCCGCTTGAGCTCAAGAATTTTGCTAATTTGCACAGTATCTACTATTTTACAGAAGTATTGTTTTGCGTTTTTTGCCTAGTACGAGCTTGGCAACCCAGCCGCTTGAGCTCAGACCCACTGTTGCCCGAAACGTTTCAAATAATCTTATCTTTAATACAGGAAGCAGTGTCGAGCCGCTTAAGTAAGCCATGGAAACCTCGGAGAAATGTCGATTTCCTCAGACTGATGCCTTGACTGAAGCAGACTGATGACTTGACTACTGCAAGCCTAGGCAACTCTATTGCTAAACTATAAATTCTTGGAGAGATGTCAGAGACCGATCTATTCTTAATAAACAAAACTGATAGAGCCACAACAGCAAGTTGAGCCAAAACTCACATTCTAAACGATGAAAATCGTAGAAAAGCGTTGATTTTTCTCTAAGCAAAACTGATAGTATTGTTGCAGATTAGACAATCACTTTATATATTATTATATTTTAAATCAAAGATAATTTTATTTTATCAAATATCAGGCTAAACCAAAATTTACCAAATATTTCTATTTGATTAATAAATAATAATGTAACTTTTATTTTAAAGTATATTGTTTTTAGGATTATTTTAATAACACTTGTGTACAAACCTTTTTGCTGCTGCAAGGGAAACAGTGGAGTGTAATTTAGTTTCAAAAACACATATACCTTTTGTCATATTTATGTAATGCTTCTGTTATGCTATATTATCTTATTTTTTTCTTGACTTGTTGTCAATTCTGTTGCACTTTAATTGGTGAAAAAAAGATGAGTTAGTTCCTGCGAGGAGTGCTATAGACAAATTTTGATTGTTGTTTGTTTTACAATATCCACTGAGTGGACTTTAAACTTGCTCTAAAAGTAGCAAACACATATAAATTCTAAGACTAAAAGTCTTTAAAATAGCTCTAAAACTAATAACTATATGTAAATGTTAAGACAAAAAGTCTGGTAATCTAATTCTAGGATCAGATCAATGCTATTCATTTGTTTACCATAAAAATGTTGTTTCAAGATAAAACTTCCAAAACCAAACAACTAACTGTAAAATTTACAGTAAAACCCACACTTTCTGCTTTGAAAAAGCACGCAGCATATTTTTGAATCAACGACAATCCTTATATTTACTAAATTTTTGGCAGTATGCGATTGGCGGATACACCTTTGGCAAACTATATACAATAATTTGTCACTTTGTAAACTAAAAGATCCTAGTAAATTTAGGGATACTCTACGGAGTAAAAGACGGCAAAAATTAGGTTCCAAAATTAAGCCCACGGTGATCTCAGGGATATTTGAGCACGTTGTAACAGAGAAAACTTTAGGTTTTCTTGCAACATACTTTTCTCTTCAAGGATGACAAAATAAGACAATTTTTAAATTTATTTTCTTTACACAAACCTGTTTTTCTGAATCCAATTAGGTTTGTTTTTTATCATGTTACATCTGGCAACAATGCTTTTACAAATGACATCTATAATGTAATCATGATAAGATTGAAAAATTGCATAATGTTGAATGGTCAAGCGAATTGAGTTCTTATTTTCCTTCCTAGATACTCAATACGTCAAATACTTGAGACAACAGGAGGACTCCTAAAACTTATAAAATTACAAAGTCAAATTGATATTTCAGTCTCTTAAAGACTAGAATTGTCACCATAGTCAGTAAGTACCATAAAATCAGTAGTTATTTGATGCATAAAACCAAAAACTGGCATTTTGCAAGGCAAGTAAATCTTTAAGAGCCTTTTCAAAAGCGTTTTCGGACGTGTAATTTACTAGATTTTTTGTGACACCGTAAAAGAATAAATACATATTTTACTGAAAAAAAAAATGATTTATACTGATAACGCGAGTAACTAAAAGATTTGCTATTAAAAAAATCAAGCTTTTTTAATAAACAAAATATTAAAGAATATATATTTTGCTTAGACATTTCAAAAATTATTCGCGTTCTGAAAAAGTTGTTGTTTCATAAAAAACAATATTCGAGCACACGTAAACAGGATCTGTTTAATAGTATTATCATTGCTTATTACTATTTTATGTTTTAAAAGTGAAGAAATCATGCGAATATAGGTTAAGTTTTTAAAATGTAAATAATAAGTTTAATAATTGTTTATAAAAAAATAATTTCTAAAAGTAAAATTATTCAAAAAAGAATAAACTGTTTGAAACGATATACAATTTTCGGTAGTTTGTAGGGTACACCAACGACTTGCCACTCACAGCGTCTGTGAGGCGTGGGGTTACGGTTTAGGAATTTGAGGGGCTATAATACAAAACGTTACTTGTCGTTGATAAATGTCTGACAATTGACAGTGACAGCAATTGATGCCAACGCAAAAATTTAATTGGCATAATATTCCTAGTAGTCATTTTCTAACCTAGTCTAGCAATAGCTTGCTGTCGGCCGATTAAGATTTGTAGAAAATTATGTTTTGTAGACGCAAGGCACAAAAAAATATTTTTCTAAAACAAATATACGGTGTCTTTCCCAAAGCCTTAGCGCAAGAAAATAGACTAAATGCTCCATAAGACAATAAGTTTAGTGGGTGGTTATATATTAAATTTCTTCTGAAATCAAAAAATTAAATATCTATAATATAAGCTAAAGTGTTCTTAGATCATAAAATTTAACTGGTTTATACGGTTTTTAAAAACCGTATCTCATTTCACTTCAAATTTATTTTAGAACGACTAAATGTGAAGGCAGCCGTTTATAATACTACTTTTTATAAGACTTCTATAAAAAAAAAACACGTGGAATTGTATAAAATTAGAAGATTAATATTTACTACATATAAAAATAACATTTGAGTTTCAGAAAGTAGTATTCTACAAACGCATCTGACATGCTTTACACTCTTATGTCGAATTTAACGAACAATTTCAAAAAAATATAATTTTGCAGTTTAAAGTTTCAGTTTAAATAAATTTATTTATCTATGGTTGTTCACGTTTTATGTATTTATAGACATGTAAGGATTAAATTTTTCACTATTTTATATCCTAAAAAATAAGAATTAATTAATAAATTGAAACTTGTTTTCTATTAACTGTCAAATTAAAATATAGAAAAACAAAAACGGCGTCTAGTTTCCTAATAAATAACTGAGATGGATACAATTTTTTAATTCATTAATTTAATTTAAATTACTAAACTTTATTCAGTTTAAATCCAATCAAATCAAATCAGATCAATACAATTTAATTTATTCATTGATTTCAAACTTTTCAATTTATTAGTATACTTAAAATTGGTCTTGTAAACGATTTCACTTGCATCACTAAACTATCTACTTTTTTCTGAAAAATAAGTCTTCCTCCTATGTAGGCTAATTAATATTAGTATTAAAAATTTCAATTGAAAAATTTCTAAAATGTGATAATTCTATAATATTTTCACACCTAGTTGACAGATTAATTTGATTTTATTAAAGTTAAATATATGTCAAGAGTTTTTTAGTAAATTATTTTATTAATTAGTTGGATCGGAATCTTTGGCACGATAAACCATTAATTAACACAGTTTTAAACCACTTGCCAAAAAGTTTATTTTTTATATCTCAAGAGCTCTTTCGACCACCATGTGATCATCATCAGGAGATGAATAAAACTGACCGTTATTTGTTTAATTTTACCTGTTTTGGGGTGTTTTTGGTTTTTCCACTAATCCGATCAAGGAACTGAAAAGAGGACCGTCATCTTTGTTTAGAGCATAAGCCTTATGTTTGAAAATTTCAATAAGCTCAGCGGCGTCAAGATCTCTATAATTATTTAGTGGCTTTATTAATTTTACGCTGTTAATACTAATTTGATGATTGCTATTAAAGGCGTGTTCGGCGATGCTAGACTTTTCTAGTCTGCCAAATTTAAGATGAGCTAAATGCTCTTTGTACCTGGTTTGAACTGATCTACGCGTTTGTCCTATATAACATTTTTCGCAGTTATTACACTCTATGCGATGAATTCCAGACCTTTCTAAAAACAGAGTTTTGTCTTTTGGACTTCCTAGCAAATCTTTTAATTTTAATCCTGATCTATAAACCGCTCTAAATCCTAAATTTTTAAGCACATTATCAAGTCTATTGGTTATCTTAAGTTCAAATGGTAGTGAAATAAATTTTAGTTCTTTTTTATTTGTTTGAAATGTTGTGCAATTTTTTATATTTGATTTAAATTTTTGTTTGTTTATGATATTGTTTACTAATTGTTCATTATACCCATTAATATTAGCAATTTTTTTGATAAATCCTTTTTCTTTCTTAAAGTTTTTTTGACTTAAAGGAAAGTTAAATAATCTATTTACTAAAAAACTTAAACTTGCTACTTTTTGTTGAAAAAAATGATTTGAGTCATTAGGAATGTACCTTAAAGTGCTTGTTTCTTTTCTAAATACATCAAATTCTAAATCCCCTGTTGACTTTTTAATTATGTTAACATCTAAGATGTTAACATAATTAATTTTATTATGTTCGAGCAAGTTTTTTAAATATACCAAGGTATATTGGCTTTTTGGCAAGTGGTTTAAAACTGTGTTAATTAATAAATTATTTTATGCTACACTAAACTAGATCATTATTTATAAAAAGTACAACAATCTATCTTAAGAGTTTATTATAAAATCTGTTCAAAAAGCTATAAATTTTTGATCTGCAGAGCTTAGTTATATATTTACAACATACACTTGAATAAAATTTATTATGTTTCCAATAATTTTTTTTTACAAAATATAAGCAAATTGATAAAAGCACGGTTTTTCCTTACGGTAGCATTGCTCTAATCCGTTAGGGCTGTAGAGTATAATTAGATTATTTTAAGTACTCTATGCTTTGATAAGTTTGCCATAAGGGAGAAGGGCAGCCTAAGAGAAAACAAGCGCCTACTTATTTAATCAAGTTTATAAAACGTAACCGTTTATAAAGTTCTCCTCTCTAGAGCTGACTGTTTTAAAGTCCAGACAGAAGAAGGAAGTTATTTAATTAAATTTAGAACATTTCCGTCTTATAATCCAGTTTGAACATTGAGAATCGACCGCAACATTCTCTCTTGTTCTCTTCGATTTGTTAAATTTCAATGAAAACTCGAACTCTCTCCGAAAAGTGCTAAAATAGCTAGCAGCACTCTCATAAAAATTTTACTAGTGTATGTTGATTAAATCTAGAGTGTTTTGGATATTGTCACTGAGACAGGTGTTTTTACGGTTGAATGTAAATCTTCAAACATTGTAGCTCATTTTATTTTCTTGTGCATTTTCCTGTTTGTTTTGTGCTAATGCTTCTTTCTGTTCCGCTACATATTTGCGTTTGTGTTGCAGTTTGTGTAATGACAACTAATCTCAATTTGTTCGCGTTGTTCGACTGACTAGACTTTAAACGAATGCTTCTCCACAATACACTATTATCTCTAATACTCCAGAAATAACCGCTTTTATCACTCAGTTTATTACACGACTTTTGTCTACATTGCAGCCAATTTATGTTCATATTGTTTATTTATCTTGCTGTCTCCGATCAACTAGATCAATATTAAATTATAGTCTATAGGAAACACGATACAAATTATTGAGTAAGTCTGAGAAATGCTGCAAATTGTAATTGATTTCTTGATAATATGTATAATATATTATATATTCATAAGACATCTGTATATCAAACATTTAAACACACTAACCAGAAAGCTTTTATTTATTCAGTTTTTAATTTTTTGTAATGTTTATTTTAATTAGTTTCGATTTTTATTGCTTTGAAAAAAATTTGTTTTTCGCTATCATATAAAGAGTTTTCAAAAATGTCTATAAAGGACGTCACCAAAAGTTACCTCAACTAACTGACTATCTCAAAGAATTTATACTAAATTCCAATTTGATTAAATGAAAAAGAAACATTACTAAAACAGATGACCAGCTAGTGATTTTTACTTTCCTGACCAATTAAAATGTGCAAAAATTAGTTTGTAAAATTTAAATTCTATGACATTAGTTATAAACTGACATTTCTGAAAACTGATTATTATAGTAGAAAAAAAAACGTCAGAATTGTCATAGACTCCTGGTTTCGTTATGCATTTTATCCATTTGTTGGCTTGTGTTTTTTTTTATAGAAAATCAATTTAGAAGTTTCCATCAAGGTCTAATACAAAAATATTCAACTAGGCTAGGATAGATCAGATAATAATTACTAAACAAAAATGTTTATATGAGTTTAATATTTTGTTTTATATCCATAATCTTTAGGTAAAAATTCATCAAACATTTTTATTTATACTGCTCATTATTTATTTCATTTTTAGTTTCTTAATTTCACTGACACAATATCTTATTTTTTAAATTAAACAGTTTAGAGCAGTTATGTCAGTCAGAAAAATGTAATAATAAATCAGAAACGACAGTTTTTAAACGCTATTTTTAAAAATCTCACACTTTAAACTGTTTGTATAAGTTTAGCTTTTCATATATTTTTATACAAACATTACTTAAACCATTTCTCAGGCTTTTCGTGTGCTCAATTTGTTTTAAAAGGGTCTAACTGTCTTCTCTTTGTCATTGTTACACTAAAGCCTTCTAATTAAATAAAAGTGCAAATTTATGTGTCATCATTTATCCCAATGCTCTCACCTATTTTAATTTCTATCATTCAGATTCAGTAATACTTCTTTAATTGTAAAAAAACCTTTAATCATATCAGATCAGCTAAAATTTAAATTTTATGAAGTATTTAGATATTTAGAAACATATTTATTTTAATTTCAAAAAATCTCAGTTTTGAAAAGTTTTAGATATTTAAATGTTTTAGACACAACACAAAAACTTGTACACAATCTGCGTATTATAATGCAACAACATATTTTTCCGGAAATCGTCTTGGAAACAACATTTTCCTGCTTATTTACGCGCAGGAAAATTGAGTTTTTCAGACTAGTACTGTAAAAACGCAAAATAAAAACAAAACTCTAGTAACTATAGTTGACAACAAAATTGACAAACTTGATTTTTGTAGAATTTGTAAAAAAATTTCTAAAATTTGTAAATTTCGTCTTTTTTTACGATTTCCAGAAAAATTTAATACAAAACACGTCAGTAAAATCTCTTACTTGACTCGGAGCTTTAAAATACTCGGCACAAAGTGCCTCGTATTTCAATTTAGCTCCTCTTCAGTAATGTGAAAGTTTCCTGACTTTTATGTAAATAACTATTAAAAACAAAAGTTTTTAAAATATTGAAATTATAGGCAAGCTTTTCCGAATATTATGTCAAGCCACGAGGCAAACTCCCATTTTAGTAATATTGACAATGTGAACTCCAGTTCTCTCATACACTTAACTTACAAACTCCTTAACATACTAAAAAATAAACTTGCCGATCTTTCTATTTAGGTCATTATGCATGCTAATGAATTGGAGAACATTATTTTATTAATTGGCGTTCATTTTGATCAGCTCACATGGTACGGTCATGTTTTATATTCCCGCGTTTTTCTGCTCTTCTCTGGAAGTTAGTACAGGGTTACCACCACTCAAAGATTGCTCAAATATCAATCTAGATCGTCCGACGACACAAGCTATAAAATTTTTAGCGAAATAGACATCTAGTAGATAAAGATCTCACGGATCAATTATTTGTTGGAATCCCCTCTCTAGCCGCTCGAAAAAAAATTTTCCTAATTCTTTTAGAATTAGGGCTTTAAAGGAACAGTTAACTTAGCATGTCGTTTGTTCCGGTCAAGATTCACATTGAAATGAAAGAGAGCAAAATGGCTACTTGTTGCCGCAAATACTTTTTTATAGAAGCGCGCCGTTTGCGCAGATAATAACTTAGAGTACCAAATTATCATATTAAAATATAATAAAAAATGTTACAAGCGTGCGATCTTAACGTTGACATTTTAAAAGTAGAAAAAAAAAATCTTTCTCATATGATAAGTCAAAGGAGATGACTGTCGATTGTTTGACGAGTTCTAATTTTGGCTTCATCTAATGCCGGTATTCATAGTCGTAGCTCAACATCAAGCTTAAGCTTAGACTCAAGCAAGGACTCCGGCAATAGTCGAGAAAGCGTTTGCATGCGTTTTGAAATAGATTTATCGCTGATTCCATCTCAAGCAAAGACTTCGGCAATGCTCGTAAAATCTGATATTCATATCTTGAGCTTGAGGTCGAGCTCAAGACCGGCCGGTATTGATAGACAAATCTCAAGATTTAAATATCAAATTACGGTGTGAATAAGGGCGATTTTTGCTTGATGAGCAAGCGCACTGGCTCCGTCTCAAGTCTGACTTGGGCAAGGCCTCGGACTTGTCTTGAGTCCGACTCCAGACGTCATTCGCCGGTTATGGCATCGTTTGACGTTGGAAAACACTGAAGAGTATTATGTGTTGCAGTTGATAACAACGAACATTGACATGCTGGACGAGTTATGTACGGGGTGCTGCGAACCCATTGGAATTTTTTTTCAACTTTGAATGTAAGCGTCGCTACAGCTTCACAAAAGACAATATAGTGAATGTAGGATTGCTTGCAAATTAGTAGAAAGACAATTATTACTTACACAAAATTAAAGGGCCCACATTTTGTGCAAAAATAAAAGCATTGAATAAAAAATGAAAGCATTGAATAATAATAAAAGTCACAGATATTTATTAATTGGGTAGTGTTTTCATTTTGTAACACCTTTTACTGGTAAACATGAGTACAAAAAAAGTAAATTTTTTATTAGTTTACATTATAAGTGTAAGGTACTGTTTGCAGAAGCATAGTAAACAAAACGGCAGCCGAAAACTTTCATCTTTACAACCTTCTTAAATAGCTCCTACACTCACTACTATGATAACTTTTTTGCATCACATTTCCTGCAATAAAAAGTCTGGTTAAATTTATATTAATGTTGCACTTACATTGTCCTTCTCAAAGGCGCGCAGTGTGAGCTAGCTTCTATTTGGGTCTCACTTTTGCAGCTTACGTGTTTTGAGGAGAATACTATTGGGGTTGTCCATGCGAGACTACAGCAAGAGTTTTGCTTTTTGTGTGTACGCAGCTTTTTCGTCTATAATGTTGGAGATGTTTAAAGGTGTTGGCTGGACATTTTGGTTAGACTTCTAAGCTGGTTCAAATCCCATTTAATTTATCTATTTCTTGAGCAAATG
Source organism: Lagria hirta (assembly GCA_947359425.1). NCBI lineage: Eukaryota > Metazoa > Arthropoda > Insecta > Coleoptera > Tenebrionidae > Lagria > Lagria hirta. The sequence goes on along the minus strand of OX375797.1, from coordinate 7,888,088 downwards.
CCTCAATCCACATGAATTAAATAAATAGTTCAAATTATTGGTTTTATCTTTATTCACACACACATATGCCTTATTGATTGTTTCAAGACTGACTAAAACGGATGATGTTTGAAGAATTGACTAAACGTTTCTTGTATATAGCATGAAGCAGACTTCTTGATCAAGGAAGACTCAAGTCTGAAACTCAGAGACGCCTGCCAAAACTGGCCATAGAATAAGAACTCTATTGTTATGATATATAGGACTGCAGGTAGCAGTGCTGCCATCAATGAACGGATTGCGTCCCTACCCTTATGTACTAGACGAGCAATTTAGGAAATCACATTTACATCATTTTGATTTAACAGCACATTCTATGAAGTTACCATACACGTATTCTGTCAGTAGACATGTACTCACCCGTCGTCATTCTTTTTTTTTGCAAAAACAACACAAAACACTTTTGTTATAACCCCTGCGGCATCGAGTTATTTCTTGACCTGTTACCTTATATAAACACGAAGAACGACTGTCATGCGTCAAAATGTTAAATTTCAAACCTAACAACACCAAAATGAATACTTTGGTGACTTCCGCAAGACGCACGTTTTCCCAAGCATTGTCGAAGTCCTTGCTTGCTTTCCTGAGCATTGCCGGAGTCATTGCTTGAAACGGCGTTTCAAGCTTGATGTCAAGGTTAAGCTTGAGATACGACTATGAATACCGGTATAAGGAATGTTAGAGCAATCTGACTGTTTATTTTGAAATAGATTATAGAAATTTACTATCGTGCTATAGATTAGTATAGCACGATAGTAAGTTTCAAGAAAGAAGCAATATTTTCCGGCAATAAAAAGCTAATTAGAAAATAACGATTTGGTTTTTCTTTGTTACCCGTTGTAGTTTTATCCGTTATAGTTTGCAGGGAGAGATTCAACGTTTTTCTGGGTATATTAGTTGGTATAATCTACTGAATATTTGGCCCATGAAAATCAGAGAGTATTCTATAAGTGTGGTATGAATGCAGGTGAGCATAATTATAGCATAGATTGCCAGTTAAGTAATGTAATTTTAAACATCTGACAAATTACTGCGGGATTTTATTTACTGGAATCACGATGGTTCATCATCATTTTATTGTATATTTGATAAAGACGTACCAAACTAAAAATTGATTTATTGTTTATTGTTTACTTGACACCTTACTGATGTTTATAAAAGTTTTTCTTTTAAATGTATATAAATATATTATAAATTTATAAGTTTCCATTTGTAACGATTAACAACTAAACTAGAACATGTCCAATTACCTAGATTAATTACACTCCCTAACTCTAAATTATTACACTATCTGAAAACTCTTATATTTTTTATGATATTCTTAACTCAAACGGCGTTGATGTTTATCTTAGGCTCTAACTTTTTTGAATATTTTTTGCGGCAATTGTCGGAATATATTGATATCTACTGGTTGTATTCCACATTTTAACTTTGGAGGCGCAAATTAATATATTTCCTAGTGATATCTGTCAAATTTACTTCCGCAATGTCATCGCTTGTTGTCGCTACAAATTCTCGCGTCACATAAGTCTTTGTTTCAAGAATACTGATTTTCAAAAAACACCATTCTTTTACAACATTTTTTACTCGTAAATTTGTAAATTCGGCTTTCCTAGACACGTGTAACTCCAATTATTGCTGCCACCTATAAAGTATATGTTTATTAATTCAACAAAGCACCAGAATTTTCAGCTGTAACTTTGCAAATAAAAATTCGTTTACGTTAGCATCCTTGAAGCATTTTTCGATGTTTTCTTTAGTAAGAATCTTTGACGTTGAATCTAAAGTACGTTGGTTATACTGCCGAAGATATCAGGGTTTTCATACCATCAAAATATGTCAATAACCCCATTAATTTTCTTCTGTTTACAGCAATTTTCAAATTTCTTGTACGCAGGATCGTAGCGCTGCTTAGACTTTTTGAATATTAAATCCAAAACAACCAAATTGGCATTTTTTTCAATATCTGAATGTAGTTCCAAGTCAAAATTAACATTAATTTTTTTGATGACAGATATTTATTAAAACATTTTTTTTTCTTTGTGTTACTTAGTTACACACTTACTTGGTAGTTGACAATGTTTAGATGTTGACAATGTGGAATTATTTGTAGAAATAAAAATTAGTGAAAAGAACGGTTTATTTAGGGAATTAGATAAAACATTGTACGTAGACACATTATGAAAACGCAATATTGTTCAATTCGCGTAATTTGCAAAAGTCGCTGGCGCTCGTATTGGCAAATATTACGTTTGTTGAACAATATCGCTCTTTTCATAACTCGTTACGTAAATGAATTAAAGTGCATACTCAAATCAACTACTTTTAATGTTGTATAGATGTTTAGTTACGGTTTCCAGTAACAAAACATAGGATTTCTTTAGAATATAAATTAGACTAGTGAAGCCATGTGAGATGTTCAGTTAATACATAAATTGCTAAAATCAGTGCTAAGTCTAAGATTTTTTCTTAATTCTATACAGAACGGACGGGGTATTATAAATTATTATAATATTGCAAATGGCTGTAAAATGTGAAACTTTTTGTTAATATCATACCGAACATTTTAAGAATTGATTAGTAATTAATTAGTTGCATAAGCCAATAACATGTAAATTGATTATGTGATAAATAATTATTTAACTGATCATAAAGCGGCAGATTTTTTACATTTGAAATTGGCAAAAGCCTTGTATAATACATGAGAAGTTAAAACAAAATCATATTGTGGTCTGTCAAAAATCTATAATATAGTCAAAATCCTCTTTATAAAAGTGAAGAAAACTCTTTTGGAATAATTTAGTTCACAAAACTAAACTAATAAGTTTTTAATAAAAACATCGCAGTTTGTCTAAAAATTAAAACACAAAACTTTCATGAGACATTTCAAGCTACAATTTTTGATGTATTATAGCTTCAAATTTTGACTTTAAAGCAGTTAGTTTGTCATTTTGTAGTGGTGTAATTAATTAAAACAGTATGCAGCAAAAATTTTTTATTAATCAAAACATTTTGATCGGTCAAAATCCGTTTTTATAATTATTTCTTGTAGTCTGTTTCTTATTTTTCACTTAGTTTATCTTAGTAATTTTGAAGTATAGGTAAATCATTAATGCATTATTACGTTCACTTATACCATTACAGGTTTTTTTGAACTAATTACAAAATATTTGATAGAAGTAGCTTTTAAAGCAGTAGGTTAGATTCTCGAGACTACAACATTCGTGTTAAGGATGTAAATGCCGAGATTCAATTGTGTCTTGTTATCAATCGTATAATGACAAGTAGTAATTCCAATAATCGCTCTTCTCGATAGCGAATTCGTAAACCTCATGTTTGAGAATAGAATCTCTACTCTCCGTCTCAGACTATCCAAGAAAACTCGCTTCAGCAGACATGACATTGACGATTAATTAGAGGTAGTAATTTGGTCCTTTGAACTATTAGTGTGAAGTACAAAGGATTCAAGCAAATTGTAGTGATGGCACTATCGATATCGACATGCCTTGGCTGTCAATTGTAATGAACCGTTTCAATGAACAACTGCTGTAATATCACCTGTCTATGCAGTCATAATAGGGAAGAGGATATGACTTGTCAATTAGCTTGTAATAACATTTGGAGGCTGGATAAACATTACATGTTGTTACATATGTAGAAGACAAGTATTGATGCTATGAAATTGTCAATATGGGAATGCAGGTACGCTAAATCTATCATAAGCCAATTGATACTTATCGAAGGAAGTATGTAATTATTATCTACGATTCACTGCTATTTGTAATTCTACTATATGACAAATATTACCAAATACACTCAATTACACTTTATTATAGCGTAAATTTGTAAATATGCATATTAGATTATTATAACTCATTCCCCAATGATAATATATTCATTTTTGTTAAATTATAATGTTTTTAAATGCTTAACCATAGACAAATAATATAGTTCATATTCCACGACCCGCTATATTCCACAACTTTTTTCTGTTATTAACATTTTGCCAGACTAATACAGACAAACTAGCTTTGCTGCGTTCCCGCTCTCTGGAGGTGTTCTTTTTTAATCTCTTTTGTATCTATTTTGCTTAAAATTAGTTGTTTTAGCAAACACTTCAACTAACTTTTAAATAATAAAAATAGTTTGTTTCTTTGACGACAACAACATTTTATTCCAAAAAAACTTTCAATTGAAAATTTATAAGCACAACTTTTAACAAATATCCAAGTTTAAATAATGCAGTCAAAAGTAGTAAAGTATTCAATTAAAGTATAATGAGCTAGATTACACTCAATTAATTCATACAATCAATCTGAGTTTATAAAATTTAAAATTTTGATTAATAGGGTTGGATTTATTTGAATTCATTTTTTAAATAAACTCCTAGAGTTTTATTCAACACAGATAAACAGACAATTAATTCTCAGAATAAAAGTTTGCAATTTTAGTTCGGGACTTTTCTTTTACAACAATTATTTATGTAAGTGAAATATATGTTAGAGTAACACCACATTCGATTTCACCAATTATTTACACAATTCTTCTGACCTGTTTTGATACTATATTCTTATTCAAACTGGCCAAATCTTTTAGAATGATGTTTAACTGCCACGTCGTTGTGTACTCTATAAGCACGTTGTATACTTCGTTGAAGCACTATCAAATCGGCCTGGCACTTTCGAATTCATCTTATAAGAAAGTCATGAGGAAAAACACAAAAACAGCAATTTTGTTCGTAGAAGTTTTGGCTGTTATTTGGTTGCTAGGATCTTTTTCCTAAACTGATAGTTGTCAACTTTTTGCTTAATCGTTGTTTACGTAACTAATTCATAAAGTAAAATTTTTCAAATGAGCACAGAGGAGTACTGCATTAAAAGAAATTTTTTTCCAACAAGATTAAGAACTTTTCAGAAAGATTACTTTTGCAACAAATAACTCATATTTTTTTAATAACAAATAACTTAATTTTTTATTTATTTTTCGGCTAATAGCGTTGTTTCCGCCGATTAGCTAACTTTTTCAATTTAAAATAGTCTCATTGTGTGGTTGCCATAGTTTTATTGAAATAAAAAAACATTGTTTTAAACATTTTCCCCTAGTTTCGATTGCAAAGTAAAAAACACCGAGGAGTATTGGAAACGATCAACTACATAATTATCTTTGAGCGATGAGTGCAAAAAATAGTTATTTTTTTAAAGTGCTTGAAATAGTTATTTACCGAAACGAATTCGGAAAGTGAAATTTTCCACATGAGCAATTTGTTTGCAGCACTCCCTTCGGTCGTGCTGCATCTATTGCGAGGGAGGCACATTTCTTTTCGAAAAAGTTAGGTACAATTTTTTTTTGCAACGAATAACTAATTTTTTAATAATAATTAACTAATTTTTTGATAATTTATGATTTAGTTTTTTACTTGTTTTTTGGTTGGTAGCGTTGCCCACGCCAATTATCTAATTTTTTAAATTTGAAATAGTTTTATTGCTATGGTTTTATTGAAATAAAAGAGCATCGTTTTAAAAGATCATTCCGCCATTTTCTTCTGCGAATTTTCGTTTCAAATTTGTAAATATGAGCGACTCCGATAGAGAAATTTTAGCTCCACCTGAAATTAGAGAATCTGCAAATAGAGCAGTATCAAATTTGCTTCCTGAGAAAAGCCGCTCGAGGTACAAGCAGCTTTTAACCATACAACAAATTTTTAGATTGATGCAAAAAAAAAAAATCAAAAATTTCACCGAGAATTGCTTATTGGCATATTTTCAACAACATCAAAGCAAGAAATATCTTTGGTCTGAATACTCTATGCTTAAACTTTGCTTAATGGTAAGGAATAACGTAGATATTTCAAAATTTTTAAACTTTTTGGAACGTTGTGTTATTAATCAATTACTTATTATTTTCAATCGTTTTCTTACTTATTTGGCAATAAATCTTTTGTGTTGATTATTTACGTATGTGATCAGAAACAGCCATTTTGTAGAATGGTTGTGTGACAATTTGTAATGAAGTGATTTTAATTTGGAAGAGGGATGGAAGCAAAACATTTTTTCATCAAATTTGCAGTCCACGCAAACGCTGCCGAATGCTGAGATTATCAACAGAAGCGCGCGCTACTCCCTACTCCAGTCAGAGACGCACGCTGCTCTCTACCTGTGCTCTCTAGTCTCTACTCCAGTCAAAGACGTGCGCGTCTGAGCCCCACTGTACTATGCGCAGACGACTTGGGACATGCCAATTCCTTATAAAAACCCGGGCTGTTGCAGGCATCAGAGAGAACACTCTTGAGCATTAACCGAGGGGGTTCCCACTCCCACCGAGAATACCTCTTCGGAAATTACCAGAGGTCTTCTCAGGGAGCAACCTACCGCCCTATCCCTCTCCGTCTACGAGAACACTCTTGCGCATTAACCAGAACGTTTCCGCTCCCAGAGAGAATTCCTCTTCGGAAATTACCAGAGGGCTTCTCAGGGATTGACTTACCGATTCACCGTCCTACCAATTTACCGTCTAGGAGAACACTGTTGAGCATTAACCGAGAGAGTTGTCACTCCCACCGAGAATACCTCTTCGGAAATTACCAGGGGTCTTCTCAGGGAGTAACCTACTGCCCTATCCCTCTCCGTCTACGAGAACACTCTTGCGCATTAACCAGAGCGTTCCCGCTCCCAGAAAAAATCCCTCTTAGGAAATTACCAGAGGGCTTCTCAGGGATTGACTTACCGATTCACCGTCCTACCAATTTACCGTCTAAGAGAACACTCTTGCGCATTAACCAAGAGAGTTCTCGCTCTCATCGAGAATACCTCTTAGGAAATTATCAGAGGTCTTCTCAGGGATTGACTTACCGCCCCACCGATCAACCGTCAAAGAAACTATCCTACCAAATAATTATTTTTATTTCTAACAGAGCCGTGGAGCACTTCCTGAGGCAGACGGCTTATATAAATATTGTATACAAGGTGGTAAATTAAATAAATAACCTTTAAAAAAATTGTTGGTTTTTTTCTCAAAGACAATGTTATCTCCACCGAGCTATCCGAAAAGAAAGAGTATCACATATTAATAAATTTTTAAAGATGTCCGACACAGAACATACAATGATTGTTGAAGAAGAAGAGAAAAGGAAGATAGGCTGGATTTACACTCTGAAAAAGACCGAGTTAATGGCTGATATGAAAAGGTTTGAACTTTCTACCGAAAGCACGTTCGTCGAACTAAGACAAAGGATGCGAGACTTGTTGGTAGAAACCGCCGCTAGTACTGGAGTGAGAAACACCAATCCGCTTCCGTTAAATCTAACTACAAATAAAATAAGTACTCCGTCACCTGAAAAAAGAGAGTATTTATTTCAAGATAGAGCAATTGTCAACGATAGGTGGAGTAACATGTTCGATGGGGTAAAACCAAAAATGACAAGTGACCGATTCTCTATGCCGCCAACAAGGAATTATCCACATCAAAACCCTCTACCAACCGGCCAAAGAACAACCGGAATTGGACATTTGGATATAATGAACCAAATAAGAAAATGGAACGTTACTTTTGATGGGAAAACAGATGCTGTGGCATTTTTAGAGAGAGTTGAAAAATTAGCGGACGAATATAATATATCACGGGACCAACTAGTATATGGACTTCCGGAATTGCTTTGAGGGCAAGCAATATTATGGTACCGAAATAATAAACATACTTTTCAGCATTGGGCCGATTTTGTAGATCAGTTCAAAACTTTCTTCTACCCTCTCAAATATCAAGAAGGACTCGAGGAAGAAATAAGGCAAAGATTCCAGAAAACACAAGAAAATGGACAAAATTTTATCATTCAACTTCAAACTTTGATTCGAAGACATGGAGGATGGTCTAGCTCAAAGGAACTAAACTGCATTTATAAACATCTACTACCAGAATATAGACAGTACATTCGTCGTTACGATATAATGTCTGTTTCCGATTTAATGATAAAAGTCCAAGAATATGAAAAACTGGCACAAGAGTTGAAAGCAAAAGATTGAACCGAAGCTACAAATAGAAGAACTTTCAACAATCCATCCGTGAGCTCTGTAAGCTCTAAACCAAACAGAGGGATATCTTACTCTATGGCGGAACCGACAACATTAAAACAAGCCGATCAAGATATTTTATGCTGGCAATGTAGTCAAAAAAGGCATACGCGTTTTTATTGTCAGAAACCACCTAAACTATTTTGTTCACGATGTGGCCGAATGGGAATTAAATCTAGTGACTGCACATGTTCAAGAAAATCAACAAACTTCAAGGAGACTGGGCAAAACACGGCTCCGAGCAGTCTCCAGCAATAGGAGCCAAGTTAGAAATAGATAATAACAACCGAATTATCTGGACCATCCTAATAGGTAAGAAAGTAATTTCAGCTTTAATCGACCCCGGATCAGTACTCTCATATTGTAATGAAGAAACAGCTAGATATTGTGAAACATATGGGTTACCGTTCGAAAATATGACTTTCCCAAACCAAGCGGAGATGGCTAATGGAATCACCATCAACACTAATAAGCAGTACCAGATAAGTTTCAACAAAAGCAATGTCAACTCTACATGGAAGTTTTTATTATGCCCGAAACTAACAAATCAAATGATATTAGGACTGGATTTTATTATGAAGCATAAATTAATTTTAAATTTCGAAACAGTACAAGTAACTCAAGGAGCACTTCCCGAGGCAGACGGCTCATATAAATATTGTATACAAGGTGGTAAATTAAATAAATAACCTTAAAAAAATTGTTGTTTTCTTTCTCAAAGACAAAGTTATCTCCCCCGAGCATCCGAAAAGAAAGAGTATCACATATTGACAGTTTGATGTGAAGTTTCTGGATTTCAATACAAACCTGACTAAGTCATTTCCCCTAGTTTCGCTTGCAAAGGAAAAAACACCGCCGTGTGGAAAAATTGTCTTTACATGCATTGGGAACGAACGAAAACTACTGATGTTTGAGCGATGAGGGCAAAAAATAAAATTTTCTACATAAGCTTTTTGTTTGCAGCACAACTGAAAGGAGTAAAATTTACAAGATGTTTTGCTTGTGAATGTTTGTTAACAATTGATAAAAATGACTAAAGATATTCAAAACAAACATCTCCAAATAAATGAAATTTATTATTTTTTTCTTTTTTGTTTTTTTTTGTTCAATTTTTTTGTTTTTTTTTCTATTTTTTTTTTTGTTTTGTTTATTTTTAACATTTATTGAAAACATTTGGCGTTTAAACGTAAGGCAAATTTTTGCCTCAGTGCTGCCATTTTGCTTATTTGTATCTAAACCAAAGCTAAATTGGCTCGAAAGGAAAGCAAATCAAGTAGTGATGTTCTTCTCAATCATCTAGTTGTAAATACCCAATTCTTATATTTGTCAGATTGTATTTAATTCAAGAGTTTACACAATAAATGCCAAGTTATTGAGATGCACAGTGTGTATTTTTTTTAACCGTGAATGCCTGCTAAAAAATCAAAAATAAATATTTCTTCTGTTTCAATTATAAACGCAAAAAAATCAAGCAGTCAATTTCTTAAGATAGAAGTGTTTTGCATCTTGTTTACATAAGAAATATTTAAGAGTAAACGGACTATACTAAAACTGATTTCATAAAAAACTCAAATTTTTTAAACATTTATTTTTGTATTAAGTGCATAAAGTGTTTTTTGTAAAGCATAAGACTATCTAGTCTCAATTTAAGGTCTAGACCCTAGACCATCAGATAGATGTTCGACAGACCGTCGATAACATTAATAAAAAAAATCGATTAATTGAACTGCAATAATTTACTTATTAAAAAAACAATGAAACATAAATAAACAAAATACATTACATAGTCATAAAAATAGAATTAGAAGTAATTGAGATGACATTTTGCATCAGTCATGAATTTTAAATAAATTGATCAACGATTTCTAATAAAATCATATACAAGTCTTGGCGAAAAACATTAGGTATTTTTGTCTTCTTGGCAAAAATGTAACGCTTTCTGTCCCGATTTAAAATGTACTATTTTTATTAATTTTAAATCGTTTTAGCCTCTTGAAGCGTAACAATTGCTGCTGGATTTTAGATTACAAGTAGCAAATCAGGAGCCACTAGTCACTTAAGCAATGCACGGTTTCTATATAAATAAAACAAAATCAACAGATCATCATTTGTAAATATTTTGATCTGTCGTTTATGTGCTCAGCAAATAAATTATCACTTCAATGAACAATTTCGATTAGCTTTTATTGATGGCCATGTACGTTTGATCTAAACGCTTAGAATTCAACTCTTCTGTTATTAATTTAATTTATCAATTAACTAGAAGATATTACCAAGTCGCCTATGGAAACAAGCATTGATTTTATCAATGTAGCAGAGACACTTGTAAGTTTGAAATGAATCAATTATACCTAACCCAATTAATTAAGTCTTAATTAAGTGACAACTTGACATGGGTTACGATTGATTTTATCAGTATTATATTTATCATTCAAAGAAATATATTACTTATTTTTTTAATAGCAGCAAATATGTATGACATTAATTTTGAGTGACTATGCTTTTTTGGCCGCATAGTCTTAGATCGGTTCGTACTAAAGCCGGTAATAATCTATAAAGATAAAGTCGTTTACAGCCTGGCGCAGAGATTGTTGTAAATTTGAATATTTCATTTTGATTAGTTTGCGTTATAGTTTTTGAGCGCTGTAAAATAAAAAAATTCTTATTTTTATCTTGTTTAAAGTTTTTGAGTATTTTTTAATAATTAAAAATTTATTTTACATTTAGAAACTAACGCAGGCATTTGTGCACGGCACTGTGCTCTAAAGTGTTAGTTGTGAATAGACGCCTGCACAACGGGCTTAGCTTACCAATGTAATAAAATTGTTAAATCATGCCAAAACAATTTTTTTTCATTTTCCAAAGTCAGTTTTGATTAATGCTAATATTATACACCCTGTATTTTTTAGAATAGCTGTTATTTACTGTCGTAGAAAAACACAAATTCTTTAGTTTTAAAAAAATTTGTAGGTACAAATACTGCTCTTAAACATTTTTTTAACAATATTTTTTAAATTGACCTATTATAACTTGTGAATAAGGCATCAGCCGTTCTTACACAAAATAAAAAGCAGAACTATAAAGTGCAGAACTATAAAGTACAGAATTCAAATTAAATGTTTCTTTAAAAAAAAACAAAAGTTTATAAAGTGTTCTCAACCGTACGGCATTTGCATTAAAATCAATTTAGTTTGAAACAAATGTTTAAGATTCTATCTGTACCCAAGCTTTTCACATCTAATTTTTTTATTTAAAGTCTAGATAAAGCAGTTTTAGAAAAAATTGTTAAAAAAGTTTGCAGCAACAAGTCTAACACATTTGAATTGTTTTACGTTTGCTTTATAGGATCTACAAATAAGAACCTTTTGTTCTAGAAAATTAATTTTTATTTGTTGAAACGCATCTTCTCTAGGTGAAACAATAACATATTCAAGACTTTTATTTGCGGCAATTTAAAACAGGCCACCGTAATTGCATTGTATTATAAATAAAATAAGCTTTTGCTTGATGTAAAATTTATTAATAGAAAAAGATGTCAAAAAAAAATTATTTGTTTCGTAAGTATAGTGTTCTAATAATTTTTACAGTGTTTTTTCAAATAGTGTTTGATTTAAAATTCTACATAATAGAAAAAATTTTAGAAATAAGTTTTACTTTTTTCTAACATTGCTGTAACTGTATGGCTTTAGGCCATCTTGTCGTTAATTATATTCAATAGATATAATATAAATAGCTTTCTTAGTGTTTTATTGGTTGGACAGATGAGTGTAGACTTACTAATAGGAGCAAGTTATAGCTGTAAAACAAAATATAGCAACAATTTAAAAATGCTCTCATATGCAATCAGTGACAAAATAAAACAACATCAATGGCAAAAATTCTAGTGGTTGATAAAAGCTGAATACAATTATTGTAACGCTATTTATGATAATCAAAAGAATGCACATTTATTTAAACTAGATCCGTAGATTTTGAAGACTATTTATCTTGCGAGCCGTCTACTTCTACATATGTTACAAATTCTATTACACAAGCGGATTTTGTCAACATAGAGAAGAAACAAAATGAGAGAACAACCGATCTTCGGGAATGAGTTCAATGTTTTCAGTAGGAAATTACAATGATTGTAAAAGCTTAAGCTCTTAAAAACGTGACTCAAATTTTTGATGTCAGGTAGCTTCTAATAGATGTCGCTAGTTTTACCATATTCCGAAAGCCATAGACACTTAGGTAATATAAGCTGAAATTCGTCACCGTAATTTTTTTCAAATCTAAATCTGTTGCAACTTGCTGAAGAGTTTTGATAAGAAACATAATATGTAAAACTTCGTTTTGTTAACTCTGCACAAACGTAATACCCGTAAAAAAAATAAATAACTTCCAAGAAAATGTAATTTTCTTCTAAAGCATACTAAATAAAACAGAAAAATACAAAACGTCTCCATCATTTCGTTTTATTGCCCTTCAGGTAATCATGCTTTACTGCAATCTTATCTAATGCATGTTTCAAACAAAACATTATAATATAATCTTCAAGCATACCAACTATTTAAGCGAGACAACTTTTTCTGATTAGCTTTTTCTCGCGTATAGTATCATCATTATTCATTAGGTGTTATTGTTGCAAAATAATAATCTAAAAAGTAGCTATTATTGTTATTATTGATTATAAATAATATTACCGTATTACATTCAACGAAGATGAAAAAAAATTGAATATTTTTAAATTTGAACTCAAAAGACTAGGAAAATACGATTGAAGCTGTTGAAACCACATTCCCATGTAGCAGGTGCGATTACAGTGGCGGCACAACAGAAGACGGTGTGTGAGGGCTTTTTGCTTTTGGTATGACGTGGTAGCTAGAAGGCTACCTTTGATCTGTTCTGCAATATTCTTCTCTGCAGCAAAACCGGCGATTTACTTATCAGACAAGAGAATGAATTATAAGTTTTATGTTGCGTATGGGAACCTGCTCGGTTGTTGGTTTAAAAGAAATAATATCACAGTATACGACGGATATAATGCATCCATCCTCTTCGATTTTTCGAACAGATTACTACGGGCATTCTACGGGCTAGCCTATTCACCGGAAATTATTGTTATCGAACGAGAGCCGCCATAACAATGTACTTAAATCACAAGCTGGAGAGAAAGACGACATAGATTAATTTTACTGCCCTAATTTATAAAGGTCAACGTTTAGTACACTATGTTCTAACCAAGAGATTTAGTTTAATTATTATTTTGATAAAATATTGATTCTTTTTGCTAAAATACTACATGGATTGGACAACCGGTTCAATCGCTTTTAACACTAATATTTTTCACAAATTTTTGTAACTATCATAAAAACATATATTTAACGTCAATAAAAACTAACTGACAGTTTTTTATTTGATTAATTGTAAAATGTATTATATTTTAAACCTTTTAAAACATTTTTGATAGCGCTTTTAGGTTTTTAATAGATTGTATTGATTAATTAGCTTTAGCGACATCAATTTTTTAATCGTAATGTGTACAATGCACTTAAAATCTCTACTTTTAGACGGTGTACTAAATTATTCAATATTATAGTAAATTTTCTAAAAAGTGCAAAAATATGAAAAAAACGCTAGTTTGAAGAAATTTGTTTTAATCATTGCGTAAACTTTTGAAGACCGTGATGGTTCTCAATATTTTGGATCTAACGAAAAAGAAATACCATCAAAGAGACAAAAGCGAAAGCATAAGAGATTAGAATTGAAGATAATCAGAATAAAGTATTTAAATTCAATAGTACGATTTACGCGAATGTATATTATACAGATTGTATAATATTAACATTAATCATAGGTGGTTTTAGAAAATAAAACGATTGTCATGACTTGATTCGGCGATTTTGTTACATTTTTAGTGCCGGTAAGCTAAGCTGGTATTGCAGGTGTCTATGCGCAACTGACTTTGACATTTCAGAGCACATTGCCGTGCACAAGTGACTGCCATAGACATTTGTATTATTTTCTGAATAAATAATAAATTTTTAATTATTTAAAACATAAACGGGAAATTTTCAAACTGAATGAAAATATGTATTTATTTTACAGCGCTCAAAAACAATAACGCAAATTATTTAAATTGATATATATTCAAATTTTTAGCTTTTTATTTAAAAAAAATTTCGTCATTGATTTTCTCGATCTTTTTTGCATTTTTTAAGAAAATTTAATATAGTAATGTATATATTTTTTACATTATTGGGAAGTAGAGATTTCAACAAACATAAAGCCCAGTGACTTTTTGTTCAACAATTTTTTATTGAAAACTAGGGTACTTTTCGATTTTAAGTCAAAATAAAGTAAAAAAATAAATAACTTGAAATAACGAGAATTACAGTATGATTTGGACATAAAAAGATCAGTTTTCACCAAATTTTGTAACAAAAAAAAGTTTTTTGCACAAGTTGAAAATAAAAATTTTAAAACGATTATTTATAATTCTCACGCCAATTTTAAGGTTATTCAAAAAAATAAGCAGTTTGGCTATAAATTAAAATAAACCGTTTTTATTTTTTAAAAGCTCACCCTCTTCCACTTGCCGGTAGATTATTTTTTCTTTTGTTTTTATTATATTTTTTTCATTTTCCAATAAGTTGCATCTTACCAATTTACATAACACATCATGTTAACAACAGAATTATTTTGTTTGCAGATATTGCAATAATGTTAATCTTGAGGCTTTTAAAATTTTAAATCAATTCACAGATTTATATCAAGTAAAATTAAATAAAAATGTTTAATTAGTATTTCTATTTTTTGTTGACTATCTCATTAACATAAAATTTTTAAAATGTGATACTATTTCTGTTTTTTATTAACAAAATATGTTTAATATTGTTAAAAAATTAATTTTTAAAACCTAAATTAAGTTTTTAACAAAAATCAAGAACATGTCACATGATTATTTACATTTATAAAAATAAGTGGGTTTACAGAAAGTAAATTAATCTGAACACCAGTTAAATTCAAATTAATTTAATATGTAGCTGTTTGGTTGCTTTTCATAAGTTATTGCAAATTCAACCAATCACGTAACGATTTAACTTTGATTTTAATAAAATATTAAGTTCCGCTACTATAAACGCATTCTAGGCCTTGAATTTAGAATTTAAATACAAATGAATATAAGTGTATATTCACAAGACCTGATACTTTTTATAATTTTTTGCTTTGACAAAATATAAAAGGTCTTGTTATATGATAAAGTTCTTAACGTTTTGTGTATTACAAAATGTATTCATAAAGCAAATTAAGAAAATATTGTTATATTTTTTTATGCATTTAACTTGTAAAGCTCTTAGTTTATAGTATTCTTTTATGTTTGTTTCTTTTTCTAATTTCTATCTACAAATGTCGAGAAAAGCTTTTATTTGTCGCAAAATAGTCGCAAAAGTTATATTTTAGAGAAAACAAATTTCTTATGCGCATCTCGATTAATTCTGACGTTATGAGGTATTAGTCAGCTTTCTGAATTCTCAAGGGATTGCGTTTTAGCCCGAAGCATCTTAGCTTTGATATAACATCACATTCAAAGTCGTGTTATACACTTGTAAGCAATACTCTGGGCACTTTGTTACACTGTAACCATCAACTTTCCTCTGTTCTATTTGGTGAGCACCAGCTATTTGCAGAGATCGTTTACGAACTCGAATCAATATAAGCTGGCAAGTTGATTGGATTGTTAGAAGTGACAAGACGATGGCAGCTTTTTACACCGAAAATCTGGAGACATTGATTGTAGATTCGCTCAGTTCGTTTTTTTTTAGATAATACTTTAAAGCTGTATCGACAGGCTCTGTCGACCTTTAACAGAACATTTTTTATCCATCGGCACGTTTTCTCTAGGGCAAATATTTTCTTGCTTTCCTACCTCAAATGAAATTTTTTTGAAGCATTTTGCGTTTTTTTTTATATTTTATATTATAATGCAGATATGCAGTCTGCTCTTGTCAACTTTTATTATAGTGTCAGTTTAACGTTCCTAAAAATTGTTATAAATTGTTTGTTTCACGAGTAGTAAAAATTAGCGTAATTTAAATAAATGTTTTGTAACTATTCAATATTATTAGATAGCCGATACTATTAATAGCTAAAAGTTTATGCTGATGTAATACAGTTTGTAAAAGTAACATTCGTTTGCAAATCAATACATATTATAATAAAAATGTAACGAAACCAACACAATGTTAAAATTCTTGACTGTTTGTCTGTGGGTCGGTGAACGCCAATCTTAAAAACAGCTTATTCGATTTAAATGTGGTTTTCACTAATATATTGTGGTAAGCTTTATTTAACATTTAGTGTTTATCTCTTATCAATCGCTGCGTAAATAAAAAAGTTGGTAAGTTGTACACACCTGTGTGGGTAAATAAAGCGCGCCGAAAGCTGCGCCGCTGCTTATAGTCACAGCGAACGCGCGTATTTCAAAAGGATATAACGTAAGAGTTACATTCGATAACACTGACACAATCACACTGTTTTCACATACCATTTAATTATATTGTAGAGTTTATAGGGCTGTAAATACATATTCTATATATTTAGTATAGTGCAGTTTCCAGTGAACCTACGTTTTGCAATGACAATTAATAAAATCCAGGGTCAGACGCTAAAAGTTGTGAGTGTGTATTTAAGTATTAGCTGTTTGTTGCACAGCCAGCTTTATTTGGCACGGTCACGTGTTAACAATCCTAGCAGTCTGTATGCTTTGATCCCTGATGACTATACATCTAATATCGTGTATTGAGAAGCATCACTGTAAAGTAGATTTTTTAAATACTCAAATAACGGTGTTTATGTCTAAAATAAAGCAATAAATTAGTCTGAAAAATGCTGGTTAAAGTCACTATTCAACCCACAACAAAAAATTGGAAATGACAAAATTAAAATGATCAATAAGATTATTTTATGAACAATTATAAACTCAACATACAAAACAGCTGAATACGGATTTATGTACTAGAAGGATGGCACATTCATACTCTAAAAATAGTGCGCGTAGTTGACCGCCAGTTTTGACAATACACTTCTCTACCCGCGTGATATATTTTATCAATATCGGCGTTTAGAATCTGACGCGAGATGTTGTTTATTTCGTTTCTTACGTTTGTTTTTAGGTCTTTTAGATTTTTTTGGCTTATCTACATACACCCTACTTATTAAATAACCTCAGAAAAAAAGTTTCGAATAGTTATGTCAGAAAATATTGCAAGCCAGAGAAGGTTATTATTCTTAAAAATCAGTCTATTGAAAAATGCTTCCTTTAAAATAATCATACTGGTTCTTGAAGTCTATTAATTTTGTCTTGATTGCCCAACTCTTAAACCACAGCGACCTTGTACAGATGAAATTTTGTTTTTTGTGACATTCTTTGTATTCTGCAATCTGTTATGCCTAGCACCGTTGCATTACCGATCTTGTTGGGTTATTATTGACTGCGTTTCTTACTCTTTCTTCGTTACCAAGATAGCGGTTTAACAGTTGATATCCTGTTTTGTATTCATGTTGTTTCTTTCCACTTTTGAATCCAAGCTGAAATGCAGTTACTTGCGAGATGGTTTTTGTCTGATACTAAAGCGACGCCAAAGACTCCTAAGCACAGCTGAAATAGATTTCAATGCACCGAAATTTTCAAAAAACTTTGTGTTGTGGCATCCAACGCCCTATTTTTGGCAATTATGAGTTAGGTATTTAATTAATTCCTCTACAGATTATTTTTTATTCAATAAATTAATTAGTCTTTTTTTCTGTATTTGTATTTTATATAAAAATTTAAATCAATAATGTGAAAGCCACTAAAAGATACTGCAAAAATAAATCGTGTTTTTAACGACTATTCTTCTTCTTCTGGTTATCAGGTTGACTTACACGAGCCAACAAGTGAATTTACGTTGATAGTCAATTCATTATTTGATAAGGGTTTTATGCTAGACAGCGTTCTGTTTGAACAATAATCACTTTAAATTTAAAAATTCTAATGACGTTTATTAAAATAGACATTAGTTCAATCAGTATGAATGTGGTCAGTTATGACAAACGAATTGGTTTACCAACATTATGATGCATAGATACCTAATAATTGTATAATGCCCTTTCAAGCTGAGTTATTTATGCATCATTTTTAAAATGATAGTTTTTTGATATTTTTCGATAATATTGAAAAAGTATGTAAGCAATATTTTGACAATTTTTTGTAATTTAAAAATTCTAAGTTATATAGTGTCATATTTAAATAATTGATTTTTTTCTTATAAAATTTATTCATGAAGAGAAAATAAATAACAAATTATTGTTTTTAAAAGATGACGCAATTTAAAAAACAGGCAATTTAGAATTTGGTATATTTAGAATCAAAACCAGCACTTCAAGATCAAATGACTTAGCCATTGTTTTCAACAATAAAACTGCAAATTAAAGTTTGTTAATAAACGAACTATTCATCTTTCTTTAAACCAAAAAAATCTAAGGAAAAATGATAAAAATAATAGAAATAATGACGGAACAGTAAATAAATAAACATAAACTTAATTCAAATGTTTAATCATTACTTTGTAAACAAGTAAACAAAAATTTTAATTTATCTTAATATCTTTCAAATGTAAGATGACCAAATAAAGAGTTGATATTGTAAACACTTAAGATTTAGAGCGGTTTAACAGTCAGAAACAGAATTAAAAGATTTATTAGAATCTCTTAAACTAAAAAAAAACTTAATTCAAATGTTAATCATTACACAACTGTGTAAACACATAAACAAAAGTTTTAATTTATTAAATCTAAAGATAACCAAAAAAGAGTTGATATTGTATTTAAGCACTTAAGATTTTTGAGCAGCTTAACATTCAGATACCGAATTAAAAGATTTGTTAGAATTTTTAAATTAAAACTTAAATAAAAAACTTTTTGTTTGATGGTATAATTAATAAAAAAAATTTGCATTTTTTTTTCCTAATGATCAAGAAATCTGCTTAAATTGTATGTGTTTGTGAAATGCAACGTACACAATTACTAAATTGTTATCAATTAAAACAACGGTGCAGCAAATTGTAAATTCTAGGAATTTCCTAGTAATAATTGTTATACACGATTTATCTCCAGTTTTCTATTAATACCATTGTTCTGTTTGAACTATAGTATTATAGTTTATTTTGTTATCAAACAATCAAATTATTGTTAGAATTGCTTGTTTCAAAACAAATTTTGTTAATGCATCAGAAACGATTGAATCAACATTTCTAGATAATCAACGATTCCAATAATCTCTGCAAAATATTGAGTAATTGCAGAAAATTTGTTCAAAATGAAACTATTTATCCCGAATTTGCATACATTGAGCGAGTGATATCAATCAAAGTCACCCTTAGAAAAGTAGAATATGTAAGTTTTGACGATGATGCACTGCTCTCTGTCCAAGTCAATTAATATGCATCAGGTCTACCTACCCGTTTGCCGGACTAGACCACTTTTAATAAATCACTTTGTGTTACAGTGATCAATAGATGCGTTTGTCTGTAATTACTCACAACCGAAAATATCCGCTGAGAAAAACGGTAGCAGCAGAGAAACAATGTTGAAATAAAATACATTTGTTTCACCACCACAAATTTCTTTGAAGCGGAATTATTTTACTTGAGGAAACAATCGATAATCTAAACAAAAAATATACGCACAGTTTGGGTAGATCCAACAAGTTTTACATAAATTTAATATTATAAAAACATGTGTTTTTTTTAAGTCCACGTTACCTAAGCTAAATTTTTTTTTCATTCTCAAACAATACTTTTTTATTTGTAATAATCGTATTTGATTTGTAACTTGAATTTTATTAAGAATCTTGTTAGACAGTAAGGAGATATAAAAACCATTCTGTGATCAATTCTTTTTAGTTAAAGCAGGGCGGCTTGCTGTCTGAGAATTTTCTACAATTTCTCTTGAAAGATATCAAAGAAGTTATACAAACAAGGTAATTAACAAAACAGTACAAGCTGAGACTTGTGATGCATTAATTTACTTTTTCATAAAGCAAACTTTTAACGCTTTGATTTCAAATGTTTTAAATAGGTTACCAGAATTTAAAGAAAACTGTCAATAATTACTACTGAAGTTGTCACGTATCAAACTGCATCCAAAATCTCTAGATTTTGTAAAAAAAATTTAGAGGCTGGTAAATCTGTGTTTTAATTTTTATAAAAACATATTTTAATCTCACTAAATAAACTAACAAAAATTTAAAATTTAAAGCATTTGAAGAGAATTATGCCACGTTGAGAAACTATCTTAATAAATTTAGATTTTTAAACAGTAATATGCTGAAAATAATTTCTTTTTTTAAAATTACTTTTAAAAATTAGAAAAATATTAGATAACGTCAGTGACAGTAAATCATCAAATATTAAAATTGATTTGGTGCTATTCTTGACCATACGTAGTAAGATGAAATAATTCTGTATGAGCAAGGCTTATCAATTACATTGTGTAATTGATTACAAATGACATTTGAGACACAAAAAAACAATTCTATTATTTTTTTAAATATTGTTGGACTTACCAACTTGTAATGAATTTTTGCGTGTTTACCTCACCTGTTTAAATATTTTGACGAAATGTATGTTTATTCGCTCAAACTATCTATGAAATAAACATAACTTCCAAACTGTCAAACGATGTTACTATCGTACGTACAAGGTAAAAATGGTTGTATCCATTAACTTGGTTTTAAAATACTTTATCATTCTTAAGTATTATTTTTCGGCTTCAACTGAATTACGATTTTTCTCTTCAGAGAGATGTCAAATAGATTTTGGTTTAAATTTATTCATTCTAGGCAAAAGTTAAGGCCATAAGATGAGCTACCAAAAGCTTGTAATGTAAATCTCTTGAAAAGCAAAACTGTGTTTTACATCGCACGTTGTTCATGTTTATAACGGCATCAGCAAGAAGTAAAAAAAACTTGTGCTTTTCAGCTGGTTATTTTTTGTTCAAAAGACCTAAATCAAAACAAATCCTTATATTTTTTATGTATTTTTGTAATACACTACACAGTGATGTAATTAATAAGCTCGTAAAAATAGCGTTAACTGTTGCAAAAAATTATTTATAATTTTTAGAAGACAATTTTCGCCTTGCCGTACGACAGCAACAATTTAGAGGTGATGTTCATTCTATAGATAGTCTGGGCAAATAGAAGAATATATTTCTTCAAAATATTTAAACAGCCGAGGTAAACACACAAACATTTATCACTACTTGCTGTTGTTAGTGATTTTTGAAAAAAATAATTGAATCTAATTTTTATTTGTGTTCTAAATCTTATTCGTAATAAAATGTCATAATCTAATTGATAAGCCTCGACCAAACAAAATTGTTTTATTATTTTATTTCATTAAACATGGTCAAGAATAGCACTCTTAAATCATAATTGTTGCATTTTCTAAAAGAAAGACAATTTACAAAATTTTGCTTGGAATAAATTTGTTCTCACTTTAGTATTGCCACGAAATTATATAATAATGCAACAAAATTACTCTGTTGTCAGCTTTGTTCCATTTTAATTAATTTGGATTTGTAAAATTTATGTATAAATTAAAAGTGTAAATTTACTGTATTATTATTAAAACTTGTAAAAAAACTGTTAATTAATTAAAACGTTCACAACAATCTAAAGCTGCACAAAAAACAACAATTCTTTCTTTTTTTAAACTATTATTTTACTTGGTTTTGTTTTTTTAATAGCGCTTTTATAAGAAAACATAATTTAGGCAAACGATTACACTTATGAAATTTATTTGTTTTCATTACGTTACTTTAGCCACCTAAAAAGTTTAAAATTAAATTCTTGATCATAAAACAAAAAGTTTTTTGCTTAAATTGGGCTTTGCATCAGACAAAAAAACATTATATAATAAATAATAAAAATTTTAATATTTATAATTCTTATTAAGTGTAAGCAAATTAACTTAAGCTTGAACCAGTAAACTCAGACATGTTTCGTTCTTATTGAAACTCTTCAGAAAGACGTAACAATTTTCTTTTTTAATAAATTTGCAATGACTACTGAGTTTTATGTTTCTTAAAATCAAAATTATTTTTATAACTTAGTAAAAATAGCAATATCTATTATAAGGTTTTTGAAAAATATATTTTAAAACAAATTTAATATCGGTCATCACAAACGACCTATAGCATCAACATGTAGAAAGTTGGTTTCATGATTTTGAATTAACAAGCTGATAGAAATTGTTAGTCTACGGATCTTAGTTTGAATAAATTCGTTTAGATTTTATTTTTTAAATTGGTGGTCGAAAGTGAACTACATAAATAATATTAGACATCTTTGATAGATTTTAACCAAAAGCGCTAATGTAATAATATCTTGATTGTTTAATAAGCCGTATGCTTTTGTCTCAAAATTATTTTCTATCAGAACCATGATTTGTCAATAGAATGCATCAACATGTAGAAAGGCAGTTTCTCAATTTTGATGTAAGAAGGTTCTGATAGATGTCAACATTTTCTACCTTATGTTAGCTAAACCAAAAAAAAAGCAAATAAAACGGATTTTATAAAACTTATTTGTTTTTTAAATTGAAAACTAAAACTATTTTATTTAATTCAAATAGACTTGTTTTAGATAAAGTTTTATAAACGCAACTTTTATTTATTTAACGTCAAATTTACCTTCAATTTATATTTTCATGTAAAGCTAAAATAAATGAATTTTTAAATTTAAATTGCTGAGAACATAGCATATTGCAATTAATTTGTTTTATTGCTGTACGTGTGCAAAAGCGGTGAACAATAAAAAAGGGTAGCTTTCACTTTAGCGAGAAGCGCTGTAATAATTGATTCTAATAGCAGTTAAATATTATACACAAAATTTATTTCAACTTAAATTTAAAACAAAAATTAGCTATAAAATAAGTTTTTTGCTATTTAGTTTGCATTGGTTAATAATCAAGCAAGTGAATCAAATTTTAAATTATTTCGCTTGATAGAGAAAGTTTGAATGAGAAAACTTAAATTGATTAAAAACAAATCAGTTTTAATTTTAAAGAACAGCTTTATTTTTGTCTTAGACTATTGGGCTATTTGACAAGGTAAAAATGCTCAATATATTTGTAACTTTAAAGTTAGTAATGATTAACCTCATGAAAATGTAGTGGCTTTATAAACACCTGAGCTGATATAAGCTGATTTATTGAGAACAATAAAAACGAAACAGCGCTGTCCTTAGGATTTCTAAAACTTATATGAGATGCTCAGAGATAAAACTTTTTATGCATTTTTTATACAAAAAATTTATATGAGTAACTTCTAAATTTTATCAATGATAACGTTAAACGTTGGAGGTTTTTTCAATTTTACAACTCTTGAATAACATTTAAATCTTTTTAAATCTTGTTTTGAATATTCTGGCAACAACTTAATAAACAAATATCTTTTTTATATACTCGTACTTTATAAAGTTGATCATCTTGCTATTTTGAACAAACATTTTATTTATTTAAATATCTTTTATAACAAAAACTTAGTTTCAAAGAAATTGAAACAGAAAGAATATAAGATATGGTGGTTTTTATTCGTTTAAGTCAAATAAGAAAAGTATGTCTTTGTAGATTTTGCAAAGTTTGCTTCAAGAATTTTCTGTTAAATTCTATGCAATTTTTCAAACGCATATTGACGTTTAAACATTTCAATGACGTATGAAAACCAAGAAATAAAAGTAAGCGGGTGTATTGTGCCGGTTAAATAAATTGATGTAATTTTAATGACGTTTCTTGTTGTAGGTCACTTGCTATCCTGGTGAGATAATTGATTGAATCTGATGCAAGAATTTAAAGTGAATTGTATTAATGAAAGACATTAGGAGAAGTGCCGACGCATTTCTACTAACATTTATAACTGGGTGATTACACATGTATTTAAATGATGGTCGTCATTAAATCATAGAAGATGCTATCTTAATCTATTGCTTCCTTAGCGTAAATGGGATTGGGATTTGTGCAAGGGGAAAAATAAATTTGGTGTACTATTTCTCTTTATTTATATTATTTATATTTTATAAGTACCGAATAATAACCAGTGTTTGGTTATTTTTGACTAAGACAAAACAAAATGTCATAATTTATAAACGTTCGCTAATATACATAACATAAAAAATAACTCTCTTATGATATATTTTTTAAGTTTTTAAACAAGATTATTTAGAGGGTGTATAATATTAACATAAAACAAGAACAGTTGTGTTTTTTGGCAGCAGGTCTTAAATCTCAGCCTGCATTTCTTGAAGACACAGATCAGTCGAATACATATTCGACTGATCACATTCAAAATGTGTATTCACAAATGGTGAATACACATTGACCATTTTTATTTTATTTTAAACATAAGATTGACTAATTATAATCAATTATTAGTGAGTAAGCTATTACCGGTGAGCTAAACTGGTATTGCTTAGAGCTAAACATTGATTGACAATTGAGCACTTCTAAATGTGAATTCAATTGCTAATTATTTGAAAAAAAAACAATAGATTATCAAACAGAAAAATTATATATATTCACAAAAGTCTCCACACCATTGCGTAAGCGACTTTCTATTACCGGTTTTAGTACGAACCGATCTAAGACCTGCTGCATAAAAAGCACAACTGTTTTTGATTCATGTTAATATTATACACTCTGTATATTATGAAAATAGTGTTTACATGGCAAGTTGCAAGCAATTGAGCTATTTGCCTACATAACCTATCAATTATGTACATAACTTCGCGAAACTCTAGTGAAATAATTTTGTAATGATATTTATATCAGCAATTTTTACACAACTTTTTTTGTTGCTATTAATTGTTGTATTTAAATCCTACATAATTCTGGCTAGTATTTTGTTTAAAATTTTTTTATTTTCTATCATCTCTTTCTTTAGCGGGTAACAGCTGCTTAAGTTTTTATGTTTCTTTAATAAAAAACAACAACGGAAATTTAATACATTACTGACAAATTACTAACGTTTGTAGCAGCTTTTTAAGTGAATCAAGTTAGGTTTTGCTATTTTTCAATGATAGCAAAAAACTCTCTTATATTAATAATAACTAATAAATATGTTTACAATTTTTAAAGATTTTAATTTATACCCTTGCAATAAGCTGAAAGAAATACTTCTGATGCAAGTTAATGAAAAAGTTAAGTGTACATTTTACCTGATGTATAAGCATTAATTCAAAATTACATTGTTTTTCTAATATTATAAATAAAACAAAATACTATGTTTTAACTAGATTATATCTGTAAAAAATGCTTAGGTACATTTGTTTTTTAGCTAAAAAAAAATTATAATTTTTAAAGGATTACAATTTGTCTCAAATTATTATTATTATGTATTATTATTATTATTAAAAAAGAAGCAAGAGAGGTAAACATTTGAGCTGCATTTAATTATTGAAGACAATTATATATACACAAGTTTTGTAAATTAAAACTGAGGTTCATATTGTGTATAATTATCATAAAAATATAAGAACATCAAAGTTTTTGTTCAACTTTTGTTTAAAACGGTACACAGTTGCAGCGCTAACAATATTGTCAACTAGGGCATTCCACAGCAAAAAACTCCGGCTAATTAAAAAATGTTGACTATGTAATGCTTTAAATGACTCTTTCTTCAATTTAATATTATGGCCGCAAAGTCTGGTGTCATTATAAATTTTGCAAAGTCGTTTAGATCTCTAGGAAGCAGATTGTGTGTTATCTGTATTAGATTGGCTCTATTTTGTCTGAATGTGAGATCGGTTTAGAGTGAAACCTTTAAATTTTCTTGCTTTATGTTATAGGGCATCAATCAGGCTTTTATTTAGCTAACGCAAATCAGAGTGCTCACCAAGATCTTAGATCAACTGTGACCGCTACATCAGAATTCCATAAGTACTCTAAGTGTGGTCGTACATAAGTGACATAAAGTTGCTACAAAAATTAAAATTGATATGAGAAAGACTTTTGTTAATAACTACAGATGCCGCATAGATTTTTTATTTAAAATTTACAATTAACAAAAACCCCAAGATCAACTTGCAATGATGTGTGAAATAGTTGAACATTGTCTATAGTGTATTTGATTTTGGGATACAGTCGCCAATGCACAGCGCTCTATGCTGTGCATTTCGCTAAGTTCAGTGGCAACGACCAGGTGTTGCACTACTTAATTACAAAACTTTGTGGTGGTTGAATTAAAGACAAAAAAAAAATTATACCATCGGTATATTCAAGTTTACATATTTTAAATCAGAGAGCAGATCAGCCTTATACAAAACAAATAGCAAAAGACAAATTACTAATCCTTAACGTACTTATTTTTTCATAGCAACTTTACCAAAAAAACGTAAATTTTTATTAATTTTATTTATTTTTAAAAAAAATATTTTATTTTATTAATTTTAATGAAAAATTCTAAATTTATAAAATTTACAGAAATGGATAATTTTAAATTGACCTAACATAAAAAATCTATTTTAACATTTTGCTCTCAATACCAAATAAAACAAGTTTTTAAATTAAAAGTTAGTGTAGTACTTTGTCAAATATCTTGTTAAAATAAAGGTAAGTTACGTTAACAGTCTCATTAAAATCAAGCAATTTTGTTCACGGGCTCAACGAAGTTAAGAGATTGGTGACTTGGTATGAAACGGTGTTGATTTTTAGACACAACATCGTACTTGTTACACATGCACAAGCATGTGTAACAATATTGCGGTAACTAGTAGTTTTTCTAACTGTTTGCAACCTGCAGATATTAAGCTAATTGGTCTGTAATTTTGCACATTATATTTGTCTTTTTTTATAAATAGGTGTAGATTAAAACAGTCCACCTGTGTCTAAAAATGTGTTGAATATTTTTAAAATTGGACAAGTTATGAATTTAGTCCAGTATTTAAGCAGAGTTATGTAATCAAAATTAGGAGCAAAACTCAAAAAACTTTTTTTTGTAAAAGTGTTTGCGGTTTTAGAGTGATTTGCACGTAGCATTCGACAAGATTGAAACCCTAACACGAGCTGAAGTAAATTTCTGTACATAGCTATAAAAAGTTTCTAGTCTTGCTATCAAAATATGCTCAAAATTAGTTTTAGAAGAGGAAATTTTGTCTTTGAGTTTATTAAAAAATGCACGATGACGATAATAGTCGACTGTACTACTTTGTGCGTAAATATAGTTTTTAAGCTTGTGTTTAACTTTAATTTTTTTATTAAAATGTTAGAAATACGAGGTTTTTTGACCAACCGCTTTGAATGGTAAATTAGGGTATTTCTGTTAAAGTAATCTTTAGGCATAGACGTGAAGTAAATCCAATGCACTTAAACGCATGTTATGTTATTTAATATACTCCAATCGTAGTTCTCTAAGGCTTTTTGAAGCATTTCTGCTGATGTTTTATGTTCTGTGTTAGGAGAGCTATACGAGGCTACTTGCAGCTTGCTCTGAATAACGCAATGATCTGCTACTGATAACAGAGTCAAGTTTATTTCAGCAAATAGTAGAAAGTCTAAAAGTAAAAGCACTTGTACCGAGTAGGATGCTTTATAAGTTGTATGACATTGTTAACAAAAAACATGTTAATAAAAACAGTCTGTTTTGCCACTCTCATTGTACATATCATTGGCCCATTTGATGTTAGAAAAGTCAAAGTCTTCTAAAATTACCAGATTAAGTAAAGTTTAGAAACAATCATTTACGCACAGATTAAATTGTTTGTCATTGGGTGAACTATTTAACGGAATGTCTAAAAAAGGTCGATAAATGCAACCGATAACAAACTCAAAACCCTTTTTTATAAATCTTAAAAGAAATTGCATTTATGTTCCTTTAATTAGGAAAAAAAAGATAAAAAATATTTTGTAATAAAAATGTGAGAAAAATGTGAGAAATAGACATTAGGTATTTGTATTGATAGCTTAGAAAGAGGTGTCTAACGATCTTGAATCAATGCTTCTTTAAAAAGCGCTTTACTGTTGAGATAAATTGCTCGGTCTGTGATGTCGTCATAAAAGATATTTATATTTTGTTCGATCTTTTTGGTAAGGTAAACAAATTTGCTTTGATTATCAGAGATTACCGATCATTTTTCTGCAATATTCTTGTCAACAATTACACAAGTTTATAAATATCAGTTTAATTTTTAATAAGCTTAATTGCACTTTTCAAATATTTTTTATTTTACTAATTTTGTAAATTTTTTCTACCATAATTTTGGCGTGTCATTAAAGATGTCTTAAGGTAATATTTTTGTTACAAAAGAATAAATTGCTTTGTAAACATGCATAAAAAAAGATTTAATGAAAAATATACTTTTATTTTTTGGTTACAAGTTCTACACAAAGTGACAGCGTTGGATTAATTAACAACATTATTTATTAGTAATTTTTCACACAGATGTCAAAAATTTTAAATTTATGTAGTTTAAGTAACAATGCCTGTTTTTAAATGCTTAAGCATAAAACAATGTAATAAAAGAGCATTTCAATTATGTTGAACAAATAAGATAAAATGAAAAATATAAATTGCTAAATCGTTCTATCGAAATGATTTCGCGTCAAATGTTTTAAAAAAAGCTACAAAAAGTTGATTAATGTGCAGTCACTGCATGTTACACACTGAAATGAATGGCGATAAATAACTCTGATACACTTTATCGATGTGACGATGATGCTGAACCAGTAAAGTTATTAGTTTATTATTGCTAGTGACACTCTTTTCACGATTTTTTTATGGATGTTTAACAGAGATTTGAAGAGAACAAACATTTGCTTTATAATGACCATCCTATTATTAACGGTTTTGAGAGATTCAAACCGATATTTCACTACGCATAGGCGATCCCTATGATGCATTACTTGGAATCCATGGTGAGCCTCTCGACTAGACTTAATTTATAGGATTATGTGCGAGAGGTGCTGAAAAGTCGGAGTTTAAGAGGATTTATTAGTGGGAAAAAGGATTAGGGTTTAATGTGTCAGGTTGTAGGAAAGGTAAAGATTTATTTTATTTTTATAAAATACTGCTGAATTAGTTTATTTATTTTATCTGTATATTTGTGGCACACATCCATACCCACATTTTAATTAACTACAAATCACCTTACTTTTTATCACTGATAATAAAGTAAAATGGAGAAAAAATCTCTTTAAATAAACCGATGATCTTTAAAATTATTCTTCAAACAACAGCTTTTTGGTGAATATTATGATTTTAATAATTTATTTAACCAATCATTTCTTTCTAATATCATATAGATAGCAAATTTTTAAACACTCCTTACAAGCTTTCGCGTTTTGGATAAGTTCCGATATTTGTTCAGACTATGTATTTATTTATTTATATATATGAAAACGCCACTCGGCAATTATACAGAGTATTTACATATAAAAGTGTAAAGTGATATAAAGAACTAATATCCACATAAAAGAATTCAGATTCCACTTACATAAATTTAAATTAAAAAAATTAAAAAAGAAGAAATTTAAGGAAAAAAAATTTAAGAAAGAGAAAAAGAAAAGGACAACTAGAAGAATATTTCAACATAGTATTGTATTGTCACCAAAAATATCATTTTAGAATAGCCCGTTTAGCCTCTCTTTTTATCCTTCCCATGGTTGCACCAAAGAGATCCACATCTGCAGCAAGTTCATTCATCGTCTTTGATATTCTATATGTCGGAGTTCGTGTAGAGTAACGTGATTTAACTGATGGCACGTCGAACACCCTGTTGTTGCGGAGAGTTTTATTTGGTATAACCAAATTGAGTCGCTTCAGTAGGTCAGGAGCATCCAAATATCCGTTAAGAATACTGGCTCCACAACAGAACGTCAGGTATTTTCTTCTATCAGCCAGATAAGAATTTCCAATATATTCATATGCCTGACGACAGTTCATAAAGACATTCTTCCTACCATTTCGATATTTAACATGATTTAACAAATTTTCTTTGTATTGATTCCAACTTCTTGCTCTGTTAAATGTAGATCGGGTCCCAGATTACGCATCCATACTCCAAGATCGGTCTCACCAGAGTGTTAAATAATGAAACTAGTGTTTTATCATTCTCGAAGTCTTTACTTGACCTCAGTATGCTACCAAGTGCACGGTTAGCTCTGGCCACTATGTTGTTCAGATGCACCTCAAATGTAAGCTTGTTGTCCATAAAAATTCCCAGATCTTTAATCTCGTCCACCTGAGGTAAAATGTCATTGCCGATGGAGTATTGATGCTGATTAATCACCGAAGCCCTTCCATATTTAATTATTGCACACTTTTTCACGTTTAATTTTAGCTTGTTAAGCTCACACCATTTTGATAATTTATTGATGTCCTCTTGCAAAGCATTTATGTCGTCGTTGTTCCTGATGCAGCTATAGATCTTTGAGTCATCAGCATACAGAGAATACTCAGATGTTATTTCCGTACCAATATCATTAACAAATATACAGAACAGTAAAGGTCCAAGATGTGATCCTTGCGAAACCCCTGATGTTACTCCAAAATCCTTTGATATGAAGTCACCAATTTTCACCCGAAGTCTTCTTCCCCTTAGATAGGATGCAAGCCAATTGTATAGGCTACCGGATATTCCGTATTTGAGCAACTTAATCAGCAATACTTCATGATTGACCATGTCAAAGGTCTTACTGAAGTCCGTGTACAAGACATGTACTTCAAGTTTCTCTGTTAAATGACGTAATATGTACTCCAGGTAAATCATGAGGTTAGTTGTCGTCGATCTGCCCTTCACAAATCCATGTTGCTGATTAACTAGGAGACTTTTAAACCAGAAGTCAATGCTTCTGTATATCAGCTTCTCTAACAGCTTAGGTAGTACCGATTGAATACACACCTGTCTGTAATTGTTTACGTCGTTCCTCTCTCCCGATTTAAAGATTGGTACCACATGCGCATCTTTCCAACGGTCAGGAAAAACTCCACATCTCAATGATTTGTTGAAGATAAATGATAATGGCTCACAAATACCAACTGCGCATTCCCTGAGAAAGAAATTGGATAACCCATCAGGACCAGGTCCCTTAGACTGGTCAAGCGACATTAGTCCCTTCAGCAATTCATCAAAGGTGATTTCAATTCCGCATAAGTTGGTGTTGCCATCCACCAACCTCTTCTGTAGATTGTCTTTCTCATCCTGGGATAGGTATCCACTGTTCTCATAAATACTGTCAAAGAAATCAGCTAACAGATCACCGACGTTTTCAACCCCCTCCGCCTTGCGGCCGTTTCACTCCATATTAGATGGTATCCCTTGATCTGAACCTTTTTTCATCCTTATAAAATCTCAGAAGTGGGTTGGTTCATCATGAATCCTACTTTCAGCTCCCTTTACAAGATCATTATAACATTTAATGCATATCTGCTTACACTCTTTTCTCAGGTCACAGAATATTTCGTGGTCTCGATGATGCCCAGTTCTCTTGTATCTGCTATGTGCCGCTCTCTTGGCCTTTATTTTGTTTATCAGGTGCTTATTGAACCAACAGGGCTAATTACTATCTTTTTTTATTGCACGTGGGATATATGCACTGACCCCTTCCTGAATGACATCGTAAAAATATGATACAATGTCATCTATATCCTTTAGCTCATACATAGAAATCCAATTCACTTGGAGTAAGAAATTGTTAAGAGCACCGTAGTCACCTCTCCTAAAATCACTACTCTCTCAGCCTCATATTACTATCTTTGTGCGTCATGATTTTAGTGCCAATTGTGGGATGGTATTTGTCTTCCGGGACCATTGGCAACACTTTTTTTAGCGATAGGTCACAATTCGTAAAGCAAAGATTCAGAATTTTATTATCACAGATATGTATCTTGTTAATTTGGGTAAGCCCGAGTAAGGAAAATTCTTCAAGAATAATACTCGTCTCCATAGAGTTGCCGAAAAATTCATCCACATCTGCTTTGGTGCTCCATTTTGTATCTGGGAGGTTATAGTCCCCAATTAGCATAAACTTGCATCCCGGATATTTATTAGATATATTAACTGAGTCTTGAGCGTGCTTCTCATATAAGCTAATATCACTGTTTGGTGGTATATATACATTACTTATTATTATATCTTCATGCTTTAACTTAACTTTAATAAATACTTGCTCAATATCTTGATGAAAAACTTTTATTGGATCTACCTGCAGTCTCTTTTTTACAGCAATGAACACTCCACCCCCTCGTTGTCTCTGGTTCAGCGTGCTCTCCCGGTCTTTCCTGAATATACGATATGTATTATCCACAACTTCACCATCTGCAATGCTACTATTAAGCCAGGATTCCGTTACACAGATAATGTCTGCTCCACTTGACGCTAATGATATATAAAATTGTTTCAATTTAGTGCGTAGACCACGAACATTTTGGTAAACAATAGTAATGTTGTCTAATTCTCCTTTGGGTCTCGCTGGACCCGTCGAAAATTTTGATTCCTATCTATAAAAGGCTCCCCAAATTTATATCTAATTATTAAATCCTATTCCCCGTCCTCTTCTCTCCTTTTCAATTCGTTACGTAGTTTCTTTAGCTTGTCCCTTTGCGTAATCGTTAAATCATGCTTAAACTTAATCGACTCCTTTTTCAGTTTTGCTCTCAAAACCATTCTAACTGACTCCCTCGAAGGAAGTTCAATTTTTACTGGACGAATTTTCCCATCCACTACTTTGCCAATTCTATTAATCTTGACCTTTTCAGTCTTGATTCCTCAATTTTCAGGCAACAACTGTATAAACTTTGACTTGTCATCATTTTGCCTTTCAGCACCAGTACTCTTATCAGATTCCGGGATATTATACCCGATGATGCAGGTTTCTCTACGTTTTCTCTCTTCAGTTTCCCGGAATATGTCATTTACGTTCACATCCAGGCCACTCTCGAGTTTTGAAACCCGTTTCCCAATCTCTGTTAGCATTTTATTATTCTTATTGTTAACTTTCCAGGTATCCTCATGAGACTCCTTCAATAACTTGATGTCCTTTTCCATTGTTTTCATATTACTTTTTATTTCCCTTAGTTCCTGCTTAAAAGGTTCGAAGTGCTTCAGAAATAACAGCTCCATCCGTTCCATCATTGTCTTCGTAGACGGTGAGTCAGCAGCTTCGCTATCATCCTCGTCCTCCGATGCAATGATGCTAACCTCCAAATTGCAATTTTCACACTTCCATTTATTATAACCAGTTTTCTTAAATTCTGATGTTAATTTATTGAAATCATCATTATTTAGACCACTACATTTCTTATGAAACCATTTTTTGCAATAAAAACAGCCCAAACAACTCGAGTTCTCTCTAATTCGTTTAGAACACTTAACACACGTGTTTCTCAGGCGCCATATTGCGCCTATTCCTATTATTATTATTATTATATTCTTTTGAAAACAATATAAAATACTATTTGTTAAAAAAAAAATTAACTAATCATTTTAAGACTGTTACTTATCAAAAAGTCAGTCTGATTATATGTTATAAATAAAATCATATTTTTAAATTTAAAAGAAACAGACAAATTTTAAAATTGTTTATCAATAACAGTTAATTTTTTTTTTATAACATAAAGTATACATTAAAAATCATTCTATTTATTAGTTGAAAAAACTTACAAATTTTTTAATTGATATAAGATATAATTTTTCATATCATATATATTGAATAATAAAATAAACCATATATCTTTTAATTGCTAATAGTTATTTACCTAACGTTGTCAAGAAAAGAAACTTTTTGCACGAACGCTTTGCAATCTTTGCATTACGACATCGGGAAGTGCAAAAACTAGAAATTTTTCCATCTTTACACATACTTCACAAAAAGTTTAATATTTTAATTATTTATTTTTTTTTTAGATTTTTTTTACTGATTTGGTAGCGCTGTGTGCTATGTTCAAAAAGCCAACTAAATTTTTAAAATTTTAGTTAAATCTGTTAATTTTCTAGATGATAATTTGCTTTCTTATATAAAAAAACTTATACATAGAAAGAGAGCTATCACAATGTTCACTGACAAAATATGCTTTTTGCAAATTAAATATTTTAAATTATTTTTTATATAAAACTTGATTTTTTCTAACTGCGTTTGTTCTTTTGCTTTTGTCAACAACAGTGTCTATGTGTTCATGCAAGATTTTATTTATTTTCTTTTTTGACAAATAAAACCGTAATGCTTTGTTTTGACATTTGACTGGCTGACGTTTGTGACAGAAAAGCGATTTTCAATGCATTCTTGCGCTCATTGCTCAAAAATCGGTAGTTTTCAATCGTTCCCGATGAATGAAATTTTTAAAACAATGTTTTTTTTATTTTTTTATTGAAATAAAACAATATCAACTAAACAATAATAAGACTACGGTGAGAGCGACGCTACCAACTGAGAAATCAATAATAAATTAAATTACTTATTATTAAAAAAGTAGAGTTATTTGTTGCAAGAAGAATTGTACCTATCTTTTTCGAAAAAAAATTTTTCATTCGTGCAAAGATCTTATGTGCAAAGTTTAATTTTTCAAACTTGTTAGATAATAGTTATTTACGTTATTAGTGCGGTAAGTTTTATTTTACAGCACAAGATTCTAATTTCAAAACCCGACGCTTTGCAGAGTTTACTTTAATAAAACCGAGCGTTAAACTAATGTATCAAACTTCTAACGCGAGAACTCATTTTTGTTTGTTTAAAAAATTCTAAAATTTGAATAGGCAGAATTGACAATAGAGTTAAAAATTCAAGTACAGCAATTTTGTGCCTTAGAGCTGAATCAATGGTTTGCTACGTACCACAGTACAAAATGGTGCTTTAAAAGTTGCAACAAAAATATTCAAATGTCTTTATTTTTAAAATCTGTAGGTCTTATTAAGTGCGGTATAATTAAACTAAATTTATAATTAAACAGCACTTTTTTTGCGGTTTCTAGAAGCAGATAATTTTTATAGTGTTTTACGACACGCCAGTGAGCCAAAGCAACAGGTAGATTTATGTGAAAAAATCTAGTTACCATAGCGGTTGACAAGGCGTAAATATGCGCTTCACAATCGACAAGGGTAAAAATAACTTTTGCCTGCATATTAACCAATTCTTACCAACCGGAGACAAAGTTTTTAGGTTGAAAGATATTTTGTGATATAATGTTATTAATCTGTTTTGGTTGTGTTTTGTATTGATTAAACTGAAAACAAGATATGTATTATAAATATAATGCATAAATTGCTTATAAATATCAAATAATTATTGTTAAAATTATTAAACCCGATAATTAAATTGAAATCAAGATCTTTTTAGTAGCGTCAGATCTAAAAATTTTTGTTACTCTAATCTGTGGGGAAAATTTTGCAATTGTGCAACTGAAATTGCACTTTTGAGAGAAAAGCAGCAACAATTTTTTCAAATGTGGAAAGAAGATAAGTAGTTAACATACATTGCAAAAATGTGCAGAAAATGTTTATCATTGTTACCTGGTTTCTGCTTAGCTGGCAATTTGTTTGAGTTAAGGGCAGTGCAAGTGAGTGTGAAGGGGGCAGATTAATAGAAACATTTGGTTCTTTCACTACTCAAATTTTCTATGCCCGACTAGATCCACAGCCAGAAAAGCAAAGGTTCCGTAGTTTAAGCAAAATGAAGGCTGCTTGCGCTACTCAACCAGCTAGAGAACTAAGCTCCTAACGACCACTGAGGTTTGAGCACTAGAAACAGAAAAATTAAATACTTATTGTATATTAAAAACTACCTGACCCGGCGAACTTCGTACCGCCTTAGCGTAAATTTGATGCACTACTTTATTTTGTATAGCTGACCTATCTTATGTATGCGTACCTATTCAATTTGAACTGGAATCTATAATATCCTCCATATAAAAATGAATACCTATTTCCCTGGTCTCGTCATACCCGAGAAGAACTTTACTAATTTTATTAAATATTGCCTCCCCAGTGCCCCCTCCACCCCGCCCGCCGCGATGCCCGGCGCGTTTTTCAGACTGCATCGCAAACAACGGCCACGGCGCTATGGCGGTTTTGCTTATTGTTTGAATTTTTTAATTCGTAATATCTTTTGAATGGAAAGTCCAATTTAAATAATTTAAAAACTATTTTATAGGTAGTTAAATGGTCTTGACCATAAAATAATTTATTTGGATAAGGATTAATATAAACACATAAATAGCATGGTTTGAATTTGGTTAGCATTTTCATTAATGTTTAAAATGAAAAAAGTTGTTGTAGTGACATAACTACAATAGTTGGACATATGCTACCAGGGAGTTTTTTGTAGACATTATGATGTTCTTCAATATTGTTGTACATTATTTTGTTCTATCGCTAATAGTTTCGGCAGCGCATTCGACGAAAGACATTTTAAGACTCATTTTTCTACACCTTCGGTTACATTGTTCAAATTTTACCAAGGATCCCTAATTTTTTTCAAAATAAAATGTAACCTATGTTAAATAGGAAGAATGTAGCATTCTATTGGTGAAAGAATTTTTTAAATCGGCCCAGTACTTTTTGAGCCTATTCATTGCAAACATACAAACATACAAATCTTTCCTCTTTATATTATTAGTGTAGACTAGTCTAGATTACATAATAAATCTAAAATAAAACAAAATGCACATTTAATGAATTATAAGCAAATGAAAATTATAAATTGACTTAACAATTTGAACTAAAATTTGACAAAAAATTAAATTGCCACAAGAAAACCTATTATCAATTAGATTTTTGCAAAGTAGTAGCTGTATAGCAGCACATTAAAAAATATTACTAAAGCGGGTGAGAATGCCACTATTCTTGTAGCAGACCGGTGATTACAGTACGATGTCGCCGCCTCCAATTGAAACAAGCGCCCCAAAAACAGTGTAGGCACTAAAGGTATCTAATTAGTTCTTTTACACACAACACATATCAATTCATTCTCTAATTAGATTACTTGTGCGATCCGAGTATCTAGCGCTCTAGCATTGAAGACGGTACCAAGACGGCAGCGATGTTGATGGCGGTTGCTGTGAATGACGTAGATTGAATGACCAACTTTCGGTCTAGTTTTCAGTAACGTAAGCACGACATGTGAAAAGACCTATAAATTGGAACTCAAAATTAATGACGATCTAAATCAAAATGTCTGATAGAATTACAGAGTAATTGTACCATGGCCCTAAGAAGACCTTGCGGTGGCTCTTTTTATTGTAAAAATAGAAAAATTAATATGGGGCTCGTAAAACAAAACTAAAGTAAAAAACTTATCAAACTGCTTGTTGGGGGTAGAGATGAAAGCGCTAGCTCAGTAGCGTCTTATAGCGTCAAATTTTTAACGCATATATTAAACGCTTTAGTTATGACCACACAATAATTTAGCGTTTAACAGTTTAAAAGCAACAGACTTACTGTATTATAATTAAGAATTTAAAAACTTAAGTTTTATCAAATATGGCACTCAAAACAGCAACGTTTATACAACAATTCATAAGTTAGTTTAATAAATAGAAATGTATGATTGTTATACATAGTGCACCATCAATAAATCTTTTCAATCTTTAACTTTAAATATTACAAGAGATATAAACCAAAGAAAATTTTTAGATAATGCTATTTATTGGACTTTTATATTGCTTTTTAAAAATTGCTTTATTATTTTTCCAGTTTACAAAACTCGGTTAAAGTAAACACGTTTTTTTTTTGTTTGAGCAACAAACACAAATTGTATCTCATTAAAAATTTTAATGCTTTATTTTTTCGAGTAAAGCAAAGCTGACTACAAAATGTATAATATTTTTAATTTCTACAAAGTTTACTTTAGGGAACAAAACAATTGTGATTGTAATTGTTTTACATCACTGGAAATAATTGCAACTGCTTTCCGACGTAGAAACTAATTGAAACTGAATATAAATTTTGTGCAACTTAAAAACACAATAGATTTTTTTCAGCGAATAGATTATAGAATGCGAAAAAGCGGGAAAAACTCGGTGGTAATGGCCTGAAAATAGCTTTCGCTTGGTGCAGTGTGTACGTAGAACTTCAAGAAAACATCAATAAAATTGTGTGTGGGCACTTTTAGAAAATATACTATTGTTTTCCGTTATAGTTGTTTGGTTGTAATAGTTGTTCGATTATTACTATCGAGTATTCAATAGAATTGCTTTTTAAATAGCGTTTCAATTTTAAATTTAAAACTACGTGGCTATTTCTTTTTTTAAATTTAACATTATTTGTATTTCAACATCATATTGGCAATGATATTATAAAAAAGTAATTTTTACAATTCAATTATTATTATTATTATTTTTGTTCAACACCTCTTTATTATGACGTTATAAAAATTATATTTTTGATTGGATTGATTGTAGAAAAAAGATTGTTTGCCGAAAAGC
Source organism: Lagria hirta (assembly GCA_947359425.1). NCBI lineage: Eukaryota > Metazoa > Arthropoda > Insecta > Coleoptera > Tenebrionidae > Lagria > Lagria hirta. The sequence goes on along the minus strand of OX375797.1, from coordinate 7,849,557 downwards.
GATTTTAAAGCTCTTTTTTTTGACACTTGCTATAAAAATAGTTAGTATTACTACAATAAAAAGTTCAGTGGCGTAACTACCGGTGTTCCATGTGTTCGTAAAACACGGGCTCGTGCCCAAAAGGGGCCCCGCAAAGCCTAAAACTAGTTTTAAGCTTTAATGTCAACAATCAATAAATAAATCACTAATAACTAAAAAAAAACAAAAAATGAGTACATATAACAAAATATGTTATCAAATTGACTACAGTCAATTTCACTTTTTGTGACTTTGTTTATTTTTTTTAATTACTAACTTTAGGTAATTGTCTTCTTGTTTCGATTTTCTTTATATTTTGTTTTTGCTTAGCGAAGCCTGATGTCGGTTTATAGTCCATAAAACTATTAATGCTAATAATTAATTCAAACAAGTAACCAATTAGTGACTTGACTAGTGTAAAAATAATACAAATTATTTGAGAAACACAATAGGCCAAAAGAGGTTATCCCTCTTTGGCCCTGATTTCTATTAAAAACAAAACGACCATATCATTAAATGTAATCTAAAATATATTTTCTTTTGGCTAATTCAAAAGTCAAAACATTATTTAATTAATTTAGAAAAATAAACTCACATTGATTTTTCTAAAAATTTGTTTTTTTTTATTTGGTTTTGTCTTGTTTTTTTGTAATAAATGTTTATATTTTAAAATTACACAAATTATATAATATATATAATATATTTATAAGCTTTAATTTAAAAAAAAAAAAAAAACGATTTGTAAATTTCTATGATGTTACTTATTTTTGATGAGAGGGCCTCATACCTAGTGCGGAACACAGGCCTGGTTGTTACTTGTTACGGCACTGAAGTTATTTAATCGAATGAAAGAAACTCTTAATTTCAATGCTGTTGATTTATATAAAGCTTGAAATTGTTATTTGTTATTTAAATAAATTTGAAAATTGTTTGAATTATTACCTTTTCTCCACTCTTGCAATGTTATTTTATCTACTTGAAAGAATTGATAAAAAAGTATTCTAACATTTGTCATAAAAATATATGCAGTGCGCGTCAAAAATAAATTTATTAAAAATAAAACAATTTTTTTTTTAATTTTTGTATGCCAAATGAAATTTTAAGCAGTCATTTGTTTCACATACTTGATTTTTCGAATTAATTTTGATTGTTATGACATTTATTTATTTCGACTTTGTTTTTTTTTTCAAAACTTTTCTTATATAATAGTTATTTACATAAAAGTCAAGAAAATTTCACATTACTGAAGAGGAGCTAAATTGAAATACGAGGCACTTTTTGCCGAGTATTTTAAAGCTCCGAGTCAAGTAAAAGATTTTACTGACGTGTTTTGTATTAAATTTTTCCGAAAATCGTAAAAAAGACGAAATTTACAATATTTGGAATTTTTTTTACAAATTCCACACAAATCAAGTTTGTCAATTTTGTTGGCAACTATAGTTACTAGAGTATCTTTTCTATTTTGCGTCTTGTAAAGTTTTTACAGAACTAGTCCGGAAAACTCAATTTTCCTGCGCGTAAATAAGCAGGAAAATGCTGTTTCCAAGACGATTTCCGAAAAAATAACAAATATTTTGTATTGCTGTTATTGTGACTATTAAAATTGTTTTCAAAATCAAGAATAAAAATAAACGCTTTTATTTAAAAAAATATTGACCACGACATAACTCTAAAACAAATGACTGCTTGAAATTTTATTTAGCATAAAAAGATGTGTTTTTATAAAAAAAAATTACGTGTTCAAAAGTTTCTTTAAAAGAAAAATTGTTTAATTTTTAATAAATTTATTCTATACTTTTGATGCGCACAGTATTTTAAAAACCTCAACGGTTAAAAATATAGATCTATTAGAAAAGCTGCACATGCAATTCTTTTTTTAACAGATTTTGAATTATAGTTATAATAAGTTGTGCAAAAACAAGTTGTAACTTCAGAAACATAAACACAGCTGTTTTTGCTGTAAAAACTAACATAAATTCAAATCAAAGTCAGATTAAAATGAAAAATATCAACTTTAATTTCTAATTTTTTGTATGTAACAAGTGTTTTAATTTTACAATTTTAAATTATTTTGCAATTGAAAACGAGAATTGCACTTGTAAAGGTAGAATTATTATTTAAGTATTTTTTTGTTAATTTTTGTATTTCTTGACAAGAATTTTACAATGGTTTTTTTTTAAATTATAAGATATTAAAAATATAGTAATCGTGGCTAATATATTATAGGCCTTTTATACGTTCAATTAATACCAGTGGCACCATCTCGATACTACATTTTAAAATATAGGAGTCTCTTTCATTAATTAAAACTTACCACCCATCGGGCAAACTTGAAAACTTCGGTTTATTATTCTAATCATAATAAATTACCATAATGAAAAGAATTTACATATTTTCAGTAGTATGACGGCTGTCAAGGAAATCTACAATCTTTGTCTTGAAAATTAACGAGTATGATTTGCTAAAATTTCTCAAAGCAGAAAAATTTACCACATATTACATTTAATTGTTTTAATGCACACATATTAAAATTAATTGCAAAAACAAGTTTACAGTTTGATGTTGATATTTCATTAAACGACTTGTACCTATTACATTAAGCCTGATGTTTATATAATTATTACACATTTTGCTGGCGTTGATTGCAGTACAAGGCAAGTTTTTCAATAAACCCGGTCTGCAAGACGGAAATTATTCTTTATTTTGTTACAGTGTTAAGTTTGATAAAAAAGCAAATTGTTGCAATTATTTTTTGACTAACAGTTTTCACATTTTATTTGCACTTCTTTAATAACTCTACTTTGATAAAAAAATACTAGTAAAACTAATTTTTTAAAGCAATCGCTCTTTGAAATCAAATTTTTTATGATATTAAATTTAATAAGTATCTACTAGTGTGTAGCATTAATACTTCTGAAAACTGTCAATGCTTTCAATTATTTCTTTTAAAATACATAATTATAATATTTATTAAATTTTAAAAACTTACTTACAAGACCAATAATAAGTTTGTGAAAGTTGCGTTACATATCAGTAAAATATAAAAGCATATACAATGTCCGGCAAAAAAACTGATCAATAAAATTATTTTATAGAAATTTATTAACTCAAATTACAAAACAGCTGAACATGGATTTACGTACTACAAGAATTGCTATTTATGTACTAATAACTGCAAATAGTATCTAAAAATAGTACCGCGTAGATGACCGCTAGTTTTGGCAATACACTCTTCTACCAGCCTGATAAATCCATCATAACTCCGCTTAGAATCTGACGTAGAATAGCTTTTATTTTGTTTCTTATGTTTGTTTTTAGATCTTCTATTTTTCTTGGCTTATTTACATACACCCTACTTTTCAAATAACTCTAGAGTATAAAATTTCGAATAACTACATCAGGAGATCTTGCAGGTCAGAGAAGGTTATCATTCCTAAAAATCAGCCTATTAGATAATGCCTTCTGTAAAATGTTCATATTGATCTTTGCAGTATAGCTAGTTGCGCCGTCTTGCTGATAGTTTTCTCCCTTTTCTTAAATCTATGACAAGAAAAAAGTCTGCACGCTTCTTAAAAACAAAATTGCATATCAAACTGTTAGCTTTAGACTATGGAGTGGTTTTTGGTGAATCTGAGGGAAATTAAATTCAGCCCAGGAACAGCAATTTTGTTTATTTACACTACCATGCAGGTAAAGGTGTGCTTCATCACTCATGAGCAGATGGTTTTCAATATTATGAGTATTATAAATAGTCATAAAATTTTGACAAAAATTGATTCTGTTAATTTTGTCTTAATTGCTCAGCTCTTGAACTACAGCGATCTTGTATAAATAAAATTTTATTTTTTGATGGATTCTTTGTGTGCTGCGATCTTTTATGTCTAGCACCGCTGCATAGCGCATTACCGATCTTGCTGGGCTATTACTGATTGCATCTTACTTTTACATCGTTACCAAGATTGCTATGAATGCTATGATTGCAAGAATGGTGCTACAAGATAGTCTCTGTAATACCAAATCAACGCCGAAGACTCCTAAGCACAGCAGAAATTGATGTCAGTGCAGCAAATTTTTCAACGCAGAAATTTTTGTGTTGTGTGCTTTATTTTTGACAATTATGACATTACAAACTAAAATCTGCTAAGTCTCCTTTTTTATGTCCAAAGAAATCTTCTATGGGTTACTACTTAACGAAAAAAATAAGTTAATTACTTTTTTTTTCTGAACTTAGTGTCGCTAAATTTATACAAAATTTAAAAACTTGTGAATGAGATTATTTTATTAAGACTAAACAAAAGACTTTTTCTTTAAGCTGGTATAAGAGTCTGTTGTTTTGCAAACTTTTGCGTAATGTTTTAGCATTATTTTACGGTCACTATGTTAGGTATAAGTTTTTATTATAGGTGATACCAAGTTCCGTTAGATTAGATCTGAGAAATATGTATATATAAATATATCAACCATCGCTAAGAAAACTCTCTTTAACCTCAGCTTTAAAAAAACTAGATCAATCTGTTAAACCGTTTGGTAGCTACTGAGCGACACACAAAATGCAAGATTACATACACAGTTTAAGAATGAAACCGTTTAAGTAAAACCAAGAAATTTGTTTTTTTTTGCTTTTTAAATTATTAAAAAATAAACAAAAGCGCAAGATCAATTTAAGCAGTAAATTATTTATTTATGCTATAATAGCTCTTGCCAAGTTAGTAGCTAACTCTTTACTTTGATTTTAAAAATATCACTATATGCTATTTAGGCTTACTACTTGTTGGCTTGGACGCAATTGTCGCAGTTTCAATTATTTTTACTAGCCGATTTCGTTTGCTAACTCACAAATCATTTAAATATATAATCAAGTTTAGTTCATAAAATTTGATAATCCAAACTGTTAAATCAGTTTTTTACAAAATGTCAACGAATTGGCTGTTAACAAACGCTTGAAAAAATTTTTTATCTTTTTTATTTATTATTTGGAGAGTTTCCGAAAGCAATGGTGCATTAGAAAAAAAGACATTGACCGATCTAATTAATATTATTGATAAACAAAAGCAGTGTCTACATATGATAGTAGTTCTAAAGTAAATTTGCTAGGAATATTAGTAAAGCAGTTATTTATTCCGCTGTTAACTATGTACAAATACAAAAAATTACAGCGTATAATTTTTCTTTATTTGTCAGTTTTGTCAGTGGTAGGATTTTTTTTTTGCTAATATTTTTTTTTATTGTTTTGGTTGCTTTCTGAAGCTATTCTTAATCATTAAGATATTTGGCTGATATACGAAAATAATTATATTTAAGTCCCAAAATGATGAGTTTTTGTGTTTTTTAGCTTGTTTTTGGTAAATTGTAAAGATTTTTTGCCCTTGGTAATGTAACTATTAAGATGAGTGCAGCATATGATTATAATCACTAAGGTTATCAATTACATATAGCAAGTAGCATTAGATATAAACGGACAAAAACAAATAAAAAATGTGGTGTGAAAATAACAAAAATATGAGGTAAAGCTAACTTACTTTTATAACAAATATTTTTTACCGCTATAGCTTGAGGTACATATTGCTTCTTCTCTAGGTATCCTTTACCTAGAGAAAAGCAAAGCCATAATTGTCAAAATTAGTCGTTTTATGGTCAATAATGGTTCATACCCTCTTCAATGTTGCAGAAAACTTTAATCTGCTGCAAGTTATTAGGCACACATTGTATATTTGTGTAACCTAACGTATGCAGCTGCTGCTGTATTTCTTTTTTAGTCTCAAATGATTTTTGTAAAACTGTGTTTTTTTCTATTTTTTTTATAGATACAAAACTTACAAAACAGTAGATCTTGCAAATGTCTTAATACCAAAATTAATCTATTTCTGTATAAATGTTCAATTTTAAGTTATTTGCTACTACAAATATGTCGATTTGCTGTTATAAAATGAATGAATTGTATACAACGACCAAAAAATAAGCAAAAATTCGTTTGATATAGTATGAATTATATGAGATTGGTCACTCTTAAATGCACTTAGACCTACAGAAAACTCATTTCTGCTTCATATTTTGAGATTAGCTCTTATAAAGTTGTATGGTCCTGCTTCTTTCGTCGTGCTTCAATAGAGCGTTTACGACAAAAAAAAACAATTTAAGTTCTAGTATTGAGTTTTACAGCCAATACAATTTTTTTAACAAACTTTTAAAATTAATTACGCCCTTTTAAAGTTTAGTAATAAATAAAAGAAATTTACTACTTTGCGTGTATTTTTCAAAACATCTGCCTTACTGCTCGCTCGTGTGATTGCTGTAAATTAATCATAAATTTTGGATTGCTGTTTGATTTGTGAATATAGTTCAAAAAATAATTTACTAGTTTTTATAAAATAATAGGCTCAGTTTAACATAAACATGTATGAAAAAAAACCATAAATTGAACGTTATCAAAATTCATTTAGGTTTTTGCATTTTTATGAAGGGTTTCACGCCTACCGACTTAATTTGATAAATTTGAATAGATTAGTGGACAAAGTGAAAAAAGACACAATGGAAAAACGCTTCTTATTTTACATGGCTATCGTTGATCAACTTTTGTTAAATGCCTAACACCTACATTTAATATAGAAAAGACGTTGTTTTTTTAAAAAAGCTGATAATATAAAAATTTATTCAACTTTTCTTGGTTTACATATAACATTTTAAATAATTTTTCCGACAAATATCTTGTTAATGCTATGATAATGTATGCGTAGTTTCAGCTGCCTAATGGACGTAGACATTACCTTCGATTTCCGTAAAAGCGTCACGTTAGCCATATATTATTATCCAATTTTCTGTATCAATTTTTGCACAATAGATCCTAATTTGACCTTTAATATTGTTGGAAGACAAGGTTAATATCCTACCTACAAAAATATTAATTTGTTTTATGTGTCACGCTGCAATAAATCATTTTGATCACAAATGTCAAGAAAAATGTACTTTTTCTTGACTACTACTTTTACTATGTTAAAGAGAAGAGTTTGTCTTTGAAAAAACTTTGAAATACTTTGATTTAATTTGACATGCAAACATTCTCCTATCACGATTGAAAAAAAAGATTTATATTGATGATGAAAAGCAGCTTTTTATAACTTTTAAAGTATAAAATATCTGGTGGAATAACTTTTATGTAAAAACTTAAAAAAAACTTATATTTTTTCAATCTTAAAATTATAAAAATTGTTATTAAACGTATAAGGTTTTGATGTAAAAGATTAGTGTCCTAATATTTTAAAAAACTAAAATGTTGTGTTCTGTAAATTGTAGAAGTATCAAAATAATAACCATTAGAAACAGGCTCCATTGGGTATTTTTTTCTCACATCTCCCGTATTTTTTCTGAAGATTTTTTCTTTTATTTACATCTATGACTAAAATGTTCTATAATGGACAATTGCACAGTAATATTTTGTTACGTAGCAAGAATAGAAAAATAACTATTTTTTATGTCTATTTATCATACGTATTTACAGTAGCAGTCTTGAGCCATATCGGTTAAATGATTGTAAAGAATATCACTACACATTCTTTTTCTTTATGGATTTATTATCTACAGATCTCTAATAAGTAAATGTGAGTGTCATGTGGATCACACACCAACTAACATTGACATAATTTTAAGAATTGAAAGTGAGGTTAGATTATAGTATCCTATTTAAATAAAGGAAATAAATAAACTAAACTAGAAGTAAAGGCTTTAAATGTTGTTTTTTGTTATTTTAGGTAAGTAACTCTGTTTAGAATGTGAAAATTGTGTTTAAACTTTGTATTTAATTGTTGTAAATAAAAGTATTTTGTTATTTCAGAAAACGCAAATTTCGTCTTTATTTCATTCATTACTATTATATGATTTTAAGTAATATAACTTCAATATACTAATTTACTAAATTAATAAACTCAGGCAACCTATTTTTTACCAATTGAAGTGATGCAGTCTATTTAATCAAAGAAACAGATTATTAAAATTGCCACTATGTCTAATTTAAACAAGTGCCTAACAGCAACGAAAGTGATAATCGGGCACTACTAGGACTGTAAACGTTAGCTTAGTGAAAGTGAATTAACATATTAATATAATCAACGGCACCAATTTGGAAGAAACTATAGAATATCGTCTTATTGAAAATGTAACAAATTGTACATTTGATGTTCCATTAACATTAGCTATTGTAAAAAACAACATAAAAAAACATTTCAAATTGGTTTGATTTATTTTAAAAATCATATAAAAATTTTATTTAATTAAGCATTTAAATAAAACTATACTATCATCAAAATGTCACTCATCTTATATGACGTTTAGAAAAAACGTTCATTTAATAAAAAAGATTTCTGTTACAATTTAAACGTTTTCAATCTTTACTTTTTGTCGATAAAAATTAAAGAATTCTTAAAGATTTGTCGATAAAAATTAATTCTAAAAAGAAAAACTCATTTTACAGCTTTTATTATTTTAGCACATAAATTTTGCTATATAACACCTGTTCATCAAGTCTGGTTCTATGATATAATTAATTACTGTGATTGTAATGCAAATTCAGGTTTATTACATAAAGTAAAATTGTATAATTTTCTAAAACAAATGATAGCCTGTAATAATCCAATCTAATAAAAACTTGAAACGTTTTTACTTTGTATTTATACCAAAAGAAACTTTTCTACTTTGCTTACGTTTAATTAAATAAGTTTGTGTATTTTCAATATAACTTTTTGCTCTGAAACAAATTTTTTAAAAGTTACGAACTTAGTTAGAATAACAACAAGAAAATTTGCATTTTTGAAACATTATTTTATTGATTATACCAATATCTTAAGTCTTAATTTTAAAAATCTGCTATATCTAGTTTGAGTGTTAAAAACTTCGTATTCACCTACAATATAAAATTTGACAAAAATGAACAATCAAGCTGTTTGCAGGTTTGAAATTTATTTGTGTTTATCAGTTAAAACATAAAATAGACTAATCACACCAGCTGCAACTCGTTAAAAAGGTAAAATATGTAAGGACTTTAGCATCATTATTTATTGCTCTAAATTGAAAACTTAAAATCTAAAGATTCTCTACGCGCTTGGTGGAAAAAAGCACAGCAAAACTCCGGCAAAGTGATTTTTCTATTTGTTAATTTAATAATGTAAGATATCTTAGAAGTGACTAAATTTTTTTGTTTGTACTTTTTTGCGATTTTAAAATGTTTTGCGCTACTTTCTTCTAATAGAAAAATTTTTACATTTTTTGTTTGTTTAGGTTTTATTTAAACTTTTTTTACTTGAGTACTGCAATTAATCCTTTCATTATGTTCATATTCTTTTACCTAAATCTAATTTAATTTTGTGCTTGCCGTTTTGAAGATTTTGATGTGATGTTCAGTTATTTTTATTTAACTGTTCTAAAATATCTCTTTTTAAACAAGAAATTAATGATTTAAATCGGTCTATGAGCAAAAAAATTATACGCAAACAAACAATTAAACATTCAAATTAAGTTCCATCTTCTTTTTTTAAAGTTGGTTCAAAGAATATAATTGTGGCCGCTGTTAAGAGACTTACAATCAGCTTCTGTCAAGCATCTAGAAAAACTTTTAAATTCATAGAGATTTGTAACTATAGGATTTACATTCTTATAATCTTCTACGTTCTATCTTGTTGAAATTTCAATATAAAATGTTTGCTTTTGTTTTTTTTTGCGTTTTTATAGTATTTTGCGTTACTTGTTTTTACCTGCAAATTTTTTACATTTTTTTTATTATTGCAATTAAAACTTATATTATGTTTATTATCTTATTTTTACATTTTTTTTAAACCGGTTGTATATATCTTTAGTTATCGTGTCAGTGCTTTAGTCTAAATTTTTTTCTAATAGATCTGTCTTAATAATGTTATTTTTTTCAGTGTTTTGAAGTATTTTGAAGTGTTCAGTTAAAAAATACTCTCAAAGTGTGCACAAAAATTTTTTCCGGAAATCGTCTGGGAAACAACATTTTCCTGCTTATTTACGCGCAGGAAAATTGAGTTTTCCGGACTAGTACTGTAAAAACTTTACAAGACGCAAAATAAAAAAAAACTCTAGTTACTATAGTTGGCAACAAAATTGACAAAGTTGACTTTTGTGAAATTTGTCAAAAAAAATTTTAAAATTTGTAAGTTTTGTCTTTTTTTACGATTTCCGGAAAAATTTAATACAAAACACGTCAGTAAAATCTCTTACTTGACTCGGAGATTTAAAATACTCGGCACAAACTGCCTCGTATTTCAATTTAGCTCCTCTTCAGTAATGTGAAATTTTCCTGACTTTTATGTAAATAACTATTATTTTGTTATTTTATTATATAAAATAACTTTTTCTATTTTATACTTTTTCTTATTATTTTTTTTTACTAAACAAAACTTGCTACAATCACTTCACATTTTTACCAGTTGCTTTTTCTTTCAAGGCTGGTCAGCAATTACATACAAAAGTAATTGCGTGAGCATTTCACTTAATACAAAGCTAAACTTATGCAAAAACTTTTACGATCTTTCCACGTGCAGCGTGTATTAAATTTTATTTTCTTTAAACACCACCTTTTTTAGTTTCCCACTACAATAAATGAAGATTTATTATCCATTTATTCAGCTTAAAAATTTCTTATCACTTAGTTTTCCTATTTGCAAGTAATCACGCTCTCATCAAAATAAATCAAAAAGTCTTGTTAGCAATTTAAAAATTTAAGCGTTTCAACGTGTTCATTTTAGAATGCAATGGCCACGAAGTTTTAGATTACTATTATTAAAGTGTCAAAGTGGTTTTAATAAGATACACAAAACAGAACATGCAAAGTCTTTACGATGTGTTACCATGCAATGGATTATTATCTGAAGTTATCTATGGTAATTATTAAAAATTTATTAAATTTATATTTATTAATGTTAGTTTAGCACATTATAAATTATTATATCACACATTGTTCTACAATGAATGTTAGAAAACAGCTACATAACAATGTTCTTTAAGGCCGCTGTAAGTCTGACATATATTTCTTGAATGCATTGCGACAAACGCATATAAAAGAAGGTTTGTCACGGAATGCTTGTAATGAAAATAGATTGCTCTGCGTCAATTTTGCGTTTAATTAAAACTTTGTTGGCTTTGCCTTTACAGTTGTAAATTCAATTCGAATAAATTGCTTCAAAATTTTGAATTTCATTGCAGCTGCATACTTTTCTCTTAGAAAAAAAATCTATTTTATGTCGCTCTAAGGAATACCATGTTGATTTAAAAAAAAATCAGTAAATTTTGTTGCAACTAAAAGAGATTTAAAACTTCATGTTTTTTAGAGCTGTTTGTTTGAAAAACAGTAGATTATACAAAATGAAAAAAAAGTGTTGTATGGTGTGATGCGTTTTCTACAGTGAGATTTTTGTTTTACTGAACATCTTATGTTCAGTTTTAAAAAAATCGAGTCAATGCATTACAAGCAAGGAGTTATCCCTACTCCTAGATTACATGCAAATAAAGCGTATCGAAGCAACCTCTAATAAACAATTGCCATTAATGTCGTTGACAAGTGTCAAAATTGTTATTTTCAAAGTTTTTGCATTTGTGGAGCATGTATTTAAAAGAGGAAAAAATTGCCATTGTACGCTGGTACAATTGCAATAATAGCATAAGACAAGTACGCGATCTGTTTGCTGTAAGTTATTCCGAGAGACCAATACCATCTGTTGGAATTATTCACAGCATAATTAAAAAATTTAATGGTAAAGGTTGTGTAATAAATTTATACAAAAAAAGAAGAGCTTGTCCTGTCAAAATAAATAAAAAAAAAATAATAAAAAATTTATTTATTGAAATAAATACCGTTTTTTTAAAAAATACTGTACAAGCATTTTACAATCGTTCGGCGTATTGCTTAGAACAAGAAGGTGGTCACTTTGAACATTTATTAAACTAATTTGATTAGAAGTTTCTTTTTAAACTTGTTATTAAGCCGTAACATAACCTTTCTTACCTTTGAATAAAATTTCAGTTTTGTTCTGTCAAGTGTCAAAATAAAACATTTGTTAATTTGGTTGCCTACCATGTCAATGTATTGACATCATTTCTCCCGTTAAGGTTCACAACAACAAAAAACTAGTTTTAATTGCAGATGACGGTTTTATCAGAAGCTTTTTAATTAAGCAAATTGAGCAGAAACTACTATTTAAATAATTTACAATTAATCATTTGCTATCGGTGCAGCTATGTGCTCCACCTGGCCGAGTTTTAGAAAAAATAAAACTTTATTCTATTCTTCCCATCAATTTTCTCATGTTGTTAATTTCCTCTTTAAAGTATATTATTTTACAATTTGCTAATTCATTGCCTCTCTATTGCTACATATATAAAAGACAACAAGTACGTAGAATAATCAAAAGTTTATAAAAAAATTTAGGAATTTTACCTTTTTTTGTAGACAGTTTAGATCTTTATCGTTCTAAGCAGAGAAGCCATAGAAGCCATAGTGTAAATTTCTTCTATTTTCAAGACATTGTAACGTTATTTCCTTTTGTTTAAATTTTTTTGTAAAAGTTTTTTTTTGGCATATTGTGCATGTCTTGCTTTGTAAAACTGGATGTCGGCAAAAAAATCAAAAAAAAATGTTCAATTTTTTAAAATATTTTTTTGCACTAATTTAGCTGTAACATTTCAGATCGATTTTATCCAACTTTCTATGTAATCTTTTCTATTTTTTTTTAAATTTAAAAACATAATTTTTGAGAATGTTACTAATTTGGACTGACCTGGGTTGTTGCAAGCAGTTCGTACTTTCTTTGGTTACAAAACTTCATAATTCTATGCTGAGGTGAGCGTGTTCACTGTATTGCTTGGTGTGGTAATTTCTGGAGTTTCTTTTATTGTCCACAAATATTTCTCACCCAAACGAGACATTTTAAGCAATTTTATGACTTTTACAACAAAACGAACAAAATTGCGCTTAAGTGTTTACGACACTACCGTGAAAACAATTACTTTTCTTGTAGGATTGTTACTATAGCAAAAAAATTGTCGGTAAAATAAAGAATAGGTTGCTTATTTGAGCATTTTTTTTGGTAAAACATGTTCGGAAAATTTTATAAACAAAAAATAACTAAAATGATAAGAATTTTGTGCACAAAATAAACTCTCATTGGTTTGTATAACAATGAGTGAAACAGTCATTGTAATGCTTTCTGCTTAGCGTAGAAAAAGTTCAAAAGCAAAAGTTGTCGTTGTCTAAAGTTATTTGCAAAGCTCGGGGTAGTTTATTCGTTAGAATGTTTTTTTAAATTAAACAAACAATTACAACCCATTTAGCATAATAATTTTGAAAATTTTAGAAAAGCATGGTATTGGATTGATAAGTTTTTATTTTTAATATAAATTTAATAACAATGCATAGACAATTTAAACTTGACAGTTTTTAAAAACCGAAGCTATTAACTTTTTGGGGTTTAGTTTTTAAGCCAATAATGTATTTATAATTGGAAAACATGTGCAATCATTTTTAATATATATTTTTTTATTTTATTTTTTTTTTATACCATGTTTCTATTTTTGTTTGGTGTTTGGTGAGTTTTTTCTAAAAGGTTAAAGATAAGAAAATATTGTACTTCACCAAACTTGTTTTCAAAATAATTGATTTAATTTACAGCTTACTAGTTTCGAGAATAAATATTCTCATTATCTACAATTTTATAATTATTAAGTAGCAAAGTCTTAGTATGTATAAGTATTAATATAACTTACTGTCAAAAGGTTATCGGCTATAAAACATATACTGTGTTAGTTATGTTACAAAAATTATGTGAAAGACCATTTCATGATTACAGATTTTTGTTATTTTTTGAAAGACTTTTAGCAGCATTAATACAATGTTATTTATTAAGTTTTATTGTGATAAAATGTACAGAATAAAATTATCGGGATTATTTCAGTATTTCAGGTTTTGTTATCTTGGTTGGATTGTTTTTTAGTATATAAATATTTAGTGTGTTTAAAGTTAAATTTTATTACAAATGTGTTGTGTATCTAATTTGGTTTGAATGTTTAGACAATTATGTTTGTTGTTGTTTTACACTTGTAAAATTTCGAACGGTTCTAGAAGTTTTTGTAGCATTATGTTTAATGTGCAGTATTTTTATGTTATCTTTGTCATTGACCGTGTGGTTGTTATATTTCAGGTGTTTTTCTGAGTTAGATTTATGTGGTTGTTTTTCATGTTTTTCTAGTCTGATTTTTAATGATCTACCTGTTTTTCCTATGTAAATAGTATTGCAGTTATCGCATTTGATTTCATACACCCCAGATAGTTCCATTTTATCTGTTGTTTTTTTGGCATTGAATAATTTGTTATATATACTGTTTTGTGAGCAGAATGCACCATTATATAATGTTCAATAATGCCAATTTTGTGTTACTTCTGTTAAAGTTTTTGCTACAACTTTTTGGTGTTAAATAAACCATTAAAAAAAAGTTTTTAAACATTTAAATTAATTTGCGTAAATGTCGTTTTTTAGCCGGTTTCAAAAAAAAAGTGGTTGCTTAATTTGACCGTATATTTGTTTATGTGTGTTTGCCGATAAGTTTGTTATTTAAAAACCCATCTTGATAATGCTTTCTTTGATAAAAAAAAGATTAAGGGTGGTTAATAAAAAAAATAAAATTTTTAAATAGTATCATAAAAAAATTGAGTAAATGGAAAAAACGTCAAACATATAGTGCGTTTGTCACATGTGTGTCAAATGTAGGGATAACTTTGTTGTTTATAACTCGATTTTGATAATTCTTTGTTTGTTAGAAGGTAGTACCATGATGAGAAAATTAAAATATGACAATGGCATCTTAGATAAATCAAGAGAAACCTTCAAAAATTTTAGTGGCGCCTAGTGAGTTTGTTAATGCGTATTTGCGTTTACTTTCTAGTTTCCTCTTTGAAGTCGGTTTTTTTTGGTTAAAATTATTTAATATTTTTCAAATAAATAAAAGTTTGAAAACCATACACATTTTATAATTCTTAAAAAGTTACATCTTAAATTATTAATTGCACCAAAACTGATTCATGAAAATCCTAGAGGATTTTGACAATTGAGAAAATTTGTCAGCAAAACATATTTTGAGAAAATTGCAGCTATATTAAGATCTTTTAGAGAAACACTTTCCACGTAAATCGCAGCACTTTGTCCTTTAGGCGAAGGGAACGACTGTAGGGAAACGCCGTGAAAGGAAGTTAAATAAATTAGCATGCTATTAAAATCGTATTAAATTCCTTAAATTCTTTTGTCATTCGGCTTATTTTGGCTTGAATCCGCAAGACAAAGCTCTACTGTCGGTCACAAAATCAACATGATATGAAATTTTTGTTCCTTCAACCGTGAAATACAAGACACAACCCCCGCATCTAAACTTACCTTCGATTTCCTTTCGAGATACGAGCTACATAATATATCCGATCTAGATGCTTTTCCTACGAGTAATTTTCTTTTATTATTTTTTTTTCTTTTTTTTGAAAAGTGTGCTGCATTTCAACTACAGGGTTCAGTAATTGGAAACTTCGACAAATTCGATACGAATGCTTGTCCAGTATTTCATCTTTGAGTATTTTTTATTAAACTACAAGCTTTTCACAAACAAAACCGCCGCTTTGGTTATGTATATTAACATTTAATATATGATAATTATTAGAGCTGGTCAGTATTTTACTAAGCACAAGCATAAACAAAAACGTTTTTCAATTAGCTTCAGTTATTCACAATCAGCATTATCAAGGCGCTATATAGCAGTTATGATTTGCAAGACTAAAATGTAAATGTGTAAATTAATAGAAAAGCTTTGTCAGCGATGTAAGACTGCATAATCAAGCAAGCTTCTGAATGTAATCACCAAACCAAGTTTCCCTTTCCGACGTGTTACTTGCTAGAACCGTCTTTTAGTTTCGGCAAGAAACTGTGTTCTAACAATGAACGCAATAGCGATTTTCATAAATTAACGCATTGTAAGATTTTTGTTTCAACATTTATTAGAATAAATTTTATAGAAGGTTAAATCACATTTAATATATTTTTAATGTATCTTGTAATGTAGATTTTAATGTAAAAACATTTATTTTTTTTGCATTTTTAATGTGTCCGAAGCCACTTCCTTTTACAAGCCTATTTTTCACATATTTTTTGTTTAGATTTCAACCAAACACATTTTCTTTCCTTTCATTACCACAATAATTGAACCTCTGATTATGTTTATACTCTATTTTTCTTATTATCTTTTAACTATTGGTTAAAGATGTATTATATTTATCTTTTGCGTAAGTGTTTTTGTTCACATTTTTATATATCATTATTATCCTGTTTCTATTCAAAATATCTTCTTTTTAGAGTTTTCAAATGTGTTTCTTAGCAAATATCTTAAAAACTTTTTGTTTCTAAGACCCTTTTATTGCTTTATTACTTTAGCATCTATTTTATTATTTTAAAGTTTTACTAAAATTATGATTTTTTCTCTTTGCTGACAAGCGTAGCTAGCACTCTCTCAGCTTCATATTTTTGTGGTACACAACATGGCATTTTTACCTCACAACCTAATAACATTTTTTCTGACATTTGCCTGCGCATTTAAAATCAGTTAAAATCAGCATCTTTTTTTTTTAATTTTGTTTTGGTATAGGTTTTGTATTGCAATGTTGCTATTTTTTAAATTGTTTCTACTAAAAGCCAAAAGTCTAATCCTACTAACTATGCTTTTTTTGTATTTAACTTTTTAGATCTTATTTATTTATTATTACCTAGTCTATGACTGCGGCTTTTTTTGCTACATTTTACTTTTTTGATATTTACTATATTCTACAAGTTTGTTTCATTATATATTTAACAGTTTTTTTATTGAGTTTTTATGTTTATATTTAAATATACAATATACTTGACAAGTTTAAAAAAATAAAAACTTAGTTTAAACGTATAAATATATTTTTGTTTGCTGTCACGTTACTTCTTTGCTCAGAAACCAATTCAGATCATCAATTTTATATTTGAAAAATTATATTTTCAAAGTGTTTTCATAGTAATTTATTGCTACGCAGACTGTAATATTTAGAACGACAACCGTTATGTCTAACAAATTTCTCAGTTTTAAATTTTTAACAAAACGAATGTTTGCGGGTTTATAAATTGATTTACTTATCTGCTGTTTGCTTGAATAAATATATATAATCATTATAAAATGTTAATATTTTTTGAAGTGATGGCTAGCATTGCACTGAAGCAGCTGATAAAACTGCCAAAATGAGATCGTTTTATAAGCAGTGCATTTTAAAAGAAATTTTACAAATACATCTGTTTAGTGAACATATACGACTTTCTTTTTTTAGAAAATAAAACGTTCTAAATCTTGAAACATTAGTAAAGATTATTTCTCAATTTGTTACAATAGCTCGAATAAATAAATTAATAATTAATTACATTAAAGCTGGGTTTTTAAGTTTATACTTTGTTTTTGTTTTTTTTTAATGCTTTTCTAATATTAATTTTGGCTTAATTTTGTTGCGTATTATTATTGTCGTTTTGTTGGCAGCTTTTTAGCTTTTTAATTAATTATTATTTTTTTATTGCTACGTATCTTCGTTTTAATGTTTGTTTTGTTTTCTTTTTTTTTGTTGATATATGATAAATTCTATCTTGAGACTTTTCTTAATTATTTTTTATTTCTCATTATCTTGCTTATTTTTTTTTAAATTAGTTTCTTTTTCTTCTATCTTTCTATGTTGTGCTTATTTGAATCTTTGTTCTGGTATTTATTTTACTCTTTTATAGTTTTATGTTTCCGTTTTTGCGTATTTTTGTGGTTTTATTTCGTTTGAACTGATTTGACGCTGTTCTGGTTTTCAAGCCATCTTTAATTAGATTTAATTATATTTAGTCGTATTTTACAGCATATTATCGTTATATTGTTACACGTGTGTGCTCAAAATGAAATGGGTGCAAACGCGACGAGTGCAAAAGGTAGTGTTTTAATGAAACGAGCTGGACCATTTGTCTTATAAATAAGAGTAATATACATTTTATTTTTACTTTTATGTTATTTTTATAAATATTGTAAATAAATAATTCTTATTATATAAAAAGTAGACCAGTGTAAGATGTCTTATAATGCACTGGCTAGGATACCTCTTAGTTCTCGCTCAGGAATTCGGTTTTAAACTTTGTTACTAAAAACTCTTCGATAATGATTAATTACTGAAGGAGTTGCACAAACGGTTTCTATTTAACAATTTTTTTTCAGCTTTACAATAAACAAATAAACAGTTTCTGAAGCCAGAGTAGAAAAATGTATTTTTTTTAATTTGCAAGAAGTTTAATAGATTAAACATTTTAAACCATGTTAATTTAAGCAATGGTAAACATAATTGCATAACATTATATGCTCATCTTTTGAATTCTTTTTAAATTTTTTTGAAAACATTTTGAATTCAGATCATACATTGCTAAACAGCAACATTTTGTTTAACGTGATGAACGTAAAAAACAAAAGTCACTTGACCTAAATTATTTTCAAGAACATACGTGCACACTGGGTTAACGTTTAAGAAAAAAGGCAAAAATGCTGAGACTGAAATATTTGACAATTATTATACCTATAATTATTAGATAAGTTGAAAGTAGGGTTCGTTAGGTGAAAATATATTAGAATTAATAGAAAGCAATAGTAAGCGAAACATTCTTGATTATTTTGATTACTATTTTTTAACAGTTGTATAATATTTAAACTTTATGTTTAGACAAAGTAACTTTTGATAAGAATAAATTATTAGAAAAATTCCTAAAATCAACAAACACTATTAGACATATCGGTAAAAATAGCTTTAATATAAACATTTTATTTTTGTGAACAAATTCTTTGTAGAAAAATAACATTTTCACGTAGCGTTTAAGCTTGACAATCTGAACTTTAGTGTCTGTATGTGTGAAATAAGCACATATCGTGAGCCCCATGAGACACAGCCTTGTGTTTAAACGTGATCTGCATACCAATGCACTTGTTGTCGCTACAATATTGACGGCTTCCTAATCATAATCATTCTCGTTCCTTTATCGTGTAACCTACACCAACAATAAAAGTAATCTTATTAAAGAGTTTCTTTGATTAATTAGTGTACAGCGTGCAGGATATGTATGGTGAATGCAAAATAATACGTTGTTGTGCTCAAATAAAACGATCTACTATAACCTGCCGACACAGAAATTACAAGTGTTATGATGTTCAAAAACAAACAAAAGTTTATACTTAAGAATGTACTTGTCTCTTTATTAAAAAAGAATCTGCAACCAACTAATTAACATACAAGCTAAAGGATAAGCTTAAAGAAGTTATTTATAGAAGGTTTAAATACTTTCAGAAGCACAATTTATTCAAAACAAGATTTATTCAACAGTGTTATTTAGGTATGCACCATTGTAATTATTAGGTGTCCCTGATGACTGCTAATAACCACACAACTTGTTTGAGTTTACAAATTTTTGTTTTAAATAAATTGGTCTTAACATCATTACTTTTTTTAGTAGTAATACTAAGAAAGATAAAAGGTTTGTCATGTTATTATTATCATATTAAAATGCTACGATTATGATGCAGATATCAACTTTTGATACACTTTACGCTTATTATAGTAAATAATTAGCAATTTGTAATTTATTATGTGCCTTATATATTTTATGAGTTTATTGAGTTAAAATTATTGTGTTTACATATTCAATAATTGTTTTCATTTTTGTAAGAAATAAATTACAAATTGAATCACTATATTTTTGGTGACTTCAATTATTGTATATAAACAATAATTGATGATAGTACGAGATGACGTTACCAAAATAGCCAATTATATTCGCTCGTCGACCATTTATATCGATAAATTGTCACATTTCATTAATAAAATTCTCCAAAAAAAAAAAAATTGTTGGCGCGTCCTTCATCATTCATCAGGGAAAAATCATTTTCCGTATGTCAAAAATTTCTTCGTATTTTTTTCATCTTGGCTTGTCTGTTCTTTGTAGAATCTTGTTATATAAAGAAATAAGAATCTACCAAGAAAAGACAAATCCATGGAGGCAAATTTGTCTTACAGGTAATTAAAGGTGTCGACAAAAATGAGATAAAGAAGTTATCTTCGCCTGAATAATTTTTATTTTAAATTAAAACTAACACTTTTTACACCGTGCAAAAATGCAGAACAGATGTTTTCAGCGGGGAGTTTGACCAGAATATGAAAATACGTATTCCGATGATTCGAAAGAGAACAGGTTCCTATAATATGCGGTGATTTAGTCCTTGATGATCTAGTACCGGAAAATTCTAAAGGTACTTTGATTTTTATACAGATTTGTTTTTACACTAATTTTCTCTTCTCTCGTGATCTACGTTTAATATTGATTATTCAAATCTATTGTGTTTCTCGTTAATTTCAGATATTCTTGAAGAACATAATGACAAAGATGATGATTTGGAAAGAAATTACGACGTTGATACTGATGCCGACAGTGATAATGACGCTCATTTGACAGATCAAGAAGAATGACAAATAGCATTTAAATAGAACAATTTTCTAATATTTTTTCTATAAAAAAGCATTCCGCTTGGTTATTTCAAACCTACAATGTATTTTCGAGGCTAGGCGACAAAAGTTTTTTTTTCAACGGAAATACTATATTGTAAACCTAGGCGGCAAAGTGGTATTTTTCCAGGCCGAGAGAAGATATGGACAGGCAAGTCAAAGGCGAGCCTGGCCACTTCTCAAGGCCTGGAAAATCACTTTGCGGTCGTGGTTTACACATTATTTTTTATCCTGCACAAATTACCTTATAATCGAGCATTATCTTAAAATTGATTTGAGGTTATTACTGCCAATCGCCAATTCAAAATGTCAATGTCAAAAATTTATGGATTACTTTGTCGTGATTTACACAATTTATCTTGCACAAAAGTAGTTTTTTAAAATAAGATTGATGTTCTTAAACAGTAAATGTAATTTAAAATTTCAACATCCTTCATAAATAGTGAGACGTTTAGAGTTTAGAGTATTTTTTCTTATAACAGCGACTCCTGACGGAGAAAATCATATTTTTTTTTCTCAGCTAGCCGAGAAAGTACATCTTTTCTCGGCTAGCCTGAAAATGATGTACTTTCACGGCTGTCGCGAGACGAGAAAATTTTATTTTGAGTTGGTGTAGGATAAAAATTAATTTTCTTCTCCCATACCGATTGAACACGTCTTTTCTTTATTTTGTAACTTTTATCAACTGTATAAACCTTATCTAATAGAAAACAGACGGGCAAAGTAAATAGAAACTGAAGGAAAAAAATTACATTTTCAAGCTCCAATTGCGGACAATCTTTTCGAAAACTTTTTTATATTTAACAATTAAAAGTATCAACAAAAAACACAGTTTCTTTATTTTTAGCACAAGCACACAGTCAGACTTCATAGTTACAAACTCTCGGTTTAAACGTTCCTCTTCCTAAATGCAAGAAACACTAAAAGTTTTGGCATTTCTTACTTGGTAACTACAATTTAGAGCTTGTTATTTGCCGTCTGTAATGAAAAAGATGTTGCTTGACTACTGGTTTTTTAAACGTAAATTCACAGCTTAGTTGCAAATGCTACCATCTCTAAATTAACAAAATTCCGAGAAGTAATGTCTTATGAACTTGATCCCATCGTCTGCATGTTGAAAGTAGGGGTTCGTAGACTAGTCGGCGTTTTAATTTCTATGAACAAAACCAATTTCAATCAAGAATTAAATATAAAACATATATCAAATTGCAATTTATATTGTATAAACTGTATTCATTGCAAATTATATTAATTAATAGATATAAACTAGAAGCCAGAATTGTTTAAAGTTATTATACACTGTCTTTAAGAAAATGAACAAGTTTATAACTTGCTTTTCTATTAGGGTTCATATTAATTGTTTATACATTTAATTAAATGGTTATGAATAGGTCACAAGATATATAAGTCTAATAAAATAATGTATAGTACAAAATAGCCTAATAAAATAACGTATAGTTTTAAAGTCTAGAAGGCTATCTGTTATTTTATTAAGCTTTTTTGTGGTCTATTTATAACCATTTAATTTGACGTGTAAATAATTAAAATATGCCAATAGGTAAGCGAGCTATAGACTCCTCTATTTTTTGAAGGCAGCTTGTATAAAATCTTTGATGACTGCAAAATGTTTTATATAAACCAATTAAGCCATAGCTTTAAAACAAATACCTATAAAAAACACAAAAGGCTTTTAACAATCTTAAAACAAGCAAGTTATTTAATTAAATAAAGACCTACTTTTGATACACAAAAAAGCTTCTGTATTACAGGTCTGAAAACTATTTTTATAATTGTATTAAAATCAATTGATTTGCAACCTATCTATTTTATATATTGTTAAACAGATGGTTATTTATCATCAAATATTAGAAAAGTTTAATAGAAAAATAATTGATAATTACATGAATAAATAAGTAAATAATAACATATTTACGATTTTTCTTTTATTTCTGTTCATAATTTTTGAGTAATGCTCGAGCTAACAAGATAATTGCTTAAAAGGTAAAAAAATACAGTTTAATAACAATTAAATTACAGCACAACTAAAGAACATAAAGTATTTACTAAAAATTAATTAAAAAGTTATAAAAAAAAATTTTATAATGATTAATATAATTATCAAAATTGTTTTTTCAAAGTACGAAAACAGCATTCAAAAGCAATATATTTATACCCCTAATGCTGGCAGTGTGTTATAATTAATTATTGTAAAACATTTTAAACATATGCTTGCTAATGCGTTTTAATATTGTTTAAAATGTATGAATTGTTTGTAGACCGTCTTTTAAATTATTTGATCTTGCAACAGCTGAACTCTGAAAGTTATGTTAATTCTTCAATTTAATTAATAAAAACGATCTCTCATTACTACTGTATTACTAACCTCACTGAAAATTTTAGTAACCGCCTAAACTCATTTGACAATCCCTTCATCCAAACCATAGGACATTCCCAAGAGAGCTGTTAACGCAACCCTACATTGTTATCATCAATATCTCTCCGAATAAACAAATAGGTTCAATAATGAGTTCGTGTAATTTTCACATTTTGGTAATGTGCAAATGCGATCGTCGATAATTTAATAGAGGTTGATACACTGACTCGTAGATTACTTCATTATTAAGTGCAACCGCAATTTTGTGAAAGCGTGTATTAAATATCTTTTCCTGCCTGAAAACCCTTACCGTTGATCTTTTTTAGTATTAAATTTTTAAAACAATTTCAAATATCAAGTATTTAATGATACTACTTAACAAAAATTAATTTTTTTATGAAGAGAAATAGTGTTTTAGTGCTTGTTTATTCAACATTTTTAATTTCTACATATATACTTACTACACTGTAATCAGAAAAATCGTAAATCAGAGCAGACGTTGAAAAATTTTCATTATGTTCTTTGCAAATTAGCGTTCAATGCATCGGCGTAGACAATTTGTGGTGTCCAACGCAATTTTATAATAAATAAAGCAACGGTTTGCTGTTCTTAATCTTAAAAACATCTTTTAAATTTTTGATAATTTTTTTAAACAACAATAATTACAGAAAAACGTTCTCAAATAAGTTTTACCACTCAAAGAAAAGCATTTTCCTTATAATGCTACTTTCAAAACAAGGTAAAACAAGAAAATAAAAAAAATAATTAAAATTTTTACTTTATACTCTGTTGCATAATTATAAAAATTTTAAGCGAGATATCCAGAACGGATATATATTAAATATCAACAAGTTTATCAGTGTATTGAAATTATAGTGCTTAATTTCAAAGAACTAGGATTTATTATCAAGAAGAAGTGAGATCGGCCTCTAGCTCAAGTTCCAAAAGTGGTGCAAAATGTTCAAAAAATTATGGAAGAATGTTTATGTATAAAATCAAAAAACTATTTCAAAAATTTTGTTTTAAGTACTATATTAATGACATTAATAAATAAATTAAAGACTACAATAGATGAATTTTATCAATCCATTACTGCTGAGTGTTTACAAAATTTTTGGGAAAATATATAGTAAAGAGTTTGACTTTGCCTGAAGCGCAATGAAGCACATTTTAAACAATTTTTGTAAAAACTAATTTTTTTGTTTTTATAAGTTGTCCATTAACCAAATTAGACAAATAATAACTTTAATATTTTTCTAGATTTAGGATGTGGTTACAAAAAACAGCAACACAAAAAGTTTTGAAAAATTATTTTTTCAATATTTTGTGGGCAAAGATTACGTTATCTTATAAATAAATATTATGAGACTGTGCCATCGTGAATCTTGAGAGATTTTCTTAAATCATAATATTAAAAATAGTTATTTTGTTTATTTTCTAAATAACACTCTGAAAACTTTTTAAACATATGTATTCAAAAATTTGATCTTGTAGTTGGCAATTGTGATATTTTACAAATAGAACATTAATTAGCATTTGTTTGTGGATCTAATATTTTAATCTATTATAAATTCACGTTAAAGATAAAGCTGAAATAAACACTATCACGTGCGGTTTACGTGATCTCTCACCACAACAGGCGAGTCTGTTCTTCAGGGCTTTAAGAAGTGCATGCTCTTCATGTTATGCGTCATCTGATAACGTTTCTCATAACAAAACCGAACTATAACTTAAAAGTCTTTACCCAGGCCCTGTCTTGTCACTCAAGCTACGCCTTTATCTGCTCCTTCCATTTAATAATTTTTATATCACCTTACTATGGGATACCAAACACGAGGTGATTATGCAGTGTTGTTTGTTTATTTCAGCTACATCTTTAACGTGAATATAGTATAGTATTACATTGAAAACAGTTTAGAGTTCGATTACAGCAGTTTATTCTACTTCAATATCTGCTCATTATCGGGCATAAAAAATACTTCATTTGATTTTAAAAAAAATCGACGTAGATGAGACTGATTAAGACAGTTAAAAGTATGTTGTTTTGTTTTACAGCTTATGTTTAAACAATATGACAAAACTGTAAGAAAAACTCTCGGTTTTGGTGTCGGTTAACAACGGTCTGATAAGTTACTGCTATAAAAAAGAATTAGAAAAAGTTATACTCAAACTCCAGATTTTATTTCAGCAATAAAAAGCTTCGTAATAATTAAAACACAAACATTAAAACGCTAAGATCAAGAAATACTAATTAAAAAAAAAGTATAACAATATCATTAATTTATGTTAAGATTATGAGATTAGAGACTCTGAAAAAGCAATATAAATAATAATATATTTTCAGAGAGCATTCTCTAAACAAATAATTAATTTTACGATAGTTACATCATAGGCCCGTCAACTACAACTGATAATCTCAGGTTGTCAATGACATGTCAACTCTCAACATTTATTAAGTTTTAAGTTTTAAAATTTTTTATTGATCCATTTCATCACCTGTAAATTTATGCAAATCGTTTAAAAACCAACTGAGTGTTTCAAAATAATATTCAATTTTAAGAGCTTTTAAGAGTTAAAAATAATTACAGAATTATCACATTTAGTAATGGATTGTGAAGGAACATTTAATGTACCTTCACAGGTTGAATATGTATGGTAAATAAAGCTTAGAATTATAACTCAAATTATTAAAAAAAACGTTACAAAATAAGTTTAAGTTGACAAAAATCTTATGACAATTATTTTTCAATTTGGATTTTTAAAAAATATAAATGTATAGGTATATATTTTTTGCAAAATTTTGTTTTGGTTTTAGCAATATATTTATGTTAAAGAAATCTAATATACTTAGAAAATTGAAAGAGTGCTACTATTTTTTTATTTGAAGATTTTAGTAAAAGTAGACTTATAAACGGCGTCATTTCTACAACTTTGATCAAAGTTCAAAATATATTATTTGTCTAACCTTTGAGAAAATTTGTTAACTTGCATTTTTTCTTTGACTAAACAAGCGTTTTTGCTTTTTCCACTGCTTTCTCTTCCGCTTTTTTCATCGTTCTTTCTTTTTAATTCAGCAATATAATCCTTAGCAGCTACAAAGATTATTCAAAACAAGTGTCTCCTATCCCGGGGCTACGTTACATTACCATGCTTATTCTTTTATTTATTTTTTCTCATAACGTCTCAATTGATGAAGTGCAAAACGTCTACACTTTCTCCAAATTGCTTATACCATATAATTACTATCTAATTGTTGGAAATAATAACACTTGTATTAAACCAAAACATATAAGCAATATAGACATTATTGACGCCAAAACATT
This sequence comes from Lagria hirta, assembly GCA_947359425.1. Classification (NCBI taxonomy): domain Eukaryota; kingdom Metazoa; phylum Arthropoda; class Insecta; order Coleoptera; family Tenebrionidae; genus Lagria; species Lagria hirta. The sequence goes on along the minus strand of OX375797.1, from coordinate 7,823,225 downwards.
GTCTGAGAAAATTGATTGTTTTTGTCTATCAAAAACACCGTGTAATTTGACAATGTCTTAAGATTGCAAATAATCATTTGTTCTAGTAAAGTTTTAACCGTTCCAATTATTGGTTTCCATTTTTTAACTTTTTTTTCTGAGTAAATTGGCTTGTCATAGATTGTTAAAATCAAAATATAGTAGTCTACTAATAAACTAAAAAGTTAAAATTATATTTTTTAATTTGACATTAAACTTCTGTGAAAAATTAAAATTATTTAAATTTATCTTGTAGCATCTTGTCAATGATTTATGTTTTTATAAATAATGAAAAACGATTTGGCGGTTTTTTCCATCATCCACTCAATATATATTCAAGTGAAGTATTGTTTGTTTTTGTTTATTGACAGACATGTTTGATTCGGCCACTTTTAGGTTACTTACAAGATTTTTTTTTCAGAATAAATAATCTTTTGAAAAGTAAAAAGTTAGAAATTTTTTGTATGTAATTCAGTTGGAAGTTATGGTGCATAACAAACTTAAAATATATTGTATCGAGTTACTTTTTAGAAGAGAGACATGTTTATCGTTTTGTTTTTATGCGATCTTTTTACGGTAGAAAAATAAATAATATAAAATTTTAGTTGCAATGTTTTTATTACAAAAATATGCATCTAGTTGATTTAATTGGTAAGACAAATATGTAGATATAGCGTTCAATTCAGATTTATATAAGATTTATTAAAAACTTAATGTTTTTGTTTGCTTAATAATAAAAAAGCACGTTATGAATGTTACGATAAATACTACCTACTTGTTAATTATAAAATTTGATTAGTTACGTATTTACAATAGTTCACGTACGGCTCCTTACAGCGCATGAGAACATATAATAACAAAAAGGATCTACTACTACTACAGCTCGGAGCATTAAAAACATACAAAAGCGTTTTGCCTTCTTTTTATTATGAATAAAACATGAGTTATGTAGAATTAATAATCTCATATTTTAGTACATTTCTAAAATGCACGGTGCAATTACCTGGAATGTCTAATAAATCAACAAAAATATGTTCTAGATTAGATTTTTAATTTAAAATGTATAATGAATCCTGGAGACTTGGTGCTACATACCGTTATTAATTTCCTGCTTAAGAAAGCCATCAATCTTCAATATTCTCTCAATATTTCCTACTAATAAAATTTTTACTAATTAAAATGCCAATTGTAGTACCACACCTGGTCCCTACAATAAGATAGAATTGCCAATTGCACCTATTTGTGTTAATGCAAGATGCAATTATCAATAAACTATATAAAATGTTTCACCAGTAACAATAATTCTATAATTTTTAAAATGACGTTTTCAAAGTTAACGTAATAATGTATAACTATGGAAATGTATTCTATTTGAAAATAAATATTTTCTAATTTACTCATTAAGTTATTAATTATATTTGGTTTGATTTAATACTATAAAATATAGACACTATCACTTCATGTTTAGTAAATTATCCATTTATTCAATAATTGTGGTTTTTATGTCTAATTTGAAATTTACACCGATAGCTTACTCTCTAAAATCATCCAATTGGGAGCGCATTTTGAAATAAAACTTCTTGTCGTCATTTCATTAAAATAATATAAGATTTTGTCATGTCGGATAACTGTCAAATGTATTTTTGACAACTTAGTAATAAATTGAATTGATTATATAACGTGACACCGTGGGATTAGATAATCTTAACAATTTAAAAATATTCAGATTAATTGCTAAAAACTTTAATTTATACTGTGTTTAATAAACATTTTAAGTCAGACTTCTTCTGCAATTGCGTTTTAAACTATTTTTTTTAAATTTTATAAATTGTACGTTTGATGAATAAGCTATTAATCTTATTATTGTTTACATCTAACTAGTCTATCATTGTTTTGTTGTCAGATGATCTTTTCAATTTGCTGAAAAAAAAATGTGTTACAAATTTTGAACTCATAATTAAAAATTATTAATGTGATGAAAACCTCTAAAACATCAGCTTGAAACTCTAATCTATAAATACAGTTTTTCAAATCTTAACAAATGTATATTACTACCAACCTTTGCGTTTTCTTTAGAAAGAAGTGTTTTCTCACTCAAGTAGTTGTAAGCATTGAAACACGATAATTATTGTCAACGATAAAAACTAATTTAAATATGCGTCTTATTCAAGATTTAAAAACAAGAAGAAAAATAAAGTAGCCAGTAAATTGAAATTACAACTATTCGCTCAATTAATCATTTCTGATTGCTAATTTACTTATTATTTGAAACAACTTTAGTTTCAAGAACAATGTCTCTAAGCCGAGCTTATGTATAAGGTCTAACTTTAATAAGAGAAGATGACGTAACGGTCATGTGCAGTCTTGCTTTAAAAAGCTATACTAGTCTCTCTACAAAGAGAATTTTAAGACAAAACGAGTAGAACTATTTGGTAAATATCTTCACGTACAAAAAATCTGTGTAAGCTTTAATTGAAACCGATTGGATATAAATCACAAAAAAATATACAAGATTAATGATCAGCTTATATCAAACATGAGTTACATTTACAAAGCCAACCTAGTTGATAAACATTCAATTGGTTGTAGATTGTTTACTTCAACAATATTTGAAAAAATTTATTTCAAAAGTTTATTTTAAAAATAATGAGCATTTTATTAGTTAGGGGCTACACTAGAAAACAGAATCTTAGCACTACGCTCATTTTTTAATTAGATAATGCATAAACATATTTAACAAGCTAAAAAGATCAAGAAGTTGAATTAATTTTCTTATTTATGTACTATTTACCTTTGTAAAACTATGAGTGTTTTTATTTTAAACTTAATTTTTATAAATAATTGATTATTAAAATTGTAAGTGCAGTTTTTGTGTTGATTAAATTCTTAATTTTTATAACCAACACAAATTCTTCAATAAATTTTGTTTTTTTTTTTAAAGGAGTGCAAGACTGGAAGGTTTTATGACGGTATTCATAGTCGTAGCTCAAGATCAACCTTGGATTTAGGCTTGAGACGCCGTCTCAAGCAAAGACTCTGGCAATGCTCGGGAAATCAAACAAGAACTTCGACAATGCTCGGGAAAACGTGCGTCTTGCGGAAGTCACCAAAGTAGTCATTTTTGTGTTGTTAGGTTTAAAATAGAACATTTTGACGCATGACAGTCTTTCTCCGTATTTATATAAAGTGACAGGTCAGGGAATAACTATAGATGCCGCAGGGATTATATCAAAAGTGTTTTGTGTTGTTTTTGCAAAAAAAAAGAATGACGACGGATTCATTATTACGGTTCGGCACCCGTTTTGTCTATTATGCTTCTGCAAACAATACCTTACACTTATAATGTAAACCGATAAAAATTTAACTTTTTTTGTATTTATGTTTACCAGTAGAAAGTGTTACAAAATAAAAATACTACCCAATTCAGCAATATCTGTGACTTTTATTATTATTCAATGCTTTCATTCTTGCACAAAATGTGGGCCCTTTAATTTTGTGTAAATAATAATTGTCTTTCCATTAATTTGCAAGGAGCCCTACATTCACTACATTGTCTTTTGTGAAGCTGTAGGGACGCTTACATTCAAAGTTGGAAAAAAATTACAATGGGTTTGCAGCACCCCGTACATAACTCATCCAGCATGTCAATGTTCGTTGTTATGAACTGCAACACATAATACTCTTCAGTATTTTCCAACGTCAAACAATGACATAACCTGCAAATGGCGTCTCAAGACAAGTCGGGGTCTTGCTAAGTCTGACTTGAGACGGACCCAGTGCGTTTGCTCATTAAGCAAAAATCGCCCGTATTCACACCGTAGTTTGATATTTAAATCTTGAGATTTGTCTATGAATACCGTCCGGTCTTGAGATCGATCTCAGACTCAAGATATGAATATCAGATTTCACGAGCTTTGCCGAAGTTCTTGCTTGAGACGGAATCAGCGATAAATCGATTTCAAAACGCATGCAAACGCTTTCCCGAGCATTGCCGGAGTCTTTGCTGGAGTCTAAGCTTAAGCTTGAACTATGAATACCGGCATTAGAGTTGTGTAAAATTTGTTCTTCTGCTAGTACATTATAATAATAATAATAATAATAATAATAATAACAAGTTTAATGCCTAACAGATTTATATCCAATTACAGAACAGATATATAATACTTCAAAAAAAAAACTTGAAAAAATAAATATATTATCTATACTCAGTGTTGTTTAAATAATATATACTAGAAACTAAACTAAAGATACAAGACGTCAAGATAAACCTATTTTTATAATTCCTTGAAGTGTTGAGTGATTGATATCGCGCTTATGCGATATTTGGTTGAAATTGCCACTCATAACATACACGGACGATTTATACAAAATATTAGTATTTGTCTTCTTCAGCTTAAAGTAATACTTAATATAGAGTTAATTCTAGGAACATAAAACTCAAACTCAGATAACAAATACATATTATACAATCAATGTTACCATGAAAAAAATTGTATTGAAATTTGAGACTTGCTAGAAATCGCTGCTAATCTAGGGAATACATATCGAACTTAGAAAGAAGTAATTGATGATCAGAACCTCTTGGTGGGTAGACATTATAAATTTTTAAATTAAGAAACTTCATGGTGTAGTAAAACCCTTTGAGATATACCCGATTGTAAATTTTACTGCTTATGATCAAAATATAATATAATAGAAAATTTCTTAAACAAACCTAAACCAAAGTCACATTCAGATGTGTCGCTATCATTTAAATTTATAATAACTTTGTATAGTTGTGTATTTTAAAATAAAGGCTCTACTTTATTATTACATGTTCATGCAGTTTTGTCATTTCTATTGTGTTAATAAATCTAGCTATTCTCTAATAATATTTATAACTGACGATGAATTTTCAGAGTGGTTATTGTAATTTATTATATTTTTTTAAATTATTCAATCGAGTTAGAAACACAAAAATCATAAGGAAGTTTCAAAATTTTACAGCGCGAAGCCATAGACTTCGCCCCAATTTATCAACAAAATTATTTTTATCAAAGTTAAAAGTTTTAACTAATATTAATTACTGACTTTTTGATATAATCTCGTGTGAATATAAACTTTTTTTTTTAATTTAATTGTTTTTGCTTTTAGAATAATGTCTTTTAAGTCATAAAATTTTAAGTAATAAGCTTAGGTAGTTTTGCTGGCATAAAAGCCATCGACGTAAAAGTATATAATAATAATAATAATAATAAATGCCTTTTATTGCTAACTGGACATAAATATACACATTCTAAACAAAGTCAGGAAGCAATGTAGGGCGAAGTTCAGCTGAACAATGACATGCAAAATGCCATCATTCTCTGCTCTTCCACTTAACCCTAAAATACAAGAAAATCAAAAATATCCCTAACAAAATATTTTTTATATTTATTTACATTATATAAGGTTTTTATTTGTTAAAATATCGATGGCCAACGACCGTCTTAGGACTAATTATATAAATTAAATTTTGTTTAAAAAAACTTACTTCAGTTCAACAACAGTACACAATGTACAAGACAATAGACGTCACTCGCAAGATTTTAAAAGCTATTTGAGTACTACCCTACGCAGAGAACGGTCTCCATCTCCAGTAAGTGTTTCCTAGTTTATGACTGTAGTTTCGAATATCTTTTGATAATTTAGTTCAATAAAATTTACTGCCAAGAGTGCAAAGTATATCTCCACATTTTTAGAGTAGATACAACAACTTACAATAAAGTTTAAAAACAGTATTATTATTATATAAAAAGACCTACTTTTATGTGACACGGCTGTCACATACAAAGTCCTTTGCTCCGAATTTGTCATTCGAAGCACTAGTTTTTCTTCAGACGTGAAAAAACATTTAATTCAATCTTTCCATTTGTAAAAGTTGATAAAAGTTTTAATTTAGTTTGAACAATAATAACTTATAAAATATAGTAAATAACGGCCGTGTTTTTTTTATGTAACAAGCATTACAAATAAAAAAAGATTTACACTGTAAAATTTGAGAAAAATAAATGTTTATAAAAAGCAGCTTCAAAAAACCTTATAAAAATTTAATAATTTAAAATTCAATTTTTTTAAAGAACGCTCGACCGCATTTTACAAAGATTTATTTTTTATAGTTACGGTTATGTGTTCTAACATTAAATAGTTTATTTCGCTTGTTTTTGCTTCCAAGTAACATCTTCAACAAAATGTATTAAATTTCAAAGAAAAATCACAAAATATGACCAAATTAATAAACACTTTGTATTTTTTTATTAAACTCAATTTTTATGTGTGACTAAATATAAAAACTTACAATTAAGAAGTGAACAAAACATTTTGCATTTGCATTTGCATTTGAAGTAACGGTAGAAATTCTACACGAAAACTGTGTTAAATATCCAAGAAGTTTTATTTTCTAATCTTATTTAAAATAATATCAAATGCTTACAAATCCAGCATATAAACCTTTAATCGGTTTAAACGAATTTTTCCATTGCATTAGTTAAGCTAATTTATAACATGTGTGTGAGTTTTATTAAAACAGATTATCCTTTTTTCCTTATTTGAACTTTTTACGCAATATTGCCTTAAATTGTTTAATAGGCAGTCATTATTTTTTAACAAAGTATTTTTTTATTTGCATAGTATTTCCGCTTGCATTAATATTAACAAAAAATCAACATTCATTTGAATGAAAGACAACATATCCTCATTAGCGCTGTACAAGCTGTGAACACGCATATCTATGTAAATTCTTTTTATGTGTCCTAACAATGTGAAAATGTATATTACCTAAAATATGTTTTTAGAACTCATATAAATTTTATCTCCTTAGGTTATCACAAAAATTAAAACACGTATTACTGTTGCAAGATGAAGGCGGTTCTATGTTGATTTAAGAACACAGTTAATTATTAGTTTCGGTAACATTATTATCATCTTTCATCTTTGATTAGTTTGTGTTAAATAAGTCTAAGTGAAGTTCTGTTTGAGTTACTGACAACTTGATTTCTATTTACGTACAGTTTTAATTGTTGGGATGTGAAAGACTAAACACACCTACTTCTTGTCAAGTGGTTCAAATTCACGATCTGTTGTACATTGAGATATCAAAAATATTCTTGGTAATAATTTAGAATAAGTCATATATATTTGAATAAATGTTATATTACAAAAATGCTTTGTTTTTACAACAAAACATATTTTTTATTTATTTAATTATCTATTTATTAAAAAATAGTAAAACTGGGTTAAAGTTTATCTTTAATTTATGAAGCTGGATTTATATATGCATTTTAAAACTGTCAAATTATGAGTAACTATTTTAATTGCCAACTGACTCTGAGAACTATCTTTTGTCAAACTGGCTCTTACTAAAATATTTCAATTTAGAAAACTATCGAATGATAATGCTTTAATAAAGATAAACAAAATACTTCTGCGTTATCTTAATAACTTTGTTAATCTGTTCTTATTTTGCAGCATATTTTAAAAATCTTTTATTTTTTTATAACAGTTTTGCTTTATTTTTTGTAGGTGTATTCTCTTTATTTAGTAGGTGAATGGTTGTCAAGTGATCATCTGCTAATGCACAAGTATTTTGCTTTAATTTGAAATTACTTTTATACTTTTCAGGTTTTTAATGTTTGTTTTATACATTTATACAGTAATAGTCCACTACAAATAGTTGTGTTTTTACGTTGTTAAAATTTTTTTTACGTTATCTGTATTTGAGCGACAATTTGCCAGCTAGCTTCACTGCTAACCTTTTAAAATTTGAATTAAATAAATAAATTTCAAATTTCAAAAATTTTGCAGACTCTGATTAAGAAACATGTTAACCTACCTGTAAGACTTTTAGCACAATACAATCTATTTAAGGCAAGTTTGCTACTGACTAAACAGTATACATAATTATTTAAAAAGTATAAAAAAAGTTTAAATAGTGTTAAAAATTACACGCGTTTGCACAAACAACGGTTAATGATTAAAGCACTATTATTGTTTTTAAAATATCATCTGCATCAGAAACAGTTGCCAACGCAAGCACGTTTTAATTATTTTAAACTTTGCCTCACTGAAATATTATTCAGTTGTTAAACTTGTTTATGACATATCTGCTATAAAACGTTTTACTTGTATTGTTTTACATAGATAAAATAATAATAATAATATGTAAAGCACGGCTTTTCTTAGTAAAGTCACGCAAAGTTATAATTATGAAAAATCCTGCTAACAATTTAGTCTATTATGCTGCTGAGCTTCAAGTTGGTGATTACCAAATGACAATACCAGCAATTTACGAGACCATTAGCTAATTGACTGCTGACGCTAGAATAATGCTTGAAAGTGATTTCAGCTCGCGTCATAATTTTCTGGGTAAGCACCGCGGTTTTAGTGAAAGAAGACATTTACTTGATTGGTGCAACATCTGCAAGTTGTAAACAAAAATTTGATTGTCATTAATCCCGCTTCAGATGTAAGAATGAGTTGAGGGTGGTTTGCTTCTTGTCTACAACCTACCTGCATGAACTTGATTTTCTCAGCGTCAATGTTACTGCCGTGATTTGAAACGTAATTCACATTTAATTATTATTATTATTTTTTAAGAGAGCTCTAATTAGAGTGATTTAAGAGAATATCAATAATTACTATGTTTTTAGAAAGCAGCTTTAGATTTAAGTGATATGGTTTATTACTATGTGAGAAATGGATTATAGTCTCTTAATCCATTATCTTAATCATCAAAACGCTGAAACTGTCTTGTCTCTGAAGACGCCAAACACGAAAATGCACCTTAACATGTATTTACCCACTCTCAGCTCGATTGCAAAAGCTTAATAATTTGTGAGACTTTAACAGATTAACTTAAATTACCAATTAGAAATTAGAACTTATTTGATAACACAATTAGAGAGTTAGCTTGATCTCGATAATTGTATATTTCAAACCAAGGTAAAAAAGTGCTCTTTTTGCAGACCGCGGGCGAAGTTTATAAACCGAACCGTAGGCAAGATTTGTAATTGCCCAAAATCTACAAGGGCACTTTTTTTATCATGGTTTAAGACAAAGAACGATCAGTTTTTAATGTAATTAAAACATAATTTGTCTTTTACAGCTTAAATAAAAATAAAAGGGTTTTCATTAGTTAAGCAGCTGAACAAATATAGTAATAAAAGTTAAAAATTAAAATTAAAATGTAAAAAACATTTACATTCTGTAACAATTTGATAGGAAAACATAATTAACAAAGCTAATAAATAAACAAAGATTATAAAAATATCAACTGATAACTTGATAATAACATAATGAAATGAATTTTTTGTAAACCTAATATAAACACATTTCTAAAAAGAAAACATATCTCTAAAAAAAAAATAAACACATCTCTAAAAGAAATCTACTATTAAATTAATTGAAAGTGTATTTAAAAGAAAAGGTAGTTATTAGAAAGCAATTTGTTTTTTTTTTTTTGAAGCAAATTTTTGCCGGTAGAAAAAAAACTATTAAAAAGTACCTTAATAGACCTTGTACAATTACAAACCTTGCTTACAGCTCGGTTTATAAAATTTCACAAAAAGCACTTTCTAACCTTCGTTTGAAATATACTAATGCTAGTGCATATTCAATTTTAACCAACTTAAAAAAAAAATCTACAAAAATTGAATGCGTTGGTATATATTTATTTTAATATGTTTCTGCAGAAATTCTTGGCTCAAGAATCAATATAGAGCAAAAATTTTTTTGTTTGAAATGGGATGTGTTTTAGAAATGAGATGTTTTTACATTAGTAAATTAGTGAAATAGGGTTATATACATTATAAATAGGAAAAAAACAAATAGAAAAAAAATTACAGGTATAAATTGATGATATATATGAACACCTGAATTTGTTCATTGAAATAACATAACGTGTTAGAATTAAAAAAAACTTATAATTTGTTTTGAATTAATTATACAAATTAATGATTAACTAATTATAATAAATTAAACAATAGGTTTGGAATCTTTGGCACAATAAACTATTCACACGGTTGACCACTGTGTGAATAGTTTACCAAGTGGTCTTCTTGAGCGAAATGGCTCTCGAGATCTATTAAACAAACTTTTTGCCAAGTAGTAAAAATGTGTAAATAATTATATTGAAGTTGATTTTATAAAGTTTCAATTTGTTACTCGATAAATATGTAATTTTAGATAATATGTATACCTTTTTTTAAGATTTTTACTTTAATTAAACAATAGTCTGATTTTGTATACGAATATCATTCGTAATGATTATTATAATTGCTTTGGTTTTATTTCACGATTTTAACATTTTATAATTAGTTATATTAGAATAAAAAGAAATTATCTTTTTTTTTTCATACCATAAAAGCTGCTTATTATATTAACGGTTGGATGCTTGAAAGCTTAAAGACTACTAACCAGTAAGTACATTACAAAAATGTAATCAATCCAATTTAAATCAACTTGAGGCTACGACTTTGTGAGGGAGGAAGTGATGTATTGCAACTACAAATCCTGCAGCTTACGTCTACGTCGGCAGGTGCAACCAGAAATGAACAAGGTTGAACATAATGTCCTAAAGCTAAAATTACTTTTATTCTATATTTTACCATTTATTTTAAATTGTAAAGCAACTTTTGGTAATTAGACATATATGCACTACTTTATACACATTATTTTATTATCTTCAAATATTTTTTTTTAATAATTAAGATTTGCATCCTAACTATACATAACTGTTAAAAATTCTGTATTAAACTGATAAACTAACATAAGGTTATTTAGCAGTGACACAGTACACTCATGTTAAATAAACATAATATTAATAGGCTTTAATAAAATTTACATTCAATCTTATTGATGCATTTGCTTGTACAAAAATATAACCGGATCTTTCTAAAAGTTGTAGAAAAAGCTAAATTACTTCTAATATAGTTGCACCGGTCATGAGATATGGTAGAAAAACGCCCAAAAACTCTAACATTGTCGTTATTGGTGAAATTTAAATAATGAGAGAGCACTCAAACTCAACACAGCAAACACAATATTATTAATTTTATTATACTAAACATCACAACAATTTCAATCAAGATTTGGATTATTATCTTTTTAACGTGTGGAAAGTCTTGTTTACCAGTACTTTGTCTTTGTCTACCGGGCGCTTCCGTTTTTCTTGCCGCTTTTTTTTTTCTTTTTATACCGCTTTCACTTTACTATTCTGGATAATAAGTCGACAATTTTATTAAATTATTTGAGACGGCCTGTTTTAAAAGCTTTTAATTTTCAATGACTTCTGTTCGTAAAAAACTTTTTCAATCAATAATCATAGTATCATAAGTTTACTAAAATTTTTTTAAAGAGTAAACAATAATTTATTTTTTTAAGTTATAACAACAAAACGTTATTATCTATGCTGTACAATCAAGATAAATAAACAAAAAATTTTTTTTTAAAACAATTATTAAAATTACCAGCACCAGCCTTCCTTGACGCTCAATTCAGCCCTGAAAGACGGTTTAGTCAGCTTCTCTGCAATCGCCTCATATTGACAGAGAATGTGCGCCTTATTTACTGGGGGTCATTCACGAAAGTTTGATAGCGATTTGCAAGCTTGCAAATTACTAAGTGCTTCTTGTTGCATCGGACTTACTAAGTGCAATGCAGCATGTTCTTATGGTATGGTTACAGTTTTGCAAATACTTACCAGTTATTACCGAGTTTTGAAAATGACTCCCATTCTCAGATGTCAGAAAATTTTGAATGCTTTTGTGTTTTCACATTGTTGAAAGCATTTGAAATTATTTTAGTAGTAAATTTGCAAAAAACCTGTGTATTTGTTATATGTATTTTAAGCTTTTAAGTTTTGATCACAAACATGGAACAGATTATGTTTCTAAAAACTTGCTAATATGACTAAATCATTATCAAGAAATTAAATCAGCTTAGAATTATAGAAGGTTGTGACAACTACAGCAAGTTTAGTACAAAAAATTTATTTTATTTTATGTGACATTCACATCGGTCAATGTTTTTGGTACTTATTTTTCATTAAGTGCCACTAACCATAGTCCTTAATTGAAACTTTTGTTGCTACAACGTATTTTAAAAAATGCTGTTTATATCAGAAGGATCTGCTTTTTTGCTAGTTCCAGTTTTTTCCGCTTTGCTTTTTTATCAAAAAATACGATTTTGCTTACATTTTTTAATAATTAGTTGGACAGATTATGATTGGCTTTTTAATTATGTATTACAGGTTTGATCGTGGTTATTATAATAGTTTAAAATAAAATTTAAAAGCTTGATAATAGTTTTTGAACGCTTTTGCTTATTTCCTGCGTATGCGCCTAGATCAGTAAGTAGTGTTAATTGGTTACTAATGTAAAAAAAGTCTATCATTACTTTAAAAAATTTCAAAACAATTATTTAAAATATTTGGAAAAAGCCTTTAATGATACATGTTATTATTACACTTGAAAGAAATTATTTGTAAATTACATTTACAAAAGCTGTTGCTGAACTTAACAATTAATCCGCCTCACTACATTCTTCTGTAGGTAAACTTTTGCTATTTAAACAGATATCTTCAAATTCCAAAACCCCTCATTTAAGACTTCTTTAAACAATTTTGACATAGTATTTTGTGAGAAAATAGCAGCTTTTTAGGCTTAACATTTTTGATGTTCAACCTTTTTTCTTTTAGGAATGCTATCAAAGTTGATAGCATAGTAAATTAATATATTGATTTTGTCACGTAGAACAACTGTGCCTTTTAAGATAGAATATTTAGCACAAGAGCTTCCAGGTGACTTCATTTCGTTGAACCCAATAAGCCAACAAAATAGTTCCATCAATTCCACACTTTCTTTCTTCACACCAGCTTTTAAAGATTATATATGTATTTTCATAGCAAACTCGTGACTTTCAGAATTTTTTGATAAACAACCAATATCCCAGGCTTTTTCTATTTCACCATCTAAACCGTCTGACTCCGTTTCACTCATTTCTATGCAGAAAAGAGTTTAAATACTGGTGAAAACTGCTTTTTTACAGATATATTTTAGAAACAATTTTCTATCGTGCAAAAAATGTTATAAGCATCGCAAATGTTAAGAACTACCGATCTCAAACAATAATAGTTATTGGAGTCGTCGTTTCGCTCCTCTAAACAATTGTTTTTGATCGGTGAAATGTTTTTACCGTGTTTGATACTTCATATACTATTTTCATTAAAAGTCGTCTGATTTATTCATTTTGGACGTAAAGTGGTGGTTTATAATTCAATTTGCTTTGCCAGTTTGTGTATGGAAGATTAGTGTTGACTGTAAAAAAATCTGAAAACTGTCTCAAATTTTAAGTACAGCAAGAAGAAGTTTTTCATTACTGTCAAAAAATAAAAAATTCTACTGGTAAGATTCTTCTTGTCGATATCATTTTAAAAGTCTAGGTATCATTATTACTGTAGCTTTGAGAAAAAATTGATTACAAAATAAAAAAGCTTGCTAAAATATGTAAATGCCAGAATACACACAATAATGGGAGTATATTCTCGTTGGAACAAAATCTGTTCCGATAAGAACCTATTTTTGTGCGATGTTATATTGACCATTATTCCAGGAGATAAAGCGTCAAGTTCTAAAAAACGTTTAGTTAATAGAGACTTTAAAAATTTTATTCTACATTTTATTGGTTGCTATTATAAAATACGTCGTTACTAATTTTACGATAATTTTAAATTTCTTTGCTATCTTTTAAGCAATTTTTGCGTTTAAAAAGAAATAACTAAAAAACCAAATTGATATTAAATATCTTGCATAATTGTTTTTTCTCTAATTACATTTATATTTTTCATTTTATATACCACTAAACATATTGTTGTAAATCATCAAAACGTCGTTATAGAATTGTTGTATTTTATATACTTTAATTGAAAGTAATTACGTTCTAATTTCACACATTTTACAAATGCACTATAAAACTTTTTTTTGCGTTTTTAGTACTTACAATTGTTGAATTATTGGTAGTAGAAATACCTATAGTGCATTAGGACAATGTCTTGTTACTCCATAATTTTCTTAATTTTAGCCAAAATGCAATAAGAGCTTGCTTGTTGATAATAAAAACGTTACTATTGGCGTAACATAATGACTACTACAACCATCCGAACATATTAATAAAAATAAATCTAACTCACTATACTCGTTTGTAATCAAATTGAACTGTCAATATTAAATTTTCTATTGAGTGGCAGAAATTTAAATATGTAAGTGGCGATTGATTGGCCAGCTTTTACAACAAGATGTCAAAAACTAAACAAATGCAAAATAATGAGTTAAGATATACGCAACAATTTTATAAATGATCTTTACAATATATTTCTTTTCAAATGTTTAAATTGTAATGACTATTAAAGTTATATTTGAATTAAATTTGGATTGAAATTTCAGTTCATAAATGGTATCTACTCTGTAAAGTGAACACAAATTGGCACTCAACAGCTTTACCAGAACTAAAGCTAAATTACTTTATTTTTGAATATTCATAACCCTTGATTGAAAATTGAATTTTGTGCTTTCGTATGGAAATATTCATCTTTAAGCTATGTGCAATTTAGAGTCGGCGCTATGATTGAATGCTAAACCGCAAAATGATGTCATTAAGCAATTTATTCATCTTTTTTTGATGAAAACTTTCAGATAAATGCCGTAAGATCTGCTGTGAATGCTATAAACGAAGCATAAATGTTGTTTTTACGTAGTACAAACGTAAGCTCAAAGTAAGTTAAAATAAAAGCATTGATAACATCATTCCATTAAAAAAGTATTTCATGCCTGTTTGCTTTACAAAACAAAGCTGTAAAAGAGCAATATAAAGTCGAATAATAGTCAAGATAAGATCTCTTTTCACATTTGATTATAGGAAAAATGTAAACTTCCAAGTAATCAGCCTCGGGAGGTAATTGGGTTTTGTAATAATTAAGTGGCACATTTACATGTATTGTGTTATTCACTCAACATGTTCATATTTGAACAAAAATACACAATACAATGGCAATAAATAACTTCTTCATACGTGCGTTTATAATAAATAGGTGCGGTATGCTAAATAAAAACACTACACACTTATGGTGCTAATATTTAACTTTATTATTAACGATTTAAATCACAATTTCCTATTTAGCGTTCAATGAAATTGCAACTTATCTGCCACGACAAATTATGTTTTATAGTTTCTTATAACTTAAAACTAAAAATTCAATAATGTTCTATAATTTTTATAAAATTATCTTGGATTATAATAAATTAATTAGACTATATATTTTTACCATCTTAAAGTCCGGGTATCGATATTTGGCGAATATGGCTTTAGTCAGCAATTAACATTTTCCAATCTTTGTAACATCCAACCGCAGTTTTATTTCCAGTAAAACACTTTACCTGATAGGTATTTGGCACGTCTACACCCAAAATATAAATCGAAGAGTTAAAATTATATTAAGATAAACACATTATTAGAATTAACTTTTTATTCAAAGTTAAACAGTGATAATAACCAATTTATCACTTTATCGTTCAAAGCATTATCTTTGATAATTAATTTTGCTAATGGTTGTTGCTCATACAGAATTTTTTAGAAATATTTATTGCAATGTATCTTCATGAAAATATTACAAAAAGAGCCCAAACTTCCAGTAGACATTAGTACTCCAGTGAAACTGTTGAGTTGAAGCAATATGCGTCAAGTTAATAAAATTTCGAACAGTAGAAACGTTTTCCTGGATTTAATTTTCAGTGATTGACCCGGACTTAAAATTGACCGTGCTATAGAAAAATTATGTAATTCAAGTATTCATCATTTTTCGTATCTTTCTTAACGCCCTAAACAAAACCCTATTGCGTTTTCTGTACAAGTTTACAATTTCAGAAACGGCAATTATAATAATTTAAGCTTTTATTTAGGTTCTGTGAATTGGGAGCAATATTTTGATGGCGTCGAAGTTGACGAACAGGTAAACATATTTTGCAATCTATACTTTTATTTCATAGAAAATTATTAAAACAAGGAATAATAAATATTCTTGTTGGTTTGACCAACCGTTGATTAAATTATGCAAAGAGAAAGAAAAACTAATGCTATTTTCAAATCATGCTGTACTCAAAATAATTTTTTATATTTTTAGACTCTACGTACTAAATGTAACGAAACTAAAAAGCAGCTACCTACATACATCTTATTTGGAAAAGGTTGAACCCAAAAAAATTAAAATTGTTAATAATCTCTGTACTCAAAATAATTCCATGCTTTCTGAAAAGCAAATAAAGACCGTATCAGTTAACCATGCTTTCTGAAATGCAAATAAATGCCGTATCAGTTAAAAGTAGAAGAGATATTAGTAATTTATTTGCTAATTATTTTTCTCCGTTTATGCGGTTGACTCTAACTCTAATACGTCATTTTCTCAGGTTGTCAGTGATAGTTATTCAGACAAAGAAATTTTAAATGCTGGCTTTAAAATTCATCTCTCTGATGTGTTTGATAACATTTCTAAATTAACTTCTTCTAGTTGTTCTGATCATAACGGTATTTCCAGTTTATTTTAAAAAAAATGATACTTTACGCTTGTTTAACCTATGTGTTTATTACTCAGCAAATCAATTGATATAGGATTTTTTCAGATATTTGGAAACAAAGTTTTGTGATACCTATTTTTTCTATCTGACGATCTCAGCGACATAAGCAATTATAGAGGAGATGCAATCAATCAGTTATTGCAAAAAATTTTGACTTATTATTTCTGAACAATTGCAATAGAATTGTTCCTTTGTTTTTCTAATGCGCAACATGGTTTTTGTTCAGATCTGCGCTGAAAGCAATTCAATCAAATACGTATCTTATTTAAATAAAGCTTTGGATCAAAAAGATCAAGTAGATAGTGTATATATTAATTTCTCCAAAGCTTTTGACAGAGTGAATGATTGCATTCTTTCTTCTAAATTACACAAAATTAGATTTAAATTATCTTCTAATAATTGGATCAAGTAATTTTTAACCAGCAGATTTACCGTTTATTTTCAAAATGTTTATTTTATGCTGATGATTTCAAAGCTTTTAAAACTATTTTATCAGATTGTTTTGAGTTACAAATTGTTTTAAATTCTTTATTTAAGTGGTGCAAAAGATAACTTATTATTTTTAAACATATCTAGATGTAAATCAATTTTGTTTTCAAGAAAAAAAATTGTGACTGAATACGTTTATAGAATTGGTAACAACGTCTTAGTGCTAGTTTCAGAAATTAAAAACTTTGGTATCATTTTCGATTCAAAATTTTCGTTTTAGAGTCACTATTCATATATTTTCAGTAAGAATTTAAAAACCTGGGGTTCTATTTGGCGACATACTAACAGTCTTTTCTTAAATGTTTTAAAAGTTTGGTACTGTCTTATGGTTTGACCTCAGTTAGAATATTGCTCTGCCGTATGGATAGATGCCTATACACCATGTTGACATAGATCTGCTGGAACACGTGTAACATAAATTTTTACAAACTTTTGAAGCGTCTTCACATAATGGGTTCTAAGTTATTGCGTATCTCCAAACACTTTAAGAACATCGCACCATTCACGATATATGTTTTTTATATGACTTTGTTAATGTTAATATTAAGAACCCTAATCTTGTCAAAGTTAACTTTGTTATTCTTAGTAGTAGTGTATTCTTAATGTGTTCTACTAGATTTTTAGTATTCGAAAAGTTTTGTCAAACGTCGCAGAAAATCATTTTTTAAGAAGAATGATGAAGCTAGCTAATAGTAGAACTCACTTGATTAACATCAATTTATTTTTGTAAAATACAAATTTTTTT
Organism: Lagria hirta; assembly: GCA_947359425.1. NCBI lineage: Eukaryota > Metazoa > Arthropoda > Insecta > Coleoptera > Tenebrionidae > Lagria > Lagria hirta. The sequence continues at coordinate 7,805,333 of OX375797.1, read as the reverse complement.
AAGAAACTTTCTTGTTCAAAACATGAAAAGATTCACCTTACAATTCTTAATGTTGTGGCAAGAATATTGACATTAAGTAGCTATATATGTACTTAAACCACTAATGTGTTAAAACGTTGCACATATCAACCAAACCATAAAACAGTAACTGATTAAAAAAAATGATGTTTACCATAATTATTTTTCGTAAAATTTCCAAAAACACTTTAATTAGTAATATTGTTTATGTAATGCAATAAAATTAAATACTCAGATAATAAACACTATTAATCTATAGATCGTAGATCTATTATTTGATTTACCTAAATCAATTGCACAAAAATGTTTTATTTTTAGGTAACAAAAAGCAAGAGTGATTGATTGTATTTATGCTACACGGGACAGATTTATATTCTTTAAAGATGACTTGAAGAAAGGTGGTAAATATATTTAACATTGATCAATAATAAAACCTAATGCCTGAAAATTGTTGCAATGTAATCTAGTCATTTATAATTTTTATAAAAGCCACCAGCTTTAAAAGCATTTTTATAGAATGCTAACAATCAACGCCATTTCCTTCTGTCTAATAGACATTTTGTTTATGGGCCACCTAAAATACGTCTAATAAAAAATAAGCAACCCTGCCCAAATTACCTAATAAGTGTGCGATATATTTCTCATTAGCGTTTAATTATTTAATTTTATAGTAATAATGGTTTTGTTTAAAGCAAAATAATTCGCTTTAAACTTATAATCTTACATTTTGCTCACTTTTTAAATAATACAAAAATTTCCAAAATTATTTGCTTATTTCTAGTTGCCGTCTTATAATTAACTGACATAAATTAGCTTTAATTTCAAGGTGGATAATTTGCCACCGTCATGCAAAATAGCAATAAACTTTAAGAAATGCAAGAAGCTTAAAGGAATCTGCTCAGTAAAACATTGTAATATCATTCAAATAAAAGTGATTATGTAAATGAATAGAATAAAACCTAATAAAATACCAACAGGTCTTGTGCGCCTCCTTCATGATACTTATTCTACGCTGCACTTTATGCAAATTAATGAAAGTTTATATTTTTCAAAACATAAAATCTTAATCAGTCTGTAGGTGTGCGAAAATTTATTGCTATGTTTTCTTATGAATAAATAGGTATGTCTGGAGTTGCTTAAGGTGTTTTTAATTGAATTATGCTTCTCACAAGTGATAATCGGCACGGCAATATTCTATTATGACCGGCAACGCAGTAAATATTATCAAGTGTAATAAGTGTTTATTTCAGAATTCAAGTTGCTTACCACCCCAGGTTGGAGTAAGGTCGGCTTACCGTGACTAAAATGTGGCGCTCAGCATAATTTATGATAGATATTTAAAAAGTATTTTTTTCTTTCTGAAACCCACCCAAGATGAAACAAATTAACAGTACTATTAAACATAATCATCTCACAGTTCAAAATTTCCTTAATGCTGCTGGTTGTAATAAACTTCAAAAAGCTTTAATTTTTGTTATTAAGTGGAATATCAACTTTGTTAATTCAACATTCTCTCGAAAATTAAAAAAAACGATTTTCGTTCAATTAAAAACAATTTTTTCAAGAAACAGTAAGATAGAATAAAATTACACTAGTTTTGTATAAAACATTATTTTAATATTCATTTTTTGCTCGATCTGTGTATTTTTTAAACATAGCATATACAGTTAGACTGGATCAAGAAAAATTACTATTTTTTTTCTTAAACTATATAGAAACTGTCATTTGAGATGACAAAAAATGATATTGTGATAATTTGAGCCTAGCTATCATGCTCAACCAACAAGTTTTGGTTAAAATTGTTTCTCAAATAAACCGTGTCTTCACAATCATGCTTTAAACATGGGTATGATTTTACGATCTGATTTCAATAAAAATAGATTATTTGAGATTATCTGGCGTACAAAATCTTTTCACAGGTTTAAAACGGTAGCTTTCAATGTTCAGCATTAGAAAAATTTAATAATATATTAAAAAACAAGTTTCATAAGACATGTCTTAAAGCACGCATTCAAGTTTAAAGAACGAGTGGCAAAGCCTGCAGTTTTTTTAAGAATATGTGCTTTAAGGTCTTATGAAACAAATTTTGTATACTATTTTTTGTAATTTGTCTTTTTTATGCTGTTTTTTGAACTGTTTTTTTTTTAATTTAATCGATTTAGAGATTTTTAGAGATATTGCCAACTCAATCTTGATTTTAAAAGTGAAAATATTTTCTATTTGTCTTTTCTTTTGTTTTATCAAAAAATTCTAATTCTGTCAGCTCCAAAATACGAAAATGAAAAAAAACTTTACATGTAGGCCTCCCGAAATCTGTGAAATAGCAAAGGTGATTTTGGTGTTCATTATCATTATTATGGTAAGATCCCTACTTTTTTAGATTAAGTGACATATAAACTGTGACTTTTGCTTAATTGGAATCGGTTGTTCTTCCGAGACCAGTGCACCTATTGTTTACAACACTATTATATGCCTTATTTCACATAAATATACTTTCCACTAATTGTTCACTTCACTTTGTTGTTCAAAAATTAAAAAATTTTAATTTACAATGTTATTGACAGACAGGTAAAAAGTCAGTTTAAGTTTTACCAACCTAAAATTTTTTTATAAAAAAAAATGTCGGTTCTCTAATGGATTATAATCGCACCGAAACCTATAACGTCGCGTTCTCTAATAAGTCTATTAATATCAAAAGATTATCAAAATAGAGACAAATTGCAAAAACTCTTTTTTCAAACTTAAGTTTTTAATAAGTTTAATGTTTTTAATTTTGAGTTTTTTATAAATACCTATTAAAGCTCTCGAATTCTAATAGTAGTTTTTATTTTAAATTATAGAAGTTGGTGTTTGTATACATAACTGTCAAAAAAATAATTACGTTAATGTCATAATTTTCTTATACGTACAGTTAGGATATTTATATCTTTAAAACAATCATATTTATTTTTAACCAATTTTTTTTTGAAAATATGGTTTGTGGCTTAATTTAAAGACAGTGTGGCTTTAAGCAGAACTGCAAAAAAATATTCCCAAGAAATCCTTGCTACATTCAGGATTGTTAGGTTATCAGTTAATAAATTTTTACCTGATAATTTCAGTCTTATATTTTGGTTATTTCGACTTGTTTTCTAATTTTGGGAAAATCACATAAACTCGATTTTTTTAGTAATATTTTTTTTTTCATATAAAACCATTTGTGTCAAACAAAATTTCGACACGTTTTATAAAGAATATTGGCGCACGTGTTCTTACCTGCGGCTCGTTACACTGGAACTTATTTGTGCGTCAAATCAACTTTTACAAAACTAGTTCTTGAATATACTATTATATGTAATAATAGTATTATATGTAATAATAGTATAATAAAAAACTAATTTTATAACTTACGAAACGAAACAGAATTATTGTTAGCAGTTAGTATTTTAAAAATAGAAAAAATTCAGTAGTTGTATATGAACAATATGGTTATAACATGCAACACCAGCTTAAACTGAAGAAACAAAGCATCACTTTTGAGTACCAAATGATTATTAAGTGTACCAAAAAACTTTATTGTACACTCTAAAAAAAATTGAAAAAAAAACTTTTGTAATTTTATACTAAAGCTTAGTAGAATATAGAACTTGAAAATACTAGTTTTATTTATTAACAAATTTATTGTATGTAAAGTTTATTTTTTTTATAAGCAATTGTCAAACAGTTATAATGTTGGCTTTTACATTTACTTTTAAATGGCATCAACATTAGAACTGTTTAACATATGCTTATAAAAAAGTAGACAATAATTAAATTAATGTATCACTTCTGTGTCTTGCCTGATTAGTACCTACTACACATTAAATAGACTAATCAACTTTTAAAGTCATTTATTTATTTATAACAATTGTCAAAAATGCTTCAAACTTTGATTAAGCCAGCTGCCTTAATCACAAATTTTTATTTTATTATTTTTATTTTTATTTTATTTTAATGTTGTGCTGTTGTTTAAGTTGGTGTAATAAAGATTAATAAAGACTTTAATAAAGACAAAGGTTACTCAATTCAAATGTATACACTGTGATCAAAAATAACACAAATCAGAGCAGGCGATGCAAATTATCGTTCACGCCGTAGCTAAATCTTATGCAAATCAGCGTTCAATGCATAGACATAGACAATTTGTGTTGGGAGACAATGGGTAAGTAATCAATGTTATTATCACATGTGACACCACTGGTAAACCTATTTTTTACTAAAATCTTATATTTTGAGAAAACGTCAATTTTAAAGCAACGGTTTGCTGCTGTTAATCTTAAAAACGTCTTTTTAAATTTCGGCAATTTTTAGAACAACAATAACTACAGATTAAATTGTAAAATAGGTTTTACCACTAAAGAAAAAAACATTTTTATTAGAATGTTACTTTTAGAACATAGTAAAACTCAAAAATACAGAGTGATTTTACTTTATATAAAAAACCTTTATAAATATTTTTTTAGAACTTCTATATTTTTTCCGATTTAAAATGTGGTAGCAGGAAACAACAGCAGAAAGAATTGTAAAAAATCATCTTTTCAATATTTGGTTACCAAAGATTACGTATCTTTTAAATAAATCGTGACAAATGTTTAAGAAAACGGCAACTATAATAGTAAAACGATTTTGCACAACAAGCAACTTTATCGTATGACTCAAACTAAAACAATTTATTTGATAAAACAAAAGATTAGATAGATTTTTTAATAGGTTTTCTTTTTGATCACTCTGTATATGCATTTTATCCTTTTTTATCTTTGTTTGTCAATAAATTTTTTGCTTTAGACCGATTTAAATCATAACATTTGATTTTGGATAAGGATATTTTTAGAGTGGTTTCATTAAAATTTGATAATGATCAAACAATAATCTACCAACTGACAAGCGCCAATGTTGCAATTGAGTGTGCAGCAAATTGTTCAGTTTTTAGATTTTATTAGAATCAAGGTTCGCTTATATTTCATTTAAATAAAAGTGGTTTGGTTTAAAAAAAAATAATTTAAGAGTAAAATCATAAGAATTGATCAATAATCTGACAAAAATCTTTTTATTTATGGTTAAAATTGCAAAATTGCACTGCCACAGTGCAACAAACTGTAAAAATTAGCAAAATTAGCAAAAAAATATATTACAGATAGGTATAGATTGATAGTGTGCTTAAACCTTCCCAGTTTTTTCTCGAATTTTTTTGAATTATTATTATTTAAGTAAATAAATTAATTATTAGTTACATTAAAGTCGATCATTTAAAATTTTAATTTGTTACTTGTAAAGTATTTAAATTTATTTAAATACTTTACAATTTTTATTTAAATTTTTTATATAAATAATGTTTAATTGATTGATAGCTATTCACACAGTTTTACCACTTGTCAAAAAGTTTTTTTAATAAATCTCGAGAGCTCCTTCGACCACCAAGTGGTCATTCTTATGAGATAAATAAAACTGAATTATTATTTGCTTTAATTTACCTCGTTTATAGAAGTCTTGTGGGTATTTCTTTAGTATAATAATCCGACTAAAAACCTGAAAAAATACCGTTATCCTTGTTAAGAGCATTTGTTTTATTTTTGTAAATTTTAATAAATTCAGCGGTGTCCAGATGTCTATAGTTTTTTATTTGCTTGACTAATTTTAAACTGTTAATACTAATATGTTTACTGCTATTATACTTAACTTGTATACTCTGCCGAATTTTAAGAGAGCTAACGGCTATTTGTACTTATCTAGTTTGACCTTATCTACTCTATATTATATAGAGCAAACTTACGTTTGCTCTATATAATATTTGTCACAAATATTACATTTTGTGCAATAAATTTCAGACTTTGCTAGAAATGGTGTTTTGTCTTATGGACCTCTTAACAAATCTTTTAATTTTGATCCTGACTGAAAAACCGCTCTAAATTCGAAATGTTCAAACACAATGTCAAATCCGTTTAAAGTTTTAAGTCTTAAGTTTAAAGAGTATTGAAAAGAATTTTAATTGTTTTATAACTTGTAAAATTTTTGATATTTGTTTTAAATTTTTGTTTATTTATAATTTTATTTACTATTTTTTTTATTATACCTATGATATTAAATTCTAAATCGCCTGATGCGTTTTTAATCACGCGTACATGTAAAAAAATAATTTGTTATTAATTTTCTCTTCATAAAAGAATTTAATTGAAGGGAAACAATAATTATTTAAAATTGTCACAAAATTTGTTAAATTTTCAGAATTATTGAAAACTGCAAAGACGTCGTCTACGTATCTCATCCACATTATAAAAAAATATGGAAAACTGTTTATTTTTCATACTTAATATTGATGTAAAACGAGTTATCCTAGTCTACAATTTATAAATATAAATTATATAGCGAAAATTATCAACAACCTAGGAAAACGTAGATCACAAACTGAAATTTGATATAATATGTATATTTGTAATATTATTTATAGATTTATTAAATCTAAATAAAATTGTTTATTTTGTTTTAAAGAAAAAACACATTTAAAATGCTAACCCGATCCATAAAATGCATAAATTAGCTAAATATACACTGCAGTGAGTAATGTCTGCATACATCAATAATTAAAGAACACATTAAAGTAGTTTATTGTTCTATACACAATTTCTATGCATCGTAAGAATTAGACTAAAAAATATTTTATATGTTGATATAATTTGGTGTTTACTGCAATGTCTACAAGACAATTTTCACGAAATGAGAAATAGATTGAAATATTAAAATAAAAGTACATAACATATATTGCAAGAAATATTTTAAAAGACATCAAGAAATAATAAAGATAAATATTTAAAATGTAAGATTAATTACTTAACTTATCACACTATCTGACATTACTGGAGAAGCAAAAGGCTTATAATAGTGTTAATTTTATGTTTTTGTTATATAAAGCGATAATTTGTAGCTAGGTTCTTCCAGAATAATGGAAGTGAAAGAGATGGATCTTCTAAGTTTGTTAGGAGCACTAATTAAAGGTACGAATGAGCCGACAAACATGCTCCGGCTAAGATATCGGGTTATCTGACAAAACAAGTCTTATAGAAAGGTGCAGGTTTTCTAGTCTCATTATATCAATTATGTCAATGTTTGTGCTAGAAAACAAACACCAGAAAGCTGCCCACACATATTATAATTATAACGATGTAAAATTAGTTTAGAGTACGCAAATGTTATATCCGTAGAATATCTTTGAATTGCAAATAATTATTAAGCAAATTTGTTATTGACATACTCTAAGCTATTGCATACAGTTTAGAAATGTTTTAATCTATTTATTATTAAATTATGTAATTGTTTTCACTCTGTAAATAGAATCTCAGCTAAGCAATAATAGATATTTGTGAATTATTTTAAGAGCACAAAATGATATACAGTGAGAACGCAGATTAACTCATTTAAAACTCAAGTTTTGGTTTTTCAGAAAAACGCTGATTTTTTTTTTTTGAATTGCGGTTTTTATGATAATACATTTATTTATACATGATGGGCTAGAAATAAATTGCGACCATCAACTGAATTTTTTCAAATAAAAACTATTGTTTTTAATTTTATTTTTGAATTCTGAGTATTTTTATGTACAATGTCCTATACCTAAACTTAACAGTTATTTAAAAAATTGCCAGTTATTTAAAAAATGACATGTCTTTCAAGATTTAAAAAAAAAACATTAACTAATTAAAATTTCAAATTGTTGACTATAAACTTCCTGACAATACTTGAGTCTTTAAATTCTTGTACCACTTCACTTAGCGTTTGTTGCTGGATTTGTTGTTTTTCGGCTCTAATTCTATTATTTAGTGTCTCGATATTTTCCGGCTTATAAAAGTAGACTTTCAATTTCACATAACTCTAAAGATAAAATCTAACGGGGTTAGATCTAGAGACCTAGCTGACCATTAGATATTACCTCTCCTTCCATACTGTAATAGTGCTTATTATTAAACAATCTGCAGACTCTAGCTTGCGTGTTCCGCCAGCAAAAAAATATATAAGGGGTCTATTCATGCGTCTAAAAAACCGCCAACAATCAAGCTAGACGTAAATAAATGGGTCTAAATAAGCAAGCACATAAATTTTTTAATTTTTTTTTTTGTAAGAAAGGTATTTTTTTAAATAACTGATAAGCTTAGGTATATTACATTGTACATGACAAAATACTTAGAATTTAAAACAAAATCCAAAAATAAAAAAAAAAACAATTGATTTTATTTGAAACAATGAAGTTGATGGTCTCAATTTATTTCTGGTAAATTCTGTAGAAATAAGTTTATCATTAAAAAAACCGCAGTTCAAAAATAGTTATTTGAATCACAAGGCCGGAAAAAGGCATTTTGCAGAGCTAGTAATTTGGGGGGTCAAGGCTAAAACCGAGACCTCCAAACTACGAGCTCTTGCTAGAGCGTTTTCGTACGTGTGATTCACAAGATTTTTTGTGCCGTTGTAAAAAAAGTTTAACTCATTTTTTATTGAAAAACAAATTTTTGTTTATGTTGGCAACGCTAGTAACACTAGATGATTTTTAATCTAAAAAATCAAATCACTTGACATTTCTTGATTCTGAATTCTTCTTCTGATTCTGAAAAAATCGATACCTCAGCACACATATACGGAATCCTTGTAATAGTATTACCTTTGTTTATTATTATTTCATGTTTAAAAAAAAGAAGTTATGCGACTATAGGTTATGTCTTTAAAGCATATATAATTACATCAATGATTGTTTATAAAAAGCCAACCTCTAAAATTAATTCTAAAAAGAATCCATGGTATACTGTTTGTTTTTTATGCTTTTTCCTGTTTTTTAAGTTTTTTATTATGTTTCACTTAACGATTTTGTAACAAAGGCTGTGTTTATTGACATAACTAAAACATGTTAACCTTAGTCGTAATGGTTCTCAACCTATAAAACTTATCTCAAAATCTTGATTTTATTTTTATTTAGTTCAACAAACCTTTAAATCACATAGTTTTAGAATTTCCAACTTAAACAATTAAGTACATAAAAACTCAATTATTGAATTTTAGCTTAACGTTATAACATAACACTTATTAGCGCTAATTTAGAATAAAACAAAAAAGTCTAAAAAAGACTTTTAAATTTTGAACAAGCCGGAGGTAATAGATGTAATCATGAGCCCTAATCAATCCAATCACGAGTTAATGCATCAACCTACATTGTTTTTCCACCAGGTAGGGGCATTGATTTCAGTTAACACGCAGATCTCAATAGGAGGTCCTATTACACACCTGCGGCTCATTCTTTTGGAAAAAATATTGCTCTAAAGATTTATTTCCATCAAATTACCACGCCGCTTATTGACAAAGTTCACAAATTTTATTTATTATCCGTGTGAGGTTTTTGACAGCTCGTTTATTAATTCCTCAACTTGTTGCTACACTTCTGAGATTAAAAAGCAATTCTAATTAACTATTACCAAACACATTTTTAAGTCGATCTAGTAAAACAAAAACATATCTTTCTGGCTGTATTTCGATATAATAATCTTCAATGCAGCAGAAACACAGTTCTCATGTCTCTGGAAGCATCAAATTCTAGGGATTGCAACCTGCAAAACGTCAATTATAATTGGATGTTCCCACAAAGAATAAAAAATTTAACTTACAAAAACCGGTTCAATAAATAAAAATTAAGTCTAATTATAATACAAGCAAGTCTTTTCGGCACCGACGAACATTGTCAGCCTGTCAACACATAAGTAAAAAAAAATTCCGATACCATTAAAATCAGCCCATGATAACCATATAAAGTATCAACCACACAATTGCTATGGCAAAAAATGTTACCACAGTCAAAAGATATGAAGCGATAAATTAATTAAATAATTGAAAATCATAGTGCATATACTAAAACTGGAATTGAAAGACAATAATTACAATTAAATCAATCGAAATTTACTGACAACTATGATAGAAAAAAATTTTAATCTCTATTGAAAGTAACTTTTACCTTTGGAACTATATTTTTTTTTTTTAAATTATCTGTATTGAAGGTAACTTTTACCTTTGAAACTATATTTTTTCTACTACTAGTAAAAAACGTATTCTTTTTGTAAAAATCACTTAAAGTTTTCAATAAACGTTGGTTAAAAAAATTATAAATAATGTTTTATTATTGATGAAAACCAATAATAATCTCTTATTGAAAAGGTTGTTCAAAATTAATAATAAAGATTTGATATTTTAGATGCAATTAATGTTTATACCTTCTACCATTGCAAAAATAAATACTTACGTACATATGTACGTGCACATGTTGATAACGTCTAGTGTTTTACATAATTTTTTTGTATTTCATTATTTGCTTCTGCATGTGTATTTTCTGCAAAAAAAATGGTACTACAAATTGAAAATATAATTTTCAAAATATTATAAATCTATAAATCTATAAGTAGTCGCAGTTAGAAAAAGTTCAGTATTATTATAAAAAATGAGCATTTCTTTAAAACTTACTACCGTATTAATGTTTTTAATCATATAATCTTTTTTGTAGTTTTTGACCAAGATAAACTTTTTTTACAGGAAGAAGATTCATTCCACAGTCTTTTATTTTTCGCCCAATACCTATTCTCTTTCTTCTCATTTCCGCACCTGAACCTCGCTATTATCTTTCTTTCCTTCGCACATTCTCTTCCTAGGTATACCGGGATTTCCTGTGTTATACAGTTTTTATAACTCGTGTTGTACCTAGATTCTTTGATTCTTTTTCATTTTTTTTGATTATCTACATCCTTGTCTCTGTCACGTCTCTCCGTTCATTCATTTGTCATCTTTTCTTAACATTTCTACTTCTTTACTCGTTTTATCTATTTCTTTTGTAATATTTCTCTCTCTCATTTAATTCTGTATTCATTCTCTTTTTTTTCCAACATTTATTCAACATTTTACATCTTTTCCTTCTCTTTATTCTATCTTCAAACTTAGTGGCTCTTTTCTCCGCTTTTACTCTCAGCTTGTTTCTCTTACATTCTTTCCTCATATTATACCCAGAGGTTTCTCTGTCCACCCTTAGCACCTTTCTCAGATACTTTTCTTGTACCCTTTCTATTTCCTCCTGTTTTTTTTTTACCTCCAGATTTCTGCTCTATACATCAATACGCTCTCTATCAAGCTCTCAAACATCATCATTTACCTCTTAAAATCCTCTCGCTACTTTTTTCCCTATTTTCCATACACAGTACACACTCTATTATCTTGTTTGTCTTTCTTGCCATCTCTCTAACTTGCGCTTTGTCCGTTGCTGTTTCATTAAATGTATACCCTAAATACTTAAACTGTCTTATTCTCTCTATTTTTTTTCTTTCCTATTTTCAATCATTCTTTGCATCCTTTCTCTTTTTTTTGTTGAACACTATCATTTTCGTTTTATTTACATTTACTTCTAGTCTTTTGTTTCTCACATACTTTTTTAGGATCTTTATCATTTTTTCCATCTTCCTTTCACTCTTTGCTACCATTACCACATCGTCCGCCAGGCTTCATACTTTTTCTCTACTTACCACACATCCTCCTGTTTGCGCCTTTCTAATCATTTCCTCCATGTCTGCCATGTAAATTGTAAATAACAAGGAGCTGAGCGGACATCCTTGTCTCACACTTTTTGTTGTTACAAATCGTTCACTCTCTTTCTCTCTATATCTTACTTTGCTTTTGGTCTTTACGTATATCTCTTCTACCTTTCTAACTAGCCATTCGCCTACTCCTCTTTCTCTCATACCTTCACACATTTTCTTTCTATCCACTTCATCAAACTCTGCTCTAAAACCAATAAATAGTGCATACAGCTTTTCTCCTTTTTTTATCTCATTCTTAGCTAGATGGTCTAGAATGATTACATTATTCATAGTTCTCTTCGCTTTTCTAAATCCCGCCTGCTGTCTGGTATTGCACTCTTTTCCTCCAACTCTTTTCTCACTCTTTTAATCAGAATTGACGCATACAATTTATAGCCTAAATTTAGCAGAGTCATTCCTTGGTAGTTTTCTACTTTACGTTTATCACTTTTTTTGTATATAGGGCATATTATGTCTTGTCTCCATTCTGCCGGAAATCTTTCTCATTTTCACACTCTATTCATTACTTCTATCAATTTTTCTATCACTTTTCTTGTCCCATACATCTAGTGTTCATTCTGTATTCTCACCCCGATGCCTTTATCTTCCTCAGCTTTTTTATCTGTTTTTTTTTCTAGCGTAATTTCTGCTCCTAATACAGCTGTTTGGGTTGTTTCCTTTGCTGGTTCTCGTATCTCTACTTTTTTTTCCCTTCGAGCAGTTTTTTGAAAAACTCGTCTCATTTCTTTATTGTTATCTCTTTGCTCGCCGCTTCTTTTCTCGACCTCTCCCTGTTTATGTACTTTCACACCTTTGTCTCTTTTTTGATAGTTTTTATTTCTTTTTCTTTTTTTTTCTGTTTTTTTTTTCTATAAATATACTCCTATATTTTTGTTTTGCTTCTAGAACAACGCATTTATTAATTTGCGTTTTTTAAATTCTCTTAGCGCTTTTGTGGCTTTTTTTTTAGCTGGTAGATAAAATAGACAGTAATGTTTATAATTATTTTTTAAGTTTGTCAAACAATCAGATCATTTGATTGTTTTTTGTATGTAAGTAACCGTTTACAACAAAAGGACAACCTGTGAATATAGCAATAAAGCAAAATAGAGTAGTTCTTTTTAAATCCTGACATTAACCGTTGACATTTTTTTTTAATTTTTAACGAGCGCTGGAAAGTTGTTACTTGTTTACTTGCTTTTTTAGTATTTACTTTACTAATTTATATGTGTATTACTTTAGAATTTTTCAAAACCACAGCATCAAAAAAAAAATTTTTTATTGCAATTTTCCTTTTAGATATGTTGTAAAATAACCTAAAGTTTTAAAAAAACCACTTTTAAAACATCAATTTTGTGGTATTATCAGTTTTAAATCTTATAATAAACTTAAACCGTATAAAAGAAAGCAAATCAGCATGTACCAACCACTCTTTTTTTTACACAAAACAGTTGAAAATCGTTTGCTAAACTACTTGTTTTAATGTAAAACACGTGCAATAATTTTAGAATCAATCGATTCCTGGAAGTGCATCCAATCAAGAACTCTATAAAGTATATAGTATTTTTAGTTAAAAAACTTTTAGCGAAACATGTTTTTTCAATCTTTTGGTCAATTTTATTTGCAAACTGTTATAATAATTTTTAAAAACACTAGATTTGCCTGTTTTGTTATTGTAGAATAGTTTTTTTTGATAGTGAGCAAATATTCTATGCAGAAATTCTTATGCCTACTTAATAAAAAGATTTTCTGGTTTTCTACAAAAAAAAAAATGTATAATTAATTATACAAATGAAAACAAAACTGTTGTTTGCAATCGAGCGACGCACGCTTTCTCGGCCATTTATTCTAATTCATTTGTTTTTACAAGATGTTTTTCAAATTTTACTTTTCATTTTATTCATTACATGGGCTTTTATTTAAAGGAATTAGAAGAGAATTTTTTAATAACACATTAGTAACTCAATATTAGACGTTAATTTAAAAATATGCAACCAATTACATAAAAAAAAACACGCATTATGAAAATTTATTTAACCTGTTAACCAAAACGGATTTTTTGCAACGTTTAAAATCATTTACATGAAGTACCAATAAATTTCTTAAAAAACAGAGAATGCGTAATTTATTTGCGTTTGTAACCATACCAGCAGCAATTAATAACAATTACTACCATTACCTTCCTTCACAATCTGCCATCAGTTACAACCCTTGTATTGTATTCAGTGATTCAAAAGAATGATAGCTTAATGTATTTCATTCTCTATTTTATGACATTCCAGAGCTATGCAATAAAATACAGTTGTTAATCACATATGTTTAGTGTCCTTAAGGCGAGCCTCTACAGATAATACATAGATGAAAATAATTTATATCGTCGTAAAAGGAAAACATAAGATTTTATTATGTAGTTTGGCACCTTGATTACATCACTGCAATGTCATTATTTTATTTTTTTGAAAAAAATGTCTTATTTTCTTTAACATTTATGTTGCTAGTTTGCATCTCTTTAATTACAACAGATAAAAACGGTAAATTGTTGTTACTGTATCTAACATTTCAAAGACATTAAAACTACATTCCTGCAAATAAGATTATCTTGAAATAAATATCATTCTTACCGATAAACCAAAAAAACTTTTTAAAATCACGTTTTTCACTTGTTATTTTAATTTTAACAACAAAACAGACAAAAGAACCTAAATTTGTATTACATAAATGACAGAAAACAGAAGCGTAGCAAAGCAATAAAACAGGTATCCACAAGATGTTGTAGTCTTTTGTCGAACAGCGCCTATCTAAAACATTATTAGCTAGCAAAAACACACCTAACTCTTGTGCTTAAAAATAATTTAACAATTCTATATTCTATTATAATGACAGAACAAGCTGTAGATTACTGAGCCGAAAAACAAAAAAATAATAAGTACTAGTAATAACTTGGCTATTGAAATCAAAACTAAAAGTCGCTTAGAAATAGCGTAAAGAATTTTGTGAATTTGAATATATCAATTTAATTAGTTTGCCTTATTGTTTTTGAGCGCCGTATACAAATTTTTACCCTATTTGAAAGTCTATTTTACATTCAGAAAAAAACGCAAATACTTGCGGCAAGCGTTTATGCGCACGCTACTGTGCTCAAATATTAATTAGAGTATTAATTTACAGTTATGAATAAGCACGTGCACTACAGGTTGGTTCACCGTCACTAATAAATAATTAATCAATGTTATTTTAGAAACAGAATAAAGCGAGAAAATGGAGAATAGAAATATTTGATTAATTTGTGCCTTCAAAAAAAAAATGCAAGCTGAGTAGTTATTTTACCTAATTTAATACGAACCGATCTAAGACCTGCAAAAAGCACAGCCGCTCTTGATTCTTTTTAATATTGAACATCTGGTATATTAGTCGTTAAACATCAGTATAATTTTGTTAGTCGTTTCCGTGAAACAAGAGTTTTTGACTATAAAAAATATAGATTTTTTCTTGAGATTGACTACAACACACAGTAAATGTTGTAATTTTCTAAACGGCATAATAATAATACTGATAATAATAATAGTGATAATAATCTAGATAGCAACGGCATAAACATTCCTGGTTTAAAACACGTTCACTACCAAGGACCAGTTAACTAGTCTAAACGGTCTTGCCTTATACCCCAAGACCAGTATACTAGTCAAAATTTGTATTTGAGTTTAAAGCTTTATTTTTAATGTGGTTTCTAAATCAATGCTATAGTTTACAAAGTGGTTTTTGTAGCTAGTAACATGCGGAATTTAAGACTTGTAAACTAGTCGGTAGATTCAGGGGAAGCCCCTAATTATGCAAAAGTTGTAACGTTCCAACTACCACTTAAATCGAGTAATCTTCTTTATTTATTTTGAATGTTACTCGCAGCAGCAACTCTACTATTGTGAAAGCGGTAAATTAGTGAATACAGTGCCATAAACAATTGTTTGTAACAAAAACATAATAATCTTTATATTTTATTCTATTGATTATACAACAAAGTTGTTATAATAATATAACAGGTGAAATGAATTTTTAAGATGTAGTAAAGATTCTGAGATCAAAAATGTTGCTAAAAAACGTAAACGTTTTTTATCTGAAAAACAAATGCAATATTTTGCTGAGCATTTATCAGATATAAGTGACGCAGAAGAACCATATTCAAGCGACGATTCTCTAAAAGATAAAGATTATAAGCTTTCAAACTATGATAGCGATTTGAGCAATAAATTTAAGAATTATGAAAATGAGGATGTAGTATTGGTAGAAAATTTATTATCTGGTGATGATGAACTGGCAGAACAACCATCAACTTCTTGGCAAAACAAAATTGATTCTGTCTTTTAGAGAAGAAATGGTAAACTCTTTTTTGGGTATATCTGAGGATCATTTAAACCCAACCAATATTTTGTATACAAAACAACAGTTGGTCCAACATTACTTAGAGCCTATTGCTGATACAGACAAAAATAAATGTGTAATGAGAAGATGTAGAAACTGCATAAATAACAAGATGCGAAAACAATCTCGCTACATGTGTTCACTATGTGTGGGTCTCCTACACTTTGTTTCAAAGAATGGCATAAGAACTCAATATTATTTCATCGTATTGTAGTTTTTAGTTTTTTGTCTTTTATATAGTTTTGCATATTTGTTGTGTTTTCTTTGTTATGGTTTATTAGATACTAAGTTTTTTTTTTCAAATAAAATTACTTATTTTGGCAAATTAAAATGTTTTAAATTTTAATAGCCTTTTTTTACGTTTGAAATATGTATAAACATAAATGATAAGTAAACTAGTCTATCAGCTTCAGTTACCCAAAACAACGCCACACCCCAAGGACTAGTTTACTAGTCAACGCTATAAACAAAAACAAATAACAAAGCTTGTTCTTACAATACTATAGACATCATAATAAAATGGTAAAAAAAATCTACCACTAACAATTTCGCTTGGGTTACTGGGAGAAACCCCAGACTTTGCCACGGTAGTGAACGTGTTAAGAAATTAACTAGCTGACACTCATATATGTGTAGTAAATTTAATCAACTAATATAGCAACTCTTCAAAGCTTTCTACAGTTTTAACTAACGGCATTACACACTTAATATCTAAATAAAAGAATACACAAAACCGTAACCAGTTTGTAAAAAAAAGCAGATCATCAAACAAGTTTTATTAAAGTACACATTAGAAGACCGAAATAAGACTCAAGTTTGACATGCATTGGCTACAAAAAAGCATTTGGCTGAATACGACACTTATGGCAACATGTCCGATCAAGTCAGGCTAACAAAAAAAAATCTGCTATTTCAATACGACGTGAAATATTCCAATACAATAACATAACCTTTGAGTAGACTGTGGATTTGTTCAGTATTAAATGAAATACGGAATTAACATAAAAGATAAAAGACTAGAATTACTTGGAGCTGAATATTTTTTCTAAATGACCTAAAAATCTATACATCTACCAAAGCCTACCTTGAAACAACGTTACAGTTAGTAAATACAATAAGTTTGAATATCTGGATCCCAATGGGGTCAAAACCAAATGCAATATTTTGCTTTTTACTTAAAATAAAAAGAATACAAAAATGTTTACTTGAATAATAAAAAACGGTTACCGTCTATGTTTATGTGCATGTTTGTTTCCAAAAAGACAAACAAGTAGATGCAATCTACCAGGTAATTTTTTAAATAGGGTTAGCAGGGTTTGACTTTTTTGACAAAACAAATTTATCGAGTAGCTTGTAGTAAATTTATGTCAATAAAGTTGGGACATAGTCTACCAAAACTAAGACGTAGATGTTTGATGGTTTAGTTTTAGTTGCTTATGCTTCAACTAGGTTAATGTAATAAGAGCATAACATAACCTTGTGTTTTAATTGTTTCAATTTTGTTTTGTCAGTTGATTTCTGAACTGTTAATTTTTTTGTTACGTATGTGATTTTTACAGTTGAAATTACATTTTAAGCAAAACCAAATCTACGCTACAGCGAAAAAATCTTATGACCGGTTATAATTTGATATATTAGCCTGTAAAATATTTTGTAAAACAAATTTATTGTAGTTTAACATATTAAGTTACGCCATACATTTTTGATGAATATGTTTGGTCAAACGGTAAAGTTAAAAAATCACCTGGTATAAGGAACTTTACAAGTTTTTACTTTATTCAATTTGAGTTAAGTGAAACAAGACTGAGCTTATAGACCTAAATAGAAAAGCAAAGGTTTTCTACTGACATGACTGACATGGTTTTGTACGCACAATCTCAAAACAAATAACAAAAGCGTATAAATAAAAAAAAGACGATGTATAATTACCGTCATTGAAGATCCTTATCTCGCCAAAAATCATCAAAATGTCACAGACTGATCACAACAACAATGTTTAGCAAGGAATTGTGCAGGCGAATAACAAAGTGTTGCAAAATCTTCCAAGTCCAAAGTTCACATATTGTCAAGGTGGTAGCAATGTCATAGCTACTTGATGAACTAATATATCCAAAAACGAAAAGATCTGCAGAATCAAGTAGTAAAAGCCCGAAACTATTCTCAGTATATACACTACAAAGACTTAATGATGTATGTAGAAAATGGTAAAACCAAAGGTATACACCACGTTAGACAAAAATGATGTTAATTGCTAAGAAACTCACAATTGCTAACGTAGTTATTTTGGCTTATTGTCAATGCCACGATGAAGATCGATTATCATAGTTATAATAGAACAATTAATTTAGAATGTATTAAAAATAATTCAACTGAAATCAAAACTGACGAATTAAAATGGACATGAATATTTATAACAAATTTTTTTTAGTAAAGCGATACTTCTCGGAAAAAATATGTCAATTATTTTAAATAGGTATTTAAAAAATTCATAAATAATAAATATTGCATTTTGTGAGCTTTTCTCCTAAACTTTGAGTAGACGTTATACTTTATGGATTTTGTTAGTGAATTCAATCAAATGCAATAATAGACCACTTACAAATGAATAACACTGTTTGATTTTTATAGACTTAATCCTAACAAACATAAAGTTTTTCATAAAATTTCTCAAGTTCTAGTCGCTCTATTGATACTTTTTATTGAACAATAAATGCGAAACCTATGAATCAATAAAGATAGTTCATGAACTACAAAATATATAGCTACCGATAAGAATTCTTTAGCTTTACTTCATAAAATGTTGTTTGATACTCAATAAAGCTGCAATACAAATCAATCAATTTTTAACTGTTTAGATGGAAAAAGGGCCTTTATTGCCAGCCTCACAGTTTTTTATTAATACTTATCTCATCCTTTTTATACTCAAAGACGAGTATTAAATAGACAATTTATTTTCAAATTATGAGCGAAAGAATATTACGGCGGCTCATAAAAATGTTGAGAGGTGACCCATTCACATAATTCTCTAATTACCTGCGTTTTATGTGAAGAAAGAATAGCACCGCATAAAAATAAAATAAATTGACTTGAGTTTCATAAAAAAGACATTTAAGATATTGGTCCGTCTTTTATTAAATCATCTATTATACTTTGTAAATTTAATAAAGTATAGCAACATAATTGTAAAAAGATTGAAATATATTTTTTTGCTTTAGAACCCTCTTAAATCAATTAACAGAATTTTACCATTTGTCAAAAAGTTCTATTTAATTTCAATAAAACTTTTGATTGTAATGTAGTCATTATCAGAAGATACACATTAATTTATCATTAAGAAACAATATAATAGTCAAACCTATTCATATAATCTTTTCGGTTGTAGAAAAAAAAAAAATCAAAATTTTTTGTCTAGCAATAATGTGTTAAAAATCTAAATAGGGATTGATTAATAGAGACTGTTAGTTGGTATAAAGAAAAAGTTATATTTTTAATTTAAAAAAACTTGCAAACTGGTTGATCTTTAACTCTTTACTAAAAGATATTAAAAAAGTAACATATAAATCCTAAAGTCTCATTAAATTATCAAAAAAAAAAAGTTAAGCATTTGCATTAAGTGAATATTTTACGAAATACCAATGCACATAAAAGCAACAATTTATATAAAAGATTTATTTTATAACTTTTAAAATTTAGAAGTTAATAGTTGTAAAATATTTATTATCAATTCAAGTTATGAAATTAAGCAATAAATAAGTAAAATTAATTAAACACTCTTCTTCTTCTTCTTCTTCTTCTTCTTCTTCTTCTTCTTCTTCTTCTTCTTCTTCTGGAAGTGCCATGCGGATTTCGGTGTAGGCGTTCATTGCTTCTCCGCTGTCTCCTGGAACTTTCGTATTCCTGTTCATTGTCATATGTTTTGTAGCCAGGATAATTTTCTTCTACCTACTCCTCTTTTACCTCATTCTATTTTACCCTGCAGAATAAGACGTTGAAAATATTAATGTTCTCCACGTCGTATGTGTCCAAGATAACCAGTTTTTCTTCCTTGGATGTTTCTGAAAAGTTCACGGTCTACTAAACTATCTGTTTCCAGGATGTCTTCTTTTGTCACACGGTCAATCTACGATACTCTCAACATTTGTTGCAGGATCCACATCTCGAAGGTCTCAAATTTGTTGATAATTGCGGTTTTCAACGGTTATGTCTTGACTCTGCCCAAGAGAACGGACTAGACGTAGCACTTTACCATCCTATGTCTGAGACTAAGATTTAAGTTTTTATCTGTCAAAAATTTTTTAGGTCTTAAAAGGTTTGTTTAAACTGATGGTGTATTTTCTTCATACAAGTAGTAGTTTTTCGGTGTCTAGTATGATTTTTTTGTTTTTATCAAAACTTATATTCTTCTTCTTATATACTTCAGTAATTTTTTTGACTTTTTTATGAAGACAAAAACTGTCTTCAAGTTTCTTTAGATTTTCTGCCTTGAAACATATTTCAACCAGCCAGTTTTATTTTGTTGCTCTTATTTCATTTTGAATTCTTCTTTGAAGATTTTTTACAGTTTTTGTTGATATTATATTTTTGTTATTATATTGCCTTTGTTTTTCTAATAAATTTAGAATATTATTAGTTATCCATATGTTTCTCGTATGCCTTTTGGTAATTGCAAAGACGGTTTTATTTGTTTGTTTTTAAACTTCTTAAAATACAAGCCAGTGTTTGTTCGTATCATTTGTATTGCTAATACTTTCCAATTTTTTATCAAGATTGTTTTTATGTATTGATCTTTTTTTTTCATCTTCAAGAAGATTTGATTGTAATTTGGTTTGTAGCGCTTTTTGCGACTGGACAGGCGAAGTAGTATGTCGACGCATCTGGTATTACTGTCACTTTAGTGACGAGTTTTTTAAACCTTCAATTAACAATAATACAATCTATTTGGTTACAAGCAATGAAGTGGTCATTGTTTTGTGGAAATTTCTAGGTGTATGATCGTCTTGGTGAGAGTGTAAACCATGTATTTGTAATCACAAGATTGTTCTCTCTGCAGTACTGAATTAACCTTTCACCTCTTTCGATTGTTTAATCTAAGCCGCAATCACCAACCACTAATCCCATTATACCCTTACCAACTTTAACATTAAAATCTTTTAGAATTATATTGATTTTGTTTGTTTTTGTAAGTCTTTGTTAAGTTGTCTGTAAAAATTTTCAGGCTTTTCTTCTGATTTGTCTGTCGTTGGGGCATAAACCTGTATAATATTGATTGTTAAAAATTTACCAAACAGTTGAGTTGGAGAACTTTTTTAGAAACTAAAGTGGATTGCAGTTTTCTACTGACTTTTGTCTGTTTTTATCTAGATGTCATCGTCAGTGCTGATAGTTTTGATCAGCATTTTTGGTACCTGAGTAGTATATTATTCTACCATTTAATCTAGTTATTACATTTCTAAGCCTGCGGATTTTGTTCATTCCGAGAATGTTTATCTGTATTCCGTTCATTTCTTCAATTAGGTTGTCAAACTTTCTAGTTGCAAACAAAGTTTTGACATTCCACGTAGCTATTTTTGTTCTCTTATCTAGTTGAAGGCGGGAGATTCTTTGCACCTCTTGACCACTTGAGAATACTTTGTCAAGATATTGAAGGATAACTATAAACATTTTTCAAAACTTGATTTATTAAAGTTTTAAATTCTTAAATTCTAAATTTTAAAGTTTTAAATCGTAAGATATATTTTAGCCGACTGCATAAAAAAGAGGAGGTTATCAATTTGACTGTATTTTTTTAATGTGTGTTATCTCAAATTTTTTTTTTAAAAAACAGATTTTGAAAATTGTGTCAATTTTGAAAATTGACACAATAATTTATTATAAAAATTTGTGAAACATTAAAAAAATATATTTCAATTAATTTAAGCAATTCGAATGTTATTAATTATGTTGTTTCAAGTGTTACAATTTCCAAAAAAAATGTCCTCTTGATAAATTTCACTTATATAAGCGCAAACCATAAAAAAATTATATAAAATAGTATCACATAATTAAATATTACGTAAACAGTAGATTTTCTATTTTGAGAACAATGTTTCTCCCTATCTTTGTTTGTCTTATTCAAAAAGCGCTGTCTCATATTAGCAGCGCGTAATAATCTATCTATATTGAAATAAATAATAGTGATCAAATACTCTAATAATCAAAAAATAAAAAAAAAATTAACAAAAAAAACAACTTCAAAGTATAAAAAAATGCACTCAAAAGTATAAAACAATTGCGTAGACTTGTATGCTTAAAAAACAATCAAATTATTTGGATACTATAATGTACAATTATTGTTATTTTTGGAGTCGGTGTCAGTCAAGGTAAGATGAGCGCCCGCGTCTGCTCTCCTGTATGCCGCGTGTAGTTAGTTTAAATATTGTGAATGCTAATATTAAGATTACTATAAAGCAATTATTTTATACTTTTGAAAGCATTTTTTTATTTTTTGAAATTGGTTTTTTTGATAAGTTTTTTTTTGTATTTGTTTTCTATAAAAATTATCTTAAAACAAACATTGAAAAAAGTTTTATTATTTGATAAAAATTAAAACTATGAATAAAAAAACCCTTTTTTAAAACTTGATAACTTTAGAACTGGTAATTAAAAAAAAGATTAAATTTATTAAAAACTTTATTTTGAGAGCTACTTGAACATGTCACAAATTGAGGAAAAAAAAAGTTCTAGTAAAATTTGAAAACCATGTAAAGTGAGAGAGTTTATTTCATTATTGGAAAATAAAGATGAAAAATTTGCTAATTCAGAATTTTGTAAAGAGTTTATTTATTGACAGAACTGAATTAATATTCTCCGAAAATGCAAATAATACAATGAAGAGAAATATGTATTATAATTTCAAAACCCCGAATCAGCGAGTTTTTCATCTGTGCTTCGCAACAATGAAATAAACTCATCTATTTTAAACTGAGTGCGTTAGCGTAATATACTTGATCAACTATTAGAGAAAATTAACAAATGCAAAAAGGTAAGTTGTTAGGCTGTATGTAGCTGGGATAAATCTTGAAAGCCGGTTCTACGTAAGCAAGAATAATTTGGTTTGTACATTTCATCATTACTAGTTACCATTCCATTATTCAGTCTATAATATAATTTATCAATATAAAATCGGCTCAGTTTTAAAAAGGGTTTTGAGTAGACGTCTCAAACCTGCTCGTCATTTATATATTTTTTTGAAACTTATAAATCATACAAGTTTTATTACGCAAATGCAAGAATCGACCATTAGGAAGTTACACGAAAGCATCTGTCTCCGGTAAATAATAACAAATTTTCAAGACGTTTCTCCAGGTACTTGTCAAAATAGTGATTGATTGCAAGTCCACGTGGATTTAGAACTGGAAAGGCTCTCTCAGAAACTGTTCCCAAGACGAAATCCCTGCTCATGATTATAACAACATCAAAAAATATGACAGAGTTTGGTAGTGATTAATTGAACAATTTTGTGTTTTGTTACTTTTAAACTTGTTTCGTATTTAATTTAAATCAGCTAGCAAAATATTCGAAAAGTTACTTATTTTGTAACAATTTTTATATATTTCGTATTACTGGTTTATTTGCTAATTCCGGCTTTTTCATAAACCCATAATTAATGTGAGATTGATTGTTTTCTGTTTATTTTGCATTTATCTGAGATTAAATTGTATAGTCTTTTGATTATAAACTATGAGACGCTATTATTAGTATCAAAATTGAATGAGTATCACAAAATATTCTTTGTTATTACATAATTTTATGTTATAAAAATATTTTTTTGTTATCAACAAATATGCAAATATGCACATATATATGGATAAAGAACATCATATTATGCATTTATTTAGAGAAAATATGCTAAAATGCACATTAATAAAAATATCGGATTTTTAGATATACCTACACAGTTTTATTATTATTATTATTATTATTATTATTATTACGATATGCTCATATTGTAATATTATGTAGGTACATTCAATATCTTCAAAATTTGCTAAGCTATTGGAAAAGTATGCACACTTTGATGCATCTACACACAATAAAACTTAAATCTGACCTTAATCAGTAAAAAACTTTTATCAGATGCCTCACTGAAAAATCTTAACACATAAAATTAAAATATATATTTTACATTAAGAAACAAGTTTGTTTATAAATGTATAATTATATTGACAATTAACATTATTATTAGATAAAATTAAGATATTATAACTTACTATACTATGTTTTTCCAAATTTTCTCTCAAATAATTGTGTCTTGTATCTGTTAATGTACACTTGTATTTTGAAAAACTACATTCAATATTGACCGACGTAATTGGTGCATATTTCATTGCACTAATTGAATCAAGGTTTAATCTTATTCAATATCATATTTCCTATTCAAAATTTAACTGACTTTTACTAATATATTGTAGCCTAAATTCTTTATAAAATATATTTGATTTTTTTGTTAGTTAAATCTTCGTTTTTTCCTGGCATTTTTCAATATTTTTTTGTTGAAATGAGGACATTAATTTAACAGACTGATTTAAAAGAACAGAATCAGTTTTTAATTTAGTTATAATTTCAAAAACAAAATATTAATTAGATTTAGTCAACGCTAGTTTATCGTGTAGAGGTTTTTCTTAAAAAAATTTTAGCAATTAGAAATAGCCACACAGTCAATATCGTTTTTAAATTCTAAGATAAATTGTTTAAGTTAACCACCATAGGAAAAAACGGTCAAAGTTTATTATTTTATGTTATAACGGATGTTTTGGAATTTTATTCTAGTTTTCTGCCAATTTAAAAGTGAAAATTTTTGATTGCACCGAAAGACAAGAAGCCGATATATCCTAGGTATGCAAAAAAACAAAAATATGTGTAAAATTACAAAATTTTTAGTGTAAAATAATCCGTTCTTTAGTTATAAAATAATTTAAATTCTTTTAAAACTAAATATATTTAAAAAAAATGGTTTATAAGAAATTATACTATATTAAAATAAAAATAAAAAGAAATAAAATGGCTTAAGATAAAAAAACAATTTTTTAAGTAATTTAATAAAAAATATATTACTTTATATAAAATCAAAAAATAATTTTATAAATAATAAAATTAATTATTTTTATTTAGAAATTATCTGCAAAGTTTGAAAGGAGAGTGTATAAAGGAAGACAAATGATCACTTTTTAAAACTCAAATGTCATCTTTAAAAAATACAAAAACACATTTCTAACATAAAGTAATCCTTTGTTTAAAATTTGAAAAGCTTTTTTTAGCAGTTTCAGAAGAGTTTAATTCAAATTATATTTACATAACTGTAAGCTTACACAGCAAAAACTCTATTGTTTAAAAATATTAAGAGCGATAAATAAAAGATAAATTTTTCAGGTTCAAAATTACTAAAATTTTTGGAATTAAAATTCTTTTTTTTTATTGCCTGATGTATTAATTTGTATAATAGTTTTGGGTTGCATTGCCAACACAACATTCTCAGTTTTGTTATTAAAAATTTCTTCAAAAACAAAAAAAATGCTATAAAGCTTTTGTCATTGTTTACAATAAATTGAAAAAAAAAATGTTAATTTTTATACCTAATCCTGAGAAGCTTAAGTATAGTTAATGCATGATATAAAAAACAATTTTTATATCATGTTAACAACTAGTTCCTAAAAATGCTAGATGGTCAAAATTCTAAAAACTTGTACAAGTATCGAATCCAGCTTCTAAAACTTAATTTGAAGAATAATAAAGCTTAAATAAATTTCAAATTCTTATTTCATTTCTACTAAACACTAAAAAAATACCACAAATAAAGGGCACAAGGTTGGCCAGCAAATAGTACAAAAATTGTATTAATTACTTCTTAAAAAATGTTTTAATCATTTTACTAATTTAGTCACATTAAAAAATATGACTACGTTTTTTCCGACAACTGATTTCAGATTTTATTTTGGCAATTTTACACGTGTAGCAATTTAGAACACTTTTGGTACTTTAATATCAAAACAATTTTCATTTTTCAAAAAATTTAAAAACGTCTCACCATCAGCAATTTTTCCGTTCAAATACTGTTAATTTCAAATATTGTTTTTAAGTATATAATTATTTTGCCTTGCGTTAAATGCTTGCGTATTAAAATTACTATATTAAACTAAAAATGCATTTAAAAACGTAAGAAAGCCAATACTACTGATGTGTAAAGGTTTAGGTAAACTGCGTACTAACACTATACATGAAAGAGCGTATTTTACAAATTTTCACATTTGTTTAGCCATAGTTTTTCGTAAATATGTTTACTTGAATTAAGTACTAAACTTTTCAACAAGAACAAGTTTAGATTTTTTTTAAATTCATATTAGATAAAACAAACTAGATCTATTAGAAGCTACCCTGCATCAAACATTTTTGAAAAACAAAATTTTACATGTTTTTGGCTATACTCTACAGGTCATACTCTATATGACAAATGTCAATGTTAATAGATACAAATCGAAATATAAAATATATCGCTTATTGGACAACCAAGTTATTACGTTAGCGCCTTTTGTCTTAAACATATATCAGTATCAAGATAGATGTACAATGTAATCTTCTTTACTTTAACTATCAACTGGTGAAATAATAATTTTCTCTTTATTTATTTTTCACATTAATTAGTCTAAATATATAACCTTATAAATAATATCTATAATATGTATAAATTTTTGGTAAAACACTAAAAGTGAGGTTATTTACTCTGTTTCTATAAAAAAAAACTATTAATTAGAAGAGTATTTGAGTGGCACTAGAGATATAATAACTAATATTAGCAAAAAAAAATTGTTTCTTTTATACAAAGCTACGTTTGACTAGAGCAGTCTGCGTAGTATTTCATTTCTGTGAGATGAAAAGGTCAAACACATTCATTCAGTCAAGGTGGTCATGAATCTACACCTCTTTGTCTTTTTCTTTTTACTTCTTTTGTTTTTCGCGTGGCCGAAAGCGTGTCCGAGTAAATACGAATAGAAACGAGAAGAAGCGTGGCTTTTGAAGATGTGAAGAGCAACCACTTTGCTTACTATCATCTTCTTGATCTTGAGGTCATCGTTCCTTGTCTGGTTGATCTTGTACTAACAAGTTGTACTAGTATTAGTAATCTGATCGTTTTATAATTTTTGTTTGCTAATTTTCTAGATTATATCAATTAAAAAGTTGTCAAACCAACATTAATTTCAAATTTTATTTTCAAACGTACATCAAAATTAAAACATTATTTTTTTACTAACTGAAGCCGTAGTACGCAATACTGCATTTTCTGAAAGAAAACGGTAGCACAAACTAAGGTAAATTATTTGCAATCTCTTAGCTTAAATATCAATCAAGTGTTTCTAAGAATAAACGACTCCATACAGTCTTTATATATAAGATGATTTTTATCATGTTTACACTAAATTAAATAATTATGTTTAAACTACAAATTGAACTAAAAACAAGTTGCTTAACATTATTAGCATAAAATGAGGTACTGTCAAATTTTAATTTTTCAAATGAGATTATATAGAAATGATTTTCATAAAACTAAAAAACACATCGAGTTACCGTGCTTGTCCTCACTCTTACTTTCTTGTTCTGATGACGCCTTCACCAATGAAGTGCAAAACGTCGACCAATATTTTAAACGTTTCGACATGGTTTTTTCCAAAAAATGTTAATATTTCAATGACTTTGAACCGTAAAAGCTTTTCTTTTTCAGTACTATGTTTAGAGTATGTTTTTGTCAGAAGTGAACAGTTAAAGTCTCTAACATGCGTTACTGCTTTCAACTATAACTATTCAGTAGCGCGTATAAAACAACACTTTGAGATTTAATTAAAAAATCTATTATTTGATTTTTTTCCGATGATTTTTTTTTTCGAATGTCTATTCAGTAGCTTTTTATTTTGTCAAATTTCTAGAAATGTAGTTTATCAGTGCTGTAACTTCTTTTCATTGTCTATCTATACTCCCTAAAACCAGTTTACTTCTCCACTGTGAAAAGAAGAGTGTCATCTTCATTCCAACTTTTATCATTATTTTGCGTTAGAAGTTCACTAAAAACAACATATTTTAAATTAAATTTTCTAACTTTTGCATAAATATCTGCTTCTTCAAAAACAAATTGAGCACTATTTGGATTAAGGATGCATTGTTTGAATTATGTTTTCCAATTTCCTCTGTTCGGATTGCTAAAAGTTTAGATTAGAGCATGTCTGCTTACTCAATATGACTAAAACTAATAAGTGATAATGTTTTGAACAATTAAAATTTACACTTGAACGAGAGTTTGAGAAGAGTTTACCACTCATAACTAATGAAAAGAATAATTTTCTGTTTGTTTTGACGTTTAGTTTACTACGTTATAACGGCATAAACCTATTTGGTTTCAATAATTTTCAGCTCTTTAACCCTCGGAAACGTTCTGTGATTTTCTACCCGAATCTCATTTGTTCATATATTATTTCTCGTAATTTTTTGCAAATTTTAAAAATAGGTAATTAGATCTGGCGCTTGGCTTTTATGTTATTATATGTGAGAATTAATTTTTAAACAAAATTTTGTTTTGCATTCGGTAAAATCTACGACGGTTTGAAAAATTATTTTAAACTTTATTTAGGAAAATATGTATGATAATTGGAGGTTCAACAACTTCAAAAAACAAAGAAGGCTTTTTTTTTTATTTAGAAGCTGGTTTTTTTATTTTTTTGACATATGTTTTTGACACTATTATAAAAATTTGTGAGAAATTTAGAAAAATATTTTAATATAATTATTTAATAGTTTATTTACTTAATTAATTTAAGCAATTTGAATCATTTAATAAATAAATAAAATAATAATTAATTATATTGATGATGAATACTCTTTGAATATTGTGAGAGCGTTTGATATTATCCGATTTAACATTGATAGCAGCTCCTCAATGTATTTATCCCAACTTAGAGATAAGTCAATATTTAAACCTATAAATTTTGCTTTGTTTTCTTGGTATTAAGTTGTTTATTAAAATTTAAACTATTTATTTCGATAAATTATTAATTTTTAAATATTATAAAATTAATTTTGTTTTTGTTGAAAAAGATTTGGTTGGGTATTGAGCATTTTTACTTTATGAAAAAAAAATTTAATTCATTTATTCGTTTAATAGTTACAATTAAATTAGTACCTATCGTGTTTATGCTACATATTTACATAGCTTATTAATATATATTTTGTTTTTTGCAAAATAAATAAAAACACATACTTTTCCTTATAACTTTATTATAAGTAAATCTTCTATTGAACTCGTTTATTTAATTGCATTTTTTGTGAATTTTTACTAAGCTTATCGTGTAAATTTGAAGCGGTTATCGCCTAAGAATAATTACATATTTTCAAATATGTGAATTATATTTTGAATATTTAAGACAATTTAGATAAAAATGTTAACGCTTGCATCTGCTGTAGAGTATCTAAACATATCGAAAATTCCGTCACTGAAATTTCAGACGCAGTAATCTCAAAGATTCAGACATTGTGCGATGATATGAACGTCTGTTGAAATGAGGTATTTTTCTGTAAATAAGACGTTTATCCAAGATGTAAACAGTGCTGTTTACTCTTTTCCGCATTCAGATACCGTACTTTGTTCCATCTGGATCAATCTTTTGCAATTTACACGTTAGAATGGTTTTTGCTTTTGTACGGCAGAAAACATTATTGAGACACCTTTCCAAATATTATTGGGAATCAGTACAGGCTTAGAATAGCAATTGAATAAGATTTTGTACAAAAATATATTACAATTATTGCATTTTATAATTGCAATACATTTCTACTTTAGTAAACATATCAGCAAAAAAAAGAAAGTATAACGTGATTACAGATTTTGATTTTGTCTCTAAATCTTGGGAAACCTTACTGCATAAAAAGGTTTTGGAAATATGTAAAAGCCTCTCTTCGTAAAGAAAAATTACAATTGCAAAGTACATAATTATATCTGTTTTTGTTATATAGTGCGATTACAAATTAATATAAAATCTATTATATTCAAAAAATATTCATATTATAATTATTTAAAAATTATATAGTTTTGATTATGTCAAGATTATAACCAGCTAGTGCTCTAATAAATGTTCGATATTTATTTTTAATTGAAATTTATAACACACCGATAATTTTCCCACACTTATTCCAATCAAATCACTAATTAAAGCTTTGCAGGAGCAGCTGCTGATTAAAATGCATCAGCTTATATGAAAATTATGGCGTAGACTTGCCACAATACTAGCAAGGTTAAACCAAAGCAGCTTGAAAATACTAACAAATTTAAAAAACGTAATTTACACAAGCGTAATTGCTTGTCAGCATTTTTCTTCGGCTTCAAAGTGACCACTACTTTAACAGAAGGCTTAATCAATCAAAAAGAAAAAGTTGAAATTACAATGTCTATTACGTTTTCAATTATCGACTTCAATATATCTCTTGTCATCGTCATTTTTCAGACATTATTAAAGCAGTTAGCCCTATTTAAATCAAAAAGCTAGTTTTAATTGGCTTAAGAGAGTTATTAACGTGCAAGCTCCATCATCAGCAAGAAATGAATTGGACACCGTAGAGCCTTACAAAAGACCAAAACTACCAGACTAATTATTAACACCTTACAAGATGTTATTTATTGTTTTAAATTACCATCTTTCATTGTACTTAGTTAATAATACGATTTTAGTAATTTTTTATCAGACTGAGTGATTAATGAAATAATTTGTAGTTAACCTTTTGAGTTTTTAAACTTTCTGGCAAGTTTAGATAATAACACTAGAGCAGCAATTATATGAAATAATTGTTTTAAATTTTAATATTACGTGACTAAAAAGTAATTCATAATGCTTGGTAAATATAAAATCACTTAAAAATAACTTAGGTTATATATCAGAAACCGCTGCACATTTTAATGGGCTTGAAAATATGTTTGCTTTCTAAATTTGATGGCTGTTGTAACATACTTATTTATTTTTTGTAATAATAGTATATTGTATAGCTAGGCAACCAAATGCCATTTCTCCAGACCGAGAGAAGATATGGCCACTTCTCACGGCCTGAAAAACCACTTTGCGGCGGTAACTTATACATAATTTTGTATCCTACACAACATTACCTTATAATCGGACATTATCTTCAAATTGGTTAGAGGTATTACTGTCAATTGAGAATTTCAAATCTTGGCAAATGTCAAAAATTCATGGATTACTTTACTGTCGTGATTTACACAATTTATCTTGCACAAAACAAGTGCATTCAATCAGTTTGTAGGAAAAAAATTTTAAAGGGAAAGCAGATACAAAACTTGAGAAGACTTACGCGAGACAGGTATAGACTTAAATACTTGTAAACAAGCTTATATATTATGCATATAAATTTTACCTTACAGCAGCGGCGTTTGGCGAAGATAATCTTTTTATTCGGCTAGCTCAGAAATGGTCAACTTTTTTAGCTGTTGAGACAAGAAAAAATTTGATATTGATTGTAGGATAAAGAAAACAATGTTACTTTTTTAAGCACTATTATAATCTGCTAAGTTTTAGGACTTTAACAACTTGGTCTTGGTTTTATGTTTCAGTCATCAATTGGGTACAAAGTTAAAGAAGCAGTCGTTTCAAAATCAAATCTGCTATTCTGGTTAAATTGAGACATTTTCCAAAGTTAAGAAAATTGTCGGTTACATATAAAGTTCAGCGTAAAGAAAACGTCAATTAAAATTCTACTAGGTATTAATTTTTACTTAAAATATCAAGTACCAGCTAAATGTAAGAACGTCTAGTAATTTTATTAATAAATGATACCTTAATTTAAAGACCAATTTTGTAAGTGGTAAGCGATCATCTGATACTAGAAATCAAAAATTTAATAATAACTCATATTGTGCCAGTGTTAGTACAAAACTTTGACTAATACTATTAGCGAACCAAAAACTACAAAGAAGTATGCACACACTTTAATTCTAATTTTAGCAAAATACAAAAAAAAACTTTGAAGTACAGACAACTGTCAACTAACAAAAAAATTTATATATTAGGTTAATTATTATAGTTTATATATTAGGCAATATATAAACATCAACCGCCATAATGTGTTTTAAAATTTTGGTCTAACGATGCTAATGGTAGTTCTGGCAGCAAGCTTTTTTCAATAATAGTATCTGAGCCGATTACATAAAAATGTAATAATTGTTAAATCCAGTTATCAATTCATTTGCTCACACAATGATTCAAACAAAATTGATTTAATTAATCAAGCTCTTAATCCCTAGCTGATTTGAATCCTAATTGCTTTAAGATAGATAATCTTTGTAGACTAAAACACAAGACATGTTTGAATCTACAAATCTTACTTGGAGTTTTTTAAAATTGTACTTAATTAGTGTCTTAAGAAATTTTTTCCAGTTTAGGAAAGTAAGGTTAAGGTTCAAAACTTAACCTGAATGTGAAAATAATCTGAACGTCACCTAGAAACGTTATAATAATTAACAACGTATAACAATCACTTGTTTTAATTATTCAAAAAGTATAATGCAAAAAACGATATATTATACATGAGAATTTGTTAACAACCAACTCATTATCTAAATTTGCTTTACAATTTTCTTGACGTATAAAAGCAAACAAAAAAATCTTTACTTTTGCACAGCTCCTATTTGCTTCGCTTTCGTTTGTGTTAGAGACATTTTCAGGAACTAGTCTTAAGTTTGCTTTAAAATAGATTTAGCAGTTTTTATTTTGAATGCTTGAGACATCTAAACCAAAAATAATAAATTAATACACCTGAAAGAAAGTAGACAGTTCGGAGCATGCTATAGATTCTTCTGTTTACAAACAACAACCTTAATTGACACCATCTCACATATTCAGGTACATGCCAAGTGCCAATCCCGACAAACTATGTTTTAAAAATTGTTATTGTTAAATTAAAACAATTTACATTACACATATTAACAAACAAATTTTCACGGTTGATTTTTTTACCAAGACTACTTTGCGCTTTTTGTTTTCTGTGTTTACTAACAGATGATCGTGTCTAAGTTGATTCAAAGACATGCTTGGTCTAGAAGTAAAAGTTCGCCTTACACCTTTTGGCAAAACATTATAATTGCTCAAATACGTTTGTTATTATAGCTAGAATAAATTCTAATACAAAATTTTTTTTTTATTTTAACAGACTATACATGACTTTTTGGATTCACACAAACACTAAGCATTGATAATTATTACATCTATTGATAGTCCACCGTAATTTTTTTGTTCCACACTAATTCTGTAGCGTCCTAGGTTTTCATCCATCAGGTCTGTACCACCCATAAATCAAATTGTACAGCTATAACTGATAGGCACGGATGTCTTCATGAGTATTTGCTCATCGCTTGATCATAATACAAATGTTCTTCTGAGTCTTAGTTTTTGATAAATTTACTTTTCAATTTGTTCATCAAAGAGCGTATTTTCTAAATTTTGACGTTGAAATCAAGTTTTGTATTGTCTCTACAATGTAAATTTTGCATTGTCAGACGAAAACAATCTTTTTGCATAACATCTGTAATTATAACAGTTTTTACATCATTTTGGAATACTCAATAAAAATCTCTTCTTGATAGGATATAAATTAAAACTGCAAAGTTTTAAAAATGTATTAAACAGTAGGCAGAAACAGATCACTTGACTCTGTCAGTCGTACTTCAACTTGATTTCTTGAAAGATTGTTCTCAAGCTTTCTTCTTTTAGCTTCTGATTATTTTTTAAAGTTTATTTCTGTGACAACAGAACAAATTCTAAAATTTTACTGTTATATAGACGGCTGGCGTTACCATTTGGAAACTTGAAGGAAAACTTGCGGACCCACAACCAACACGTAAAATACCACACAAAAGCATTTATCTGACAGAAAGCTAAATCATTTAGCACCATAAATGTTTCAGTTGTTTGGCTAAATATGAAACTGTAATATAATAATATAATACTTACACAAAGCAAATGTCTATCTATAGTATGAACTAAAAATTACGTAAAAAATTAAAATAATGTTTACATATGTGAGAGTTTTTAATTTATAGTAATTTTAAAGTAAAAATAAGCCACCAAGACGCTAAATCGCTTGTATAATTAAATGATCTCGATGAAAACCATATGGTATCTTAAGTAAAGAGAGAGAACATGGGCTTAGCATCCCTGGAAGGGTGGAGTCCAGGATCAGTAAGTTGAGCGGGGCGAGAGTGAGGACGTAAAAAGGTCAGAGCGGTCGGAGGGGCAGTATTATGAATATTTAAACTGTTAATTGTTTATTGGAAGAGAAAGATAGTTAACGTGTTGATCTTGTTGATCATATGTTGTTTTGTGGTATAATGTGAATTCAGTGCTGACTGCATGAATTTGGAGGAATAATGTGAATTCAGTGCTGACTCCCTGAATTTAGAGGGATAATTTTAATTCAGTGCTGACTCCCTGAATTCGGAGGAATAATGTGAATTCAGTGCTGACTCCCTGAATTCAAAGGAATAATGAGTAAATAAGTTAATATGAAATATCCACGGCAGAAACTATAGTTTAATACCTGGGGTGCCGAAACAATGAAGACATCACTGAGAACACGATGCTAAAGAAAAGGGATGAAGAATGAGTCAATCGAGTTCATGGAGTGGTTGTCCAAGTCTAATGAGCCTTGTGATGTCTTCCACAATCAGTTCGAGAGGAAGAGAATCCTGCGAAGGGGAGGAAAGCCCTCGGTGAGTTACTTTACAGGTATTATTGACAGGTACATTATGTGTAAATATGTTTCATGTGTCGCCCAATCGATCCGTCTGACTGCTCAAGCGTTTCTCTAACAATGAATATAGAGGGGTGAGTTGAAGTAGATTGTTGATGATAATGTAGCTGGCTGTTGCTATTCTGTACACTGTTTTCGAGTAAATATTTAAGACTGATAACCGTAGAACATAGACATCCTGACAAATTTATTAAAGTTAACTGTTATTTAATTCAATTTAATTGTTAAAATTTGGCAAAACGCAAGATTATAATAAAAGAGTCTTACACATATAAACTTTAAAACACATCTTCTTTATCAAGAATCTAACCACGTTGTGAGGCAAAATTGATCTGCATGCTCCATCTATTAGATATTTTGAAAAGATATTTCAAATTTGTTATAATTTCTAAACGCATTATAAAACTTAATCTAAAAGAAACTCCTATTTTGAACAGATATAGTTTTAGCTCTTTGTTATTAATTTAGTAATTTGTTCAGCAACTATTGTTTGAATATAAGCTTATGCAATATACATTTATTTAATCTCTTATAAACTTAAAAAAGGCAAAGACCTGGTGAGTAAAAAATTAACTAAAATTGAATTATTTATTGTTGATTTATTCAAATAAATATTTGTTCAAATTGTTCCTAAGTAGATAATTAGAAAAATAATTAAAAATAAAGACTTTACCTGTTATTGATTAATTAGGGTGTTTTAGGATATATTTACCGAGTATTGATTCAAAATATTTCAATACATCCTGCCAAGATAAGTTAGCATGCTACATCTTTCAGCTCACTTAGCATTATTGTGTCGCCATCTATTCACTTAAACTTATCTTAAAATAAGAGTAAATAACAACAAAAGTTCGTATTTAGTATTAAAACAAATTCATTTAATGTAAATGTATTGAAATTATCAATCGGAAAGACAACACTTGTAATTTTTTATCAAAACCGGCTCATCATTCAGAAATCAAGCGTCTAATGAACCCGTTCCACTTCCTTCATTAAAATAGCTGACCGGTTAATTGATGTCTTCGCAGGAGACGGCTCTTAATGTCCTTACCTTTAATAAATTTAAATCTAACTCTAAAGCGTAACACGTCTCGTCATATCAGACGATAAAGTATTTTTTTCTTTAATTTGACTTTAATTTTTGTCGAAAAAAGCATATTAAATAACAAAATGAATTATTAGAGTTGTTTTTCTTATGGTGTTACCTAATTAAATGTGTAAATTAGTTCAAATATTACCTGAAGTGATGATGGAGTAGCAGTGGCAAAAAGCCAACTTTGTACATTAATATTTTGAGACCACCCAAATTACAAATTGTAGTTTGTGTTTATTGAGTTTATGCCAAAACAACTTTTAGCAAAAGTTTTAATAAACCAATTATTTAAATTTGCATACATAAATAGGTTAACCTACAACGTGCTAAAAGCAATGCACTACCGGTACCTCTAAAACATTCATGTCTAATTGATCCATACAGCATATACCTACAAAGGTTGCACAAATGAGTGTTCTGTGGGTTGCACGTTATAGATCAGTATATGAATTTATATAAAATCACTAGATTAACACATAAGCAGAAAACAATTAAACATTAATATTTTTTTTTGTTAATTGATTATTAAAAGCTGTTTTTAAAGTTTGATTTCGACTAACAAATTGAGCGTTTATGTACATTATTAATGCACAATTTTTATGCAATTACAACAAATCGTTTATACAATTACACAAATTACCAGCGCTTTTACAATGACAAATTGCTGTTTATAAGTGACAATTTCAATTGTTTTCAGAGACAATTATGTCTAGTGGTATAAATGACAATTACTATGACCGATGTTAAAATTGAAAAACAAAATGTCAATGTCAAACATCATTCGGTCATTTTTAAAACAACTAATATGTTTACAAATATATACATACATATTTCAAAACCCTAAATAAAAGTAACAACAGTGAGTTGAAAATAATTATCAGTGTCATTTTTTTATGAACTTGATTTACTTGTAAACTAATTATTTTTTATTATATAATTATTGTTTTGTTTTTTTTTTTTTGACTAGTAATAAGAGAACTTTTTCTGATGAAAACCATTATCCACTCTTTCGCTTTGATTTCAAAAAAAAAATCTTGACGACCGCAGTTAGTTTTCTAAACTATGGTTTATAATATACCACTATTCTAATTTTTTACTCCAATATTAGTAGCATTTTAACGTCAGAAAAACTTTCAAATTGCACTATCAATATTTAAAGCCGCTTGATTATGTAATTATTTTTGTGTGCTTAATTATTTAAGTAATTGCTTCAAAAATACGTAATTTACATTTGTTTACACTGATATGTTATGATTATATAATAATTCTAATAAACACAGACAATTAATCCAACCCACAATAAAATTAGACTGAATTTATCCACAGTTTGTGTAGTAATTGTTTAAAAACATTGACACAGCAAGTTTTGCAATTTGTATCAGCTTTTCTTGTTGATATAACAAAACATTTATAATTAATTACTCCTAGATCAATACCTTTGCTAGCATTCTACTTCGTCAAACATCTAGTTTGTCTAAGCAAATTAATTATTATTCGCATTTGCTATGAAAACCTACTGTAAAAACATTGCAAGAGAATTTGCTTCTTTACAAAAAATACTGAATCAACTGGTGTAAATGGCAAATTAGGTTTCACCGCCGATAAGCAAAAGCACATTTCACAATTTTGCCTACGATACAGCTGAAAGTTCATTTCCCATTTTAGTGAGATAAATTCCCAGCGTAGCTTTAACCACTTCCTCTTCTACTTCCTTTCAAGTTCCGTTACGTACCTGTGCTTTCCTAATTTTGGTTCCTTGCCAGGATTCTTTGCCAAGTGCGACATTATGCTTTTTTTTTATATTTAACCAGATTTGCTTGTTTTTCATGCAATTTAACATTCAAGATGTTTTATTCATTAACCAGTTTGCCAAAGTGACTACAAAAATAACAACAATATTTTGTAAACGAAATAATTCAAAGGTGTAATATACAAGACATTCCTGCAATTACAGCAGAATGGGGAAAAGTGTATTTTAAAAATAAAACACGACAAAATATTTATCAAGCTAAAAAATGTTTTAAAGTTAAAAAACTTTAGAATTTTTTATCAGCAAATTTAAATTATTAAATATACTACTTTGAATATAATAACTGTTAAATTTATTTCATATTTAATAAACTCTTTAATTTAATTTAATTCTACAAATTTAATAATAAATAAAACATAAATTACAAGAAAAAAAAGTCAGGCGGTTATATTTTAACATAATAAAAATAGCTGAACGTACACCAACTATTAATGTCGCTTGTCTGGTTACGTAAGAATTATAGTTTCTAAAAAAATTTATAAACTTTACTGATTAGTTCTAACAAGTTACAATTTTTTTAGACAACTGTTTATGAAACAGAGAATTTTAGCACTACAAAATATGTAGAAATAATGCAATATCATATACTTAATAGCAACTTTTAATTTTTTTTTTGACAAAGCACTTTTTTTTTTAGCAATAAACTCTTATAAAATAAGAGGTTGATTGCTGGTCACTAACAAGATACAAAGTCTTTTGTTAGAAAAGTACAGTAACACATTTTTGTTGAAAAAAAACTTTTGAATAAACAGAATTGCAGCAAGAATAGAAAGTATAGCAAATTAGCATGCTTTTTATTTAATTTTTTTAGTTTACAAACTGCTTTAAAATTGTTTTCTTGTTAACCCGAAGAGATCTTAAAAGTGGTTTTATAAAAATTTAGTAATGATCTGACAAAAATCTTTGGAATGAGGGACAGAATTGCGTCAGTATAATGGTTTTATAAACAGTGCAGTTTAAAATAAATTTTACGAATATACATGTACATCAACATGTATAATAGAAGTATCAATAAGAACTCTTTTTTGCCAAATTAGTATAAATTGAATAATTAACAATATTTATAACAATTTTTTAAGTTTTTTACCTACTTGAAAAAAAGAGGAGATTTTAAATACAACTGTATTTTTCATGTTTGAATAATAGTTTTTAAGTTATTTATATTACTGTTTTTTTTGACAAATATTTTTAACATTTACAATTGATTATAATAATTTTTAACAAACAAAAACCAACTTTAACAAAAACTGCAAAAGTAAACGCAAACACTCATTAACAGACGCACTAGTCGCCATTTTTTCAAAAATGTTTCTTGATTTATTTAAAAAGCTATTGCCAGATTTTGATTTTTTTATAAGTATTACTATTAAATTATCTTTTTTATAACAAAAAAAAAAGTATCAAAGTTGATTCATGATCAACAAAGTTATCCGCGAACACACATTTGACAAACGCACTATATGTTTGACAGTTTTCTCAATTTTCTCGATATATTAATAATGCCATTATTATATTTGTAATCTTTGTTTATTATGGTATCACCATCAAAATATCTCCTTTCTAACAAAAAAAAAATTATTAAATATAGCTCGTAAATAACATACCGCAAAAACGCAAAAAAAAATAATTCGGTTACATTAAAAAATCCCTTTTCTTTAAAGTTGGTTAAAAATAGCTGAAAAATTAAAAAACTTAATTTAATTATAATTGAATATTAGTTAATTCATTTATTTAGTTTAAACCATTTACACAAAAGCAATTCCTATCAATTGAATAAATAAAATAATAATTAATAATAATTTAATAATATGAACATTAATAGGTTTCTTATTTAAAGCAATGTTTGATTCAATCTAAGGCTTAAACTTTGTGTTATTGACTTTTTTCGTCAAAATTTATTGTTTTTGTAACTGTTTTAAAAGCTATTGTGATCCAAGTTTCTGGTTTAAATCAATACTTTTCTTAATAAAAACATATGAATATATTTTCTATTGTTAAGTATTTGCTTAACATTTAAGTGGTTGCCCACTTAACATTTTTTTTAGTAATTGTGCACGGATGCTTATAAAAATAACAAATTAGAATTATTAAATACTTTTTATTACGTTTTTCTTTGATTTGTGAGGTTATGTATAAATTAAGTCAATTCCTTTATAGTAATGGTTATTGAAGATTTTTTTTTTCAGTTTTTTTTTATAATAGAAAAACAGGTTCAGTTTATGCACAAAATTATGAATTGGTCATTTTCTAATAAGTGTTATTATAGCTTCATTTGGTTTTTTAAGCGTTTTTATATTTTTTATTAAATGTTTTGTTTAGGTCAAATTCATAAATAATCAACACAAACCCTGCATAGTTAAAGTAATCATAATGAAAAATGACAAATTATATTTTCTAATTAAACTAGCCTGTCGCAACTTCAGCTTTTCGTATAAAAACTAATTTTCCACGGCATAAATATGTGTAACTCTTTAGATGTTAATTTAGGATTTATGTGAAAATGTAACTTTGGCCACACAAATAAGTAATTATCTCGTTTGTGTTTACGTTTCCATTACAATCACCTTGTGCCACACACAAATTTACCGCCCAAAGCACCATGAAAAGCGTAGCATCGGTTAGATTAATTCTACAAAAAATTAACGGCCCCAAGATATGTACGTATAATATTTTATTGCAAGAGCACTTTATGGTAGAATGTAATTAGCAAAGAAAGCCTCTGAAACTACCCGCTGGCTAATGTACAGTAGCGGGAAAATTTAAATTTATATTTACATGACGTAATTTGAGAAACAGCAAGTAAGAAAACATAAATATTACCAAAAAGATAATAATATTTTCTGAAATACATACAAATGAATAAATGAATTTTTTAACAGAATTACATATATAAGTGGGTAATATTATTATATATATAAATATCCCTAGTAGCACAAGATGTTTGACCATCATGAGAGACATGTGGGATCGATATTACTAAATCGGGCGTATATCAGACTGTTCACACTAATATTGATAGTATATTGGCAATCGATACATATTCCAATGTTGTATGACAATGTTGGGCCACTATATGGCTAATTTAGTGACCCAGTAAATATAGTGCCCCAGTATATGATGATAAAGCCACATTTCAAAATTTAAATTTTATCAATTGTGGAATATAAAAAAATATTATGATTGATTTTTTACCACTTCGAAATTATTAATCATTTTCATCTATTGTTTTTAAATCTTGTCAGTTCTGCCAATACAGCTACTATATCGGCAAACAAGTGAAGTTTCAAATATTGGACACCAAGACTGGACCAGTATAGAACCATTAAATTAAGTATTCGTATTTAATCTGTGATTTTTCTTCTTCTTAATTGCTGTAATCATTGTTTTAAAGTTTTAAAGTTAAGCGCAAATTTATTTTTTTAATAACAGCAATAAAAGTGCCGCAATTATTTCTTGACTTTGTGTAGAAAGTAGCTTATTGTGTTAGAGATGACTGTTGACATATTATTTTCTATTCTGCTAGTAAGTATAATTTTACCAATATTATTCTGTTTCACATAATCATGTTTCTTAGCGTAGCCGGCTCCATTATTATGTTGTGCATTTGTGGCAAATTCAACTAGTACTCCTATAATTTAAAAAGTTGCTGTGGAGCATATAATAAAAATAATCTTGTTATTAGATTAAATATACAATCGTCTGATGACCTGAGATAATTTATTGATTTCTCTTGTTTTTGGCAGCTGCCAAAGATAGAGCTGGTGGAAGAAAGCAACGAAACCGTACTTGGCAACTAAGAAGACTTGAATGGCATGGAAGCTAGGTTTTTAAATGTTAAATAATTACCACAATAAACTGTTATTTTCAATAATTATTTTTGAATATATTGAGATCTAATTTTTGACATTTTATTGCACCCTCAAATCCACAATGACATGTACTAAAAAATTCTGGTTACTGGTTCTAGATGATTCCAGCTTGAGTTTATTGTCTTTATCACATTGCTGTACTTGAGTTTTTGAAGTGAACTACAGCTGTCTAACCGTGCAAATTATATAAGGCGGACAATGTTAAAATTAATAGTTATTTACGTTATTAGTGCAATTGTATTAAAGCACTCCGCAGAGCGTCTAGCTTTAAAATTAAAACCTTGCGTTGTAAAATGACTAAAAGACACCAATAATGTATTAAACTTTTAAGCTAAGAACTCAATTTTTAACAGCTCAAGTACAGAGAGGCTGTGACTTAGAACTCAATCGATGGTTAGCTACGTACTACATTACAAAATAGCTTCTTAGCAATTACTCCAAAAATATTTAATTGTCTTTATTTTTAAAATCTGTAGGTTTTATTGAGTGCGGAAAATTGTCCTGGTATAAAATTGTCCTGGAATAAACGAACTATATTTATGACTAAACAACACTTTTTTGGAGGTCTCTAAAAGCAGATAATTTTTATTGTATTTTACAACACGCTAATAAGTCAAAGTGACAGGGAAAAGCTCTGCATGTAAGAAAGTTAAGATACCATAGCAGTTGACAAGAGTAAATATGCGGTT
Source organism: Lagria hirta (assembly GCA_947359425.1). Classification (NCBI taxonomy): domain Eukaryota; kingdom Metazoa; phylum Arthropoda; class Insecta; order Coleoptera; family Tenebrionidae; genus Lagria; species Lagria hirta. The sequence continues at coordinate 7,763,007 of OX375797.1, read as the reverse complement.
TACAAGCGACGAGGCTAATAAGTGTTTTTTGGTCAATTTTACGACATGCTGAATGTTTTAACAAACTATGATCTACTAAAAACTATAATTATTATTAAAAAAAAATTAATTATTGATGATTGACATGTTAGAAATGTTGAAGATATATGGCATAATTGCAACAATACAAGATTTCACTAGAATTCACTGCAACAGAACAATAACATGTCCAAATAATGTCAATTAAGCAATATCAAGTATTTCTTTAGACATTAAGCAAAAATCAAAATCAAAATCAAGTTAAATCCGTAAGATGGTACAAAATGAATTAAAGCAAAAATTAGTTTTATTCTATAACGTGATTTGTCAAACGTTAGCTAAATGGCATTTATTTACTTGAGTACAACGTTTGTATGTAATATCAGACTAATGATTCATCAAATTCAACGTAGTAGCTGTATGAAAACGGTAACACAAATTAGTTAATTAGAATATCTAAATTTCATCGTCGAATGGAATCACATATATCCAATTCGCAGCCCTTTCTCTTAAAATCTGAATGAATCAAATCTTAAATTGAATGTTTAAGCTCGTGTAGTTATTTATAGATACAAATTTAGTAATCGACATTATGTGCAACAAACTAAGTATTACGATGGCAAAATATAAATCTTGGCAAGTTGACGTGGGCCTCTTTTGAGTTGTTCTGTAGCGAAGTGGCTGATGATAGTGCATTCAGAGCCTCGCAGAAAGAGTAGCGTGGGTACGAGTCTACCCAAGCAAAAATCTTTTTCTGAAAAAAAAAAATGGTTTTTGTCTGTCTATAAGTGTTTGTATGTGTAAGAAACAGAATAGATAAAATAAGGTTGCAGAGCAATATCCTTGTTAATCTTAACCCATAACCTACGCAGCTTTTGTGCATTTAATTGTTCACTACCAATCTCCGTTACTGAGCTATAATATACCAACCGATAAAATAATGCGCCCTGTTACGGTGGTCAATAATAAGTTATTATAAAACACCAAACATTAGTAGTTTTTATAAACGTCTTACTATTAAAGTAAACAACATACAAAAATATTTGTTAATCATATTTCTTTTAAATTTTAAGAAAAAAATTAAATAATTCTAATAGATACCTTTTTTTGCTAAAACTTCAAAACTTATTGCTATAGAGAGTTTATAAACACTAAATGTAAAAAATACCTAATAACAAAGCTACCAATGATAAGCATAGATGACGTGTAATTATTGTTTCTAATATTATATGGGAAGAATATTTTTTTTGAGGATTTAGGGTATAAAATGTAGATGTTTTTTACAGTCTTTTATTTCATCTGAGAGCTACGTTTTGGTACAAAATTTTACCTTCTTCAGGCCTAAAAAACAATATAGACAAACTTCAAAGTCTGTTACATAAAACCTGAAAGATAAAAAAAAACTAAAATTATTTCGGATGGTTGAAACAATTGTCATTTGGACTTTTTGGAAATAGACTGAAGCTGCCAGGCAGCCATGGTAAAATCAGAATTACAATTATTGCAGATAGTGTGTGTGATAAAAGTAAATAAAAAGGGAAGAAAAAAACAAAACTCAAGCAAAATAATACAACTAGCAAAACAAATAATAAGCAATGACATCTAAAATAATTATTTATAAAAAAAAAAGTTAAGTATAGTATTTTACAAGATATTCATAAAACCTTGACATTGTATTGCGATAAGATACAACATTTCACACACTATCTGCAATAATTGTGATTCTGATTTTTCCACGGCTGCCTGGCAGCTTCAGTCTATTTCCAAAAAGTCCAAATGACAATTGTTTCAACCATCCGAAATAATTTTAGTTTTTTTTTATCTTTCTATTTTAACGTGTTTCTCTTTATAAAAAAATGACCGGCTCAATGACATCAACACTAAGTGTTTTTTTGTATATTTATGTTTTATGTAACAGACTTTGAAGTTTGTCTATATTGTTTTTTAGGCCTGAAGAAGGTAAAATTTTGTACCGAAACGTAGCTCTCAGATGAAATAAAGAACTGTAAGAAACATCTACATTTTATACCCTAAATCCTCCATAAAAAAAAATTTATTCGCATATAATTTTAAAAAAGAAAAAGGGTGATAGCTTTTCCAAATTATTGTTTCTAATTTTATTAAAGTTTTAAATGCAGTTATTTTTTGCAAACGTTTCAAACTTTTTAAAAAATATTATTATTTTTTTTGTTTTATTTGTAGTGAAAAATATAATTTTTTTCCTTTGTGTAAGACTCTTTTATTCTAATCTTACGTTTTGCTAAATTGTAACAATTAAATTGAATTAAATAACAGCTAACTCTTTCTCCATAATAAATTTGTCAAGATGTCTATCTTCTACAATTATTAGCCTTGATTATTCACTCAAAAACAGTGTACAGAATAGCAACAGCCAGCTACATTATCATCAACAATCTACTTCAACTCACCCCTCCATATTCATAGTTAGAGAAACGCTTGAGCAGTCAGACGGATCGATTGGGCGACACATGAAACATATTTACACATAATGTACCTGTCAATAATACCTGTAAAGTAACTCACCAAGGGCTTTTCTCCCCCTCGCAGGATTCTCTTCCTCTCGAACTGATTGTGCAAGTCATCACAAGACTCATTGGACTTTGACAACCACTCCATGGACTCGATTGACTCATTCTTCACCCTTTTTCTTTAACATCGTGTTCTCAATGATGTCTTTATTGTTTCAATACCTCATTATTTCTCCGAATTCAGAGAGTCACAACTGAATTTACATTATTCCACCGAATTCAGAGAGTCACAACTGAATTCACATTATTCCCCCGAATTCAGGGAGTCACAACTGAATTCACATCATTCCACCGAATTCAGGGAGTCACAACTGAATTCACATTATTCCACCAAATTCAGGGAGTCACAACTGAATTCACATTATTCCACCGAATTCAGGGAGTCACAACTGAATTCACATTATTCCACCGAATTCAGGGAGTCACAACTGAATTCACATTATACCACAAAACAACACATGATCAACAAGATCAACACGTTAACTATCTTTCTCTTTCAATAAACAATTAACAGTTTAAATATTCATAATACTGCCCGTCCGACCGCTCTGACCTTTCTTTAATCAACATTCTCACTCTCGCCTCGCTCAGCTGACTGCCTGGCCTCTGCCACCACCTTTCAAGGGATGCTAAGCCGATGTTCTCCTTCTTTTACTTAAGATGCCATATGGCCCTCATCGAGATGATTTAATTATACAAGCGATTTAAAGCCTTATTGGCTTATTTTTACTTTAAAAAAATAACTATAAATTATTATAAAATCAAAAACTCTCACATTTGTCTAAAAAAAAATATAAAAATTTTTACTATTCTGTTTATTTATATTCAATATCAAAATTATAATTTTGTGTTTCTAATATTTTTAAAGATGGTTATTGTTATTTTTTATATCACTTTGACATGGAAAAATACATGTTTTTCTATTTTATAAGCTTAAATAACGGTATCATATCATTTTTAAATCTCAAATACAAATTATACTATTTTTATTAATTATAAGCATTATTAATTCAATTTTTTTTTAGAAATTTTGTAATGATAAAACAAAAAAAAATTATTTTGGCTTAACTTTTAATTACCTAATAGTCTATACGAAGTATGCTGAAAGTTTATTGTAATGACACGATCAAAGTCAACAACAATCGGTCACTAGAAATAAAAAGTTTAATTTAAATATAATAATTATTCTTTTTAACTCAGTTTTAGTTTAATTTACTTTTTGTACACCGTCTTAGTTTGATAAACTGCTACCGCTACTCAAAGTTCGATTTTTGTTGCATATAAATTTTGTTACCAGAAAAGACTTATTTAAATCCTAGTAGTTACAGACATTTTAAATCTGTTTTTTCCATTATTGATATTTAAAAAATTTTTAAATTTTATTTTAATATAACTTAATTTTGGTTTAATTTTTATTTTATAGATCTTATACTAAATAATCTGCTGGCGCTTTTCACTTGGGTTCAATTTTTGCAGCAACTAAATTTTGTTACGGGATACGTTTTATTTAAATTTTAGTACTTTAACCACCTATTTTGAATCTGCTTGTTGCAGCAGGAAGCTTAAATTCATGTTTAAACAAAAGATTATTATTAATTTATTGACGGCTACAAAGTAATTTTTGTCTATTTTTCTTAATTAATTTTATGGTTAGTACAACTTTACTTTTATTGTAAAGCGGAGTTTATATATCAGACAAATTCTGTTAAAAAACAAATCATTATAAAAGTGACTATTCAAACGCTTCAGAGGAAAAGATGCGTACGATCCGATTTGATTGATGTTCGGCAGAGAAATTGAACGTAAATTTTGTTTTATTTAAAGAGAGTTTCTTCTTGGAGGATTTCGCTTGACATTTGTATAGTGAATATGTCATTCTGCTTTGGACGACCTTTATGTGATGCATATTTTATGATCGACACAATCTTTTGAAAACTGCAGATGGAATGAATAATCCAACCTAAATTTGGATTATAGAAAATGTTGAATAAAATTAAATATTTTTTAAAAATATACTTTTAAAATTTCTAATTTTTATTTATGTTGAAGATTATTAAAGAAAAAGATATAATAAAACATTTTGAAAACAATAATAAATTCTAAAAATATTATAAATCAATGACTAGTTAAAAGTTAGACTAGTTTAAAGTTAAAAATAGTTATTTTATCACCTTGAAACAAATTTTTAAAAAGTGTTTTTTTTATAGTATTTGTAGTCTAAAATAAATGTTTGAGCTTATTGTGTTTTTATATTTAGTAAATTTCTGCTTGTTCATTTTTTCTGATTATAATAGAAGCTAATAAAATTAAAGCTTGTAGTAATAATTGTTTTAATACATATTAAATACATTTTTTTGTAAATACAGAAAGCTTTGAAATACTATAAAATTAACTGCAGACTCAAGAATTTATTTTTGGCTACTTTTATTATAATCTAATATTGTAATGTGATTATATTATTCATTTTTGTGTAGAAGCTAGTATAAAAAGAAGGCCGAATGCACCTCGAATCTTGTGACAGCTAAACCGATTAATGGTTCTTAATCCTAAGGTCTTGGCTAAGATAAATTAATGTTCTGTCGTATATGGTTTAACATAACGATCTATTTTCATGTCAGCATCTCGAAAATAAGCTGTTGTATGGTAGAAAGACTGCCACAATACAAATACCGAAATCACTAAACATTTATCACTGACTTCCTGTGTTAAACTTGGACCCTGCTTATTTCTGTGCAATTGTTTAACTTTGTAAGAACTTGACATTTCTGACCTTGACTAGAATTCTCTTGCCACGTTTGAAACTCTAGAATTTATTGAGAAATGTGACTGTTTACACTAAAATGATCAAAACCCAATCGTCAAAAACCTTAAACTTATTTATGCACTAATTCATTTTTATCTCAAACTCTATTCATTCAAAATATTTAAGAAAACAATCTGCAATCAGTAGCTTTTTGCGTGCTACAGTTTCTGTCTGTATAAAACAGAGAGTCTACAGCTTTAGTTTTATTTAGTACTATTTTTAAGAAATATGCATTTAAAAAAATATTTTATAATTATTCAAAATATTTCACTAATTTTAGTTTTGCAGCAATCAAATAAACATAATACCAATAAAAATTTAATGATTTGCTTGCTCATTTTCTTTTTTATACAAAAAAAAAACGGCTTGAAGTTTATAAATGTTAAAACTTAAATAAAATTATGCATTGCTGATACATAAGTGCTGCTAAATTATAACATAAAAGTTTATTTTAAAAGCACGAAAAAAATTTGGTAAGATTTTTTCATGAATTGGGCTTTAAAAAATATTTTTTTTAATTAATTTATGTCAACATATATTTTGATAGAAGAACAAAAAAAAATAACATTAGTATTTAGCGCTGTCTTAAAATATTAAAATATATAAAAAACATAAGAAACTAGTGCAATAATTATTTACATAAAAGTCAGGAAAATTTCACATTACTGAAGAGGAGCTAAATTGAAATACGAGGCATTTTGTGCCGAGTATTTTAAAGCTCCGAGTCAAGTAAGAGATTTTACTGACGTGTGTTTTTTGTATTAAATTTTTCCGGAAATCGTAAAAAAAGACGAAATTTACAAGTTTTTGAATTTTTTTTACAAATTCCACAAAAATCAAGTTTGTCAATTTTGTTGGCAACTATAGTTACTAGAGTATCTTTTTTATTTTGCGTCTTGTAAAGTTTTTACAGTACTAGTTCGGAAAACTCAATTTTCCTGCGCGTAAATAAGCAGGAAAATGTTGTTTCTAAGACAATTTTCGGAAAAATAATAAAAATAATGCAAACAATTTATTTTATTAATAATTGAATCAAATGCGTGATAATTTTCATTCTTAATAACAAAAAAATAAATTAAAAATGAGGAATATTCTGCTAAACTAAAAATATATATATATATATATATATATATATATATATATATATTTCACATATAGATAGCAAATTGATTACAGTAATGCACCTTTCAAAAAAATCTTTCAGATTTATCTCACATGATGGAACTTCTGATACGTATTTCCAACCGTTCATTTATCTTTCAGGCAAAAAAAAGCATCAGAAAAGAAATAAACCGTTTGTATGTCTTGGCATATTCCCGGATCGTTTGCCTCCGGATTTGTCGGCATGCATCTCTTCCAAAGTGGCAGGTTGTGAATACACGACAAATTACCGAGATAAATATTAATCCTACAGAAGAGAGCAGCTCGTGTGCGTTATGAACTGTCTGTGCTGTACTATGCTTTGGAGCCGCTTTCAAAGTACTTGCCTTTGGCGATGCTTCTCCGGGTCTTCTTCCTGCTACAGGAACATCTGCTTCATTGCTATCGCCCATCTCGACAGTAATCTTCTTACTTCAATGTGCATGGTTTGTGATGGCTCTAAATATGTGTGTGTTAAACCTGGAAACGCTTTAGGCTTAGGTTTAGCTTGACCGACGTGTAATTAGAAGGGATGAATAAATTGCTGTTAGTAGATGTGGTAAATAATTTTAAGCAGTCAGCCTTATTATATCTAATTCAGCCAAAAATTTGTATTTTAAATAAAAAGAAACTGCATTATTTTCTTACATTATATGTACCAACATTATTTTTTGTTATCTTTGGCACTGTAAATAACAGCATAAGCTGCAACAATTGACATAAATTTGATATAAGTCAATTTGTAGGAGGTTTAAAGTACATTAGGTTTATTTAACCCTCAGTAATAATTGAATTTCTATTGTCTTTGATAGTATGTTTGCCGAGAAAAGTCAAACAAAACGTCAAAGCTCGTCTATAATACCGTACGTTTCTGCGTATAAGCTAATCAAAAAATTAATATACGTTTAAAATTCCATAGCAAGGCTTGATCTAAATAATTTATAAACGCAGAGTTTTTTAGGTTAACAATAAAAACACAATTGCAGTCTATAATTTAAATGCTGACATAATTATGTTTTTTGATATTTTTAGCCAGAAAGTTTTTTTTTTATTCCTTTCCAATATTTTTTGGTATTTTAAAAATTATTATTGTACTTCACATGATTTAAAAAGTGCATATTTAATAAAAATAATTTCTGACTACTAGTATTTTTTGGAAATAAATTCTGGTTATATTTAGTTGTTTCATTCTTCATATTTTTATTTTAATTTGCTTTAGATTTTTTTATTGACTGCGCTTTTTTTTAATTTTGTTTTGTATTAGTTTCACTTACTGGTTCAATAGAAGGTTTCAAATTTTTAAGATTTAAAATATTAAGATCACAAACTTTGATAAGTTTACTGAGATAACTGGTTCTTGTTTTAAATAGGATTCGACAATTTGCTATAGCTGATATAGCCGATGCAAAAAAATTGATAACATATTTGAAATTTCTCTCACCTAAAAACTTTCTCAAAGAGGGAGAGTTATTAAATGTTACGTAAGTTAAACGTTAAAATAGACTAATTTATGTATTAAATAATGTATCATACTTGAAAAAACAACTTTAATTATAAAAGTAATGACTAACTTTAAGTGCTTTTTTGTAGTTGTCGGAAAAGTAACCCAGGTGTCAAAAATGCAGTTTCGTTATGTCGCGCGTTTTGGCTTGTGCAATCTAGTGTGGAGTTTTTCTTTTTCAACACTTTTTATACAGTATACTATTTCCATTTAATATTATAAAATAAGCTTTATTAATAAACACATATTTTGTGCGACTTGTTTCAGTTTAATACGAATTTAAAATATTAAAAGCTTTAACAACTTTTTTTTTACAAAAACATAGTTTTACTTTTAAATGTGAAGTAACCTTTGCTTGAAGAGATAGATGTACATTTTTTTTTGTTTTCTCTTTTGGTTTAAGTATTTAAAAATCAAAACAATGCAAAACCTGAACAAAAGCGGTGAAACATTTTCCGGTGAGCTAAAGACGGATCAAAGAATTATTACTTGTTCTCGACACACCTGCCTCTGGTACGGTAATAAACGGATTGTGGTTGTAATTGCAGAAAATTACTGAATGCCTATTAGAAGCGGTACAATCTCTCAATGTTTCTTTCCTCTTGCTGAATAGGTTTACGATGATTTGTTATTACAATTGCATGCGTTTTATTATACGCTGCAAAAATAAATTTAAATTACAAAAACACTTTCTGTAGCACCCGTCTGACTGTTTCCTAGTTGCAAACAATTTTATATTGCGTTTGGAAAAATTTTTCTCAGTTTATTTTTTTTTTGACAATTATACTGACACTAATAAATATGTAAGTTAAAATCTGGAAAATCAAACCCTCTTGTTTTTTCTGACATTTCTTTAATTTTCTGAATACGCTAATACAGACTCATAAAAAATCTCCAATGCTATCCTTAGCCTTAACAAAAATTTATGTTTGATATTAATTTTATGTAAAAGCAGTTCCCAACTATCATTATAAAGATAATGAATTTTATGAAATTTTTTTATTAAAATGACCAAAACTTGTATTTGATTTGCCGACAATTTCCAGAAATGAGCCAATTTTAAAATAGTTAATCGTGTCCAAACTTTTAGTTTTGTAACAGAGTAGGTTTTAAGTTTTTCTTAAATAAGAAAAAATATAGTTGTTCACTTTTCATGCTTAAATTCTGGTTCTAGACAGTAAAAAACACTTAAATTTAAATTTTTTAATCTTCACGCTTGCTTTTATCTGATATCAAAAACTTTAAAACTATGAGCTACATAATGTCTCATAAACTGTATATGCTACATCCTCATGTAGACAAATTTAAAGATAACGTGAGTGCCTACTCCGAAGAACAAGAAGAACGTTTTCACTAAGATGTGATTAACTTTAAGCGGCGATAGTGAGGCCAGTTACCATTAGGGGATTAATAAGCAAAAGCTCAGACGAATATAAAAGAAATACAAAAAATATCTACTTTAAGACATTAATTTTTTGTTATCTTACATTTATATGTTATTGCTTATTACAAATATTAATAAAAAAAACTTTTATATTTAGCAAAAATTTTTCTGATTATAATTTAGAGTAGATTTATATAAAAATTAGCGACTTTATCCAAAAAAATTAAAAATTGCTTTAATGTCTACAAAGTAACAGGCCTTATGTTTATTTTTAGCAAAAATTAAACTAAAATTTAACATTTCAGACTTAAAAATAGTGTTACCGGTTAGCATATATTTGTTGATTTTAACAAATATTTGTTTTTATCTATTGTTCAAAATCTATCTATCTATCTATATCTCACTATAGTGTTGTGGATATCTATTACTTTATTAATTAAATTATGATTATATCGTACTACGGTAAAACAAGCGACATCTATTAGAAGCTACATTGTATCAAACATTTTATTGAAAATAACTTATGTATGTTTTGATGCATAATTAAAATAAAAGGTATATCGCTGATTGTACAACCAAGTTATCACATTAGCGTCTTTTGTCTATATCAATGATATACAATGTAATCTATTTTTTTCATTTAACCATCAATTCGTTTTAATTTGTATCTTTTAACATTGATATTTGCCATTGAGAATATAACCTATACCTAATATGCATCAAAACATGTAGAAAATTTTTTTTCTCAAAAATATTTACGCAAAGTAGCTTCTATCAGATGTCGTTTGTTTTACCATATTACAGAAGTAACAGGCACTTGGGTATATATATAATCCTAAACTTGTCACTGCAAATTCATTCAAATCTGTGCCAAATGTCTAAATTTACAGATTTAGTTTGAATGAATTGGATTTGATTTTTTTTTCTGTCTTATTTTTATTACTTATTATGTTTTACTAATTCCATATAAACATTTTAATTTAATAATGCATTTATAATATACCTTATAAAAGCTCATAATACTTATAATGCTAAGACACAATGCTACGACCATTCGAGTTTTGATGTAGGTTTTGATAAAATTAATTCGGGAAGAAATAAATCAACAAATAATCAATTATATTAACAACCTCTACATATTTTCTGACAATTGGTTGAAAAATGTTTTCTGTCAAATTAAAGTCGACTGAAATAGATAAGTCTATGATTAGTTGTATTTTCAATATGTGAATTGCCGTGAGAGAGCTCTACAAATGATTTACGGTCAAAGAGGAGGAATAATTAAAATCAAGGCCTATAATAATAATAATAATAAACAAATTTTAAACACAAAGAAAAGAATCAACAATGTATTTAACAAATTTATTGATAGTTATTCTGGAATGCTTAGCTGATGTCCTATTTCAACAAGTTATTGTAATTATCTTTTCAAAAAGTTTTTTTGCGGTATAATGGGATACTGATTCTGCCTCATTAATGAGTTGTTTTGGAGTTTAGAGTTTAGCATCCACAATTGAGTAATATTTATTAGCTATTATGCAAATATGAAATGAATATGTGCCTATTATAGCCCAGTTCTGAATAAATGAGATGATGTTATCAGTAGTAAATTCTAATTGTGATAAGACATAATTACAACACAAATTTGCGATATATCTAGTAATTCCAATGCATATTGACAAATTTGCGTTACTTTTTTCATTTTAACAAAAATTTAATGTTTCGATAAAAAAATCTAATTTGTACTACGCAAGTATTTTTATTTAGTTACGCTTATGAAATAATGATATAATATATTTAACTTAGTGAGTTATTTAATAGTATATTAATAAAAGAAGAAGTATTTTAACAAAACGAATGTGACAATACGTCTTACTCAACATGTGTTATATACTGTTTTACCTGTGTGTTTAATAAATTTCTAGTTGTTTGATTTTTTTTTATTAGACTAGAGACTACTGGTAATGACATTAACTCCTTGCATTCAAATTTGAAATTAATTGAATAGCCGTAAACAAATTTAATAATTTCTATCATTTTGCTAGATGACAGATGACGCTAAAAACAACAAATCTATTTCAACGCCGCCTAATATGAATACACCGCTGAAAAAGCTACTGACAATTTTTTACTTACAACGTCAAAACCGGCATAAAATGTATAGCAATATTATAATAAATAATGTCATAAAAACAGAGCTTGAATGTCACAGAAAACGCTGTCACACTTACATAGCTGATGTGAACTGTCACTAGTTTGTTAAAAATGTCATTAATTAACATAATATGCTGGCGAAAACTGTTATATAGCTAGCATGCAATAAATGTTTTAGGCAGAAATAAACATTAAACGTTTTGGGTACCGATAGATACGGTTTTAGCTCCCTTGCATTTAAAAAACGTGTTTTGTTGTAATCTTGTGTATAATAAAAAACAGCTTATTAAAATTTTTTTTAGCGTAAAATACCATTAATTTAGCACCTAAATAACCAATTTACTATTTTTTGTAAGCTTAAGTTTTCTCAAAAAATTGTAAAATTATGAAGTTAACTTACACCTTTTTCAAAAAATAGTTAAAACATAAAGTAATAAAAAGCTTGATTTTTAATTACTGAAGTATGGTGTAGTAACAAGCTTAAGTTTTATTTGCAGCGTAAAAAAATTGTGTAGGCACTTTACGTATTGTACTCAAATAAAATGATTTAAAAGATTATCAAGTTAGTTACCTAAAAAATGGAATCAGTAACGCACTCGCAATGTTTAATAAGTTTTGTCATTTTTGTAGTTATTTTGAGTTTGCAGATTTGGTTTATGTTTCGAGAGCCAAATATATGTCAGTCCGGCCGTGTTAGAGATAATTTAGTATCTGTAGATTTGAAACCTAGGTTTTGTGAGCTTGAAGCTTGACTCCAAATTTGAGACAAGAGGGATAAAAAAAGAAGTCTATTTTCAACGCTGTTAGATACAATCCACTTTAGATTTGACTGTTTAGTATTCTGTGATGATTAAACATATCGATATAATTATTTGCTCATTAATGATATCAAATTATTGAGTGCCTTGAAGGGATTTAAATTGAATGTAACAATAAGTTACATTAAATGGTATAGGTAGAGCTTAAATAATAATGACCTTTTATGTTTATTAAACTACATTTTGGCGTTAGTTTATTTTTGTAGGTCATAAATGTAAGAGTCTTTAAGCTAAATAATAAAGTCATTTGCCAGTACAAATATTCATTAATTCTAATGAAATGACATCTTAGCGTAAGCACTAAGATTTTGATCTACTTACTTGGCTTATTATCCTAAAGTGTGTTTGCATAAGCCCCTCAGCGGCTGCGATAAATTATCTTAAATTACCCGAAATTACTTTCCTTGGTTTTGTTACAGAGCGTCCTATGATTTAACGTTTATTACATTATTTTCATTGCTCTATTTTATTACACAATATAATATGTTATGCACAGGCTAACTATACTTACCTACGTCCAAAACTTAATCAAAGTAATCATTGAAAAAAACGTTTTTAAATAATGGGTCATTACGTAGCTTTCAATTAAATTAAAGGTAAAACGGTTAAAAACCACTGGGCATTCTGTTTATCTTGCGTTCCCAATAATTTTGTTGATTTGTACGTTTATTTGAGACTCCTCCGCACATGTTGGTTTTATCAATATTGGCTGCTGTGCCGCAAGCAAACGAAAGGAAGTTGCTTGAAACATTATAATTTGTGGTTTGCGTATTTTTTTCAAAAAACTCTTTGTTTTAAGCTAAAAATTAATGCGATTGATAATAATAATTGTCAACGTTTCGGAAAATGAGCAGATTTTATTATTATGCTTTCGAAATGCTCATTATTCATGAAACAAAAGCATTTTTGTTGTAGGTATTGTAATATTATATTGTTTATTGTTCTACAAGCATTGTTGTTTATTTTGCATAATTTATTACATTGAAATTGTTATTTAATTTAAAATAGTGTGTTAATGAAGCCGATGTCACGCCTGTTTGAAGTTCGAGCGACCGAAGGAAGCGAGTGGTTTTAATTGTCAACTTTTCTTAAGCATCTGATCTTTTTATAAAACCTAAATTTATTAATTTGTTTCACCTATAGTGTTCACAAATGCAATTTATTAAATTGTTTTGTTCAAGATTTTTTCCACAAATTGAATTTTATTTCTTTTTCTGTTCGTTTTTTTCTGTTTTTTTATTTCGTTTATTTTTCTTACTGTAGTTTGTTTTTTATCTTATTTTTTTTCTCTTTCTCTGATTATCATTTTCATCTATTGTATTCTTTCGGTTTTTCTTTGAAATATGTTCTTTTTCTCCAGCTTGCGTTCTTTTACCTCACTGCATTCATTCATAATGTGCTATAATGTTTTTTCTTTCTCTTTTACGCATCTTACATTTTCTTTCAATTCTGATATATAAAATATATTTTCTCTTTCTCTATTTCCGCACTTGCCATCATATTTCTCTCTCATTTTTTCTTTTTAAGAATCTAGAGTAATTTGTTTTATTGGGATTAGACTTATGTATTTTTTATTGTACTATTTTCACTTATTTTTTCTTTCCTTTCTTGCTTGTTTATGCTTGTATCTCTATGCCTTATTCCACTATGTGTCTATTGTCTCGCTTCTCTTTTTATCTCGGTCTTTTCCACGCTAAGCTCTTTCTTTTTATAGTACTTTTTTCCCTGTTTTTATTTTTTTATCTTACTATGTATATATACTAGACTCTTTTTGCTCAATCCTAACATCTATCTCACATATATTTTTTGCGCTTTTTCTATCTCTACTCTTTCCTTCTGTTCTCAAATTTTTGTATCATACAACATTACACTTTATTGGATTTCAAACATTGTAATTCCTATTTGATACTCTCCTTCAAACTTTCTCTATATCATTTTCTACAATATTTCACAAGCTTGGTTTTTTTCCTAGTTCTCTCACCTGCGCTTTACATCTTTTTTTTTTAAACCTAACTTTGATTATCTTTATTTAAAATTATAGGTCAACAACAAGATTTTTACAGTAACAAATCAAAATTCTAACATAATTTCAAACAACTGTCAACTTATATACATCAACTTCATACGTAGTTAATTTATTTATTGTAATATCAAAAATAAAATTGAATGTAAAATATCTAACAAACGGTCCAAATCCGGATTGCAGCATCAAATTAGCTACATTATTAGATACAAAAGTAATGATAAAACATGCAAAAATGCATTTGACTGTGCCAAAACAATAAAATTTTAAGCTAAAAATGTTTTTTCAATTAAACATTTGTATAATTTGGATAATCATTACCAATACAACCTTTCATAAACATCAAATTTTATTTAGTTAGTAAAGTATGCAAACTATGCACTTTAATATTATGTTTAATTCAAAGCTGAATATTTAATAACTTAAACATTATTATAAATTATCTATGAATTGCAATCTGTAACTTAATGTGCTAAGCACAAAATGTCTTACATTAATGATTCAAAGTTGAAAATATAATAAAAGTTTTTGTTAAAATTGCTTTTCTTTCTCAAAAGCGCTTTTAAAGCCACATTAGCACCATATTAAAGCACCGAAAATTGCAAGCATAAAAGTTTTAATCTCAGATGTTACTCTTTTTTCTGCTTCAGTCGCGGAATGAGAGACAAATCTCTTTATGCACTTTGAAACTAATTTTACGACTAACAATTTTACCGTAAAAGTATAAAACACTGTGAACTATAAAGTGAATGCACCTAGAAAATTAAATGTGAAAAACCAAGCGTAAAACCGCAGCATGAAACTAACTAAAATAGGTAATATTTCAACAATAAAAACAAACAAAAAACTATTATAATGCTGTTAATTGTAAGAACAGTTATTATTTATAAAATTTTGATAACATTAACAATAAAAATCTGAAAAAAAGCACCAAAAGCTTTGTGCTGCCAGATAAATCTGGAAACGGTTTTGCAAAACTATGTAGTTTATAAAACTCAAAATTACTCAATTTACAAATTGCTAGTTTCTGGTCTTGTGATACAAATAACTATGAAACGGTTTTTTAAGACTCTCAATAACCGCAGGTTTGTAGCTAAGTAGACCACCTGATCCGGCACCACCAAACATTTTAAATTTTTTAACTTTATGAAAATTGTGTTTTGTGATTCTATCAACAAATTAGAAGACTTTCAGCACGTTTTTTAAAAAAATCAAGCCTTAAAATCTTTATAAATATTTTTACACACATAGAATTATTTTTTTCTTATTTGCGTTATTTAGTAAAGTTTGTTAATTCAGCTGCAAACTCTTAAAAAATATAGGTACTTTTACAGAAGTTATAGTATAGGTGTATATGTTATAGTATAGGTGCTGAAGAAAACACAATCGCCTCAGGGTGGTTTCTTTCCAATTGGGTCTACTATATTTGACCTAGTTTGTTGGACTTTAGATTTATTTTATTTAATTCACGTCAAAAATATACATTTTTATGTAACTGTACAAGTTCACGTATAGTTTCTTAGCTATACTTACCAATATTAAAATAAATTATTATATTTAAATATGAAACAAAAGTAGCTTGTTGTCGCTTCAATTTTCTAGAATTTAAATCAATAAATGAAATAATCAAGTTTGTCTACGAGCAGCATCATAAACCATTAATATATTGTTGGTTTTATAAAACAAAATGTGCAAAGCTTAAAAATTTAATTTAAAAATCGTATTGCTGCAACATTTATATTGTTAGTTGAAAAAAACAATTTTTGCAAATTTGTTTGCAGTTATGCGGGTTTTATTATACAGCAATTGCATTTTTATTTTTTAATTATCTGAAAATACAAAGAGTTTATATGAAATAAAACTATTATAACATTTTTTTAATGGAGGTTCTGTGTATCTACAATTTAATGAGCACAATATTAAAAATGCTTTTTTTTTTGAGTAAATTAAAGTTGTTATTGTAGACATACAATACATGACAATGATTTGACATAACACTGCAATGAGTATTCAATTAATTACACATAACATAATATTATATCAAATATTACAATGCACAAAATATATTTGTTTGTAAAAGCTATAATTATGTTTAATAAATTTATTTCAAGTAGAGCAAGCTCAGTCTATTAATTTTTTTTTTTATTTTTGGTTTAAATAAATCGGTTAATGATGTCTTATTGACTTAGCATTTTTCAGTAATTTACGAGAACTATAACCTATTGTACCCAAACACAAAAGCTATTTTTAAAATTAAAGTTAAATTGTTTTGTTGATTTAAAATGTTTTTGCACTCATCGCTTAAAGATTGGTAGTTTCCGAACGTTTCGAATGCCTTAAAAAACGGCTTTCCCACACCCCAGTGTTTTGTACTTTGCAGCAAAACTAAGGAAAACGTTTTTAAACAAAATGTTTTAAAATGTAATGTAAATTTAAATAAAATTATAGCTACCAAACAATGAAATCATTTTTATTTTAAAAATCAGATGATAGGCAGGAGTGGGCAGGAGCAACGCTATCAGCCAAAAAATAAGTGAAAAACAAAATTATTTATTATTAAAAATATAAAGTTAGTTGCTGCAAAAAGAATTGTATCTATTTTTTTTGAAAAAAAGTGATTCTTATTCGTACTAATGCATAAAGAAAGTGCTCATGTGGGAAATTTTACTTTTCAAACTCGTAAGGTAAATAACTATTCAAATTTATTTATATTTATATTTAAAAGTTTTTTACATATATTAGAACATGATGTTCAGTTAAGATGCTTAGTTAAATAAATTAATTCTTTCTGTTACGTCACTCCTGCTAGCTACAAAAACTCTCATTGTTTTTATGTAGTTTAAAAATCATCTGATTATGTGCTCTAAACTGCAACATTGTAGCTGATTCCGGCATGAACAATAACCATAGACATATATCTGTTAAAATTATTCATAGATTAGAAAAATTTTAGTGATACCATTCTAATAAGTCCCAACAAAATATTTCTGCTGTATGTTATTTAAGCACAGCTAATTTGAGTCTTAGTTGTCAACTTTTTCTAATAATGAGTATAAATAAACACAAAACATGTCTAAGTGTACAAATTTCTGCTTAAACTAAATTTGCTTTAACTTTTTACTCAAACATATTTGATTTGATTGAAGTTATTGTATCGTTTTCAAAGTTTTTAAAAACCCAAGACAGTGTTTTTCTTCAATTTTTTTTTAGAAAAACTGATTTTGCTTAAATTTTGTATAGTAACTAAAACAATTTATACGTTTTTTTATTCTAAATGTGACTTTCGAATAAACTCAAAATCACTACGGAAATTGATAGAATATCAGAATTTAAGCTAAAATGATTCTATGCGGTTTCTTCCGTAAATTAATATCTTAGTTGCTATATTTCTTTTGCAATTAAAATTTTGAATTTTTTAACTTAAAAAAAATTCTAAGCGATTTGTTACAAAAATCGAAAACCGTACGTTCTATGGAAAGATGCACCATAAGAAAAAAGCTTATAAAATAAGAAATGCTTATAAAATTTTGTTTATGCAGTTGAACTTGCTCAGAGTCTCTGATTTAGATTTCAATAAGATTAATATTGATGGTTTTAAACTCAATAAATGAGATTATTTAATGCAATTTAGTGCTTTTTCTATTCGTTCAACCTAATCAACGTAATTGGATAAAATATCTTTAATAATTGAAAAGACATTCCAATAAAGCATAACATTTTCTGAACTGTATTTCTGTATTACCTTTAATGAATTTGTTTCAAATTGAAAGCTCTTAGTATATAAGGTGAACATAATGGAGCACCTGTTTACACCTTCTTACCCATCTCCAAAAGCAAGTCATAAAACCACTTCGTCACCGGATATGAGGAATGGCATTCTTAATCTAATTTAACACTAATCTCTTCGATCATTCTTCACAATACTTCAAATAATCCCATAATGTCGTGAGAATGTCTGAAAGAGAATTCGGCCTTGTCTTATTATTAATACATTGACTTTGCGTGGGGAACACCGTGAATCACGAAATCTTATTAGAAGATCAATGTTAGAAATTTTCTTAAAAAAAGCTAATAACTCAATTACGTTCTATTATTTAGGTAATTGTAGTTGAAAATTTAATTCTAGTCGTAGTGTTACCAATGACTGCAATTTGATTCAAATGCTATTGTTAGCTTATACCTCTAGCTACAGAGAATAGCTATGCTAATTGATCTATGAGAAAATTAAACTAATGAACTTAAAAAAAAATACTAATGGAAATAAATACATTATTTAAAATTATTGGCATATAATTTATCTAGAATATTTAAACTTTAGGTTTTTTTAGAGACAAGTCAATTTTGTGTTAAAAATATTATATGTTTATTATTTATCTCTTAGGTTCCTGACTTTGATTAGCACTAAAACTAATAGGTTTAGGTATTATAGGTATGAACTGTTTTTCTAAAATTATTTAATTTTATTTTAATTAGTTTATTTTTTAGTTTTTAACAATCAATGATTTATTTCAGAGTGAATGTGGCAAAAAGTTTTTAAACGCTGCTTTAATATGGCATTATTAAGTATCTATTTTAAACAGAAAAAAACCTAAATTGCTAAATAATTTTTTTTTAATAACTAAAGGTAGTAAATAAGTCATTCAGAAAAAAAGACGCTGTTAGGACAAGAAATCCTGAAGACGCCTTCGTCGGCAGAGTGTGTCACGTTGATAGATGTGTCGCACACATAGTTTTAAGGTTAGACATTCAAATTTATTCATAATAGTTCCAACCCAAAATATTTTTTTTTAAATTAGTTTACTAGTTTCGGCTATATACAGCCATCTTCAAAAGCACAACTTTGCAAGAATAGTCTAAATAATTAAAAGCATTTCTAGTTACAATACCAAAAGCTGGTTATCTTTAGATCAAATTAGTTTTTTAAATATTTCAGGTTACACACTTGCTTTATTCTTTGGTAGACGAGTTCCGCGACATAGAGGTACTGCAATTGTAGTCAGAAATAATATTTCTTTTAGAAACATTGTTGTATACTCTTCTGTATGGTTTACTACCTGAAAAACTAGAAATGTATGAGTTAAGCAGAAATGCAATAAGTCTTATAAAGACTTACCTAACAGATAGATTACAACAAACTTATTTTAATAATACATTTTCTGTAAAAACTAAAATTGAGTATAGGGTGCCCCAAGGCTTAATACTTGAGCCTCTATTATTTACAATATTTATAAATGATTTGCCTCATTATATGAGTTTGTGTAGAACAAAATTGTGCGCTGACGGCACTACTTTTTGATCGACAGAAAATAGTTTGAAGGCTTTAGAAATATCTACGAGGGACATACAGTTGAAAGATGCGAATTGGTTTGCTACAAATAATTTAAAACTTAATAAGACCAAAACTGCTAAGATAATTTCTTACCCGCCAGAACCAAATAAACAAAAACGACACAGTAAAATTCTTAGACGTAACCTATGATTCAACACTTAAATGAGAGACACATGTCTAAATCTGTCTATGTGTTAAGAATTTTAGCTAAAAATGTTTCCCAGAAAGTATTGTCAGCATATTTTGCTCTTTTTCAAAGTACGGAATACTGATTTAAGGTCATGGCGCACATGTCACTAGAATATTTACGATACAACGTCGTGCTGTCAAAGTTGTTGCTAATCTTCAAAAACGTGACCTGACCTGACGTGTTCTTACGTCAGATCAACATTTGAATAACTAATTTGATATATTGACGTTACCAAGTTTCTTTGTCTACTATTCTTTAATTAACACAAAAAAAACATTTCTCTATATAGTCTAAGATCAGACCATCATAATCATAATGTTAGATCATTACCTTAAGTTTACTATAATAAACAAAAGATAAAACATCAATAATTACTATGGGTCTCTGTTTTATCATAAACTACCCAAAAACATAACTGCACCTTAAAAGCTGTTTGCCCAACAAGTTAAAACAGAATGGATTATATAGTTTAAATGAGTATAATTATGTCATGTTAAGTCTTTTCATAATCTCTTATAAATTTACAACTTGTTTGTATTTGTATATGTTTTTGTGTCAATGACATTACAATTTTTTATATTTTCTACTGTCTGAAAGAGATCTGATGTAAGCATAACTTGTGTAAAGTTAAAGCTTGAATAAATATTATCATTATTATTATTATTATTCAAATTTTTAGTTGGTATTCGTGTTTAAGTTGATGTCAATTTAAACACGATTATTAAAAATTAAAACTTCTATCAACCACTTGTCATTTTAAGGTTTCGATTTAATATTGTGACGTATTATTTGCATTTGAGTTTGGTGCGTGTTTTTAGTAGGTACTCGTATGACAACTGGGTTTCTATCTTGGAGAAACTCAATTTAATCAATATCAATATGTTTTCGCTCGATAATAAAACAATGTTATTGTTGATAATGTGTCCAACGTTTAGATTGTTATATAGTAATTTATTTTGTTAGTGTCTGACAAAAAGTGCAAAAAAACAAACACAAAACAAAACAACAACAAGTAAAAACAAGATCTAAAAAATAAAGCATTAACAAATTTACATGCAGCACAGTGTATAACCGACCTAGTACGTATTATAACTCTGTATATATCTACAGTTCCCAGCAAAACATTTTGTTGTGATTGAATTAATTATTTAAAAGTATCCTAATTAAACCTAAATTGATTAAAGTTTGTTAGTAAAAATTTGAAGCTAGTAGCGGTTTTTACTTTTTGGCAATAAAGATTAGATGCCAATTTAAAATTCAAAAAAAAAGACAAAAATTGATTTTTATTGAAGCAATCTTATCTAAGTCAATGGTAAGGGAAACACATTCCAAATTCGTTCCCGGTAATTTTTCTTTCATTGTATTCAAAAACGCATTAGCCCTCGGCTTCTTGTTTGTTTAAGATGTTATTTTAGTTCCTTTTGCTGCGGTTTCTGAGACTTCAAAGGTTTCCGGTTGGAAGATTAGAAGCTACTTCTTCAATAACGTTCTTTGTTACGCTGCAAACAATTATGTTCTAATTTGCAAGACAGTATCGTTTTATTTTTCTTTCTGGAAAATTCAACGCGAGAAAGAGACCATTTTCGATGCATAAGGAAAAGAAGAGAGTTCAATGAATTAATTTTACTGGCATGGTTTTTTTAAACCATTCGACAAAAGAGGTCTTTTCCGTTTTACGTTATTGGTACAATTGTTTTCCAATTAAATGGCTGAATAGCTACAATAATTTCCTAATTAAATCCGTTGCATGCTTTGAATTTATATTGCAATCACGTTCCCCATTCGGAACTGACAGTATCCGTCGTGGTGGTAATATTGTAGCAATTTGTCAGAGGTCTTTATTCGAGACAAAAAAATTGCTTGAAATGTTGCCAAGCGCTTAACGAAATTTGTTGAAATTATACTAATTTTGCTGTAAATTATAAGTTAAAGAATTATTTAAATTTTTTTTAAAGTGCCAACACGGAATGTCTACATTAACTCACTTGTTTAGTTTATAAGCAAAAATTATAGTTTTAGCACATGATTATTCAAATATTTTTATCGAAAAGCTTATAGTCTCGGATACTAACTGGAATAAAAACAATAATCAGTTCTATAGAAGTATTTATTTTACGAGTTTCTGTGTAAATTAGCATTTTATATCACTAGTGAACCATTTTATAATTGAGTTTTGATTGGTAGATACTAGATACGCTTACTTAATATAACATTATCGTTCTGTGTATGCAATAATATAATTTCATAGTACGAATATAGAGTATTTCAAAAAATTATCTTAAAGTTTGTGAATAATCTTTAGTAAAATTTTGGTTTTTCAGTTTTTAATGACCTCTTGAAGTAAGGCTTCTTGTCTTCTGTGATAAAATCTTATGCAGTTACATGATCCAGAAAGACTCAACTTTGTCACTAACAGTCGTAAATCAATAGGTTTTGGCTCGACAGTAAAACGATGTTACTACTGATAATGTATCAAAAGTTTAGTTTGTTAGATACTAATTTATTTAGTTAATGTCTGATAAAAAATATTGTAAAATGCAAAAAACAAACACACAAAAACAAGTAAAAACAAGATCTAACATATATAACAATTTTTTATAATGTGACACACTGGAAAACAAACCTAGTATTTTAAAAAAAAGTTTTAAAAATTGCGAATAATCTGTAGAAAAATCTCAGAAATGATCTGCTTTTAAAAAAATCGTGTCGGAGAATTAGAAAAAATTCTTTAATAAAAATAAGAATAAGCACGGTAATCCAGCGTGTAAACCACGAGACAAATCTTTTTTATTCTGAGAATAAAATTCGAAGTCTTTAAAATTTTTTATTCCGTATTTTGTTTTCTAATGACGTCATTAGAGAACGTCTCTAATGGCGTCTCTAATGACGCAAATAAGTCTTGGCTGACATATTTACACAACCACAGCTTTTTCCAATAGATGTTGATTTTCATGAACTTTTTGCTGTAAATCTGCTTGTCTTTAGCGATAAAATCTGTTTCATGCCTTATTGACATCAGTTAGTTGACCTAGAAAACCAATTTATTAAAATGTTATTATTTTAAAAAAACAAAATTTGTAAAAACAAATAGAAAAAAAATTTTACAAACCAATATCATTGATAAAGAAGATTGATACAGATATAGTTTGAATGCAATATGATTCAAACTATATCTGTATCAATCTTTATTATTAATGATATTGGCTAAAAATTTGTGTTTATATTTGTAAAATTTGTAAAAGTTTGAATGCAATATCATTCAAACTATATCTGTAAACTTGAACATGTTTTATTTTTATTATAACTCATCACCAAATCTGAATCGGTTGGACTTGCTGATGAGTTCTAATGTCTAAGACCATTATGTCCAAGTTTACAGATATAGTTTGAATAAATGTGCATTATTTTTTTTTTATTTTACCAGCTGGTGGCTAACTAAAGACAATAGATTACATTGTGATTATTGATATACGTTTGAGACAAAAAAAGCTAACGTGATAACTTAGTTATCTAATCAGCGATAAACTTTTTGTTTCAAATTATATTTATCAGCACTGACATTCTATCATTTAAAACATAAACTATTTGCATAAAAACATGCGTAGAATTTTTTTAATAAAATGTTTGATGCAAGATAGTTTCTGAAAGATATCACTCGTTTTACAAATATCACAAATGTTAGAGAAATAAGATTTTCCAAACAGTAATTGATATTGACAAAAATGGTCTAATACTGGAACTTAAAAATCGTTTTAAAATTATTGTGTCCAGAAAATAAGAATCGTTTACTAACTAAATTTATAAATTATTATTTAATACTTTTTTATCCGGCAGTGCAAGAAAACGCTTTCATGAGATAAGCGCTATGGGTATATTTAAATACTCACTTGTTACTGTTTTTGACATTTCTGATCTTGTTGAAACTATCTCCGAGCTCATCAATACCAACAGTTTGTTCGAGCTTAGATAAAACATTACAATATTTTATTAAATAAAATTCGGAATGACATCAGTACCAAGCAAACAAAAAATTTTCTGAAATTTGACGGTAGAAAACGCGACGGCAAAACTCTTGTTTTTATTTTTTTCTGCAATGTTTTTATGACAGAAGGATATGTTCAGTGAGCTCTTAAATAACTAGCTTAAGTAAGTCTACAAGAGTAGTACATTAGAACCGCTCATGTCAGCTTAAAAATCACAAATTTTTTTACGGTCACTTTTAAAACTGAATATTATAAACTCACTATCAATCCAAAAATTTAGCAATGTACACATTTTTTTCTTGGTAACCAATTTAACATCACAACTAGGTAATATGATTTTTCCGCCTAAGAGAGGGAAGATGCACATTACCTACCTTTTACAGGCTTGTTATCATTCAAGTAGAATACTGTTTGAGGGTAAACAATATTATAATAAAATAATCACGTGGCTTTATTTTACTTTACGCTCCGCCATTCTCATGGTTACCTGGTTATTATTGTAATTCAAAACTGTCAAAAATTATTGGCAATTAAACGATGGCGCATCTTCCATCACGCTAGAGAACAACAATTTTGTCATTTATCTTAAACCATAAAAAAAAATTGTATGTATTTTGAGTGTAAAGAGCCATTCCGGTAGTCGGCTGCTTGCGCTCAGTACGAAGTCTGCATTCTAATACCAAAATGGCTTTCTATACACACTAAGTACATAAATAATAATTATATTTTATTCCTGTTTATGCAATACTATTGCATCAATCAATAATCAATACTACTTATTATAATAATTTAAAATACAATAGAAAAAATGTTTTTGTAAAACAATTTTTTAGGTCTCTTTAGCAGCAGCAAAAAAACAACATTTTAGTATTTTGTCAATGATTGGTGCTGATTTTCAATTGTTAATTTTAAATTTCAATACTGCCACAAAAGATTATGATCTATATAATCTAATCCTTACGCTGTGATACTGCATAAATACTCATTGACATTCATCCTGCTTAAAAAATTTTAACTGGTTAAGTGGGTAACAAAAATAAAAGAGCATCTGGTATTTGACTACACTCATCTAAAAATCTGCTTAAAAAAAATTTTTACAAAGATTTCTTAAGTATGTGCTACCTTAGAAACAATAAAAAAAAATATTAAATTAAAAAAAGAAAAACGTTTTAACTATAATTACATTTTGTAACTCTATGCTTAATATATGCTTTAATAATGCTTTTTTTGGATAATATAGATTTAAATAGATAGCCTATATTTGTAAAATCTATGTTAATTAAACAAAAACAAGCATTCTGCTTTTTGTAATATGCAGTGAGATATTTCCAAAAGTGAGTATTTCAATGCAGACACCAGTATTAGACACCAGAAATATCAATCATTAAAGTGAAAGCAACTACTTTCTGGACAAGTAAGCTGGGTATTGAATTATATATATATACATATATATATATATATATATTGTAAAGCATGAAAGGTTATATCACTTAGCATTTCGTGAAAGTGTAATGCCTTATGCAAGCCTGACTACAGCGCTGTTTCGTTCTCATTGAAACTCATCAGGCCAGGGTATTGCAGAAACCAGTACACTTCCACAAGCTCGATCTCTCCCATACCATATGTACCAATGTGACATCGTACATAGTAGGTGAGATGGTGGTTCTAACCTTTCATGTATTGTGTGTATAGTGAGCATTAAGGGCATATTTGTACTAACAGTTTATCAAAGTCATGCTTTAGCATGCACTACTTGAAAAACCGGTACTACCCACTAATCTTAATTATATTCAAGACAGTCCTCTACACATTCTACCAGATTTTGCTGGTAACAATAAAATCGTTGAATTATGATCAATGTGATCAGTGTGACTTCCAATCTACAGATTGTTTGAAATTGTTTGAAATATTGTAAAGCATGAAAGGTTATATCACTTAGCATTTCGTGAAAGTGTAATGCCTTATGCAAACCTGACTACAGCGCTGTTTCGTTCTCATTGAAACTCATCAGGCCAGGGTATTGCAGAAACCAGTACACTTCCACAAGCTCGATCTCTCCCATATGTACGAATGTGACATCGTACATAGTAGGTGAGATGGTGGTTCTAACCTTTCATGTATTGTGTATAGTGAGCATTAAGGGCATATTTGTACTAACAGTTTATCAAATTCATGCTTTAGCATGCACTACTTGAAAAACCGGTAACCGGTTACCAGCAAAATCTGGTAGAATGTGTAGAGGACTGTCTTAAATATAATTAAGATTAGTGGTCTCTAGCACTGCAATTGAACAATGAGACAATAAATGTGAATGATTCATTTTCTCACTTTGTTATTATTTTTTGCAGTTATGTATTGTATGTTACAAAGCGTTAATAGCATTTTAATTCTCTATAGTTCTACTCCTAAGTGTTTTATATTATAACAAACTTTTTGATCTTTAAACTAATGTTAAAAGGCAATATGAAACGCCGTTTGTGTCTAAATTAAAGTGTTTTTATAAGAAACAAAAATAATATATTAATAATTTTTTAAACTATCTAGCTTCTGTGCCATTCCGTTATAGAATGAGGGGGCTCTTGTGGGTACACCGAAATGTAAACAGACCATTAAAGAATTTTTAGAGCTAGTGTTATATTTTTTGTTTAATAATTTAAGATAAACCAATAATTTTTAATAATTGTTGCTACCTTTCTCATTTAACCGTTGTTCACAGCCTAGATTTAGAAGTAAGATTTTAGTTTTGAGTTAATTAATGTAATAGCAAATGTGTGTCGTTTGTTTTGTAGGTGTTTAGTTTAAGTACCTGATGATGACAACAGTACAGTCGTCGAAACTAGTTGAAAAATATTAATAAAATTCTTAATTTAAGAGGACTGGGCTCAACTAATATTTTTATCAAATTAATTAAAAATGCTTTTCTTAACGTTCATAATTCTAATTTAATAATCATAATATCGCACTAAATCTACAAAATATTCAGCAAGATGCATGAAGCAAATAAAATAATCAGTCAAATTATGTACGTACAAATACAACAATACTTTTAACCAAATAATTTTTTTTTATATTTTAGCGTACATGTGTTTAAAATTAAAATAATCTAAAAATAGCCGAAACAAAACAAAAGCCGATTAGCTGATCGGCTTGTGAGTCAGTAAAGCTCTTACTTTCTCTCTCTCTTTCTATACCCACACAAGCGCCCTCATTCTACAACGGGACAACACAGAAGCTTAAAATTATTATATATATTTGATGTGGCAACACCAGCTCCCTCAATCTATAACGCTAATTACACACATAAGCTTGTAATTATTATATATATTTGATGTGGCAACACAAGCGCCCTCAATCTATAACGGATACACACAGAAGTTGCATATATATATATTTAATGTCTCAACACGAGCATTCTCAGTATATAATGGAACGACGTAGAAGCTGATATTATTATATATATCACACATAAAAAACATAATTATATATTGTGCGTAAAACTAATATTATATTATTTTGGTTTCATAGAAGAAAACTTTAATTTTGACTCAATCGACGCCCAATAGAACAAGGCGAGTTTTATAACAGTTTGTGTTCCGACATATTATTACACTGTTTTAGAGCACACCTTATGTAGAATTGACTTTTTGTGGTTGAATCCAGCACGTCCCAATCTAATTAAAATCGATGAGAGCAATGATAATATATATGTCTATGAAATATCATTAAAGAAGTTCGTGTTGAGACTACTTGAGGCATCCGTTTTCATTTTCTTTTGCTGCTGAGTGCTGACTGTGTAATTATCCGGCCACAATATTGTTTATGGCTGCACCAAAAGGCACGACGGACTTTAAATCTTTTTTTTTCTCTCTTATTTTCTAAACACGCCAGACAATCGTTATGTTGAGAAACCGGCGGGCAGAAATGATTGATTTGAATTTTAGGTAACTTTTCTTCAGCTTCCTAAAATTATAATCAATATAATGAGCTTATAGTTTTATAGGCGGCCTAGATCATTAAAGATGTATGAATTAATGCCAAAGGTAATTATCAGGAATATTTCATTAAAATTTATCGATGCAAACGGGAAATTTATGGATATCCTCGGGTGCTAAAAACTGTATATCTAGAAATTCTGACAAATGTACGAATTTATATTTTATTTTTAAGTATTCATATGCCCAAGGTAATAAATAATAATTTCTGTATTCTTTTTTTTTACAAAAATAATAGCAGAAAATAAATATCATTCTGTTCGACATAAAAATTTAATAGGTTTATACTTTTATAGGAATAATGTACTGCTTATCTTAATTTGATAAAATAGATGTAAAAGTTCAATCCAAGTTCAATTATTATCATGCAATTATAAAAAACTGAGTTGCCACATTCTTGAAGTATTTTTTGCAGTGGCCGTAGTAGAGTAAAAACCAAAACGCCTAAAGCTTTGCTAAATAATAAGTAAATAAATTTAATATAGCTTAAACAAATAAAATATAATTAGAATTAAAAACTAAAGATAAAAAAAAACGAGAGTAACTTTAATATGATAGAACAAAACATTAAAGCAAGAAAACAATTTTTTCGTGAAATTTTCAGCTGGAAAATTTAAATTTTTTATAGTTTGTTATAAAGGTTGTTATTATAAAAAGCCATTTCTTATGACCACCATGTTTATTTTAGAAAAAGACTCCCACCTAGGTAGAACTCGAATTCATGCTACTCATTCGGCCACGATGTGCAAGTACTATTTTCAGCAACCTGACGTGATCAAGTTACAGAAGGATTTTAATGCAAGCAATATATAGAGAAAATAAAAATTAGAAAATTTAGATAACTAAATGTTTTGCAAAACGTAATAAATATATACGTGATATGGTTTTTGGTTAGTAAATACTTTGTTCTAATGGGCGAAAAAGTGTTATAAAATTAACGTATTCAATAATAAAGTTCAATAAAAAAAATTTCTATAAATTTTTTAAAAATATTTTAAATATAAAAAGAATTTATAATCTTGAATTTGAAAGCTTTTGACTGTACAATGTTATACCAATAAAATTTGTCATATTTTATGCGAATAAGAGCAATGCAATATCACACCTGTAAACCTGAAACTGTTTTGTACTTATTTGGAACTCCTCAGCAAATTGCAACAGATTTATTCAAATCTGAATCTGTTGCGACTTGCTGAGGATTTCCAATAGAATCAAATCATGTTCAAGTTTACAGATTTAGGTTGAATGAATTTGCGTTGATCTTATATATTTGTTGGTACTTAAACTAAAAAAGATAGATTACATTGTATATCATTGAAATACGTTTGAGACAAAAAGCGCTAACGCGATAACTTAGTTCTTCAATCAGCAATACACGTTTTATTTTACATTTATTTTATCTATTAACATAGATATCGATGATTGAAAGTGACCTATTTGCATTAAAACACGTAGAAATTTTGTTTCTCAAAAAAAGTTTTGATGCAAAATAGCTTCTAACAGATGTCGCTTGTTTTACCATTACATGCTTATGTTAATATCTTGTTTCTAAAACAAAAACAAAAAAATTTATTTGATTTTGTTTTAATTTTTTTCTTCTTGAGATATACGTTTTTATCGAAAACTCGATAGATTTTCCGTTTATTCCTAACAAACAGCCACCGGTTAAGAAAAGCATAAAATAAACAAAGTAGCTCAATTTGATGCTGTCTGCCTCTACAACCTCTCACTCCTAAACAATCGAGCACATTGTCAAAATCTACTACAGAGAAAATATAAATAAAATAAAGTCTTGAAACCGTTCACCTCTTAGCGTGCAATTTGCACGTAACAGTCGACTAAAACCATTTACTCAATTTTTATAACTTGTTAAAAAAAATTAGCATTAAAGTACCACAAGAAAGGATTATTAAAATCTCTTTTAAGAATGCTCTAATTATTGAATGTTGGAATAAAAGTTTCTTAGAATATATAGAGAAGAAATTTTCAAACCTTTATTTGCTTGAGTTAAATTTTAAATGTTTGTCAAAAACAGTATTTTAATTAGGCTAAGCTTCAATCATAAAAAAATTTTAATTTTGATATAAAACCCATTTTTTATGTCTTATTAGACATGAAAAATAAGCATTACAATAAGAATTATCAGAAAATTAGATTATATTAGATCCTATTCGAAGTAAAGTTATTTCACCAAGCCATAAGCCAAAATTACCATTATTTCAAAACAATCAGTTAATTTCTCTGAAAGAAAAAGTTTCCTTACTACAAATGTTGTCTAGCCACGATTTTAGTTATATAGAGACATATAAATTTTATCAAAAAATATATTCTCAGGAACTATTGTCTGTTAAAAACAAACACTACAATAAAGTAAATGTCGCCATTAATAAAGTTAAAGAAATTTGGAACATTGTAAACGAATTAGTAACTACTCCTTCTCTAAGGTATAAGTCTATACTGCCGAACACCAAAGACTATACGATAGTTGCCAATAACTTCAATACATATTTTAACAACACTGTGCCTCAACTTATGTCAAACCATGTGTCACCTACTACTATTAAATGCAATATAAACTATAATGATAAATTCATTTTCTTGTATCCTGTTTGTGAAGGAGAAATCTATGAGAAAATTAACAGATTATATAACAAAAACAAAAATAGCAGCGGTTTAGATGAAATTCCTATGAAAATACTTCAATCATCTTCAAAAACCTTAGGCCCAGTACTAACTCATTTAATAAATGCGTGCATAGAACAAGGGGTTTTTCCAAGCCAAATAAAACATGCAAAAATTGTTCCGATACACAAAAAAGATGACGTAGATATCATATCAAATTACAGACCAAATAGTCTATTACCGTCAATTTTAAAAATTTTTGAGTTGGTAGTTTATGACAGACTGCTACATTTTTTTGACAGTAACCAATTACTGAATGACTTTCAACATGGGTTTCGTAAAAGAAGAAATACTATATCTGGTGTATTAAGCTTTTACGAACATCTTTTAATTTGTTTAGAAAACAAGACAACTGCTTGTGGAATGTTTTTAGATCTATCTAAAGCATTTGATAGTATCAGCCACGAAATGTTGATTAACAAATTATATAGATATGGTATTCGTGGCAACGCACTAAACTTAATTAAATCTTATTTGCAAAATACGAAACAACAAGTAGTGATTAAAATAAACGGAGTCAACTTTAAGTCAACATGCTCTAATATATCTATGGGAGTTCCACAAGGCAGTATTCTTGGACCTTTCCTATTTATTATATACATAAACGATCTTTCACAAGCATTGTCAAAACTACATCCAACGTCGCATATAATAAATTACGCTGACGATACTTCAATATTGATTCCTATACCTAATCAACAAACATACCAAAAAATAGTACTAAACTGTATGAACGATATTAAAATATGGTTAAAACAAAACCAACTTATTTTAAACATTGCTAAAACGTCATTAGTTCATTTTCGATTGAAAAACAAAGATATATGCTTTCCAGCTGATATGAAATTAGAAAACCATATCCTTCATGCCTCACAAGACGTGAAATTTTTGGGTGTACACATAGACTCTGTTTTAAATTTTAAAAAACATATTGATATAATCTGTAGAAAACTATCTAATAGCTGTTATGCAATTAAAATACTTAGTAAATACACAACAATGCAAGTTGTAAAAATGGCGTACTATGCGTACACTTACCCTATTTTAAATTATGGAGTCATAATTTGGGGAAACTCTCCAGATGTGAATAGAGCATTTACTATGCAAAAAAGAATTATACGTGTAATGTTTATGATGAAATACACAGAGACATGTAGAAATGTGTTTAGATCTAATGGCTTATTAACTTTAACTGGCATTTTTCTTTTCAATACAATCTTATATTTAAAAACAAATACAAACAATTTTCTTGAATTTCAAAATCAGCATTTGTATTTCACTCGTCATAAGGATGACTATGCTTTACCAATTCATTCATTAACCCTAACAGAAAAGACAGGCAAATACATGGCTATGAAAATATACAATAGTCTTCCAACTACAGGGAAATCTGTTAAATCGACCGACTTGTTCAAAAAAGCTTTACATAGATATATTTGCGAATTGGAACCCTATTCGGTAAAAGAATTTTTTGATAGGACGAGTTTGTAAGTTTTTATGTACCTGAGAAATTTACTTTATAAAATTATGTACATACATGTTAACTTTTCAAACAATAAACAATACAATACAATATTATAAGAATACAAAATCTTTAAATTCTCATAAAATATGATGAAACAAGTTTTAATATGTAACTGTGATAAAATAATAACATACGTACTAGGTATCTAAATATCCAAATCTGCTAGATGAAAAAATTTCATTAAAATATCGAATAGATTCAAATCTGCTAGATGAAAAAAATTCATTAAAATATCGAACAGATTTCAGACATTTTGTCAATTATCGTCACTTTGTTGCTACTAAGCCATTATCAACCAACTTGAAGTTGTTGGTCGGAGTGTTAATAGAAGCAAAAATAAAACTAATTTTATTAATTTTTCCGGAAATCGTCTTGGAAACAACATTTTCCTGCTTATTTACGCGCAGGAAAATTGAGTTTTCCGGACTAGTACTGTAAAAACTTTACAAGACGCAAAATAGAAAAGATACTCTAGTAACTATAGTTGCCAACAAAATTGACAAACTTGATTTTTGTCGAATTTGTCAAAAAAAATTCTAAAATTTGTAAATTTCGTCTTTTTTTACGATTTCCGTAAAAATTTAATACAAAACACGACAGTAAAATCTCTTACTTGACTCGGAGCTTTAAAATACTCGGCACAAAGTGCCTCGTATTTCAATTTAGCTCTTCTTCAATAATGTGAAATTTTCCGGACTTTTATGTAAATAACTATTAATTATCAAATAGTTATAAAATTTTAATTTTTATAGTTAAGTTATTTTTATTTTAATTTTTTAAATTTTATTTTTATTTTTACAAGTTTTTTTTTAAATTTTTGTTTTATAAATAAAAAATATTTATAAATAAAAACTATTTATGAAATAAATTCAGATTTCTAAAGTCTATAAAATTAACTTTTTATAGATTTAACACAATATGTTACAATTTAAAGAACTAAGAAATTTGTTTGCCTAATTGGGTAATCAAACAATTAATTATTATCATGTTGAAAATATTTTTTCTAAATTTTAAATTGAAATTCACACACTAATGCATTAGTATTTTATTATTCATTTGTCTTATTCAAAATATTTTTTACTTAATTTTGTAAAATATTTTTTTTTGTCAAATTTTGGCTGTTTAAAACATTTGTTTTTAGAGCACCGGTTATTAAGGCTCGAGCTGTCACAAACAGTATTAGCCTCTAGCATCTTCCACTCGCTTTGTTTGTTACTAGATTGATAATAACACTATTTCTGAATCTCTAATTAACAATGTTGAAATTTCTGAGAATCAACTCATTAACTTAATATAAAGAGATGATTTTGGCCCAAAGCGTTCCACATGATTATTAGATGATGATACGATTCTTACATTTTTTTCTTGTAGCGTCAATAATATGGTAACTTAATTAGCTGATACAGTTTTGTAATTTAGGGCAATTGACTGATTGAGAAAAAATGATGCCGTATGGATACAAACATATTATTTAGTGATCGATAGTCTGATAAGAGAGCAATCACATTCAATTGATGTAATTGAAACCTGCTAATTGCAGGACCACCCACATTGATATTTTTATATAAAAAAAACAATTTTATTAAATAAAAAGTAAAATTAAATTCTTGGCAAAACAGCATACGTATATTTCTTTTAATAAATAAAAAATAAAAAAAGTTGAGCACACAGTTTATTAAAAAAAAAGACTTTTGACATAAAATCATTAAAAAAATAACATTTTTAAAAATATACTTTTGAAAAGTTTGGAAAAATTGTCAGAATTTTCTCAAATTTTTGGACACGGTTTTTTCTTAAAGATGTTAATTTTTTATAATGCGCTGAAATTAATAAAAAAACATTTTACTAATAGTACTGCTAAAATTGAATAAATTTGAAGTCGACAATAAACGTGTTTTTTTTGGATTTTCTAATCTAATGCAGAAGCAAAAAGTAAAATTTTGAAATTTATAAATTAAAACTATTAAGGTTCTACACACAGTTACTGTAAAGATTTTAGCTTAAATATTGATTTTAAAGAAGATCACAAAACACTTTTAGTCATTTGTCTTAACCAAATCTAGCAGAGAAACAAGCTTTTATCAGCTTGATTATTCTGATATTAATTAATGTACTTACCTAATAAAACTTTGTCAAAAATAATGTTTCGTTACAGAGAAAAGTTTTTTGAAATATTCACATGCACATGTTATCTATAGATATTTGTGTAACTTAGCTAGAAAAAATTGTAGCTTTTTATTAAATATTACTGTTCCATTGATATCAAAACAATTTTTTACGTGATGACGTTTTATAAATCTATATATAACGAACAAGCACAAACCAGTATGACTCATTGTCAGGTTCGGTTTGACCTATGGGTAAAAACGAAAGCGCAAAGGAAGCGATAAACAGCCACGATCGGCTGCGAGTAATGCCTATGTACCAATAATTCTTTTTTGCGGCGACTTTAGCACAAACGTGAAAAATGATGACGATCTCAAATGCGTATCAGATGTTAATATCGTAACAGATTGATTGTTTGAAAATTAAAATTAACAAGTGCAAATGAAAGTTAATTTATCAAAAAAGTAGTAATTTTTAAATAACTGTTTTTTAACCATTATACCTATAATTAATGCGACCTAAAATATAGACTAAATATATATTTCATTATATGTCTATATAAACTTTTCCCTTGTCGCTAAATAGATCTCATCTGGAGCTTGTTTAATAAATTTATTGATGTCATTTGATGTAAAGATCTTGGCTTTTTGAGTATGTAGCCGTCGGACTGTCGCCTAAGTAATGCTTTCAGTTTTAAGTATTTTGCAATACCTATATTACTATGAATACTGAGAATTATTGCAGCATTCAGTATTGCGTCCATAATGTGAAACTTTAGAATTTTTTTGCCAAGTTGCTAAAATAAGCCATTTAAACGTTCTCGGAAAACGATGTTGCGTTTTGATCTCCTTTCCACTCTAAAAATTAGTTATAAGCCCGTGTCTACATTTTCTTCGATGTTTCTTGCAACAAATTTAGTGTTGTTAAATTTGCTGTTTTTGTTATAGTTGGAAGTGTCAATTTCAAATCATTATCTCTATCACTTTCCATATTAATTATCTGATTTCTTGGAAATAAGTACGAAATTATTTGTAATGCACAAACTGTCAATTGAAATCACTAAGCCACCTTAGTTTGTGTTATCAAAAATAACAGACCGAACACAAAATACTTCATATTGCATTTGTTGTCTAGCAACTTGCCTAGCAACTGATGCAAAATGAAATTTAGTACAAAATGCAGCTTCTTATGATCCAATTTACACTCTTGATATGAACATTTATTGATGTTATCGTAGAAAAAATATATTTTGGAATTTAGAAGAAATTTTTTACTTTTTATAAGCGCAAGCAACAGGTATGATTTTTATTATCAAATGTCAATTGCTACAGGGGTTCTATTGTTAACAGCAAAACAACAAACGTTGTTGCATCGACGAAGCTGCCTGCAGAGCAAGCTTAGTCGAATATATAACAGTTATTATGTGGTTGTGCACTGCAATGTAAAATTTAATAAATTATACATTTAACTGCAATTTAAATTTATAAAATTTAACTTAAATAATTATTTTAAAACTGTTGAGTATCGCTCTAAAAAATGGTTATCCTGACTATGTGTTATTTAAGTGCTGAAGACATTTCTGTTACAGTCGCAATTTTCTAGAACACAAATTGTAGTAAAACGGTTTTTATATATTCCAACTCAATTTTGTAGAAGACATAATACAAAATATATGCAACATTGGCGTATTGCTGCATAGCCATATGTATTAGGAAATATAAACAATTTGTATTACACTAGATAGTCTGCAATGATGTGGCGTTATGGCATAGTTACAGAAATAGATACTCCATCTGTATTTTGTTGAACACAAGGGACTAAACGTACAATTATTAAACATGGAGAGAACCCGATTATATCATGAATGTGTTCGCTTCACGTTCAACTCAGGTGAGACTGGTACTTTTGAAGCATTCATATTGAAACAATTCTAGTTTCTCTGCTATACTACTCTGAAATACTTGATTTAACATAGAGAATTAGCCCTGGGACTTAACTCCCTTGTCAAGGAGTTGTTATATTATATAAGTTGTGAAACAGTATTATTGCTTTTCTATATTGAATTGTCAGAGACAAAGTATGTTTTAAGCTTATACATACACGGTTCAATATTTATAAAGAGAATAAACAAGGAACGTGTATTCGTACAGTATTATAAAAAGCACAAAATAATATGTTTAGCCTACTATAATAACCAGAGGCACGGAATGAACGAAAATGGTACATAAAAATAAAGAAAATGTTTATTTTGTCAACGAATACAGTATGGTTAAAATATATTTGCTGAATTTGCATTTGCTGTAAACATTTATAGTATTGATATTTCAATTTTACATGTCGCCATGCCAATTTTACCATACAGATTATAAAAAGTATAGAAATTTATGTTTTAATAAAAGTCAACAATTTTTGAAATGATTTTTTGTCAATACTTTTGTTGACACTAAACGTACTTTGCAGCATCGAGTAGTACATTCATAAAATGATGAGAAGCTATGTTTTTTTATTGACCGCATACAAAACAAAAATTACACTGAGAAATTCACACCATGTTGGCAAACCAGATCATAAAAATACATAGCTGTAGCATTATTTAGAATGGCGTCTTGCTATTATTGAAATGTGTCGGAAGAGTTCTGATACCTGCCTTTGAATTAGGTTATTTAAAGCTTGTTCTGCTCCAATTAAAATTTTTTTTGGTAAAACATTGTCTTTCTAAGTTCACCTGAAGCACTTCAATTTGTAGAAAAAAAAGAAATTGAAAAGGTAGACATTAGAACAGTTAGATGATATTACCTATTCTAAGTATGCGTCTCAAGCGCATGATATACAGGGTTTTTATAAAAGATTCTGAAGACACAGTCGGCGTAGGAAGTGTGCCGCTTCTGCCACTTTGTAGATCTTAATAAAAAAATAAAATATATTAATAACATAACAAAAGTAGGTAAATAAACTTGTTAATAAATGAATGTAAATTTTTATAATAATATATTTAATATAATAAATAATTGTTAATGTTGTTGCACAGTTGTTATTTTGTAGAGATGCATATGCAGTCTTTTTTTCACTACTTTATGACAGGTGCTTACGGAAACTCACAAGACAATCTTGTCAAAGATGTTTGTGGGTTCTGCTCCATTAGTGCCCTGCAATCTTTAACAACTTTCTCAGATACTGGAGGCCTTTTAAGAGATTTTTCTGTGTTGACATTGCCAGTTCGAACCAATCTGTTCATTACGTCTCTGATGTGGAACTCCAATAACGTTTCTTGAATTTGCAGATCAGGGTATTTAGCAAGACATTCTTGCTTACAAGTTGCTACAGAATACACCCACTCTCCGATGTTAAATGTCCCATTGCGATAATAAGACATTACAATGACAGTCTTTTGTTCAACAGAATAAACCATTTTTGCAGTCTTCTTAGTACAGCCTGAGTTTAGATTAACGCAAATTATCGTGTTTTACAATTGAATGACAAATCACATTAATGACTTGCGATACCTGTCAAATTATAGGTATCATTTCAACACAACGGTATTTTCCAAATTCACAGCCAACTGCGTTCTTAGAATCATTTATACAAACTATTCCTATGTACGTCATAAATTAATTGGGTGGTCACATAAAGAAAAGAGCTACTTATCAGCAAAAATTCAAGTTGGTGAGACCACTTATCTTGTTAGAAAAAGCCGTGTTCTCAACGCTATTGTTTAAGAACTGCTTGTGGTCAGAGATAGTGCTAATCTAATCGTGTTGCATGATCTACATTTGGTAGATTTCTAAGAAAAGAAGGAAAAGGAATTCAGACTTTAAGAGGATCAGTTTGAGCCAGAATTGAGTAAAATTGAGCTCAATATTCTGCATTTCTCACAAGTTTACACAAACCTACTTTTGTTTTCAAAAGTAGATAGGTACTCAAGCCCAAATACTTTGGGGAAAATTTAACGCTTTAAGGGGGTTTTGAACCCGTGATGAATTCAGTGTTTTAGAGGTTTAGTAGAAATCATCCCATTGCGTCAATTGTCACCAAAATGTAACTAAATTTTAACAATATGTTCATCAAAGATGTCTTCATGGACGTAGCTCGTTTTTTTTTCGTGTTAAAAAGTTTAAAATGTCTTTAAAAGTAGTTTATTTATGACCTTAATTTAAAGGATTATTTTATTGATTTAGAATCTGATAAATACAAAATAAACGAGCTAAGGCGGTGTATCTACAATTGGCATTTTTAATTTTAAAAAAATATTCAAAAATAAGGAAATGGCATGTATTCTACACAACCTCTGTCAAGTCGAATTTTTCTGAATTTTCATTAATTTTGTCGACTGGCCCAGAGTGGTCGACGTGCGGTCAAAAACATAACATCTAAAGGATTTTCGGAAACGGTACCGTCTACCAGTCGTAAAGTTTATGACTTTCTTTTATAATCGAGTAACTAGTGGATTAACAGAAGTTGACATTTTTGAAGATATGAATTTCAAAAGTTTGAAAAATCCTAAAATTGGGAACTTTTGATCAATGAAGCAAAGAATAAAATATAAAAAATATTTATTTTTTTTGTTTATTTATACAATAGTTAATAATACTACTTAATAGAAATTTAAAATAGTTTTATTGTTTATATCTTTTTTCTGATTTTAACTCGCGCGCTTCCAAGTAGGTACTTTTCAGTATCGTATGAGTCTTTCTGACTTATATGCGGCACTAGTTCTCTTGGTTTTAAATAATTATTTATCATTTAGGTTTATATATTCTTCATTTGTAGTTGAAAAACGAAAACAAATTAGAGTACGTTTTGAAAATTGTCAATTGTGTCGTAGATTTATATCGGCGTAAACGTAGAGGTTGAATTCTGCTGCGATTGCGATTCAACACGTTTTGGTGAAACAAAAGTCAGCTAGCACTTTTGTGCTAGACAGAAACTGGGTAGAAGAAATGACCATCAGCGGTTTATTTCAAGATTTAGAAGTAGTTTTGGATCGCTTAGTTCAGCATGCTGACAGTCTATTATTAGATATGAACAACAATTCCGCAGAATGTTATAATTCCGTTGTAGCAAAATTTGTCGGAGGAAAACGAATTAATTTTTCGGCAAAAGAATCGTACCAGCTCAGGTGCCATGCAGCTGGTATCAGTTTTTTAGTGCGGGATCTCATGATTATCCGCGTTTAATTCATCACGAGATTGCAAAACGTAGTCCAGGCCAATTTCTGAAAAATTATATAACAAAAAAAGAAAAACAATATGTCAACCGAAATGTGCGACGACGTCTTTTCCCAGAATTATTTAAAAAAAAAACGTTACGCTGACTCTGATAGAGAATACGGCCCAGAGGCGGCATTGCCAGAGGAGAATCAGAACCGCTTCCAGAATCATTTGAGGCAGCTAAAAACGATTTAATTAAATCGTTAAAAAAAACAAGATCTGAAATCGCACAGCTAGAGAAAAAAACTATTGGGCAAAGCAGTAGTCGATTGTGGAAGGATGAAAGATATAAGAGGCTAACAGCGTCTTCATTTGGAAAAATTTGCAAAATGCGACGTTCCACTTCTTGTGCTGCAACTGTGCAGTCTCTTTTATATAATAAATTCACTGGTAGTACTGCTACTGATTGAGGTAAAACTCATGAACGCGTCGCTGTACAAGCGTTTGAGCAACTTCTTGCCCTTGAGGTTACAACTTGCGGCTTGTTTGTTGACCAAATGTTTGGCTTTCTCGGGGCATCTCCAGATGACCTAGATGGAAATGATGCCATAATTGAAATTAAATGCCGTTATTCGATGCGAAATTTTACACCGCATGAGTATATAAAAGAAGCTATACAAAAAAAAAAGTGATACATTATACAATAGACAGCGAAGAGAATATAAACTTAAAAACAAATGCCGACTACTTTTACCAAATACAAGGGCAGCTACATATAGCCAAGAAAGATGTTTGCTATTTTGTTATTTGGACTCCAGAAGGAATGTCTATTGGAAAGGTATGAGTTTTGAAATACAGTGTTTAGATCAGTTTTCCGTGATTGATTTGTTTTTTTTGTCAGGTTTATAAAGATGATTCTTTTTGGAAAGAAAAAATGGAACCACATCTGATAGAATTTTACCATAAATGTATTGCGCCGGAGTTATTATATCCCCAGCATCCTAAAGAACTCCCTATCAGAGATTTGCGGAACAGAAAGATTTCAAGAAGAACCAATTGTAAATGATTGGTTTATAAAGCAATCAATATTTTTTACTATTGATATTAATATTATTTATTATATTTCTTTTTATTTTTTTATTGTACTTTATTTTTATTTCTTGTGCTTATTCCACTCTTTCATATAGAAGGTTACCTGCGGCAACATATATAATAAAGCAAACCTATTATTATTTATTTTTAAAATTAGGAAGACTATTTATTATTTCATATTATTTTAAAAATAAACTTTATTTGATTTTTATTACATAATTATCCTTTTTTTTCTTCACCCACAATATTTTTTATCATTATCACTTTGTATGATTTTAATATGTCTTTTTCTGTCTATATTATAATTGCTCAGATTTAAAAAAAAAAATTATTTATAGTTGTATATTTATATTAGATAAATAGGTACACCACTCGCTTTCAGCTCGTGTTGCAAATTTTATCTTTGAGGGTAATAGTCTTCATCATGTGCGTGTTGAATAATTTACTGTTTTAACTGCAATAAACACATTATTATTACAACAAAAAATTGATTATTGTTTATAAAACTTATTGTAAAATACCTACTGCAATTACCAATTTGTACTAAGTACTTGTTTCAGTCAGCAATGAACAAGAAGAAGCTTTTTTTTTGCGGCAATAAAATCTTCTTTACCCGTGCAGTTCTTATTTGAGTGAATGGTAATATTTACTGTTGAACCTTAGCATTACGCAATGGATATATCAGAAAGTATTTTTATGATATCATTTCCAAGGGTCGGTTTTCTTCAGGTAGACAAGGTGGCGAGAAAAAGACGAGTAAATGACAGAGATAAAATATTTGAGCTCCGCCCCTCAGCTGACGTAGAAAAACACGGGGGATAGCAAGAACCGAATTGAGTTTGTCTTTAAAACGCTCTTAAGTAGTTTAAATGATACTGAATTTTTGACACTTACCAGCATTTTACTCTACCACAGGCAGCTATCAGAATACTCTTTCTCACAGTACAAGCATATATACTTCTAAATTCTAGACAACTCTAAAAAGGGTCTAGGTCCCAGTCAGCAAAATTATTGATAAAAGATTTTGCAAGATATTATTTAAATTAGAATATGCTATTTTTAATGTTATTAAAAAAATATAGAAAATGAAAAATATTCTTATAACTTCACACAAAACAATAATAGTTAGTTTAAAAAGTTTACAAATATAAAGTAACAACACTACATTCAAAATATATTAGTTGTTTTTTTGACTGTTTTGCTTAATTGACAATCAACAAGTGATGTTTTATTAAAATAACAAAAATTATACAGCGTGTTATACTCTTTTTTTATTTCATTTTGTGTGTAAGACATTTTAAAACTACGCACTAATAAATTATGTGTCATAAAGGTCGACCTTTTAAAGCAAATAATTTTTAAAAATTCGACGTTGCTTGTCAATTTATCGGAGTTATTTATCTGCTGATGTAAATTCAGAATTTTGAAATTTTTATTAAAAATTACATCAGTTGTAAACTTAGCTTTTTCGCTCAACGATGTAAATCATGAACAACATAAGGCATCCGAATTTCATCTAAAAATATGTGTTTGCTACTTTACATAAAAAAATATACTGCAGATCCTTATATTCTTAATCACATTGCCTCTTGCAGAACACATTATCTCTGTATATTAGACCGCAAAAAAGAATAACCCCAAAAGTAACGAAAAATTAACAAAACCTTTTTATTATCAAAATCGTATCGTAAATTCAAATGACGTTGCTTAAGACACTTTAGCAAAGTCTATTGTCAATGATTTTAGAAACAAGACCAATTCTGTAAGCAATTTTTTTCTTCAATGTTGCTACAAACTTAACTTTAAGGACTTTTCTTCTCTCTTTCTAGCTCAATTCCAATAGCTTTTATCTTAATCCTACAAACAAATTTGAACTTTTGTCAACAATATCTTTAATTAAAAGCAAATCATCGTGCAGTACTGATGGTTTATCAATTAACATATTGTTAAAGCTTCCAAATGACGCTTTTAATTCTTTCACCTCACTAATCAAATGCTTTTTTTAATACATTTTTTCAAATTGTTTAAAAACGGCAATAGTAATTCTTCTCTACAAAAGTGTCGATATAAATCTTCCATGTAATTACAGATAGATTGTAGTATTGACAGCTCTATTTAAAATTATTGAAAGACTAATAAAAGTTGTTTAATGTTCAAGCTCATTGTCAATTTAGGTTTTTGTCAGCGCGTAACACTCAGAGTGCTATGTTTACTGCATGAGAAAATATACTTACACAACTCAACAAAAAGTTTTTTACTGCTTCGGTGATTTTGCGATATCTCTAAAGCATTTGATTGTGTAAATCATAAACATCTATTAAAAAAATTACAATTTTATGGCATTCGTAGAGTTGTTCCCTTAAAATGTTTTAAATCATATATCGACGATAGACAACAGGCAGAGGTTCTTTTAACTTGGTGAAATCTGTTATTTAGATATAAAAAGAAAACTATGTATTTTTGCTATAACGGCACAAGTATAACATAGAGCAATGTCAGCTTACAATTTCTACATTATGCGGTTTTAAAAACTCTTACTATATTATGATCAAATCTTGGTTTGATTCAAATCGTCTCTGTTTTAACTCTGAGAAAACCGTTTAAATGTATTATAAGAGTATAAATACTGCAACCGCTGTAGCTCAATAACAACACTCTTAAACATTGTTGTATGTGAAAGTAGTGTCCATTGTTTTCTATAGAAATATTAGTTAGGTTCGCAAGGGTGATGGACAATTTTTTTAGATTAAAAAAATATTTATTAGAACATTGCCAACGTTTCGGCCACAGTTTGGCCTTTATCAAGGCTAAAAATACAAATTTGACATTAGTGAAATGTTAATATCTAATCTAATAAATATAATTACCTCGTAGTATAAATATTTCTTTTGAGTTTGGAAAAATAAAATTTTTTATTATTTAAATTATGCTTCGCATAATAGATGTTGCTTTGTGGATCATGAAGAAATAATAAAATCATGAAGAAATAATGAAGAAATTTTATTTTTCCAATCTCAAAAGAAATATTTATACTACGAGCCTTGATAAAGGCCAAATTGTGGCCGAAACGTTGGCAATGTTCTAATAAATAATTTTTTAATCTAAAAAAATTGTCCATCACCCTTGCGAACCTAACTAATATTTCAACACTCTTAAAGTTGTGTCTTCCGTACGATTTTTAGGTTTTTTTATTGACGGAGGTCTTAAGTGGACTGCTCACGTTGACACTCTTATTAAAAAGCTATCGTTTTGCAATAAGATCAGTTGCGAAACAATTTAATCCACAAACAGCCAAACTGACGTATTTTTCGCTATTTGAAGCATACCTTTGATATGGTTTGCTATTTTAGGGAAACAGCAGTTTATCACCGTTAGAAACAGTTTTTAAAATTCAAAAACAAGTTTTCTGATATTTACTGAACCTATGCAGTACAACTCACTCCAAGAATTATTTTAAAATTCTTACGCTTTTTGCCTTTTTCATTTTTAAATCCGTTTGTTTGGTTTAAAAACATGCGAGTAAAAGATTTTGTCAACTTCAAAAGTATAAATTGTCAGAATTAACTTCATTACACCAAAAAGTAAATATATTAAAGAATTGAGTCTATAATATAAAAAAGAAAAAATGAAGATGACTACAAAGAAAAAGAATATATATGCTGTTAAATCAATTTGGAATTCGACTGCAAAGATGGTACAAGAAAAATATTTCTATGAATACAATGTTAAATTTAATCTTTTTGCCGATATAACTTTTAAAAAGCTCATGATGCGAGAAATA
The DNA here is from genome assembly GCA_947359425.1 of Lagria hirta. Taxonomy (NCBI): domain Eukaryota; kingdom Metazoa; phylum Arthropoda; class Insecta; order Coleoptera; family Tenebrionidae; genus Lagria; species Lagria hirta. The sequence goes on along the minus strand of OX375797.1, from coordinate 7,718,790 downwards.
GTAAACGGAAAGAATTACAAACTATTCCAGAGAAAAGGAAGGTATGTTCTGTAACATTAGACAAAAAAGATATACTAAAAATGGCAAAATTGTAGAATATAGGAGAACCCGAAGGACTACAAAAAAGATTTCTTTATATATGACATAGCATGAAGAGAAGGAAAAGCTGTAAACTGTAGATTGGTGCAAAGAAAAAAACATTGATGGTGTATTTCTCAATTTTAGCAAATAAAATGAAGTCGGCGACGCTTTGGTCACAATATTTAATGTTGCATAAAATATACCATTTTAATAAAGAAACACAACTTTACAATAGAATTCCATCAAATAGATTTAGATATAATTCAATATTTTCAAAAAGGGCACAAAGTAGATCAAAAAAATTGACCAATAGCAAGTGTTTAACAAAAAATAAAATGGACGAAAATGTTTGTCCCGTTAGATTAGTAAAATTGCTCTTACAAAAAAGAAATAAACACATAACAGCTGATTTTTTTAATTATAAACTCTTTTTGGAAAAACACAGATACTAAAAGTTGGTATAAAAATGTTCCACGAGGTAACAATACGATTTCAACTTAGACCATAAATTCTGCTATAAAAATTGAACTCGACATCACAAAAATAATGAAATTACCAATCTTTCAAATCGCGACAGTACAGTTTCTCAATAGATAGTAAATTAAAAAACCATATATTTATAGGAAGATGTTGTTTTTTAATTTACTATTAATTATTACAATCCGATTGTGAGAAATAAGATGGAACACCTTTACAAGTTATAGTTTCTCAATTATCCAAAGCAGGAGTAATTAGTGACCACCAAATTATAAAGATAACGGGACACTCATCATTATTTTCAATTAAACCCTATCTCCAAATTGACCCTGAACATCACGAGAATCTTGTTAGTTTCTTACGATCCTCGAGTAAAAAAAAATCAAAATGCATATTAGTAGGTACGTAATACTAAACAATTTTAATAACTGTCCTTTCAAATAATTGAATTTTATTAGATAATTATTGTCGTTGTTTATCCATATATTCTGCTGTTAATTTATCTTGTCAAAAAGCACTCGAGCTTTTTTTTTATCAGATAAATTTCTCTTCATCTTTAAGTTTTGCCAATCACTAAATTTACTCGAAAAACTGACGTTAGATAAATTCGCTTCACCTTTCATATCAGTTTTTCTCATAAAATTAGTGATTGGCAAAACTGTTTCGTTACAAAGAGAAATTTATTCGATAATAAAAATCTCTTGTGTTTTTACTGTTGATAAACTTTACTACACTATATCTGAATATTTTTAAAACAGTTAAGTTTTGGAGTAGAGCTTATTTTCATTAACCGTACTTTTTTTTCTTTTTTTGACTTGTTTGTTACTATACTGTATACTTCGGCTATTGGCAAGACGAATCAAGCATCTTCGGAATCGCATATAAAACACTCCCTTTGCATTGGTTACAGCAATGTGCTGTTTACACAACACAATTTTATGCAACAGCGGTCTCAGCACTGATAAATTGACAGCAGAACTTGTCAATTTATTCTAACCTCTCTTTTGCCTGTCTAACAAGATTTTTTCTCAACGGCGTGCAAATCCTGTTTCGTTTAGAACGCAAATCTTGGTTTTTACAGCAACTGATGTCACATTTTTCTCTACTATTGCGACTCTTCAGATATTCGGATGCTTATGTAAAGTTATGTAAATATAAACAATTTATTGACGTTGGCAGTTAAATTAACAGCAGCTTCTTAATTATTTCTCAAAAATTCTGCAATTTTTAACAAAGTTGCTAAATTGTATGTAGGGTTTTTGCAATGAGCGCGCATTCGCCTCTGCCTAAAAAATAGAGTATAATTTACTTATTGAATTTTTTTGTAGAATGACTAATATATTATTAATTTAGAAATTTTTCATTTGTATCAATTAAAAAAAAAAATTGGTTTTGTTGATAAAAATTCTGTATTGTGTTTAAATAACAATAAAGAACGTATTTTATTAATTATAAAACTACTTTATTATTTGTACAAATTTTTTATTTTATTTATAATTTATACTCTTTTGTTAAAGATTGTATCAAAGCTAAACTTATTAATAAAACTTATTAAAAAAATGGTTATTAGTAAGGTTTTACTTTTTTTACCTAGTGGATCACAGTGAACACCCTTTGCATCAATTTGTTAAAATATTGGCTCGCTTGTAAAAATAACAGTTTTAATTCCTTTTCTCTTTTCTTAGCTGAGCACACGTCGTACCGTATTTTTTGCAACTTTAATAAATCTTTGAGATGATTAACCACTGCCAGAAACGTGGCAACAGTGTCGACGTAAACGGTTGCGTAGCGTAACGATCAGCTAGCTAACTTTTTGGTTACTCTTTGATCATCACTGTCATTTTCTATGATTGTCTTAACAAATGACAACTGACATATAAGTGATTAAAGATTTAACCTATTCTATGGCTTAACCTGTAATATAACCTAAACATTTGCACTAATTTGCAAATGGAACAAGGCGAAGAGAGCACATTTTAATTTATTAATTATTTTTCAAATGGACGCATACGATATTTTTAAAAAACTCACGCGAGGAATTAAATTTTCGCGGGAGTATAACCCTAAAATTGGAACGAATCCGGTAATAGTTATAATTTTTTTACCAATATAAAACATCTAACATGTGTTTGTGTATGTTTTAGGCTCTTGATTCCATTATTAAAATTGAGGAAAACGAGGAAGAACTTCAGATTAATACTTCGCCCATCAAAAAAGAAGAAGATAGCAATGCTTCCATAATTCTATTGAACGGTTTAAGCACAAAACCCAAAGGTAAAAAGCGTAAACATGCCACTGCAGAAGATGACGAACATAAACAAAAATTACTTAGAAAGGAAGAGGTTTGCTCTACAGATTTGTTAAATATTTTAGTATTTTAATTACATTTATAGGTAAATCACTACAGAAATATTAATAAAATTAACGTTGTTGGCAAACATCCACCTGATCCTGCCAGAAGCTTTGAGGACTTTGCAATTGAAGACTCAATTAAAATCAATTTGAAAAGTTGTGGTTATGTTGAGCCTACTCCAGTACAAAAGCAAGCGGTGCCTATTATGCTTGAGGTTCGTTTTCTATTTTATTTCTAAAAGTTGTCTTATAGTTGTTAATTATAGGGACGTCACTTATTGGCGTGTGCACCCACAGGCTCCGGAAAAACAGCTGCTTTTCTTGTTCCAATCATTCATGATTTGAAAGGACCAAGGAAGAAAGGTTTTAGGGCTTTGGTGATATGTCCTACTCGGGAACTGGCTAAGCAGACGCAGAGGGAATGTGTACGATTGTCGGAAGGAAAGGGCTTTAGAGTACATGTTATTAGCAAGATTAACAAAGCCTTAACTCAGTACGGACCAAAAAGTTCACAAAAGTTTGGTAGGTAGAAATATTGTATATGGTTCCTATTCTCTCAAGTTTAAAAAAAAATTATTTGACATTAGTTGTGTTGGTCACTTTTATTTTATAGTTATTTTGGTAACAGTACTAGCTGCTGGCAAATGTGTCATGTAAAATTTAACTTGTCAAAGGTATCATCTATAATTTAACTTCGGGAGTTAAAATTTTTCGGGCTTTAAAATTTTGCGCTTGCTAGCCTGAATATAGATAACATCCCCAATACTCAAAGCATACTAGAACAGTAATTTAATTTACATAAACTATATTAAATTTTGAGCGGTTTAAAAGATAGTCGAATGTTTTCAGCGCCCACTTAATTCATCAGCTGCCACTGCTAGCGCAGGCTAATGACGTCGCAGCCTGAGAGAAAACGAATGAGCTTTACGTACACATGATGTTATCTAATTTCAGTTAATTGTTAGAAGGTTCTTAATTCGATTGCGCTTAAATTTTTTAGCAAACGACAATAAAATTCGGCTTTCTTATGTAACTTTCTATCTGCATAGAGTTTATATAAACGGTTAAAATAGTCCTGATGTCACTTACCAAAGCATAAAATAATAAATTTTTTTCAGACATATTAATAACAACTCCAAACCGGTTGTGTTATCTACTAAATCAAGATCCTCCAGCCCTAAGTTTAACCAAGTAATGTATCTGAAAAGAAAAAACGAACTTTTTATTCAAACGCTTTATTTTTTAGTATTGAGTGGCTGATCATAGATGAAGCTGATAAATTGTTTGAGGCAGGAACTCGAAGTTTTCGTGAACAGTTGGATCAAATAATAGCAGCTTGTACCAACTCTAATAGAAAAATTGCAATGTTTAGCGCTACATATACACCATTAGTAGCCAAATGGTGTGTTCGGAATATGAAACAATTAATTCGAATCACTATTGGTCAAAGAAATACTGCGACTGATCTGGTTGATCAAGAATTACTTTTTGTTGGTAATGAACAAGGGAAGCTATTAGCTTTTCGAGATTTGGTGCGAAAGGGTCTGAGTCCGCCGGTATTAGTCTTTGTACAAAGCAAGGAGAGGGCGCAGCAGTTATTTAATGAACTTATATATGATGGAATTAATGTTGATGCGATTCATGCAGATAGGACACAGTTACAGGTAATTAGAAAAACGTTTTTTGGATCATTTAGGTTTTTGCGACATATATATAGTTTTTTGTGATTGTAAAATGGCTTTGCGCTTGAAGTAATTGGTGTTTTGTAAAATTTGGCGTCATTGTTGGCTACGTCTATGAGTTAGTGTTAACTGATCATAATTTTTAACACAATTACTTCAAATGCATAAAACAACAATATCTCAGTTTTTTGGTAATAATTGACAATGTTATTATCATTTCTTACGTGTATATTCATTTTTAGCGAGACAATACAGTGAGGTGTTTCCGTGAGGGCAAAATTTGGGTTTTGATATGTACCGAGCTGATGGCTAGAGGAATTGATTTTAAAGGTGTTAATTTGGTTATTAATTACGACTTTCCTCCATCTGCTATTTCGTATGTTCACCGAGTGGGCAGAGCGGGTCGGGCAGGAAGAAGAGGCAAGGCAATCACATATTTCACAATTGAAGATTCGGTGAATTTGCGAAGGTTAGTGAAGTAACTTTTATTATTTTTATCTATATTATTGGGTTGTTTAAAATCGAACATGTTCTCTATTTTTTGTTCAAAATATATTTTTATTATTTATAGTATTGCCCACATTTTGCATGGATCTGGTGTTGAAGTCCCTTCTTTCATGCTTAGTATGAAAAAAGAACGAAGGAAAAGTGAGAAAGCGGTTCCAGAACGAAGCACTATTAGCACGAAAGTTAGCTACAATGCTGTGGATGCAATAAAGCGAAGGTAAGGCTGAAATTTTCAAACGTTAAATACAACTTTTATTTTGTTTTATTCAAGGAAAAAAACTACTAATCATATTCTACGACCCAAATCTGAATTCAAGGATGGGAACACAGATGTTAAAACTAAATTATTGAAGAAGAATAAAATGGGAATAGACAAGGTTAAATCGCAAACTAAAAATAAGCTTAAAACAGGTGATAAAGGCGGAAAAACAAAATTACTGAAGAAGAAGAAAAAGAAAAAATTGATTCAAGATAAAATACAAAATAAAGTCAAAAATAAAGCTAAGGTTAAAACATATAATAAAAAAAAGAAATAAAGGCTATACTTGAAAAATGGATAAGAATTTTATTTATACAGTGATGAAAGCTCACATTTATTATCTGTATGTGATTGTATTAAAGCACATTTATCAAAAAGAATGGCTTATACATGTTTCGGGCTTAGTAACTTTATTAAAGAGACTGACATGTTGCTTTTTTTATTGAAATCAAAATAGGTCCGGCTATTAAGTAAGTAGAGAGATTCTTTCTCAAAAGCCTCATAATTTTGTTATTTGTGTTATCAATAATTTATTGGAAAAGCCGATAAATACAATTGAACTATAAAAGACCAGCGACTTGGTGAATGGGTTTTAATTTTGTTTAAAAACTTTGTGTTGACATTTTCAGTTATAAGTTTGAATTTTACTGCGGATCTTCTGTCACAACCTGTAGAAGCGTAGCTTATAATCTAGATTCTAGAGACTTTATTTTTATTCTATTATTCGATTCAAGGCTACTAATTTAGTCAACCGTGTTTTTCTAGAAACGGAGAAGAATGGATAATTCAGAAAAATGAGTGCTCATTTGTTTTCACTTGGTGGCTGTGACGTCACTGACTTGCGCGAGCACTGGCAACTGATGAATTAAGTGAGCGCTGAAAACATTTGATTATCTTTTAAACCGCTCAATATTGATTGTAGTTTATGTAGGTAAACTAAATTAAATTACTGTGCTAATATGTTTTAAGTATTGGGAATGTTATAAATATTGAGGCAAGCAAACGCAAAGTAAAAAAATTAGCTGACGTTTTTAGTTTAGTTAGTAATAGCAAATAATTAACGAATTTGAGCTTCTGCGCATGAAGAAGCAAGCCGCCAACAGAAAACAAATGAGCCTTACTAGTTAGGTAAATGTTATAACAATGACATTTTACAGCTTTAGTTTTAAGATGGTGTTTAGTGCTGTTACAAGACTAGTTTAGAAAAGACCACACTCTAATTTATGAAAAATTTTAAATAAATAAAAATTTAAAATGGCCATTTACGTGACTCTTATGATGTTTAAGAGTTGCTTTTGACAGTCTAAACTATGGGGCCGTCGCTATTATATATTGCAATTTTCGCAGATTTAAATTAGAAAGCAAAAAAACAAAAACATTGTTTCCTCCAAAGCAAAAAAGTTCATCTCTTTTAATGTCCAACACGTTTACAATTTTAATAGATTATGTTTCGAGTTTTGTAGTATCAGTATCATCTATTTTCTATGTCTTCTCTTTACTGCGCATGTCTGGCGATTGATATCGCATTCCTGGAAAGCGATACACAGAGAATAATTAAGTCAGGTCAGGTCAGGTCGCGATACACTTGAAACACCGTGACAGATGACAACATTTCTGAACGTTTTACAGTGACCTGGGTGTACCTCAGTAATGTTTCTGAACGCCGCCATAATCTATGATTGAACTCGGCGCAGAGAAGAGGGAAAAGAAATGTCATAGGTAACCTATAGTTCTCCCACCAAAATCTTCAAAAAAGACAAGGCAAACAACCAAAATGTCACAATTGACAATACACGTACACAGAAAACAATAGACTACCTACGTGATGACGTATGAGTTAATTGTCAAACACAAAAGTTATGTTATGTCATAAAAACACTACGACTGTTAACAACAAAGAGTTTGTGATAAACAAGTTCTAAAAAATGCTAAACGCTAACCTCATATGCAACTGTCTTTCCTTTAACCTGCTTTGAAAGTTTTGCAAAAGTGTGTATTGTCGCAATAGATAACAAATTTCGTTGTGTTTAAGATATACGCGACTTGGAGTTTTGGCAAAACTAAATTGCATCAATGGGAAAAAATCCCAGAAGCGCAGATTGGATTTGGAAACTATGGGTGTGTGGCTCTGTATAAAAAAAGTTTTTCGGCGTACCGATTTTTGGCAAAAATTACTATTGCCTTAAGCATTTATCAGGCAAGATTTCTAATAATTTGCACATTGAGGGCTTTGTAAATCTTCGACATGAAAGATTTTAAAGATATCTTAATCATGTAAAGGTAATTGGTATAATGAATCGAAAAGTTTCAAAACTAATGTAGTTTATATGTTTTTAAAAATTAAAAACAACTAGTTGCATATTACTTTGTAAATGGTGCCATAAAAGCCCTTGCGCTAAAAACAATTATTGTCGATGTATGAAACGCAAAAGCAGCTTGGTTGACGGTTGTATCAACCGTATGCAATCAGGTAACAAATAACAAAAGTGCTATAGATGCACTTGTTTGTGATTCACAAACAAGTGCATCTATAGTTGTGATACGCATAATAGTGTGGAAACACAGGATTATGTGTTTGAAGTAGACGGACAACGTATTATTGCCCTGTATGATGTACTACACCCCCTAAACACAATGCAAGACACATTACTGTTACGAGATAACTACTTTACAAAAGCAACAAGGTGTTGCTAGAGTAGCCTGATAGAAAGACATAGAAAAAGCTTGGGAACATGATCATGCGAGCTAGCAACTTAGCGGACTGCGGAAGTTGACCGAATTACACCGTAATAAAAGTGTCAATTGCTGTCCAAGTGTTGAGTCATTATGTAGCATTGGTTCTAAAGTTGCTTCTTAATGCCAGTAAGTAAAAGGCAACTGTTTTGTTATTTATTAACTTTTATAGACGTCTTTGAGCTTGAGGCACTGTATAATTTATACAATTAATGAATAAAGTGTCAATGGATCTGCTGGCGCAACGTCAGTGTTAATTGGAAATGCAGACAATAAACACCTACAGCTATGGAGTTCTATTATTAGCCAGCATGTTTGTTTACGATAAACAAAAGAATTGAGAGCTCACTTTTAAAATTTTCAAGCTTCTAAGTGCCTAACTGCAGAAAGATGGATTCACTTATCTTAAGCCTCGCAGTTTTAATCAAGACACCCTTGAATTTTTTTTTTTGGGAAAATTTTGTTTTATTAGCATTTACATCTGTGCAGTTGATACTATGTATAAACTATATTTTTATAGTTTTTTACTTATGCTCTAATTATTTACTTCCAGCTTTTATATCTTTATAGGTTTTACTTAAAATTTTGATTATATACTTTTAGCATTGACATTACAGTGCTACTGTGCAGTGATAGCTACTGTATTTTTATGGCTGCTTTACTAAGTATTTCCATAACTTTATCTGTATTGCTATATTATATTCTGTTTGTTGTTGTAAACACTTCTTCACTGTTTTCGATGTTGACAATATAAGTAAATGTTGGGGGTGTAGTTACTAGGGTAATGAAGCAAGATTCAAACAATTTTAGTATTGTATTGTTTTGCATTATTGTTAATAGTGTGTTAAAATCTAGCTAACACACTATTTTGTATTGTACTTTTGTTAATATTGTAGCGAGGTCGAACATTTCAAAAAGGTCAGTCATGTGATAGAGGCTTCCGGAATTTTCCAGACGATCCATGCCGAATGCTATATAAGCGAGCAGCGGAAACAACCGAGTAGTCTAACTTTGAGTCGCATGGAGTGAGCGACACGTACCGGATGCTATATAGATATTAATGTACAGAGTTCATATAAATTAGTGTAAAATTAATAGTGTTAGTTAATTATATTAGTATATAAATAAACCGTATAGCTATCACGCTACAATATACAGGGTGATCAACAGGAACTGAAGCTGTTGGTAATAAATGACAGCTAAATATTCCCAAAATTTGAAAACATTTTGTGCATTGGTGTTGGTACTTATTGCGTCAAAAAATTTAGGTTATGTTACAAATGGTCGAGACATCGAACTTAACACGATGCGATACACGCAAAAAGAGTCACATTGAATTAATTACAAAAATTAATTCGTTGCTGATAGTCTTGGGGATGCAGGGCTTGGATCCGGGAAAATTTGTATGGATAAAGCTTTATTTTTCTCTTTAAAATCGTCATGCAACTTCCATATGAATAGCCTGTGAAGTAAGGAAAAGGAATGACAGGATTTTCAAAGGTAAGGATTATTAGACCCTGCATTACATGTGCCTAACAAGGAACTTTGGATACGTGTTTTAGAAAGAATCAAACCTGTTTGGAGTGCAAGCTTTCGCACAGACTTTGGAGGACTTTGTTCCATTCGAACTCAAACATCTTTGACTACATCTTCTGTTAGTGTAGATGTTCGTCCCGTATGTTTGGCCTTTTTTACGTCACCTGTTTGTAAGTAACGTTCCACCAATCTCGTACAATGCTGCCTGAACATTACTACTGTAATATCAACAACGGCCTCAGGAAACAGTTCTTGAAATTGGTGGAAGGCCTCATCGGTGGAATATTGCCAACCGTTGGCAGCATCATGATGGCCAGTACGAAAATACGCGATACCAATAAAAATGTCTTGTTCTAGTGTGAAAACCATTTTAATAAATCAATTATTATAAATGTGACGCTTGATTTTAAATTTCGAAATTGGTTGTCAAAATTGACAACTGACAATGTAGTGGTACCAACTTCATTGAGGTTTTAATCAAATTGTCAGTGTTACCAACAGCTTTAGTTCCTCTTGACCACCCGGTACATATTTATTTGATGTTGAATGTTTGATTTTCTGTGAATATTCAAAAACAAGCGGCGAGCGACTGGGACCAAGTACGACCGAATATTGACGAAGCATAATTAGTACCGGACACAAAACGTAGAGCGGCGCCACCGAAATATTCTAGCCATAGATTTACTATAACAAGATACAGCCATGCACTGGGATAGTCCGTCAAGACGTACCGTCTATTGCCCTCATTCTCAACTGCATTAGTATTCGATAGCGCTATCCTTTAGAGAGGTTCCTACCAATAGCAAAGCAGTGGACGCAAAATGACATTTATTATTTGACGATTAATTGAATTATTTTGACATTTATCATTGTCCTCGTGTTATAGGTTATGCCTCGTGTCAAATTTTGCAAAGAATCACAGTAATTTGTAAACAAAACATGTTCAATCTCTGAAAAATTAGACATAACCTATTGTCAAGAAAAATATTTAATAATTTGTAAGTAATTTTTTTTGTTAAGGTTTAATCTCAACTTTTATTTTCTTTAATATATATAATTGTAAAACGAATTTAAGCATACACACCGATGAAAGGATATTTTTTCACTTGTGAAAGGATTATAAGAAATAGATCAAACAATACAGGATCTCATTTTGAATATAAATATTCAAAAATTGAATATGTCAAATCATTGTTTGTCAAATGAATTGACAGCGACGATCGTCGACTAAAATCGTGCGTATTCGTCTATATAAAAACGTGCGGCATTCGACAAATGTGATAAAAAAGATGGAAGATGTATTTATTAAATATAGAAAGAAATGGAGAGATGTACCAATTTCTTTGATATGTTTTTTAAGAAGCGAAGTATGTTTAGCATGCATAGCTATATCTAATGTATTAAATCTATGGTTCTAGCCAAAGCCCGTTGATTTTATAAAGTACCGACACGAGTTCAAATTCGCTTCGGTAACGATTCATTTTGCCGGTAGAAAACGCTGTGACAGTTAATAATGTTTATCACCATTTTGACATTGGCTTTGAGATAATATTATATTTTCTTATTTTCAAATAAAACACAAATGTCAATAATAATACATGATAAACATTAACTGTCACAGCGTCTCTTACCGGCGAAATGAAACGTTACCGAAGCGAATTTGAACTCGTGTCGGTACTTTATAAAATCAACGGGCTTTGGTTCTAGCCATAGATTTACTATAACAAGATACAGCAATGCACTGCAATAGTCCGCCAAGACGTACCGTCTATTGCCCTCACTCTCAACTGCATTAGTATTCGATAGCGCTATCCTTTATAGAGGTTCCTACCAATAGCAAAGCAGAAATCAGTAGACGCAGAGTACGCTACGTCAACATGACACTAGAATTATTTTGACGTTTTTTTTCAAATTTTTTTAATCACATAATTTGAACAGAAAACTTAATTCAATCACGTAAAAATTGAAAATAATTATTGTCAATAAAAATATTTAATAATTTGAAGGTAATTTCATTTATTAAGATTTCAACCTCAACTTTAATTTTTTTCTAGCTTTCTAATGTTTCTCTATTTTCTTAACGCCTAACTTCAATTTTACAAATTCATAGGAAAAAAGTTTTTTCATTTTATTATTGTGATTGTTACGATGCAGTTGTGGGTTTGCAAGCTGATAAAAGATGAAGCGGATAATAAAGATTACATGGGTCTGACACAACTAAAAGTTGGTGAAATTTTGAAATTGAAATAGAGTTTTTTGATAAAATAGTTAAGAATTATTAGCACTGGTGACAAGACCAATTTACCAATAATTATTCATTCAAAAATAAAATAGATTTTTAACATAACTTTCATATTTTATTAGATTGTGTATGACAAATGTCAATAAGTTGACAGCAAAGCATTGCGCCGTTAATCGTCGACTAAAATGGTAGACATGCGTGTCTGTTTATTAATCACTATAGACTCATGTGTGACATACAACAAATATAATAAAAGATGAAAAATGTGTTTTATTAAATATAGAAAGAAATGGAGAGATGTACCAATTTCGTTGATGTTTTTTAAGAACCGAAGTATGTTTACCAAGCATAGCTATATCTAGTGTATTAAATCTATGGTTCTAGCCGTTACCTTACTATTACAGATTACATCTGTGGATTACATTATGGAGAATGTTTTTGGTTATGTTTCTTGAATATTTTTTAATTTATTATATTTTGAATTTAGTTTGAGGGAAAGGACATGCCATGTGAGTTTAAATGCATTTTAAACTTATAAACTATTAAATTTTATGTTCTAGGAGAATCATGTTACCTACATACAGCTGATTCGTTACATTTATTAGACGGAGACCATAATTTATTACATTTCTTTTCTGCAAACCTACAATAATGTTATGCAAAAAAGTTCAATCTTTGAAGCGGTCGACTCCGCTTAGGTTGATTTCCTCGGACGTTTTTTTCGATAGATTGCCAGCTTCTAAAAAAGTCAAATATTTACCCAACCCCAACAAAAAGCGTTTAAAAGCCGAAAAAACTTCTAAAGTTTCAACGAATGAAATTGAGCCTGGGGTGCGACTAAATGCTTTTAATATACAAATGCTGTCGCAGAAAATTTACGACCAAGTGTTTAAAAACAAAAACCATTTGAAATTAAATCCTGCAGTTGTGGAACAGTGTATTAAGGATTTAAAGAAATATAATATGTTGGTGGACAGCAAAAGTTATCAGCCAGAAGTTGATTTTAAAGTACCGCCTTTAGAAGGGAAAGATATTGAGGAACATTTTCAAATAATTGGAAATCAACAAAGTGGTCCGTATAGAGAGATTGTTCAAAATTTGGTGTTGAACAAAATTCCCAAGCCACCTGATAAATGGCTTATGAAAGAAGGCTGGACACGTTATATTCCAGGAAAAGAGCCAGAGTCGGTGTCATTTCCAATGGAAGATGGTCTAGTTTTTGATGTAGAAGTGTGCATGTCTTGTGGTAAAGCTCCTACTTTAGCTACTGCTGTTAGCCATAAAGCATGGTATGGTTGGGTGAGTCAATCATTGATTGATGGAACTAGTAAACCTATTGATTTGCATCACTATAACACAGATTCTTTGATACCATGGGAAAGTACAAAAAAAAACCTCGGATATAAATTAACTGAACATATGAAAAAACCCAAAGTTGCAATAGGACACAATGTCTCTTTTGATCGAGCACGTTTGAAGGAGCAGTATTGGTTCGAAAGAACAGGAACACGGTTTATTGATACAATAAGTCTGCACATGTGTGTAAGTGGTTTGACAAGTTATCAGCGAGCCGTGCTTAAAGCAAAAACTGATGATAAAAATGATGAAGCTTGGAAAAGCTGCAGCTCTTTAAATAGTTTAGCTGAAGTTGCAAAACTTTACTGCGGAAAAACTATTTCAAAAGAAACAAGAAATCTGTTTGTGGAGGGCTCTCTTCAGGATATTAGAAATCAGTTTAATGAAGTAATGCAGTATTGTTGCAGTGATGTTCAAATAACCTTAGAAGTTTTGAAAGTATTATTCCCTATGTTTCTGGAGAGATTTCCCCATCCTGTAACGTTAGCGGGTATGTTAGAATTGAGTACTGCTTATTTACCCATCAATTCCAACTGGAATCGATATGTCAGCAGTTCTGATGAAGCTTATGAAGATTTTGACACCGAAGCAAAAATGCTATTGGCGCGTAGAGCAGATCAAGCTTGCCAGTTATTACACCATGATAAATATAAAGAAGATATTTGGTTGTGGGATCAAGACTGGGAAATAAAAAATATTCAAATGAAAAAATCATTTGCAAAGAATAAAACTGTTTTGGAAGATAACAAAAAAAAAGATCATGACGATGATGAAGACGCTTTTTTGGAAAAGAAATTTAAATATTTAGATGACACTAAAAAGTTTATTTCTAGACATAATTTTAATTATCTTTGTGGTTATCCTAACTGGTATAAGAAACTATGTACTAAACCTGATTCTACCTCCAATTGGATTCCAGGTCCACATCTTCTAAGTACGTCAATGAGAATTACTCCTAAATTATTATCACTTAGTTGGGAAGGCTATCCTCTACATTATCTAAAAAATAAAGGGTGGGGTTTCTTAGTGCCATTTGATGACAATGTAACGAATTCTCAAGTTCCAATTGAACAACTTATAAAAAAATGTCCTTTAACAAGAAACAGAGATAAAGGCGCTTTAGGCTTAGATACAGTGAATAACATATATCAATCACTTGAAGGCAATTTGATTCGAAAAGATTATTATTCAAAATTAAAAAAAGATAAAACGGGTGGTTGTTATAAGGGTTCTGGTATATGGTGCGGTACTGAAATTGAAAATTGTTGTTATTTTATTAAATTACCTCATAAAAATGGTCTGAATAGCAACGTAGGCAATCCGTTGAGTAAAGATTTCTTAATAAAATTTTCTGAAAATATCATAGCTGGAGATACTGAGAGTGCAGAAAAAGTGATATCTATTGCCAAGATGTTATCTTATTGGCGAAACACTCGAGCTCGAATATATGACCAAATGGTAGTTTGGTTAGATACTAATCATCTGCCTAAACATTTGCAAAATGGAACCACATACGGTGCCATAGTTCCTCAAATAGTAGTTTGCGGTACCCTTACAAGACGTGCTGTTGAACCTACATGGATGACTGCATCAAATATATTATCAGACCGTGTAGGGTCGGAGTTACGTGCTATGGTGCAAGCTCCTCCGGGTTATGCTATAGTAGGTGCAGATGTTGATTCACAAGAACTTTGGATAGCGTCCGTCATTGGAGATGCGTCTTCAGCTAAAGCTCATGGAGCAACACCTTTTGGATGGATGACGTTGAGCGGAAATAAAACAACCAACACAGATATGCATAGTGTAACGGCTAAAGCTATAGGAATTTCTCGAGATCATGCGAAAGTCATTAATTATGCTAGAATATATGGTGCTGGATTAAGATTTGCCCAAAAATTATTACAACAATTTAATCCGTCTTTATCGGCATCCGAAGCACGATCAAAAGCTACTAAAATGTTCAATCTTACAAAAGGAAAACAAATTTTCAATTTGAAAGAGGAATATTTTAAAAATTTTCCGGGAAAAACCTATTATAAATGGGAAGCTTTTGAAGCTGCAAAATCTTTTGGAAAATCTATTGATGATTTATTTTTAAAACCTATTTGGTTTGGGGGGACTGAATCTGCAATGTTTAATCGCTTGGAAGCTATAGCAAACACAGCAAAGCCATGTACTCCATTTTTAAACGGCTGTTTAAGTCGCGCTATTGAACCGAACATTGAAGAAACGGGCAAATATTTACCAACGCGAGTCAACTGGGTTGTGCAAAGCGGAGCAGTTGATTTTTTGCATTTGATGTTGGTTTGCATGAGATGGATTATGGCAGATAATGCTAAATTTTGTTTAAGTTTTCACGACGAAGTTAGATATTTGGTTTCTGAAAAACATAAATATCAAGCTGCGCTTGCCATGCATGCCACTAATCTGTTGACCAGGACATTTTGCTCTGTTAAAGTTGGTATTAATGATCTACCTCAGTCTGTCGCTTTTTTTTCATCAGTAGAAGTTGACAAAGTACTAAGAAAAGACTCAAAGCAAGATTGTAAAACACCATCGAATCCTCACGGTTTGGAAAAAGGATATAATATTCCAAATGGTGAATCTTTAGATATTTATGAAGCCATTGAGAAAGCATCTGGTCAATGTGCATCATGGTATGAATCTCTAAAAAATAAATCTCCAAAGCCATCACCAAATTGACTTGTTGCAAATTTGTTAATACATTGTTTTTTTTAACATGCTAAACACTCAATAAACTTTTTTTAGACTTTTGAAATTTTACTATTATTGATTTTGAGCATTAAGCCTTTATTGACTTGAATTGCACAGTTTACAACAAAGCGGTGTTCAAACTGGTGTTGCGCATGTACGTATTGGCCTTGTTTGTCACAAGCGCAGATAGTCCGCAGGCAACCCGACTGAACCAAAGATTTTCGACAAAGCCCGCCAGTTTTGTGTTCTTAGAAGTTCCTTGTTGTGCTTTTAAACTAACGAGTAAAAAAAGACATATTTCTAAAGTTTGTAGCAAGACGGCTCTATCGACAGCTGGTTTTGTTTCTTATAGTTATCTATTTCATTTTAAATTATATGTAAAACTAAAATCTATATATTCTCACATGGCTGGGAACTATGAGGAGAAAAAACACTTTTTGGTGAGCTTGTGTGTTTAGCTGACAAACTGTTATCTTTAGACGTCGACTAATAAGAGCCATAAATTTGGAGAATTTTTATGAAAAAGTACATTTTGCGAAGTACAATACTACGTTAAATATTTTTGCGATTTGCTTATGTCGGTGAAACACTGCTGTTTTCAGGTTGGAAATGGCCACAAATATTAAGAAGTGTTTTTGGGGTCGCACTACCGACAGACGTTCTTGAGACAGTCGCTGTTGCGCGCAACTTTATCTGCTTAAGCAAATAAAATTTCTTTCAAACTTACAAGGACTTTTATAAACATACTGCACAAAAATGTTAGTTAAAGTACAATCACTGCAAGAAGATAGTGCTATAATAATAAGAGACTAAATCGTTCACTTTCTTCAAATCGTCAGCTATCAATAGAGTGGACCAGTGCAACACACGCAGTCAAATATTGTTCACGTATATTAAACGTCTTATTGCTTGTTGATAGTTGAGCGGTGTTAAAGAGAAATCTTTCGTCTCAGAATGGTCTTATACCGATTGAGCTTACTATACATCAATAGTCATGAAGGTGTATGAAATCAAAAACAGAACTTAACAATTTTTATTTATTATTAAAAAATTAAAGTACCTTATTCAAAATAGAGCTAGTTATAATATCACATTTCTGATGTGGATATTACAAACCACACCCGTTAAGTAGTTTCCACATATGCCTCAAATACACTGTTTGCGTTAAGAAACGAAAAAAATATCTTGATAACTACAAAACTGCTACATAAAACAGACGCGAATTAAACTCCCGCCTCAGGCACAAAATGATTAAAAATTGGTCAAACCAAATCAATTGACTAATCTATTCACAACCTTGCGCTAATAAAAATACTAACTAATTTAAGATTCCATTTAAAACAAAAATAAATAAATTGCCAACTAAACATAAAGTAACAATGATTTATCACAAATTAAAACCGACCCTAATTTTTGGTTGAAGTCATCAAGAAAGAATTGGGTGTCAGTACCATAAATGATAGTATATCCGAGTTCTCTGGAGAGTTCATGACAGATGGCAATAAGACGAAATAAAGCTTTATAACAAAATACCTAATTCGCTTTGATATATTATTATAAACCCAAGTATTCCTGTCATGTGAATTTCGAGTAATCCCCGGAATGTCAAAACAAAAGGTATAACAGTATGCACACAGTGCTGTTTCATTTATATAAATATTATATAAAGCTTATTGCATGCAAACTTTGAACACTTCTACTGATGTTACATCAGCAATGTTGGTATAGTCTTTTTAACATTAAGTAGCAAACTTAACAAAGTTAATACTTTCTAAAGTCACAGCCTATCTAATATAGATAGTATCCTTCACTTAAATTTTCCTTAGTAGATTTCTCCACCATTCTCCATATTCGATAATAATTTTTTCTTGTCATCGTTTTTATTTTGCAAGCAAGTTAATTGGGTGGGCTCAAAACAAGGCTGAAAATCATTACATTTAGTCAAGAACAAACAAAAATATATGACAAAAATACCGTTTCACAAATATTCATGTTACAACAGTTTTCAATGGTAATCTCGCATTGTTCTGTTGTAGGTTGAGGCCTATAGGTGAGAGGTGTTACATTTTTATTAACAATGATACGCTTCTTAATTCTAGGCCTTCGTCGTAAAGAGCACACATAACCCAGCAAAATAACTATGCCAATTAGCGAGACCAACAAAATGCAACTCAGTGCTAGGAATGCTGTGTCTTGAAAGTGATCAAAGAATTGTTCTGATTTGGCAAAGAGGGGAAGAGCGGTGAAGTTTGATTTGTTAGAATCGGCCGCCCCATTTACACAACTGAAACAATGAAAATTCTATATAAATAGTGATCCTTGCAGATAACTCGGTTCCACTAATTTATTATATCTTGAGATACCTAGACGTATAACATATACTACTCCAAATGACATAACGTTATATGATCCTTCCTACGTTGCAAAAGCTAATACTCTAACAATTACCACTTCCCACAACACTATAAATCTTCAGCTTTCACCCTTCAGACAGGCGGCACAGATTTGGCTTAAGTAATATTTGTCCGTATGTTTATCATGTGTAACGATTGACAAAACATTCGGTATATTATTAATAACTGTAAAAAATTGTAATAAATTGAACTAATTATGACTAACTTTCAAAATTTTTTTTTTTAAATATCTCATCTTATCTGCCGCTTCTAAATATCTTGTACGATTCTGATTAATCTGTCGCCACCTGTTCAAAAATTATTAACAATAACGTTTTGAGTGATGATTTGAGGAATTCGTTTCACTGTGCAGTAATCGGGAATTATAAAAGCAAAATTTTAAGTTGGGCCGTATAACGTTATTTCACTGGTGCTAGTATACAACAATTTGTTTCCAAATAAAAGCATTGTATTCTCTTATTCATTTTATGTTCTCCCAAGAATAATTTCGAATGTTTTTATTTAGTTACTACTACTAGCAAGAAATAAAATAATACAATATTTATTTAAAAATTATTGAAGTGCCGATAATTTGCACATGTTATGTCAAATTCGTGTGAAGCACGTTTCAAGATAAATAGATATTTTTAAATCTTACCGACAAACAATTTCTTTTTGCTCTGAAATCAAAACATCATCTTTCCTTTTCTGGCAGAAAACATTGCAGATATCATCGGCAACTTCGCAGCGACTTCCCGAAAATCCTTCCACACAGCTACAAGTAGGAACATCTCGAATTCCTAATCCTCTCCCACAAACTCCCCCATTTAAACAAAACCCTTCGCAGATATCAATTTCGCAACGTTTTCCTCCGAAATGCTTCAGACACCGACATTGTGGGTATCCCAGTGCAGAGGAATAGCAATCGCCGTGAACACAATAATTATGACACAAATTGAGTTCGCAAGCTTTTCCGGCGTAGCCTCGTGGACATTGGCAGTAGTTTTCTTTTCCTTTAATACCACCATTGAAACAAGTAATGTTACTTTCCGTCTGTTCAATAGAATCGGATACGAGCGGTATATCTTTCTCAATGATTGTTTTATTGTGACTATACAAAAGAATAGCTTTTTTTAAATTTTCACAATCAGCGAATTCTTTAATTTGAATGTTTTTTGCTATGATTCCTAACGGTTTTTCAACAAAATGACGTATTTGTTCGGGAGCGGAATAAGTATTGTTTTTAAGAAGTTTCCAGAGAGCATTATTATTAACGTCAGTCCAGTAAATAGCTTGAGAGTCTACAGCAACTCCAAATGGTTTAGAATGGGTGCCTTCGTGTACAACTTCACGTTCTGTTCCATTCAAATTAATGCTTTCAATAGTAAAATAGATGCCTTCTTTAATATCGGCCCAAAAAAGTCTTTGAGTTGAATAATCAAGTGATATGCCAGCTGGTCTGTGAATATCATCATCTACAAGCACCTCCCGTTGAGGAGTGCCGTCAAGTCTTGATCTCTCGATTGTAGGTCTGTTGATATCGGAATTTGTCCAGTAGATGTATCTATATTAGAATGTTATTATCAAGAATTGATCTAATAGAGCCTACTCGAGTCTTACCTGCGACACACATCAATTGTGATATCTTGAGGACTTGCATCTGTAAACGCAAAAAGAATTTTTGGTTGATACAACGTATCGTTTAAATGTACATAATTTATAGTTCTATTAATAGAATCTGTCCAGTATAAAATATCAGTGATGGGATCTATTGCTAAACCCTGAAATTACAAATTATTAGTACATATCCTGTAGATTTCTGCTGCGAAAGACTAACCTGGACATCATCTGGAAGATCTTCGATGATTGGTGCAGTTTCAGTCTGCTTGGAAAGTTCGACAGTGTAAATAGTATCATTCTGATGGTCCATATCACTGGTCACAAATTGATGACGAACATTGTCAAATGTTAAACCTTTTAATTTATTAAATTGTTGGACTATGGACCCTACCAAAGACCCATTAGACCAAAGTAAATCAATTTTATCATCATTAGCCACTGCCAATTCTGAAAAAAAAACACATATTGTACTATTCACAATGATACTTCAAAACTACAATCCATCATGATATTACAATAAAAACAAAATAATTGTCGCAATCTCTTACTCCATAATTGATAAAATATTATTCAAGAGGCAAAATACTATAGAGTAGTGAATATCGATAAGACGGCACAATATTATAAACTCATATCAATTTATTAATAAAAAGCAACAACCATAAATAACACAGAAAATTGATCAATAAAAAATCTTGAAATAGACAGCAAAAATAAAAGATATTAAAGATACAGATCCAATTTTGACACTAATACAGAAAAAGTAATCAAAATTTAAAACAAACTTTCCTTTTCACATAATTTATTTATATCCTTAGTAAAAATTAAAAATAATTATATATATAATTAGTTAGATTATAATTATAAATTATATTGCAGGAAAGAAAGACAAAAAGTAAGCCAAATACAACTTTTTATATCAAACTTTCTCAAAAACAATTTTCCGTATAACTGTTATTTCATTTTCTATGAATATTTAAATTTACAAGCTAAACTCTTAAAAAAAAGAAAATAACGTCAATCCTCTACATTCAAGTGATAATATTATGTTGACGCTGATGATAATAGTGATAAATAAGCAACGTAATAGTAAAAATATATAAAAATGTTGGTCACGCTACAATACATCATTTTGATACACATCTTGTTACACTCATTTATTATTATTGTTTTTCATCGCATTAATATTTCTTAAAAAAAGTAAATTGAAATTAAATAATATTCTATTCATAAATAGATTCTCTCAAATGTGTTACCATTGGTGTTACAATCAACAGAATCATTGTAGTAATTCAATTTTCAACGCTTATGCAATATTCATACATAAGTTACGAGGTTTAAAGGTCAATATTAATGGCATATTATCAGCAAATAAAAAACTAAGCAATTTATTTATTCGAACTAGCATTGACAAAACATGACATGGTAACAATAAAGCAATTGACTAAAATAGTTTCCAATTCAAAAAAACAACTCGGGATTCAAAGGGCATGAAATATGTTATATATTATATACTAGCTGATCATGATTTGGCATTTTGGTCGAAAATCGCTTAAATGAACACCTGCGGGCAGAACATTTGTGTTTTGTTAGAGTAGGTAGCATGTGACTAACGTTAACGCATGAAAAACTTTACGATTTAAGCTATTTTAGGATAAGATTCTTTATATGTATTATGGGTAGATTTGGAGAAAAAATATGTAATAATCGTAATTTTCCCCAATTGTCCATGCAGGCAAAGCCACAAGCAACAGCTAAGATTATGTTATATATTTTTAAAATGTGCTAATAATTTAAGCTGTGGCATAGTTTGAGAAAGAAAAAATGGGATTGCGGCTTGTTGAGAGTAGGTGCAAATCAAACTAAAAAGCTTATAATAATGAAGATTTACGATCACTGGCCTTCACTTCAGAAAAGCTGAACAATTTTACATCTCGCTCATCGTCGGCTATCTGTTTTAATAAGCCTACCTGCTAGTTATTACTGAAAAGAGATGCAGCTGCCAAAGTATAGTCGCCCAAAAATTGTTTTGTTTTGGGTGTCTATTTGGTAGAAGTTAATAATTTTCACAATAGGGACTAACTATCATTAGGTCATAAATAGAAGTATCACTAGAGGTTCGGTCTTATACAGAACCGTATTTTGTTAGTCAAAGAAACAGTTGAAATGAGATTTATGACGAAATAGTCCACAGCTTGCTGCCTTTAAGTCAATTGTTATTGCACTGTCATAAAAACAAAATAGTTCTTCTTGCACGACTTTACTAAATATCGTAAATCTTCCTTCTTGCAACCTTACAGTTTTATTTGCACCAAAAAACTTACTCTACTGCAAAAACCATTTCTTCTTTCTGAAAAACTATAGATAGGTACAGTTATTTGCAAAGTTTACGTTTATAGTACGACTTTAATAATTTTTTCTTCATACCTCGCTCGAAAGTACGTACTTTCGGCCCTAATAACAGAGCCAAAAGTTTAACTTTTAGTCCCTGTAAGATGAAATTCTTTCTGCCCTATAATAGCGGGAAGAAAGAATTCATCGTGTTTATTTATACTCGTAGCTATGTTATATGACTAGCAACACTCGCTTCGCTCGTGCCGCAAATGTCGCGGCAGGCATCAAAAACTGTCAGCATAAAAAATATAGCATTTAAAGTTAAAAAAATAAAGTACGTACTTTCGAGCGAGGTATGAAGAAAAATCGTATACAATACGCGGGACAGAAGTTGAAATCTCGGTCCTGCGCGCCATAATGCCCTCGGCTTCGCCTCTGGCATTATGGCGCGCAGGGCCGAAAATTCAACTTTTGTCCCTTGTACTGTAATATACTATTTTAACCACAATAATGATAGTAGGAACTTTCATTTTTCTGTGATGAGTCAATGTAATAAGTAAGTCAATCCCACACCCACATCTAAAGCAAGAATAAAATTAATATTTATTTAATAGTTTCTTCAAACTGTATAATGTGGTAAAAATTGCTTCAGATTAAATGCTAATAACTCATTTGGATAATGACACTATATTTTCAAAGTATAAAAATAATCAAAGCTTTGCAATAATTGAGCGATTAGCACACATTTATTTAAGTAGCTTGTGCAAATGACCTGTTTAAAAGACAACCTTGACATCTAATATCACCTATATTATTTATATAGAGAATAAACATATGTATGTATAATATTTAATAAAAAGTATGTCTGTTCTACTGCTCTAATAATTGTAAAAAATTTCTTCGTTTGTTTTAGGTGTTGGTTACTCGGTGATTTCTATCACAAGACTTACCAATTAAATAATTAATTAGAGATAAACACCTCTTCTCTCCATCATCATAGTAGCAAAATCATATTAAAATACTATCAAATAAAATTGCCATAAACCCTATTCTGAAAATAAATGTAACTCTGGAATGATCTTTTATGTAGCAAATATTGACATCCATACAGTAAATGTCTTTCTTTATTTAATGCTTTGCGTCATTAGGATCTAATAAAGTACTACTCAAGAGCTATTGTGTAGGATTAGTGGAGAAAGCATTACAAAAATTTATTGTTTGAAGCGATTTATTATTACTTACGTAAATGGATATTGCATACAAGTTTCAAAATAGACCTAAAATTCATGGAAGATTTAAATTACACAAAACCATATTCAACTGAATACAAAAGAATTTTGTATAAAAACATAAAAAGATAATTATATTTTTAGTATTATTGAAAAACTTAATATTATATTTACTGGGTTTTAAAGCAACGGTCAAGTGCAGCAAAACTTGAACTTGACCTGCATGATGAAAATGGTATTTAAGTTTATTATTAGTTGGAGATTTTTTGTGTTTTTCATAATATGTTTAAAAAATGTAATTTGCAAAGTAGGTAGTAACAATGCTTAAGTGTGATAAAAATTTATATTCCATAAAAAAAACAACTATTTTTCTATATTAATTTTGTAATGGTTTTTCGGGTATAAAGCTCAATTTCTTTTTTCAATTTCTTTTAGCACTTTAATCCTGTACTACAAAGATTAAGAAACCACTATGAATGAAATTAAAATTTTTGTAAAACATCATGTATATTTTAAATCTGTAAATAATATCAAAAAAAATTTAAATATAGTCTTGTAAAAGCTCAAGATTAATCCAACAGCAAACATTATTATATAATTATATATTCAGTATTAATAAAATAGTATGTATTTATTTCAGTAAATACATGCACATGTTCGAAAACTTATATTCTTCTAAAATATATCCTACTATGAGTTCA
This sequence comes from Lagria hirta, assembly GCA_947359425.1. NCBI lineage: Eukaryota > Metazoa > Arthropoda > Insecta > Coleoptera > Tenebrionidae > Lagria > Lagria hirta. The sequence continues at coordinate 7,694,573 of OX375797.1, read as the reverse complement.
CATAATCTTCCAATTTTGGTAAGAATATTATGACCTGCAATTCCAATAATGACGCTTTGATTACTCTTTATCTGCCATTGTTGGGAGTATTACTGGACTCACAAACTGACCCTCCCAAACGTTAAAGCTATCTATATCTTTTGAGGTCTATTGTTATACACCTTTTAACTTTATAAAACGTTTACAGAATTTGAAGTACTATACATAATATTGCTATAATTTCTATCAGTGACAACACTTATTACCATTTCAGAACAAAAGATTCAATTGTCATATCTTAATAGTCTTCATGCTGAAGTGTCAATCACTTTAATCATCAGTCAAAATCAATCACAAATTCAACCAAAACAGATAAGAAGTAAGATTTAATGAATAAATGATTTTGGGCAACTCTTGAACATTCTGCAATTAACGAACGTAGTAAATCTTGAATGATAACAAAATATATGATCGCTAAAATAAAATTAAATAATTCCCTTAGTAGGAAAATAAACATGTCCTATATTATCATAAATCCAACACCTAAATAACATATAAACATAACACTTTTATAAACAAACATGATAACTTCAAGTTTCATTATTATTGCTGTGTTCGTTCGGTAATTAGATTTGAAAGTCGAACTTGGAGTAAATATTTTAGAAAGAACATTGACACAAAATTCCACATCAAAAAATTGAAGCTTATAAGAACTTTAAAACTAAAAAAAAATTTGTATCAATCTTTATCAGCCTGTATTTATATCAGTTTTACCTGTAAAAAAACCTGTATTTTTATTAATGCTAGAAATAAATTTCCAAATTATTACTAAAACTTTTATCTGAGTTTACAGCCGCCAGTTCAAAAAAAAATAAAAATATTCATTTTTATAAGATCCAAAGTTTTCAACCTTTGGCTTCGTCAAGTTTATCAAAATTTTTAGATATTCTTCAAAAATTGTTTTGCAGTTTGGTATATTTGCTTAAATACGTAATACCTACTTCAGGTATGTATTACTTCCTCAATGTTTTATTTAAACGAATTATTCTTGTTTAGGCCATGTATGTTGAGATTCTTATTTTTTTTATTGGGTTAAAAAACATTTTGAAAATCTTGATAAATCAGAAAATAATTTGATAAATATGTTGATCTCTTATTTATGTTCAATCAAAGAAAATTCAATACGTTTTTCCACATAAAAACATACTCTAAATTTTGATTAAATTTGGAGAAAAATCAATTTTGTAAGCTAAAATAGTGTCGGATGGGCCATCGACAAAATATCGGTGCGGCAGCAGAGTAACGAAACATGAATTAAATCATAAAACTGAGCACATAAGACAATTTCAACAAAAAAATTACTGCCGTTCTAGATTTTATGCTGACTTGAAATATGAGAGGACCATTAAGAAACAATATACTAAAGATATTGCTTACATTTTTCAACCAATCTTTTTCGCTGCTTCTGGAAATGTATTACATATTATATCTTCAAAGATTCTCAATTTTATAAAATTTAAGTTTAATTTTTAAAGCTTTTACAAGTTATACAATATTTCTACAAATTTTTGTCCCTTTCAGTATCTTCAATGTTTAAAGAATATATATGAATTTCTATTAAAATTTGTTATCAACTTGCGTAAGAAGGTCACCTTTTTATTATTCTACCAAAATTTTAATTTTACCTTAACACACATTTTGCAAAAAAATAACAACAAAAAATGTCGAGCTTTTTTCTAACAGGACGATACGACAGCTTTTTGCTTACTTAGAATAGGTATTTACCCCAAAAAACAAAAAGACATTTTTAGTAAAATTTATTTACGTATAATATACAAGTTTTCATTCATGCTACTTATACTCATTGTGCCAAGCGATTTAACCAAAAAAAGATACACTATAAAATTTAAATTTTTTTAAAGGTTCCAAACAAATTTATGAAAGTCCCAATTGTTTTCTGAATGAGAACACTCTCGTCGTTAGCCCTCGTCAGTTGCACAAAATAAATCTTCAACAGAATGAAATCATTTGCTATGTTTAAGTCGCCAAAATTGGAGAAAGTGATAATATTTGAAGATAAAGACTATTTATGACTTTATAACAATTTCAGGTATGTAAACAGATTACAACAACAAAAAATTCAAAACTTAATAAATTAATCATACAGATGAACATATACCTTCTCTAAGTCGGCTAAAATAGCTATTTGCAACAAAATAAATAAATTTTGATAAGCTTTTTAACATGACATGATACCGAAGATGAAACAACCGCTTGATTTGTCAACTAAAAAGCCTTACCATACATACTTCCGTTTTACTAGGTTTAACTGATCATATTAGAAAATATTTCAATGGTAATGCCACTTCCAGGTTGTACCGGAACGTCACTTCCGTTATACCTAAGGTTGAATTCAACGTTGTAAATACAATAATACAATTTTTACTTGCAGACAATATTAGAACTTTTAATTATAAATATATTTGATAATACCATTGACTATAGCTATATATTTAGATAGACAATATAGAGACTTAATGACTATTTTCGGCCGTTAAGCATCATCGAAATAAATAAACTATTAAAATTAAAATACAAGAATCAAAGTTGACAAAATGAAGAATTATTTTAATTGTTTAGTTTAATAAAAAACAAATTATTGGTATTTAATGACAGTTTAAAGAGCCGAAATTAGTATTATTAGAAATTCGCTTCTCTGAAAATCTTTTAATGATTTGTGGCTTATAGTTTTTGAAAAACCAAATGCCTTTTTTTTTATCTCAATTTGTTAATAACGCACAGATTTTTCTAGATCTTATTATATTTTGAACATAAGAATCAAATTATCACAATTTTTCTTGAAAATTGAATTAAATATAACGTAAAATAGAGTAATCGCAAACAGTTTTTTATAAAATATAAACATTAGAAGTCGGTTACTTGATGATGGTTAAATCCAGATAACATCATCAAGTCATAAAAAAAAATATTAAAAGTTTGCTCGCAATCAGTTGATTGGAGATTTGGTTTGGCCCTTAAGGCTCCTGTGCAGTGAAAAGAATTTTCAGATTTGGATTGGTCCCGCAACCCAACTTACACAGTTTTATGACATAGCCAGTGACTGACACGTAATAAACCAATAACTACATAATCATAATATAGTTGAGTCGAACTTGTTGATTTACAACACTACCTGATGTTTGAAATTTAAGATAACTTCTCCGAGATGTTTTGGTAGAATCGTTTAGATAATTTAGACGAGTATAATTCGGTAAAAATAGAAAAAAATTATTTATTGTAAATTGTGCTCATTATATTTTTTTGAAAATATATAAGACTATGATGATAATTATTATTTACAATAAACATTGATTAGATTCTGTTGAAATCTACATATAAACTAGAACTTTATAAATTACATCTACTTATACAGAGTGGTTTTTAAAAAAACTAAGCTAAAAAAATGCCAGGCTCTGCAGTATTTTTATTTACACCTCGATTTTAAAAATTTACAACAAAATATTTAAAAAAATTATAGATTGTCATGTCTTTGCTATGAAAACTAATATCGTTCAAAATAAATATATATATATATATATATATATATAATATAATACCATCTAAATAATGTTGTCACCCGTAGATATCCCTAATAGGCAAATTGCGCTTTAATCTAGAGTCTAACAGTTCAGGTAAGAATGATAACATATAAAAATTTTGCAGCTTGTCAAACATAAAATTTTTCCAAAAATTTCTATCGCGAGAAATTATTTCGCAGTGATAATCTTTCTGGGTGTATATAAAAAAATAATAAAATTCTCTATTAGTAACTTCCAGCTGTCCCTGAATTTGGAACATATAATTATCTTTTGGCTTTAACTTAATTTTATTGTTATCGTCTATTATGTATGCAATACGAAATTTTTTTTGATATAATTGCTTCGCGCACTGTCATATCTTTAGAAGCATACGGACATTTAATTTCTAATATAGCATCTTCATCAACAAGACCATCTGGTGAAGCACCTAAAAATTTATAGTCCGGATGAATAAAAATACCACAAGAATATAGTAATGATTTAACAAGATTGGCGGTTGATGTAGTCGGACGCATTTTACATATTCGGCTAAAATTGCTGGCGGTTAGACGAAAGTATTTTTGTTTAAACCACTCAGGATTTGAACTTTGTCCGCGTGTAACCTCAAGCTTCCTTTTATTTTTTGTCTTTTTTGAAATTTTTTTGATGAAACAAAATTGTTCAGTGTATTTTCTGCAAAGTTTGTTTTTATTTAATTTTTCCTGAACTTTATAAAAAAATGGTCGTTTATTATTAAAATTAGAATCTGCCGCAAAACATCATGTTTCATATGATTTTCCCAGTGAAAAATTTATTCGTTTGCCCCCCACTAGTTTGTTCACTATGCTATTATAACATTCGGCGAAATTTGTATCGACATCATGCAATAAACTAGAAGCATGGCTAGCTACTCGATTGACGTAATTTTCAAAGTCTGAAAAAATCGTACTTTCTTTAAATATATTATATAGGTTCTTTTCCCCAGGCTTCTGGCCTTTGCAAAAATATTTATATAGGTTATTTTCATCTTTGCAGTTATCATGGCAACCTAATATGTGCTTAGGACTGTTTAAAATATCCTCTTTTAAATTATTTATTTTCACATAAGTAGGAAACGTTTCTGTCCGCCTATGTTTAACAGCACTTACTATAGCAGTTCTAAAACGTAAAATACTAGTTCGTATAAATAATTTTAGCACATTTTCAACCCTTGAGCTGTTAGATAGTTCACGAATTTTATTGCAATAATTGCGAAGAATGTGATTCCTACATTCAATTTTTTCTACAAAATAGTTTGGTCCATATGGTTTAGAATCCCTAATTTTTTTATAAACGCTGCTATCACCGTCTCCAATTATTTTATTATATTTCAAGCCATGCGTTTTCAAAGAACACAAAAATCCATCCACAATGATTTGTGATTCCATAGAGGTTGATGTTTTTTTCCAATTTTTACTGCAGTTATGGGTAGGGATGTCTCTTTTGGCAACTACATGTTTTTGACAAACACGACAAAACTTGTTTTTGACACCTACATATAAAATTTGTTTGGTTCGAGCTCCTATAATACAAGCAACTCCAGATAACGCATTATAATTGGATTTGTATGACCGTTTCTGACTGTGCAGGTAAACAGGGTGTGTAGTGAGGGTGTCATTTAATCTCCTACCACCATAAATTAAAAATTAGCTACCGGCACTTCAAGCAGAGAGATGTCGTAAATCTTTTCACGTTTAGACGAATTTTTGTGTCTAGCGAACAAAATGAATATATTGTTTTCTTGATTAAATCAAAAAATAAGACAAAATAAAAAAAAATAAAAAGACAGCGAGATAGATATTTATATCATTGCTTAGATGCAACAAAAATAAATATGCTACAGTAAATGCTTTCGAAGAAAAGTTGAGTCAAAAGTTTTGACATATTAATTATTTCCCTTACATCTAGCAATTTTTTTAAAAATTTGATAGCAAGGCGCGGTAGATTATTGTATTTTAGATAAGATGAAAATGCGGAATTTTCTTCAAATTTAAACTAAACCGAAATAACTTGCATCAAAAATCAGTCATTTTCATGTCCCAGCGCATAGGAGTGCTGAAGAGCCTTAATGCTAGTGGAAAAGTGGAAAGCAGTCTTAACAAAAGTCATGTTGTGCTACAATCAGGCATAGACTACCTATTTCAAACACACTTAATCGTGTGCTTATATTTTGTTTTTTTTTCAGCAGGAAATATTATTTACTTCTTCAGTAATTTCAGGTTTCAGTTTAATCAGATTAAGTATACCTTCTAATTATATGGCGGAATATAAGAGATTGTTATATAATTGAATTATAAGCCAATTGACAATTATACCGGAAATAAACAAGGTAGGTTGTAATTTTCTAGCAAAAACATGTACATACTGACTTTTTATTTATTTAATAAAAAAAGTAAGAAAACATCTCCGAATAGTATTGAATCACGTAAATTTAAAGTTTCTGTGACCATAAATAACATCAAAACATGACAGTATATTGACTACATGACCTGTATCAATATTTATTAAGAGTAGTTGAATATTAATTAATTATTTTTATCAGACTAAAAATTTATTATGGTAGCCAACTCTGGACAAATGAAATGCCGATAGAAAATAAAAAATAATCGGTTCAATTAAACCATTAACCTACCCAAAAGACATCATAGAGACAACGCCTGCGTAGAAACGGCCAAAATCAATGAAACACGTGCTTTTGGACGTGCAGCCGGTCACGTAGACATAGAATACAGAAAGCTCATTTTACTGTTTTACTTTTACAATACGATGATCTTTCTTTGCAATTAAAATGCCTACGAAACTTATTTGCTGAATAAACATTCGGATTTGCATTTCACAAGCAACAACATTCCGCGCCTGCACAAAGCGGATATTTAAAATTTGAGGTCAATTATTGAAAGATTTCTTTAGGCGCTGCTTTTCCTAAGCCTATTCAAGGCTTTCGATTACCTATTAAAATTATTTAATATTGGAAACGGAAAACTAAATCGCAAATGATTGTTTAGATAACTTCCTTGAAAAAGGCACGTGGCTTAATATTTTCTATACCCACAATCTAAATCTCAAGTCGAGTGTTCCTCATGGCTTTTCCGTTATTTAATAATAAAGCTGTTGGGCAATATGACAGGAAAATGCAAGGAATTTTTACCAACAATAAATAAAAAAAAAACTCTATTAACAAGATAAGATCCACACTATCTTTTTTGTTCATGCACTCAAATTATCTGAGCAGAGTAATCGAGTAATTTGTAATCATACCTACCCAGAATATTGTAAAATCAGGATGGAAGTATTTATTTTTACACGGAATTCTAATGTACATCTACAATAGCAACAGCGCATTATGAAATTATTAAAAAAATACAATTTTTATATTATATATAAAGTTACTTAGTAAAGTTAAGGCTACTTACTTAAAAGTAAAGTCAACGTATATGAAAAAGGTGTTTATTAATAAATTTAAGATGTAATGACTTTAAATGAAGCTTTTTGGAATATCTTTAATTATATGTACACATCTATATTCAAAAGTGCAGTCTCATAAAGTGCGCTTTTTTGTTTTTCAACTCACTTGTCTTCAATCAACAATTTATTGTAGAATCATTATTGCATAAAAATATAAATTTTCAAAGTTTTTGAAATGATGATTACAAAAATAAAGATGAAAAACTTAAAAACAAAACGGTAGCTAGTAAAAATGAAGTTGAAGGCAAAACATTTCAAATTTTCTTTAAAATTTCATAAAATTTACGGCAGAGATTTATCAAAAATGAAATTAACGTATCTGGCTTGAGTTGCTGATTAAAAATTGCGTTGATTATAATTTAGAGAAGGTGCTACAGGGCATATTATAAATTGCAAATTAGAAAAAGAAATCGACCTGTTTCGACTTTTTCCTACATAATAAACTTTTTACCCGTAGTATATTTCGGGCATACTGAGTGTGAAAGCAAAACAATAATAAAAATAAATAAATTATTAAAAAAAAGTTGGAAAATCATTGTGGAATATAAACTTAGCTCATAAATTAAACATAATATTTTAGAAATTTCAAGTTTTAGTAGAACAAATAATTGGAACAAACTAAAAGAAGAATATTGAGCCAAAGTTCAATAACATGAGTTACAGAGGTACATAGGTACCTATTAGAATTTGCATTTATCTTTTAGAGCCGGATATCACCTTAAGTCACAAAATAAGTCAGAAATTAAGCCAAAAATTATAGATATCTTGGCTTGATTGAACTGGACCAAACAGGTAAAAAGTTGACTTGAGCATAATTATTATCAACTAGCTGGCCCGGCGAACTTTGTTCCGCCTTAGTTTTGTTATTTTATTTTTTATTTTTATTTTTTTTGTCATTTGTTTTGTTATTATTTATGTCAGATGCGTTTACGTTTTATATTGTATGTCACGTCACACGGAATGGGATAAAAAATATTCTTTGTTAGGCCACTGGTTCTAAACAACCACTCCACCAATTTTCAGCCAAATCGGTCATAAATAGATATAGATTTTTAAAATAAACGACCCCAAAAACTATAAAAATGATACCCAAATTAATTATTCACATTTATTACCTTTATCACATTCATTTTACAACCCTCTTTAACTTAAATATCATTTTCAAAATCAACGACCTGAAATTCCTCGAAAATACCCATATCGTTTTCTTACATTTTTATCCCTAGAACACTCTCTTTTCATCCTCCTAAGAGTAATTTTTTAGAAAGCAGGAAACATACCTATTTTTTTTTGAGAACTTAGGCAATTTATGGGAAAAATTAGGAAAACGACATCAATCTTTAGACATTTTGCCCTCTTTCCGCCCTATCAAGGAATGATAATATTTTACTTCTAAAATTTCGGATTTAAACATAGATATTATTTTTAAAATAAACAATCCAAAATTTTTGAAAATCATACTAATATTGGTACTTGTCATTTTTTGTTCCTATCCCACCTCTTTTTATCTCTTTGTTAATAAAAAGTATTCTATTCTTTTCATTCAAATCCAGTCATCATAATTTTCCATACAAACTTTCACCCAAAGTTGTTATATGGGAAGTTGTCTCATGGAAGACGATTAAAGACGGCCACTGACGATCCAAGATTCAACGCCGCAGTCGTACTGCGGCGTTGGCGTTGGTTGGATCGTCAGTGGACGGCTTTACATGTAAGTAAACGCACGGTCCGACTTTGGTTGGTGGTGGGGGAGTGGATCGATTTATTTGGAACGGTAATTTGCCGAGCCTCACCGAACGTTTCCGACATCGCAATCCTAATTTTGATTTAACCCTTCTTTTAGAGGGTGGTTTCTGGAATAAAAAGTATCCTATAGCATTCTCCTGGCTCTAAGCTACCACCTCACCAATTTTCAACCATATCGGTAAAGCCGTTCTTGAGTTATAAGTGGAGTAACTAACAGACTTTCTTTTATATATATAGATATGTACAGCATTTAGATTTTACATACCCCCAGTAAGTCTAAAGTGACTAAAGTAAACAAATCTGACAAAAAATTCTACTAAGTTACTTTTTAGTGGTAGCCTCCATTAAATTGATATTACATTTTCTTAGTGTAATTAATGTAATATAAAAAAAATAATTAAATTAAGCCACACGAAATAAAAGACAAATAAAGTAAGGTAATAAACTCTAATTGTCAAAATTAAATACTAAATTAGAATGAATCGAAATCTAAATTAAACTAAACTAGGATTATGCAAAAAATAACTTTCAACAGCTTTAGTCTTAGGCAATAAGACCAGCCTATGTGTGTGTAGGCTGATTTTGCAGAAAACAAAAAAAAAAAACAAGGAAAAATGCACTAAAATAAAAAAACTTTTCTTGTTAATGGTAATACTATTGACATTTAGGTTTTTATTTCAAACTAGCTCTAGTAAGCTACAAAAAATGGTGGATCAACTTATATTTGAAATATTCTGAAGAGGGTTTAAACAAAACAAAAAGTTATTAAATTAAGGAAGTTTCTAGTCATTAAAAGACGGAAAACACAAACTCTAAATCTATTCTTAAAAACAGTCACTCCAAACCACTTCTATTTTATATTTTCTTTATTCACATACACTTTAAGAAAGTGTTTAGCATTTAGTTTCGATAAATGGACACAGTTTCCATATTTAAAATAATAATAGACAAAGAAACAATAAAGAATATTATTTATTCAAGATTAATGTAATCAGTTCTAGTATTTCAAGGCTTTCAATTTTAACATTGAAACAAAACAAACAAAAAAAATTGTGTAAAAGATAGGCTTCCTTCTGGTTTAATGCAATTAAGATTTTAGTTCCGTTTTTCTTCATCATAAATAATTTATTAAACTTTTTCTAGTAATGCAAGTGCAAGATCTAACCTTGTGATCAATAATCGAGAAATAAAACAATTTGTTTTAAGTAAAAAAAAAATGGAACACATTTTAATGAAGTATTCAAGTTCAAACTCAAATGAACCGTAGAAATGAGTCATTTATTAGATTTTGGCGGAGGCGCCAGGGAAAATTTCATGGGAATTTCTGAAGAAACAACGCAAATCTAAGATAGATTGTATGACATTGAATTCATAATAATTAATTAAACAATATTACTGATTCAGTTTGCAATTTTTATTGTTATTTGTGTAACTAGTGTTAGTAGTTGGCCTGAACAACATGTTTTTTTAATTAATAGAAAATATTTCTTTTTCTTGTATAAACGTCAATTAATATATTGAAAAGGAAAGGTTTTCACGACCAAAATTCATTTAAAAATTGACATTTCTACAAAAAACAGGGTAAAAAAATTTGGTGAAATTAACGACGTTTCGCAGTCTATCGGTAGAAGCGTTTATCAAAACAGAAATATTAAAGTCAGAATAAGCTTGGTAATTCGACGTGTAAACCGGGCTAGGCTTGAAATTCATTCTAGAAGCTTATGCTATAACAGTATAAGTTTCGTCTCTAGCGCAATTCACACGTTGACTTACCGTGCTTATTCTTTTGCCGGTGCTGATAACGCCTCCACCGTTGAAGTGCAAAACGTCGACAATTTCACCTAATTTTTCAACATGGTCTTTTTCAAAAAATATCAACTTTTTGTTTCAATAAAGGCGTATTGCAATAATTCAGTACATATTATAATCTTTTAGTCTACAATTAATTGTTCTTTTATCAATAGCAACATAAATTTTTGCTTTTCGGTAAAACAATCAATCATACTCCATATCGCAACACAATAACTCAACTTACTGATATAACAATGCTTATTAAAAATACAAAATAATACTGGAATTATCTAACATGACATTAGTCACTAATATGCGATTTTTTCATACTTTTGCTGCAAAACTCAATACAAAATTTCAAAAATTGTTTCTAATTTCGTAACACAATAAATGTTTCCTTTTATACAACCATATGCACCAAATCTGATGCTTTTATTAGAACGCTATTAAAACAATAAAAGAAAGTAATTTTTCTACCTATATTATTTCTTCTAATAATCCGTACATACAATATTTAGAGAAATTAGACTGCTGCTCATAATAATCCCTCTAATTACAAAATAGTTATATAATACGAAATTTCTACATGTAGCTAAGATTTCAACAATTGACCCACCAGAGATTATATAAAAAAATTAGGTAAAAAACATAGAATAACATCCATTATTATTTTATGTTTATTTTAATTTAATACTTTTTTTAATTTTATTTAATTTATTTTTTTTATGCTGCTGTTTATTTTAATCAAATAAATGCTATAAAAAACAATATTCTAAAAAACACATCTGAAAGTAATAACCATTTAATATTTACAAAATATATGTACATAATTATCTTTCCCTCTTGATAGAGGTAAAAATAAAACACCTAGATGAATATAAAACAGCTTAAAAAACTACTAAACAAAAAATAAACAATCACAAAAAAAAATACCAAGAAGGTACAAAAATCACCATTACGTTTGTAGTATTTGATTTGAGATAAATTCATTCCAAACTGGCGGATGACGTTTCCCCACTCGCCCCACTGTATATATAAACTAACTGACTATTTTTTAGATTAAGGTAGTAATTTTAATCCATAAATAATTTAAAAAAGTAAAACATTCGAAAGATAGAAAAGTTTAGAATGCTTAAAGCCCAAAAAAAAACTCAGAAGATAAACTGCTACTTTTTTAATTTTTGTATCCAATGGTTATATTTATTTTAATTTTTTAGCATGCATTAAATTGTTGAAAAAAAAATCATCGCTAAATATTTGAAAAAAACTAAAAAAATATTTAAAAGTCACATTTTTTATGTAAAAAAATGTTTTACTTTGCATTTAAAAATAAACTTTATTGTAAACCTTAATTTCTCAAAATCGTTTTGTTGTTGGCCGCTTTTGGAGGTGACACAAATGCAATTGAAATTATAACTTTTAATAATTGTCGACATTATAACAAAAATTATCGATTGTCTAAACATTACAAAATGGGTCCTAATCGTTTGATCAACAATGTGTCAAAATTCATAAATTATCGCTTGTTAAGTTGTATACAGCTAGATTATCCCATGAGCAAAATAACTTGAGTCAATTTATTTTGGAAATAATAAAGATAGAACCGAAATGATACAGTGTTGTAATTATATACTATGTAGTTCTTGTATAAGCGGTTATAAAAAGCTTTGTACGCTATAATATATTGAAAGTTGATACAATCAATAAACAAAAAAAGTAAAGTAAAAGCAAAATCATTCAAACAAGATATACTTTTTTTGAGGAGTTCTTATTGGAATTTTTTAGCAAGCCGCAAAAGACTCACTTGAACACATTTGCAGTGACAATTTAAGTCATATTTCCCAAGTGCCGATTACTTCAGTATTATGGTAAAAATAGCGACATTTATCAGAATTAGAAGCTCTTTACATCAAAGTCAAGAAACCAGGTTTCTACATGTCAATGCTATAGGTCACTCCAAATAACATATTAATTCTGATAGAAATAATTTCGACACAAAAGAGATTTCACTATTACGGAAGTAATAGGCACTTTGCTCAAGTATAAGACCCACATTTTCATTGCAAATTTATCCAAATAAAGTTTTATTTCCAAGTTCCAATAAGAACCAAATAGGTCAAAAAATCCAGTTTGAATAAATTTGCTTTAGATTTATTTTTCTATACCTATGTTGATAGAAACCAAAATAGATAGATATAATATTACATATCTTCTTCCAATTGCGTTTCAGACGCAAATGTGACAGCTTGTTCATTAAAAGTTAAAAAAAATTAATTATAAAGGTAGGTACCTACTAAAAAAAATGTTCCAGCGATTGTAGACGCATCGTGTCTCTACACCTTTTTGGTATTCTCATTTAATTTTAGCGCCACTAATGTCGTGATATTAAAAATTATTACCTACCCCCTATTACAATCATACTGTAATAACCAACATTTTTGTATTAATAATAATAAATTTAGGGTTTTTCCTGCTAAAATTTAGATTTCAATAAAATTTGGCGATGGTTACCGCAAAAGCGGTTTATGTAACTAAACAACAAACCACAAAAATGTGATTAGAATGTACCTATCGTAATAAATGAGATAAAAGTGAGTAGAAATAATGGTAGATTACACGTGATAAAACATTTTTTGAAAATTTTTTTCGAAATTCCTCTGCCGCATTTCATTTTGGATTTTTCAAGATAGGCATGATAAGACGTTGGAATTATGGGATTATGTAACCTATGATTATAAAACATTCGCCTTGCTTAAATCGCTTATAATAATTAATAGCCAATTAATATTGTGAATATTAAAAGAAATTAGTAAAATTTGGGTGTACGTGACGAGTTCGCGAATCCTCATGGCGCGCGAAAATATCAAAAAATTAATATTAAGACTTACCCCAATCGTGATTTCCAACATCGGCAACGGAATAATGTAGAATTATTAATAAAACACTGACTTTAATAAACATTTTTTCGATTAAATTAAGTGAATTGATTGAAATTAGTCGAATGATTTTAGGATCTCGTGAAGCACGTGCCGCACACAGCGCCCGCCGAGCAAAATGCTGCCGTCACGAAGAGTCCCCATTCTATAGTTGACATTCGGTTAAAATGCGCATGCGCAGACCTGCTTCTACTAATAATTATTTAAATGTTTTTATTTTTCACTTAATATTCATTTACGTCAATTGAAATTGGGTTTTTAAATTAGTTTATAACTACTAAAGTAGAGTTATTTCGGAAATTACGTATTGTTTCGATTTTATTATGATTTTTCGGAACAAAAAGGATTTTTTTAAAAATAGTTTCATTATTAAAAGAAATGGTCTCAATGTAGGCTATGAACAATCAAAACATGTTTTATCAAATATTTATTAAAATAATTAATGTTTAAAAGCTCAGTGGCGTAACTCGGCTATACCATAGAATACCCCTGGAAAATTTAGTGTAAACGACTGTTCATGCTCAATCAACGTTATTAATTATATATTTTTAACAATAATATTACACATAGCTAGTTGATTTTGTAGTAACTTTTAATTTAATCAAAACATGTCTTTGCTCATGACTGATTTAAAGCAATTTCTATCTTTTAGCCGACTTCAGAAAAAAAGATTTTAATTTTTTTTTTTGCTACAAATTTCGACTGGGTCAACCCATTTTGATTATTCGTTTTATATTTACAATCTGGGTACTTTCATGAGGTCTCCTGTAACTTTGATTAAGATCTGAATAAAAGTTTATAAGATAAAAGTTAAGATTTTATAAATAAAAAATATATTTTACCTATTTAAATATAGAGCCCTTAAACGTGGTCTTTTCTAAACGTTGAGTTACTTTATGTGGGATAGGGGAAAGCAATAAATTATGTTTGCAAAGCAAAATTTAGGCTGAAAGTTATTGAGTATTTACGTGATTTTTTGAAAATCAGGAAAAGTAGGTATGACAGGTAGAAGAAGAGCCAACTGTTATCAATGTTTGTATTAAATTTGATAAACTGTAATAAATAATAATATTTAAAAAATAAATTATAAACAATTTGTAATCGGCAATAATTTATTTCCAGATTGTTCAAATTTACATTAGCAAAACAGCATTCAAATCGCTCTCTAAAAGGTAATACATTTTTAAAGTGTTAATAATTCCATCTAAAATGTTTTCCTAAAAATAAGCAAATAAACGTCAAATTTAAAAATAAATCATTTTATTGTTCCGTTTTTATTAGGTGCTATTGGTATAGTTTGAAAAAATTATATTAATTCTTGATTTCTCATGAGTCACAATCGTAAATAAAAAAAAAAACAATAAAAAAATTAATTGTAGTTTTAAAAGAATAGAAATAATAAATATAACTTTAAAATAATTTGATAAACGTGAGTTTCAAAAGTTTACACAAAAAAGTAAAAACTTATTGAGTTTTCGTACAGTGCAGTTTTTCAAGTCACTTTACATTCTGTATACATAATATCAACTAATTAGAAAGACTGAGAGTAGAAGACGTCAAAGAAGCAAATGAGCAAACCCAAAATTTTATGGCTTAGTCAAATAGAAATCATAGCTAAAAATAAAAGAAAAAAAAAACAAAAAAATATTTTGAAATAAAAAAAATAAAAAGAAAAGAAAATAAGATAATAATAATTTCCATTACCTTTAAAAAAATTTAAAAACAAAGAAAAAAACGGCTGAAAAAGATAAATAGAAATGACATAACAGAAAAATTATTTACAGGTTTTTTAGTTTCAAATAAATAAATTCAAGAACAAGCAAAAAACATGTTTTATTATTGAAAAAAAAAAATTATTTGACAAAGACAGTTATTATTTTTAAATCCAGCAAAATTGTTGTGCCTTGCACACAAGTAAGATTACCTAATGATAAATTATTTTTTTTATTAATGATTAAACTAATTAATAAAAATAAATAATAACTTAAAAAAACATTTTTATTCTTTCTGTTTAGCTTGAAACACAAGTTGTACTTTTTGTGTTTTGTGTTTTGTGTTTAATTTAATTCTTAAATTGGTTTTTAAATAAATCGAAAAGCTTGTTTTTTCTCAATTTTTATTTTATTGAAAAAATAGTTTTGTGACTAGCATTACTTGTCAAAGACCGTAATAATCTTTGAATCCAACAATACTGTTGTTTCTCCGAGGAAGAAAAATCAGAACATAATTATAATGAATATATTTTCAAAATTAGTTGATATAGTAAGTTAAAACCAATTTTAGACTTGCGCTTTTGAAGTACATGATTTATTGAGTTTAATATAGACAATTAGATGACAAAAAAATGCAAAAAAATTAAGTTTTTGTTATTTTATAATACAATTATAAAATAACAAAAAAAAACAAATATAAAAAAGAAGGATAATAAAATGTATATTCTGGAATGTGATGGTTAATTTACTTTTTTAAAAACGTATAAGTCTTAAAAATTTATTTAATTTTCATTTCAATGTTCTGGTAAACAATAAACAAAATTAAAATTCAAGTTTTATTTTTATTTAGCACTGAGTTACTGGGATTGTCGTTTTATCACGAAGAGCAAATTTAAATTGATTTAAAGTCTGCCTAACGCTATTTGGCTAGCAAGTAAAGTGTTTTTATTGGAGACTGCTGTTAAGTGCTGTAAAAATTATAAAATACTATAAGCTGACTGAAAAGCCATAATCGTCAAATATCGATAGCCGGCGAGTAGCAAGCGAGAAGACATCTGAAGGGTAGCAAATCATTCCTTACAATAATTATATCCTCGGAAACGTTCTTCATTTTAATGAAACGGTTGTGTTAATATTATTATAATAATTGTTTCATTGCAGTATTTGAAAGTTAAGGGTTGAAAAAAGCTCTTTTTGTTTTTTTTTTAAATCGAATTATCTTTGACACTTTTGTCTGAAAATAAATAATGACATTTTTATGAAATTTATTATTTTTTTACTCAAATTTGATGAAAGTTTTTTCAAAACTAATAACGTAGATAATTTACTAATAGACCATATATTAAATGCTATATTAAATAGCATTGTGGTAGTTTTATAAACAAAATCGTTAAAAATGGTTTGAAAATGCCTTAAAGCGTTTATCTTGATGTAGATTTTGACACTTACAACTGATTATAAAAACAAGTGAAAAATTAAAAATTATAAAATTGATTTCAATATAATAGAAGATTAATTTATTTATTTAATTAATTGAAACCAAATAAACAAAAAAAATTTGTAATTATTTAAAGAAATAATTAGTCATATTAAACTTGGTTTTTTCCAAATTTTAATTAGTTTGATGATTAAATAATAGGAAATGCATATAGGTAATAAAAAAATTTGTTAACTAAATATCTAAAAACAGTACAAGTGGTGGTGTTACTGGTGTTGTTGTTTTGTCCGTACAGAAATCCGTAATAGCGACATAATTATTAACTTGACTGGATTAACTTTGAACAGCTTTTTGAAATGCGCTATTTGCTAAACAAAATTTTTTCTGTTTTTTTAGAAAACTCTGATGCAAATTCTAATTCTTTCTTTTTCGAAAGTTTTAAATATAATTTTGACAAAAATCTTACTATGTTTTATGTGTAAAGATTTCAGTGTTGATTTTAGCAATTAATGGTACAAATAACAAACTCTTTCTTATATCAGAGTTTAGTTAAATGTTAAATCGGTCATCTTGTATCTAGTACTAATAATAATAGATCGCAACATAATTATGAAGAAGTAATTGTGATGGTATTCTATCTTTTTTATTCATACATGTTGTTGAGAACCTTGTTGTTTCTTTTACTGTAAGAGAAACAGGAATTTAATTTGATTTTTTACCTTAATTTGTGGAGTGACTTAAATGACGTCATGACTTATAAAAATAACCCATGAAATGTTCTTATCTTTATAACATAAACATACCATCTGCATACTGTATATCGATGCTTATTTACTTATTCATTTTGTCGATTAAGATGTTGAATAGTTCGTAGTGTAGAAAAATTGTGTTTGTTTTCTGTTTTGTGAATATTTGGTGAGAGTGCTTACCTTGATTACAATGCATGTTTGTTATTAGTTAGTGAGTTTGTCTCATTGAGCGTTTATCTTAGTCTATAGTGCATTATTATTATTAGTGCGTGTTTCTCATTGCGCGATAACCATGATTATATTGAAAATGAGGTTGAGTTCGTGAAGATGTGGTAAGTATTAAGTGATATTGAAAGTTCTTCTTTAGAATTCTAGAGCGTATCGTGAGTTTGTCTTTTGTGCTCATTAAACAATTTAATGTTAAATCATGTTCATGTAATTGTGACGCACCATGGATTTGTGCTTTTCTGTTTTGACTGGTCGCTTGGAGCAAGTATACAAGATGACTGGGATTCCGGTTCTTTTATACTCATTGCACAACTCATTATCTGGGGATAATTCAAAGAGAGATAACACATTGCGGAGGTGACCGCAATGAGTATTATGACTAAAGCCATTAATTTGATTAATGTAATTGAGCAATAACTGAAATAATTAATGTGATTAATGATTAATGTGAGTAATATTTTATATGATTATGTATATGTGAGCACTTTATGTGATTTATATGATTAATGTTATTAAAGTAAAATACAGTTATCTGGAGGGAGCATGCTTTTATGCTCATCGTACACTCAGTACCATGTACGGCTTATCTTAAAAAGAGACAAAGCATTGTGAGATTGCTTTAAGAGTATTACATGCTCATCTCTATGAACCACAGTTCTAATGACGAGAGATATTCAAATAAGAGTGAAATGCAAGAGCACATTACATATTAATTTAATGAGCGGCATTGATGTATTAAGTTTAGACGCTCACCATTCTTTTTGTTATGTTTAGATAGCAAGGCAGTGACGAAGTAGGATATACCCGGATCAACTCAATCTCAGCGCTAGGTAAATCCTGAAATTTTGTGAAAGACTCTGAAAAGATAATTGTAAATAGAAATTTTTCAAGTTAAACTAAGTAATCTAAAATTACTTTCAATTATCTTTTCTCATTACTAACTTAGTAAATCTTTCATTTAGTAGTAAAGGTAAAATTCTAAAAATAAAAAAAATGTACTAGTCCTAATACCTAAAAGTGAAAACCAAGAACTTTGTAGACTATCGATTCTCAACCGTTTATGAACGTTACATGATAGGTTACTAGATTTCTTAGATAAAAATAATTTATAAACTTTGACAGTATGGTTTTTGATAAAACGTTGTAGAGCTTAAATATTCTTAGAAAAACACATTTGATTAATCTTTAGACGCGCAAATTTTTGATTATGATAATTTAACGCTAAAGGGTAAAGCTCAACCGTGCCGTTTCTAAGCAGCACAGATGCTATTATCTTTCGCTGTACCACTGCGTATCTAACATGAATAAACTGTTTCCATCTTAGAAAAATTTTAATGTTTTCTTATCTGTATATCTTCTTGCCTGCTTGAAAATTTTACCACAAAAACAAATTGTAGATTTTATTATTTTTTAAAACTTTAAAAAAGATAAGTAAGAAAGTATTTGTTAATTAAAGCTTTTTGAAAAAAATGCTTTTTTAAATGTTAAAACAGCACAGTAACCCACAACCAAAAATTAAAATTAAAAGTTTTTTTAAATACTAAAATTATGACGTTGATTAAATCGGTTTTTCTTAGAGATGCTCTTAGACAAAACGTTTGCGTTTTTTTGAGAAAAAACAGCTCCAAAAGCAAGAATAACTTTTTCTTCATGTATACAAACGTTTATGGAAGGCATAAAAGCTTTGAGCCATTAATTATTGAAACTGCAGAAAATCTGAAAAGTCTTAAAAACTTTAAAGTTCCGGCTGGTCATAGCTATTTAAAGGTTTTTAGAAGTGTTTAATACCTCAAAATATTTTTTTTTATTTTTAATATTTAAAATTTAACAAAATAGCATGTACTGTAGATCAAAAAATCTCTAAGACAAAATAATGAAAAAAAAACAGATTTAATTCTTGATAATGCTTCTTTACATCCAGCAGATCTCTTCTAAGTGAAGATAGAAAAATTGTCACAACTTTTCACCTTTTCTAAATGTAACATCATTAATACAATCTATAAAATAAAATGTAATTCGTTTGAGAACATTGCTTTTTTGTCAAAAATAAACACCAATAACAATCTTTAAAAAATCAGAAAATATTAAATTTAAATAATGCTTTATAAAATTTTGTAAAAGTCTAAGCCTAAATTAATAATAAATTACAACTGACAAATGCTTGAAAAAATAAATTCTATTTTTGCAGACTCGAAAATTTAAATCACAAACACTTGGTGTTGACAACGTTATTCTAGATACCGTGACTACTATAATATCATATACTCATCATATACTAGTCAACATTATTGAGCTATATAAGTTCCGCCTCCAGCGTGGTTTACATCTCCAGTTACCGTGCTTATTCTCACATTTATTTTCCTGTTCTGATGACGCCTCCACCGATGAAGTGCAAAACGTCGACAATTTTATTAAACCTTTCGACACGGTCTTTTCCGAATTCTACACATTTTAAGAAACACTAAGAATGTAGAGGCTGCAAAAATTTAAAACTAAATAAATTTTATTAACTTATCTAATTTCAATAGGTTTGTCTGAATTAGTTAACTTTATCATGCTCTACTGTCTACTTTATTATGATTTTAGAGATAAAACTCATTTTGTAAAAAAAAATTGTTACGATATTAATTCAATTTAAGGAAGCCAATTTCTATTTCCATCTTCAAAAAACAACTTTTTTGGGATTCGGAACTTTAAAAGAATCATAGCCCAATTAATAAAAAAATGATAACAAGATACAATCATTACTCATTGTCACCCTTAGAAACAATTTTTAATTGATATTATTTAATATTAATTATCTATTCTCTTTCATCAGAAAATAAAAGATATTTATTTTATAAATTTTTTTGAGCTTATTTTCAGAAAACACAGAGATTATATTTTCATTTGATTCGATTTTATGATTTTTAAAACATAGCTTTTATAATAATAATCAAATACGTATTTTTGACAATCAAACTTAATTTAAAAAATTATACATTCTTTATTTAAAATTTTAAAAATAGAATCTTTTGATTTCAAATTTAAATAAAAGCACAAGATAATAATTATTTTGTGCTCTAGTAAGTTGTTAGTTTAGTGTGTTAACCTACCAAATACAAAAGGATGAATATAATGCAATGATATATATTTATTAAATTATATTTAAATAATTATTATAGTACGTAATAGAGCAATCGAAAAGTCATCAAAGCAAGCTCACATTGCTAATAATCGGCACTAACCACAATTATGAAAGACTTTCACAAGACGGAGGGATGTTTTCCCAGTCCTTCTATTGTAAAGTTAAGTATCAAAAATCGGTTTAGCTTTATAGTTCTTTGAATTTAGTAAAAAAATAATGTGACTTTAGATCGTTTGTGTACCAACCTAATAAATTATCGGTCAGTGATAAGTTTATCAATGCGTAATTTATTGTATGTTGTTTTCGAAAAGGTCAACTGACGAGTAATTCATTAAACAGTATCATTGTTTCTTTTGGGCAATTTGGTAGAGACTATGAACTCTAAAATTTTTCTTATTGTTATTAAAATAGTAGCAGCTTTAGTCTTTTATAATGATAACTACGTCGAATGCTGCCAAAGCCGAATAACTCGACCAAGTATGTAAATAGTCACACTTACAGAATGTAGTGCCTCTAGTAATTAACCTTTTATTTAAGGGTTAAAATTCAGCCCGAGTATCGATGATAACACTTTGATTAGGTATAACAAAGATAAACTCTCAACTTATCGGAGTTACATTCAGGAAATAGATCGGTTGTTAACAAGTACGTTGGCAATACTACGTGAAAAAAAATTAAATTATATTTTTGGTTTTAGAGTATGGTCCCTCAGCTAAAAGTTCAAATGTTGAGGACTGTAGGTTCAGTCAACGTCCTACTTCTAAAGATAAAGTGTGTGATTTCAAACTCACACAACGTGGTTTTTTGCCTTGCCTTTCGGAACAATCTTATGGATTTGATTTTTCTTCTGGAGGACCTTGCGTTTTTCTCTATTTAGAAAAAGTTTGTTTATACTTTTTATAGAAACATAAGCTCTACTTATTATACTATAGAGGCTATAGAAGAATTTCAACAAACTAGTGTAAAAAGTTTACTTATTAAACAAAACAATACGCGTTCTATTTCTTTTGTTTAAACTAAATAATTAAATACGTGAACCTTAAACTCCAACTGTCAATGTTGAGCAATCGATGTCAATAAAAAATTTGTTATTTACAAAAACCTAACGTAGTTCATAGCACTCTAGAGTATGACAATTTTAGTTTATACAATATTTAAACTTACTTAAATAAGCGAGGCAGCATTTTGTATTTTATTATAGGAGATATAGCTAATAACATACCTAGGATGTAATAAATGTCATAACAGCTGTTCAAGCTGGAAAACCGAGCAAAATTTTAAGACATCTTAGGCTGGTATGACATTTGTTACATTCGCAGTATGTTTAAGATTTTATCAATTAACGGATTTAAAATTTTATGTTTTTACATTATTATAATAGACAAATTTTATAAATTGTAAACTAAGTTTATCTAACAGATTTTGGATTGGAGACCAGAACTTTATAGTTCCTCAACACTTCATCAAAACATGTCGCAGCTTTTAAAAGAGCGCATTTTACAAGACGAAGAAAAAGGCCAAGTACCTTTGCCAGCAATACTCAGAATCGAAAATAATTTTGCTTTTGTAGGCTCACCTAATATGGATTTCTTGTGAAGGTGGCACACCTGCAGATAAAGAAAATTTGGGACCTATTGTGTACTTACCCAAATTAGGTCTTGATGAAAAATATTTTCCCTATAAAGAGATTGACGGCTACTTAAGTCCGCTTGTTGCTGTGTTTTTCGAAAATCCATCGCGTATGTTATTGTTTTTTTTTAAACAATTTGTTCAAAACACTTTTTTTAGGAGGTGTTGTGATAAATGTTATATGCAAAGCTTGGGCTCGAAACCTAAATCATGAAGAAGATGAAGGAATTGTTTCTTTTGATATCTTAATTGACTAAGAAACTGATTAAAAATGAAAAATACCATAATGTTTTTAGCATAATAATATGATATAATCTTTGTACTTCAACGGCAACTTATTGGAAAACTTTACGACATAGGTCTATAACGTCTAGTAAGATTCACACAAGTTTTGGGTTTAATAATCTCTTGCATTTAAATCTTACAAGATATTATGTAACTATTAATTCAACTATTGCAAATTAAGAGCAAATTAATAATTAATCATTTTTTGTGACAATTATTTTGTTCTAAATTTTTATAGGTAACTGAACGTTTATATTTGTAATTAAATAAAAATGTATTTTAATAACCACATTTTAAAAAAGTAGGAAAAAAATCAAATAAAATAGTGCATTGATAAAAAGACAACCTTCGATTTGATTATTATTATTATTATTACTTTAAGAAGTCTCGTAGTACAAAAGATATAGCTATATACATAAAACAGATAATGTATAGCCTACTAGAGCCCTTTCAGTCACGGTGTCGTCAATTGACGACAAGATTTTTTTAAATTTTGCTGGGAACCAGACAGCATCCAATACCCTTTGATCACGCTGTATTCAATTGAATACACTATTTACTGAACTTAAAAAAACTTCTGCTGCTACACAGTGTTTAGCAGCTTAAATAAAAAAACAAACTTGAAGGTTTTTACTTCTATTTTATACAGAAGCATGCAGTACTTTGCGATACTTGAAACTAATTTCAAATTAAAGTAATTTTCAGAATAGGTGGCGTTGAATTTTGTAGATAAAAGTGAGTAGTTTTAGCTGTAAATGTTGAATGTTTAATTTGTCATAAAAACTTTATATTTTGTACAAAATTTTTTCAAATTTGGATGCTGTGAAATAAGTACAGTTTGAATCAAAGGATAGTATCGCGTCACGTATGCTGAGACCATAGACAATTGATGAAAAATTTTTTTATTTATTTATTCAAAACTTTCAAAAGTGAGTTTAAAAAGTACAAAAATGATGATGGGTTGATAACGTCGTAGATTCTGACGACGAGCGTTTTCAAAATCCACAATGTCAAGAAGTCGACTTTCTGAGCCTCGGCCTGTATCGAGTACTTCACGCTCAATTTTTAAAGACAAAAAAGATGAAACCGGAAAGCATCAGAAAAAAATCAACTTACACAAAAAGAAAAAATTGGCTGGAGAAAAAATATCACATACTTGAACTGAATTTAAAGTCAATTCATACCGAGTTACGATGTGGTCAATTGACGACATGCTGTCACCCCCAAAAGAAAGCCGATAATTTTCTACAAATTAAATAAAAAAATTTCAAAAAAATATAACTTTAGATTTGTCAATTTTCAGATTTTTATATTGACACAAAAAAATCGTGACCGAAACGGCTAGAATGAACTTTAATTAACTAATGAACTCTACTATATGTACTAATGAATTCACAATTTAGTTATTAATAATCAGCTAAAACAAAAAAAATGCTAGATTTAGATTGCTAGAAATTAATAAATTAAAAATATTTACAAATTAAGTATTTATTGTTGAAACATTTCTGGGTGCAAAAGATACATAATTATTTAAATTAAGAAGCAATTCTTCTTTACATTTTAAATACTTTTCGACAAAAAAAATTAAAAACAATTTCAACTTATTACAATTTTTTTTAATATAAGCTTTAGAGTAGGTTTATACAAACCAACATTAAAATAATAATTAAAATCAGAGTTGATTCATTATCCGATTGGTTAACTGTGCAAAAACTGCTATTCAAATAGCTTGAGAGAAAATTAAAATGAAATTAAGTTGATTGTAATTAAATTTAAAATCAAAATTAACTATTTTTACAAATTCAGCCAATTAGGTAAAATTGTACTTAATTTTAATGAAATATGTTATTCGGCTACTATAAATTTAATCCTATAATAGGTGGGCTTACAGAAAGTGAACCAAATAAAGTAAATCAATGTTAATTAAAATTAAATTTAAAATTAAGATGTTTGTAGAAACCAATCACTATAAATATGTATATGTCCGGCTTAGTGTCGTTAAGTTGCTTTACGTGGGAGGATGGAAGAAAGCAATAAATTTTATTTGCAAAGCGACTTTTGGATAAAAGTTGTATTGTATTTTCTTTGAGATGTTTTTAAACAATAGTCTATCCATTTTTGAGCTAGAGCTTCTAAACAAATGAGGCGTAGAATACGCATGTTTTAGATATTTAGGTAATTCTTCACAAATCACAAAAGGAAATTATGCGAAGCAACTGCAATAAACAATAATATTTTAAAAACATTTCTCAAAACTGTAGAAAAATTTGTAGAAATTTCAACAATTTGGAATCTGTTCAGTTCACATTGTTGACATTTTGATTAACAAAAATGCATTCAACCCGCTTTCTAAAAGACAATACATTTTTGAAGTGTTAACAATTTCATCTAGAATATTCGCCAAAAGTAAGCAAGTACACGTCGATTTTAAAGATAAGTCATTTTATTGTTCTGTTTTTATTAAAAGAATATTAAAATCAATTAGGATTTCAAAAGAAAAGAAATAATAAACATAGCTTTGTATTTTTTGATATGTGCGAGTTATAATTGTTGGCTGTAAGTAGAGATAAAAAAATTGAAATAAAAAATTATAAAAAAAAATGAAAATAAGATGGTAATAAATAGCTAGCAATAAATAAAAAAAAATAAAAAATAAAAAAAAACAGATAAAAAAGATGCAAATAAAAAAATTTCGTAAAAAAGAAATAAAAAATTTAGCAGAAATTTGAATAGAAAAGTAATGAAAGAAAAACTAAAAAATTGAAATTACTGGGAATACTACATACATTACATATCGCGACGGAAAAGTGTTGCATTTCTATTGCCAAATTAAGAAATTGACCGAGACGCAAAGCGTCGAGGTAATTTTTATTTCGAGAAGGAACTGCAACATTTTGCCAAGGTTTGTATATTGTTTTAATCACAATCTGCAATCACTCATAATATTTATTTTTAATTTAATATAATTATTACTGCAAACGTGTTCAAATAAATCTAAAAAAATCAAGTTACCATGTCCAAAATTAACAGATATTAAATAAAAAGTTTGCTAATGTTGTGCTTGCTTTTAAAAACTTTGAAAGGTTTAAAACTGTCTAATAGTGCCTCTAATGACACACAATTATCTCTCCTGGAGTTATTACAAGCTGTAGCAGAAGCTACAAACAATCTAATATCAGAAAAAAGTTGCGAACAAAGTGAATAAACGTATAAAACTTGCTGACTTGCATGAGCTGGGCCAAACTACAAAAAACAAACCATTCATCCGAAAATGTTTTATTGTCATATTCGTATGGTCTATCAAAAAAACCCAGCACATGGTGGGCAGTCTATTAAATGATCAGATGCACACTTAGCTTGAAAGGAAAAATTAACATTTTAAAGTATTAAATTGAAGTTAAACAATTGGTAATTTATTGTAAAACTATAGATCGTTGCTTGCGGCTCGCTACATTATGTAACCAAATAAGCTAGGTTTTTCCGCCTAAGAGAAGGAAGATGCACATTATTTACTTTTTACAGGTTTGTTATTATTCAATGACAATTCTGATATGGTGTGATATATATATACATAGACAATGCGATGACAAGATAAAAATAAAAAACGCAGAAAAAGATTAAAAGTAAAAGAAAAAAAGACAAAACATAAAAGTACGACTGAAAGAGAAAAAAATTTACCAAATTAATAAAGAAATGAGATAACAAAAAATGTAGATACATACTTTTAAGCATCCAACAAATTACAGAGCAAAAAAAACACAAAATTATTGAAATTAAATTTTAAAGAATTATTAAAATACAACTATTGTTAGAAAAATAATATTGTCATGATCATTACTTGACAAAGACGGTAATAATTTTTAAATTTAGCAAAATGATTGTGCCTCGGAAACAAAGCGGGTTAACCATAATAATAATAAATCATTTTTTTAAAAAAAAATTCTTTTTTCTGTAAAACGTAAAACTCAATTTGTAATTTTTGCTCTTAATCGAATTTCTAAATGGGTTCTTAAACTTAATAAAAAGTAAAAGTGTGGTTTTCAACCATTTTTATTTTATTAGAAAAATTATATTGTCATTATCATCACTAGCCAAAGACCCGTAATAATTTTTGTACATTGTATCTTGTATCTAGCAAAATTGCTGTGTTTTCTTAAAACAGGAATTGCTGTGCTTTCTTAAAACAGGAAAAGTTTAACATAATAATAATAATATAAAATAATAATGATAAATATAACTTTAAAATTATATATACATAATTATTAATGTTATACTTGTTATACAATGTGATCTATCTTTTTTGGTTAGCTACCAAGCGGTAAAATAAAAAAAAATTATTGCAAATTTATTCAAACTATATCTGTAAACTTGGACATGTTTGGTTCTTATTAGAACTCATCAAGAAGTTGCAAATAAATTTATTTTGCTATGATTTTATTTGCAGTGACAAGTTTGGGCTTATATTAGGCCCAAACTTGGTTTTGTTTATTTATAGTCAATCCCAAAATGACCACTGACAGCGTCGTAGTGTCTATTGAGAACTCATGACAGAGAATATGGCAACGGATAATCCGATAATTGCTTACAGTGGTCACTAATGGTGATTTTCTAATGTTTTAGAATCTTGTATCAGAATTTTGAGGTTATGTTTACCAAAGTACTGTACATAAAGAATTTGAAACTGAGAAGTTATCCAAAATACATACATAATTTTATAAATGAAAAATTTGCTGCGCATGCCATCCTACAAATTTGTTCTATACCAAAAAGATGTTTTAATTTTCTCTACGCTACGCCACTGCTTTTGCTTATTATCAATCTTGCATTCCGTCACTTGTCAAGTCAAGTCTTGTCAATTAATTTTCTCTACGCTACGCCACTGCTTTTGCATATTATCAATCTTGCATTCCGTCACTTGTCAAGTCAAGTCTTGCGCTTTGCTGTCTGTAGTGTAATTTTGTTTCTGTCAATTAACATACTTTTTGGTGTTTTGTGTGAAATTTGTAACTCTTCTAAATTTATTTACGGATAATTTGTGAGTGAAACTGTTACGGTTGTTAAACAGACTTAAATTTAAGGTAAGAATTGGATTAGGTTTTTATAGAAAATTGACAAAAAAAGAGCTGTTTGCAGTGCCAACCTGTTGTATTTTGAGGTTATGTTTTTCAAAACATCGATGTTTTTGCGATTTTTTTAAATATGTAATTACATCGCGTTTTTTTTTCAAGTTTAATTTATTAATTTCGTGTCGTGACCGTGAAATGTGAGGTGTGTGGTGAATTTTAAATGGGGCTCTGCTTGGATTTGCAAATAACTGGATGAAGAACGATGAGGCAGAGAATGGATCAATGTAAGTCATTAAATATCCATATTTTTATGAATGAATTAATGAATTTATCTAATTCAAGAGAATGAATAATGCAATATGTAGGTAGCAATTTAAAAAGAATCGTAAAAAGGGTTGCATTTTCTAAACTATAAATTTTTAAATTAAATTATATTTTATGACTGAACTGTGCTAAATCCTAACGGTAATAAAACATATATTTGCGAAAATATGCGGTGTTTCTAATATAACCGAGTGATTACCGCAATTTAATTTGTTGTGCTCAGAAAGTAAAGTACAATGGTATAGGCAAGCGATGTGTCACTAGACGACATCTTGCGTAGTTCTGTACAACTACTGAATTATCAGGTGTTTTTAGAGGTTGAGAACTTTACAATATTTTTTTTGGTTATTTTGCCTATTATGCACTAAGCTGTTAGGTCAAAATTTTTTGTTTTAGAATGTGTGTAATATATGTAGGAAACGATATTGTACACTTAAAGTTTGTGCAAATTAGTATTAGAAGGTGAAAAAAATTTCATAATATTCTGAAGGGATATTATTATTTAAGCATTTTGAAATTATGAGAGGAGATTTTACAGCTTTTCTTTGCACAGTTTTATGACTATGAAATTGTAAACGGGTACTTTTAGCAAGGCGGTGCCACTTAAGATATCACTTACGAGACCTTGAATATAATACAAAAAATTTATGATCGTCGACTTATCAGCCGAAATACAGCCATAACTTAACCTTCAAGATCCTGCATCCTCACTCTAGGTGACTTTTTTTTTGGGGCTTTATTTAAAGAACATGATTTTATATCTACACTCAAATAACCTGATGAGTTGCGTTAGGCAATAGTTGCCGGAATTGATGAAACTAATAATAATCCTGAAAAGTCGATGGACGACATTTGTTATAAACGTTATTTCTTTATTAAAGTTTTTTTTTTCTTTGTTATAACACTGCAAGTGCTTTCAAATACTTTTAATTTAATCACATTAGCGTGTTTAATTATCGATTCATTAAATTAAAAGTGATGTTAAGTTTATATGTCAAATTAATAACTGTCACTTCGATTCTATGGTAAACGTACGTTCACAGTTTAAAGTTGAACATTCATGGCAAGCTTTGACGAAAAAACACACGTCATAACTTAGAAGTTCCCGACAAATTAGTTTTGTAATCAGTTTATGTTTAGTAAATTTTTGTTCTGGTAAAAATATCACGCGATTTCGGAATTTTAATGTCAACATTGTTGTTCAGTACCAACAGAGGGCGTGTGGTACTTTTTCACAACTTCTATCATGTTTATCTGGAAGGACTGGAGTAGCCATCTTGGACTAGGTCTTGGACCCTCGGCAGAATCTATCGAAACGTCTTTCTGAAAATACTGGTACTCCTGATAACATTGTTCTGTAAATCTTTCCTGTACATTATTTTTTATGCATAGGCGTTTAAAATCTTTGAATATACTGTGCGTTCATAAATTACTTAGATTGACTCTTCCTATGAAATTTTGACCACTTTTTGATTAGTTCATACGTAGATACAGGCGTCTCGTGTATTACTGGAAGAGCTTTTAACGTTTGACGGCGCGATACTATTATCCACGACAATAAAAATGTATCAAGCTCAATTACGCAGCAGGAGTTGATTTAAATAATTATTTTTATTAGCAAATTTTATAATCACTGTGCTGCAACATCAAGATTGTGTTTTAATATAATATCATAAATTTTTGTGGGATTAAATCTGCACGGTTAAAAATGTTTGCGACATATTTCTGAAAAAAAAAACAGAAAAAATATTCCGATACCGGGAATCGAACCCGAGCCTCCTGGGTGAAAGCCAGGTATCCTAGCCACTAGACCATATCGGATGTGTATTATACTAATAGGATAAAATTTTGGGTGTAAACGAGGACTGTTTAAAATTTGATATAATATAAAAATATAGAAGATTATGATCAGCACAAGCACAAAAATTTTAATATATTTATTTTTAATGAAGAATGTTTAATGTAAAGTATGTTCAAATATTACTAGAATTGTGTATTGTGTCATTGTATGAAAATTTATAATTTTTTGAAGTTTAATAATTCAATAATACATTATTGAAACACACCAACTCAAAACTACTTATTTGGTCACTGTAATCCCTAGAGGCAGATTGTGTATTACATTATAAAATTAATTATAATTTGGATTAATTTATGTTTTAGCGGTTTTTTTTCTAATAGTTTCTATAGCATATTTTTAATAAATTAATTTTTTTTTGAAATTTTAAGTTATTAACCGCAACCAACATTACACCGTTGCTCATTCTGGGATTTGATGTATAAATCAGAACAGTGTTTGACGACAAGCAGATTAGCAGCACATCTCGTAAGAGACATTTTTCAAAAATAAAGTATTTTCATTTCGGAGTCTTGAACACTGTCAGTTCTTCAACTGAAAGAAATTATTATTATTGCTCGATATAATAAATTCCATAGTAGACATTTTCTTAGTCTATAAATCTTTTTTGTGTGCATACACTTTTCTATAATATCCTCTAATTCCCTAGTGAATAAAAATCTATCCCTCTTTTAAAAATGTGTTCCCGTGACATTTGCGCGCCGCCGTACCGGGCGACGTCCCTGCGCTGCGCATTTGAATCCAGTCAGTTGCCTCTATCAAACTGTTTTAAAGTGCATTTAACGCAATACTAAAAAGATACAAGTTTCTAATTTGTTTATTCAAGTTTTTTTTTATACAATATTAGAATTTTACACGATTAATTTTGCTCGGTAATATCTGTATAAATCAATATTTTACAGTCAAATAAACAAAAGTGTTGTGTTTCCCGATTGGATTTAATTATCATCTTATCACATTCGTGTTTAAGTTAGGTCACGATCTGGACCCCAAGGATTTACCAACCTCTTTAAATTTAAGTAAGTTGCTTAATGATAGTGAAATTTGGTTTAACTTGTTACATATTTAGAAATAGGTTAGGGAAGAGCTTTTAATTTGTGCTTTAATTGAGTTAAAACAAGCCGGACCTAATTTGGTTGGTTAACTTGCTTAATTTTAATGAATTGTTTACATAATGGAAAATATTTGTTGTTTTTTCAGCTTTTTAAATACATTAATGCATTGTCCACATGGTTTTCAACACATACTAAAAATATCTACAATTTCAGGTGCTTTTGCCTTCAAGATATCGCCCACCACAATTTCAATGTCTTCTATTTTCGAAATATTTTTTTGTGATGATACTTCTCATAAATATGTCAATTCTAATCAGTTTCCTGTTAATGTCTTATTATATGTACGTCACCTTGTTTGTATACATCACGCGGTAATTATTGTAAGGAAATTGACGCTAGGAATATTACTGAGTTTGAAAAATTGTTGAACAATCATAGGTGCTTCTTTGATAAGCTATATCATTCGTAATGTATTATTTTCTATAATATAATTATTGTAAGATAATATGTAGATTTTTTTAATCGTTCGTCTTGAAGGCTGTTTTTCAAACATTCAATTATTAAAGGGAAATTTTAGGTAAATTCACAAGAGATTTTGCAAAAAAGTTTTTTGGTTCTTATTAAACAATTTCCACAATTTATTCGCAATTACTTTAAATGTAGGCTACTATGAACCATTATCATAGTTATTCCGTTTTGAGGTAAATGAATGCTTAACAATTTTGTTTGAATCGTAAACTAAGGGTTATTTTATGTCTGGTAACCCACGGGACAAAATTAACAGAGAATGCATTAATGTTGAAAAGCCTCTTTGAAGTTTAAGATTTTTTAACTGACTTTAAAAAAAAGGAGGTTATCAATTCGACTGTCTATATATTTTTTTATGTGTGTTACCTCAGAACTTTTTCTGGAAGAACAGATTTTGATGATTCTTTTTTCATTTGGAAACTGGTGCTTTCCAATTGGTCCCATTTAAATTTGATCAAGATCTGATCAATAGTTTTTAAGTTATTCTAATTAATGTTTTTTTTGACATATATTTTTGACATTTACAATAATTTATTACAAAAATTTGTGAAAAATTAAAAATATATATTTCAATTAATTTAAGCAATTTGAATGTTATTAATTATGTTGTTTTATTTCGATTGATAATGCATTACAATATCAAGAAAAAAGACTTCTTGATAAATTTCACTTTTATAAGCGCAAATCATAAAAAAAAATTATATAATAATTAGTATCAATTAATTAAATATAAAGTAAACACTGTAAACAGTAGATTTTCTATTTTGAGATAAATGTTTCTCCCTTTTCTTTGTTTGTCTTATTCAAACGACACTGTCTTATATTAGCAGCTCGTGTAGTAGGTCTACCCATATTGAAACAAATAATAGTGATCGAACCCACTAAAAATAAAAAATTCAACGAAAAAAAACCATCTTTAAAAAATAAAAAAAATACTAAAAAGTATAAAATAATTGCGTAGACTTGTATGCTTAAAAAAAATCAATTTTTTTGGATACTATAATGTACAATTATTGTTATTTTTGGAGTCGGTGTCAGTCAAAGTATGATGAGCGCCCGCGTCTGCTTGCTTGTACGCCGCGTGTAGTTAGTTTAAATATTATGTATGCTAATATTAAGATTAGTCTATTATAATATATACAATCTTATACAAACCTACCTTGACTTACACCGACTTCAAAAATAACAATAATTGTACATTATAGTATCCAAATAATTTGATTATTTTTCAAGCATACAAGCCTACGCAATTATTTTATACTTTTTAGTGTTTTTTTTTTAACTTTTTGAAGTTGGTTTTTTATTTGTTAAAATTTGTTTTCAATATACATAGTTCTGCAGACGAAATGTGACTGTTGTCAATTATACTAGCAGAAATACAAATAAGTTTTGGTAGGGTGCATATTTTGTAGATAACTCACGGGACTTTACTCTTCACCGACACAACTTTAGAAAATATATTTTTCTACTTTTCTATAAATATTGCAGGCGCTAGAGAGTATGCAAAATTTAAGTAACGGCAATTATGACTGGGCTTTTATACCTGAGACTCTAAATAATAACAAAAACCATCTTGCCGACAGGTGTTATGGTTCAAGTGTTATGAACTCTGGCAGAAAAAAAATTTACGACAGAAAAGCTGATTTTTTGGTCAAAGCAAAATTTTACAATTAATTAGATCGTACGAATTGTATTTCAAAAAAACTATGTAATATGAAAATTGAAAAATATTTAAAATTATAGCTTTCTACGCCAACAATTTCTATAACAAGTTGTTATAGAAATGACTTATTGAAAAGTACAAAAGTAATAAAATTAAAAATGTGTAAGCATGGTTTTTTGACTTGATGTAAGACGCTTTTGATAGAGATGCTGATATGTCGCTACATATTATATTATACGTAGTAATAGGCTTGGTTGATAAAAGTCTCACCCGTCACAGTAAGTACTTGGTTAATATAAGTACCTTAGTTGTCCGATCAGCAATTTATTTTACTGGCCTGGAATATGGAAGCATGGCATGGCAAGAAAGCTTCTGTTAGATAGATGTCGCCACAAACAAAATTACTGTGCAAATAAAATGTTGATTAGAACAAAAATATGCTATTACAAATTACGAGTCCTCGGCTAAAAAGTGGAAAACATTATGCGTGCGTTAGTCATTTTACAGCGCAAGGTTTTAATTTTGAAGCATGATGCTACGCGGAGTGCTTCAATATTAAAACCTTGCGCTGTAAAATGAAACTTACCGCACTAATAACGTAAATAACTATTAACAACTCACTCATTACGATTTTGTAAGTTGAGGTAGCGGTTTTTTAAATTTGCCAATTACAATGAGCAGTAAATTATGGGAATCTTCAATGTCGTATTTATCTTACAAGATCAGCTATATAACAATATTATATAACATGAACGATTTTTTAGATAAGGGGCTGGTATGACTTTGACAGTGTTCAGATTTGTTATTTCTTTGCTAACTACTAAAGAAACCATACAAAGCCGCCTCTTGTGTAAGAAATTGTTGATTGCACGGTAGTATGCCGTGATTGGGTGATAAATGTATACAGTGACGTAACAAGTGACAACCGGGCCTGTGTTCCGCACTAAGTATGGGCATTATATGCCCTCTCAGCAAAAATAAAACAACATTATAGAAATTTGCTAATCTTTTTTTTTATAAATAAAGCTTATGGAAATAAATTGTTTAATTTTAGAATATAAACATTTATTACAAAAAAACAAGACAAAACCAAATAAATAAATACGAAAATAATTTCTCGAAAAAACCAATGTGAGTTTATGTTTCTAAATTAATTGAATAATTTTTTTCTGGCTTTTGCATACTTTTGCAAAAAGAGAATATTATATTAGATTACATTTAATGATTTGATCGTGTCGTTTTCGATAGAAATCAGGGCCAAAAAAGATAACCTCTCGTGGCCTATTGTGTTTCTCACAAGAGAAAAATTACCAAAAATTAGTAATTTTTTTTCAATAAAAAACATAGACACAAAAAGTGAAATTGACTGTAGTCAATTTGATAACATATTTTGTTGTATGTACTCATATTTTGTTTTTTTTATCATTGGTAACTTATTTCTGATTGTTAATATTAAAGCTTTCTATTGAACACATGGAACACCGGTAGTTACGCCACTGAATGTATATGCTTCAGACAATTAATTAACCGCCACAGGTCTTTATTCATTATCGAATATGCCTTAGTTCGGTTTAACCATTCTATATACGCATTTACTATATAATATTATAGTCATTGTGACTCACAATAAATTTTAAAGATTTGCGTTTTTCTTGCTATTTCTCTATTTATTGTTACGGAAATTTGAGTTTGTTTGATAGAATAAATGAGACATTTTAAAAATTATTGTCTCATTTTCAAAATTGTTGAGGATTTACAAAAACTAAAGTTGAATTCTTTTTATTATGAGCGTCATTGTTTTTGTTTACTTATGTGCTCATTATTATATTCTGATTCAACAGCAGTTAGACTTTAGAATATGAACTAAACACTCTACTACTCCACTGCATATTGGGTTTCAGTTAGCTGAACATTTACAGAGAACTGTTAATGTTAAACCTTTTTCTAATACATGAATCTGTTTCCATGCATTACTTAGACCCTAGAAAATAAAGCCTCAGAACATCCGTTCTTAGATTTTATGATAATGGAAAAGTCGTGTTAAAGGGGAGTTGATAAATCCATTAAATGAATAATAAAGAATTCATTGTAAATAGCTTGTTTAGTCTGAAAGTGAATTAAATTGATAGTGAATCTGGCGAAAATTTTATTGAGTTTGATTGAACAATTTATGGCAAATTGCTTTTAATTTATCTTAATTTGTTTTAACAATTTGTGATAATGAGTTCAATTAGATTTTATAATTGTAGAGAATGTAGACATTGATGATTTGTTTGAAGATAGGAATTATTGTAATAATTGCAATGTTCCTATTTACGATTGAGTAATCGTGAAAATATTCACGTTTTTTATTCTTTTTATGATTATTGCATTGATTGTTGTCTTAAAATGGAGTTTGTTTATTTCACAAGATATATAGAAACTGAATAAGAGTGGTTTTCTAAGATATAACATTTCAAGTGCAACAGACTTCTTAAATAAAGTGTCACTTTTTCAAGTAAAATGGAAATCTTTAGGATGAAAAGGGGCCTCATAATGATACTTTGAAACTTAATCGGAATCATTAAGTTGTAAAAGCAGCGCTACTTTAAAGTGACAAGACAAATAATAGTGTCTTAAATGTTCTAAAATCCTTTACTTAATCAAAGTCATCTGATAGTTCATACATTTCCCTAATCCACCCTAAAGCCTCAGAAAATGACAGTTGCCTGTGTTCTATCTTTAAACTGTCAGAAAAATTTTGGGATTCACAAACGATATTTCCTCTAAAAGCATCATGATCAAAAATAAAAAGGCAAGACCACTAACACATTATAAGCACGTGTGCCTCTTTCACGCTAAAGTTCTTTCAACATGTCAAGACAGCGTAAAATATCAAATTAACCATAAAGTGATTATAGGTTGTTGACCACAATTTTTGTTTTGTTTTAATAGCTATGTCAATAATTGCGTGATGCGTAAGTTATCAATAACCTCGTTCGATAAGAAAAGGTAAAATAATGGTTTTACAAACGAAGGGAAATGCACTATCTACTACGTAATGATAGTTAAAGGGAACTGCATTATAATTTACTTGTCGGCTGTCTATGTTATTTGCTAATTTCTAAAAATTATCACAATTATTTTTCTTTTCAATAAAAAAGATCGTATTTCAATAAAATACGATCAAAACGAACCCCAATCTTTATATTCTCACGTTATTATTATAAAAGCATTTTTATTAAAAAAGTATGCTTATACATACATAATTTTATTTGTATAAATTATCTGATTTGATTGTAAAATGCTAGGCACATGAGACTTTGACAAAAATGTATTTATTTTTGTCAAAGATTTAAAAATGTTCATTACACATTTGAAAATAGACTTTTATTAATTGTTTTACAGGCTTACATAGTTTTTCGTACTGGTATGTGCTCTTGTGTGTCAAACATTCAATTCATTTTTAGATATTTTATTTTACTTAATGTATTGAAAAAAATGTTTTTTTAGTTAAATAAGAATAATCAGGAAAACACTAAGAAGTGGCCATTGTAGAACTAAAGAA
The DNA here is from genome assembly GCA_947359425.1 of Lagria hirta. Taxonomy (NCBI): domain Eukaryota; kingdom Metazoa; phylum Arthropoda; class Insecta; order Coleoptera; family Tenebrionidae; genus Lagria; species Lagria hirta. The sequence continues at coordinate 7,657,830 of OX375797.1, read as the reverse complement.
ATTAGATGTGGTAAACCAATTATCTGACCGTGATGTTGTCACTATTAATTATTAAGGTCGCTGGTCATGTTTAGCATTGAATTAATTATGACGAAAAAAGTGACAAGAATAAACTAAATAGACTTACATAACTAAAAGACTTACTAGAGCGCGAGTTTTAAAATACAAAACTGTGATAGGATTAATATCAACTTGGAATATGTTTAGTCTTCTGAATTTATTGTAGTAATAGTAATTTAATTATATTTTATACGTATCCAGGTAGAGAAGAGCTTTTTCTCAGCTAAACAATATTATTTCCCTCGGCCCAAAACCTCGAGGAAACCCAGTTTAGAAAAATGGTTTCTGCCGTGTCTTATATACCATTTTTTCCTACTGGCGTGTTAAATTTTAAATTTAACCCGCCAGTTAGTTTAAATTTTTTTTATCTTGTATAACTGAAGTGATTTACTACGAATGAAAATATTACATACAAAAAGTTATTTGTTTTGTATTAGAAATACACAAATTTGACTTTTGTTTATTTCAATTCAAACGGTTCTGTTGACTTTAAATTAAATGACAAATGGCGACACTGACGCTTTTTGTACCTCTGTTGATTTCACCAGAGAAGAAGGCTTAATCCATTGCGACATAATTATTACTGTTCTAAAACTTATTGATTAATAGTATATTATTATACAAGTTCAATAAGACATTGTATTGTTACATGTATGTGTGTAAAACACGACGAGTAGTGGTTTAATGGTTTTAATACTTCGTTTTTACTTTGGTGTATTTTTGTCAATGTTGTGAAAAAGTTTTTATCATTATCGATGTTTATAATATGTATGGTGTTTTTATCTCACTTTGTAAGGTTTGTTGTGGTGTAGTGAGTAGCAAACCTATCTTTCTTTCAAGAGGCTAGCGTTTTTAACAAAACGCTAGACACCTTAACAGACTGTATGCGTAAAAAATCTCAAAATAGTAAAATTATCAGATTGCATTTAGGTCATCGATTTGCATCCTTTTGAAAATGTTGTAAAGATTATCAACGACACACAATTAATATTGTACAGACAGAATGACACATTTTTCAGTGAATTTTTCAAATGTACGTCGTGTAACCATGGTACGTTTTGATAAAACGAGAATAAAAGTTTTCTCGAATTATAAAAAAAAATAATTATGGCATGTACATAATAATTGTAAAAGTGACGTGTTAGAAATACTACAAATGCTAAAATATTCTGTGATTTTAGAAAACAATCCATAGCAATCTTTTAGCAACGCATTGCAAAGGGGATGGATAACACGATAAATGTGGCTTTTTTATTTTTACTCTACTGTCTGCGGTTGGTATGTAAATAGCCTTATGTGTATTATTTTCATATGAATGAAGTAGATAGACAAGATATTTATTTATCACAACAATAAAAATAATAAGACATAGTCGTCGTAATTTTTTTTGTCAACCTAGAGTATTATGATCATACGTTATGATTATAGAAAATCTAGTCTATTCTATTATCTTCGCCTTTGGGCGCATCAGTAAGAAGGCATCGCATAATGATGAATCATAAATTATAAACTAAGCAATGTGTCTCATAAATCCTTATTTGTGTCTATTGCAATCATTTTACTATGCGTCATTTTGTCTGTCAACAATTTCAAAACCCACCGAGTCGGATTATCTAAATCTGAATGGTAGACTCAAAAGCCATAATAATTGAAACCATTTTTGTGTTCAGGAAAGTCAAAATTCAGATAGACCGGATGCGATGGCTCCAGTTCCAGTTAGAATAATGGGTAGGTTTTTGTTCGAGAATTTCATTTTTAACAGGGTTGAATAATTTGCTGTCGTAAAAATAGAGACAAGATTTTAGCTGTGGTGGGAATGAATGGAGTGAGTCTGCATCTTTTCACTTATTGTTTTACCATTGAGTTTACAAAGAAAAATAAGTTATGGCATCTGCTTTAATTAGTTTCCATGATGAAATGAGGCGATAAATTTATTTTTTCTTGTAGACAGATATATGAGTCTTATAATTACTGCACTTGCAACTAAGTGGTAGAAATATAAATATCATCACCATCAGCTACTGTATGAAGAGTTTGAGGTAATGGGAAAAAGCTTTCAGATCGGAATTATAAAGAGAAAGCTATAATTTAATAAAACAGCAAGAAATTATGTATTACTTTTTCTAATTAAATACTTCATTTAAATAATTTTCACTTTATGAAAATTTAAAAATATTTTCATTCTTTTTATTCACTGTAAACATCGAGTTTTTTTGCTGAAATCAATCTAGCTTGACAAAATGATGTGCAAATAACCGACGGAAATAAGTTTTTTCTACTGATTTCATATTTTTTTGAACTGAACATGCAAAACTGAATGTTATATACTATTTATTAAGAGAAAAATTAACATTTACCTGTAATTGCACGCTTTTCTATAATTAAAATGAATTGCACAAGAGTAATTAAGTCTGAGTATAAAATGTCTTATATTCACATGCTTACAGATAATGTTCACAACTTCTCAACTTCTATTTGTCAAGTTTGAAAAAATAAATTTTGTAAACTAATAAGAGTATTATTTAATTTTGTCATTTATATTTATTTTTTCAAAAGTTGGCAATTTAGATTTTTTTTATAAATAAATGTTTGAACCCGAAGTAGTAAAGCTAGCTTTGAAGCTGTGTACTTTAAAGACCAAATCTTGTTGTAATGGCGTTTTTATCTCTACTTTTATTTGACTTTTGGTCTTAGAAAAATCGACTAGCGCCCCTAGAATCGTTTGAAGCGACTGCGCAACGAAAAGGGGCGTAATGTGTTTATTTGACCGTTCATTTTATTATATTTTATTTTATATAACTGTTAGTTACGAAAAGGGATGTTGGAAGTTTACAATAATATTAAATAAATTGAAGTAATATTGTCTGTGATAGAGTGATTGAGGGTTTTATTTAAAGTTCTATAGAGAGAAAGAAAGAATGCTTAAATTAAATGTTTGGTTTAGTACCTACTTAACCTTTTAAAATATCATTTTCTAACAATTTTATATCTGCAAGAATATATTTTTCTCAGCACTAGGTTTAGAAGATAGGTCTTTAGTACTAGTTTATTGTTATAGGTCCATAGTATTTTTAATCTGAGAACTTGATTTTCTTTACATTAGCCAATAATACTTATTTCTCTCCTACAATTAAAAAATAAATCAGCTGATTTCTGTTACGTTTTGATTCGACATTTGTGAAATGACAGCTTTAACTTTTTTGTTTATAATACCAATTCAGTGGGTCTCATAAGGTTTTTATGTAATTTTTTTTTTAAATTTGTGGTTATTTAAAATAGTAAAATAAAACAGCATTTTTGTTTATATACACATATTTGTGTTTGGAGCATGATTACTAAAGACTGGGTAGGTAGTAGTAAATATTTAGAGAAGCATAAGGCGTTGTTTCCTCTGTGATTTTATTTTTGGATTTGCAGAATTCTTTAAGTCTACAATAACCTTTAATATAGGACCTAATTTTTGGGTTTTTTAGGTAAAAGCTTAAATTATGCACATATTTCTGCTTTTCCTGAAGCAGTACAAATTTTACTGTTACCTTATCATTTCAGATTTAATCATATTATTTTTGAAAAGGGTTCCACACAAGAAAAATTTTACGTTTCCATTAATTTATTTTCAAATTCTAAGGCTTCTTTGCTCTTAATAAATATTCTTGTTTCCATGGTATTTAAGGTTTATTGGTTTGGCAGTCGCTTTTTTAATTAATCAGATTGACTTGGTTTTAATTCACGATTTAAAATATTTTGAAAATTTTAACACTCTTTCGATTAAAACCGAACTGTGACATCAGTAAAAATCGATTTCTTTTTTACGCACTGAAACAGGAAGATAATAATTGATCCATTGATTTTTGTTTTTGAAAAAAGCAATATAAAGTGTGTTATTTAAGCTAATTTTTTCATCAGTTTCTTATGTTATCAGTTTTGTTTTAGCTCCCACTTATAATATCGGTGAAAAGTGCTAACTATTGACAGCATTAGAATTAGAACACAAAACAAATTACTAATAAAACTAACAAATTGTATAAATTACTATAAAATTATAACGTGTAAAACGGTTTTATTTTTTATACACAATAAATTATTTTTATAATGGTTTAAAAATTATCTATTAAAGTAAATTGTGTGGGAAAGACATTAAAAGCACAAAATGTTATTGAAGATGTGATATTCAAACATGTAGGTAATGTTTTAAATCTAGGTATTCAAATGAAAATTATTATCTTGTCTAAAAATGATTGACTGATAACGCAGGAAAGTGAAAATTGCAGTAACAATGGTTAGTTGTTTTCCTTTAGTAAGTAAAGTGCTTTCTTTTATAATAATTAGTTTTTCTACAGAAAGGTGTTAAATATAATTATACTTCAATTGGCGCTTTGTCATTTTATAATCAATCATTGTTCAAGCCATTGTGATTTATTTATTATTGGTTTAAAGCTTTAAAAGTCGTAGAGGAATAGAAATATGAGGTCATTGTCATAATTATGTTCAGTGCTTCATGTCAACGACTTATTTTCGTCTTATTAATTATGGGAACTTTAAGATATAAAGAATTGATAAAGAATGGTTAATTTTGAAGAAAACACATTTTCAATGTTTTTCAGAAGCAAGAAGTTAACATAGTTGATTATAAAACTTAAGTTAGATCTGATGTAACATAATCTCAATGTTAAACTAACAATACATCATAATGTAATAAATAGATATAAACCTTTTAAGAAGTGAAATTTTAACTAAAAAAGTTATTGTGAAAAATATAAATTTACGAAACATAAAATAATTACCATTTTAATCAACTTATTTAAATAAGAACCGCCGCCTAATTTTTGGTTCTGTATTAATTAAAATCTTCAATTACTTTATTCAAAATTGCACGGTTTGACAAATTTAATATAGAATTATTGCAATACTTCGTATCTGACAATTTTACTATTTTGAGAGTTTTTGCGCATTCAGTCTGTTAAGGTAAAGCCATAGATAACCACGATCATGGTTATCAATGGTTTTATGTAACGGCGTTTTTAACATATAACGTGCTAGACATTTAACAAACTAAATGCGCCAAAAATTTAAAATAGTAAAGTTGCCAGATACGGAGTATTGTTAGGCCATAATATACGACTGGCATATTTTACGATTTTACAACCGCCCAGTTTGTTTATCTTATATCGAGTTTTATATCGACTACATTAGTCATCACAATTTGTTTACTGACTAACTCGGTCACGTATCGGTCTCAGATAATGACTCAGTCGACCAGTTCAACAGCGCAGTCGAATACTGTTAACGTATATCTAACGTTTTATTGGTTGTTTGCATAGGAAATTATGCGGAAAAAACAATCGCTTTCGGGTAGTCTTGTACCGATTGAGTTAACTATACATAGTTGAAATTAAATTTTTTTTTTCTAATTAGGTCGTAGATTAAATATTGTATAACACACGTGTATGAAAAGCTTTTACGCACTTACTAGCTTTTGACTTGTGCTTCACAATTCCTATACAGTATCATAAATAAGTATTTGTTGCTAAAACAGAATTTTAAAGTATGTACATACATATATTGTCCTACTGAATTTAAAAATAATTTTTTTTCTTTTTTGTAACTTGTTTTCTTTTTGCGTCACAATTCTGGTTGTTCGGTAGTTTTTGAGTCTACTGTAAGTTAAATCGGGTTTCTTTCTTGAGAATTGTCTTAATTGGTTCCCATGTTTATTACAAATTTGGGGCTTTTTAAAGCGCTTAGAATTTAGTTCATTGATTACTGCGTTGCATAAATAGCCGTTGTTATGCTAAAACTTTTGACTTACATCGTCAGCTGCCGCATAAATAGTTCTTGGTACTGGACGGTTTTTTTTTTATTTTTTTGGTCTTGTTTTGTTTTCAAACAATTTTTATTGCTAACTTGGTTTTTATTTTTGAACTTTTCAGGCTGGTATTTTGTTTTCCAGTTTTAAGTTGCCCATAAAAGTTTTTATCCGGTTCTGGCAGGTTTGTATCTCATGGGTCTTGCCACTATTTTAATTTTTTTCTTGCTGGTTTATCAATGTGAAATGGTTCGATACACCTTTATCGTTAGAGAAGGGTTGTTAAAATGATAAATTTGTTTAAATTCTTAAAGTTTAATTTTTTTTTGTTGATGTGTTTTATTACATAGTAAAAATCTTTCGGAAACGCTTTAAAATGTTATAATGGTTTTTAGTAGGTTTTGCTTTCAGGATTAGGACCAGAGACCGTTTTGAAAGTGTAAAAGATTATAAAATTTAAGAATGTTGAATGGTTTAACTAATATAAATAAACGTAATAGTATTCGTTGTGGAATTTGTCACACGTGGAAGTATTTAAGCTCTAAATATGTTTCAGTAAGAAATATATTTTTTTTAGTTATTTATTGCTACTCGTTTAATTTATTATTATTTGTTGTTTCATTTTTGTTTTACATTTGTTACAATTATCTTGATGTAAGGTAGCTTTGAGTTTTAAGCGGATTGTCGACTACAGATTCATATCAAAGTTTTTTAATTATCAATGATAATTTGTCAAACAATTCTGGTGAAGCTTATTTGAATTAAAATTTCTAATATATTGATTATTCTTTATCGTTCTATGGTAAAACTTTGATCAAGATATTTTTTATAGCACGGCATTTTGTCGCATGTTGCTACCTACATTCTTTTGTTTGATAAATGCTAATTGTTGTATTTAATCTGGTGAATGATCAAGCCATTACTCTTTCGTTTGCATCTCAATTTTCATATACAAAAAAAACACTGTAGAAAGGTTAGATAAGGACTAGGAATCGACTTTAATTTGATTTTTTTGACATTACTTTCAAGTTCAAGCGATAATCAATGTTTTTATTTTAAATAACAACTTATGTTTTTTTAGTTTATAGTAAGATAGAGCACTTTTTTAAATGTAATTTTAAAGTGCTTGACAGTTTCATCTATTATTGTTTATTTGTAGGATGAGTATTAGTGGTATTAGTTTGTCATGAGTTAGTGTTGAAACTTTCACGGTTATTGGGCATGAGCTGTTTGGTTTTTAACATTTTTACTAATGTTTTTGGATAAAAGTTTTGACCTAACTGGCGTTTAATGAATTGAGCTTTTAATTTTAACATTACAAGGGTGCAGTTGGTGTATTCTGCCATTTTTATATTTTTTTGACAAATTTATAGACTTATGGGTTTTAATGCATGTGGACTACTATGGAGAAGTATCTATAAGTAAATAAAACTTTTTGAAGTTGTATTTAATTTAAATTTTCAAATTATAATGTGGTATATTTTAAAAAAATATTAAAATAAAACAAGCTGTTGATACATCATAAATTCTATCCTTTGGACAAAATAAACCATATTGAACCAACCCTTAATGAATACGGGTTCAAAAGAATTTGTTAAGGGTGGGGCAGAAATCTAATCGTCATATCACATGGAAAAAGGTGCGAACATACCAAGACGGCTGCTGGTAGTAGTGGCAGTGCTAGGCTGGTGCTGCTGAGTGCTGCTATACAAAATATATCCATTCGGCAGGCAGCCGTTGGAAAGTTGAGTGTCAACAGGTGTATGTTCAATAGAACAGTGTCCACTAAAAAGATCGTTAACATGAGTGAACAGTGTTTTGATAATGTAACAGAAAAAAAAATGGCTTTAGACTGATGCCCCTCTGTTTGTGCTTTGAGTGCTGAGTTAGTTAAAAATCGATACATTAGAATTTCCTTGTTTTGTCGGATAAATTTAGTGAAGAAAAATGCCTTTGAGTACAGTTTGTGTCAGCGTAAGTTTTTTTTAATAATTAGGATCTTAATCATTTTTATCATTATTATTGTGGTTTTGATCAGGTCTACGAGAATACTTAACTGCTTAAAGGTAATCGGAAATGTGGGTTTGCCGCATTTTCAGAACTTTTTTTATTGATGGACAATAATATTAGCCTAATAAAATAATGACATACTTAGCGATTCCGCATTCTTTTGTCACTTTTTAGCCTTTTGTATGGGGTATTTAATATTTGTTTTGTAAATATTTGTAGTTGTGGTCGTTAACACACGTTATTCATTGAAATTGAAACTGGTATTTGTTTTGGAATTTTAAGATGTAATTTATAAGGTAAACATATCACGTGTTGTGAACAACTAGGCAATAATAATTGTAATTAATCATAAATAATTGTTGCTATTGTATTCCAGGTTGTCATTTTCAATTTATTTTTTCTCAAAACGTATTTATGGATATTGATTTTACTTTGTGGAGTTATTCATTATAAAAACTCAGTCAGATTATGTTTACGCTTGACGTTAAAAATATATATAAAAAGGTCAAAGGGTCAGTGAGTGTGTGTATGAAAGCATAAAAAATATTTTGTAACCCAGAAGAGGTGTAGCACAAAAAAAGTAGGTTTAATAATCTTATCTTTTCAAATTCCGGAAATAGTTATAATAATGCATGAATAATAATTTTATGACATATTTTATTTACATTCAGCAAATGCTTAAAACTTTATTCATTATTTATCTATGCAGTTTTGAAATTTATTAACTTGTCAAATAAAAATTAAAAGTAAATGTTTGGCAAGGATCAAGTTAAAAATTACTTTTTCGTATTTAGTTTTGTGGTAGGTGCACATAATTATTATGCTGCCATGAAATTGAGCACAAATTTTTGCATATTGAGGAAGTATATCACGTAAATTCGGTGGTAAAAAGGATGATTGCAAAATAGTTTTATTAAAAATAAAATAAAAAAATAAAATTTTAAGCATTTTATTTGAAGGAATTTAGTTTTACTAAAATATTTTGTTTTTGGAGTAATTTTAATAGGTAGTGAAAGTGATTATCTCTTTAACAGTGATATTGAATAAATTGTACAATTTTGAAATTTTATGTTTTATTTCAATACTCGGTGCTTTAGAAATAATGTTTCATCAAGAGGAAGTGAAACGAAAAAAGTGTTTAATAATAACAGTCGTTTATCAACAAACATCAGTCTTTAATTCCGAAACTAGGATATTCATCATAAATACGATTTAATTAACACAAATGCTAAATTTGATACATCATAACAATTTATTCTCAATAGAACGTCGACAAGATCCTTGTAGTATGCGATGTTTTTTTTTTTTTTGAAAGGAGATACATTATTTTTTTGGCCCTGATCCAGACACTACTAGATATGTTCTTGTAAAATCTCATAAACGATGACGTAAAAACTAAAATTTGTCCTAGCTTGTGTAATAACCAAACAAAAAACACCAGACGCATTTTTTCAGTGGGTGTTAAATTTTTGTTCAATTGAAAGTGTTTAGTTCTAAAACATGTAAAATTAAAATTTGTTGTTAACTTGGACAATTTTACAGAACGTGTAAATTTTTTTAGTTACATCTATCAAAAGTTGACTTCTAGTTTTAGGTAATTGTTGAAGGTAATTGGTTATGAGGTTTTGCAAAATAGAATCCACATTTGTCTGGAAGCAACACACATTACCAATTTTTTGTTTCGCATGTTTGTGCGATTATTATGCAATAGAACATTATTTATAAGGTTGCTAAAAATTATCTGCATAGTATTAAAATTTAATCCAAATATGTCAAGACGCATCTGAAATAACTTAACTCATTTCTGCTATTTTTTTTTGGCAATAATTTTTGACGCTCAGTTTTGCTTTTTGGCAAACTGTGATTAATACTGGTTTTTGAAGAATATTTCACTCAAATATTGTTGCAACTATACAATAGATTGATACTGAATTAATATACGGATATTCAGAGAATTACTATGAATATTCTACGTTGCTTTGTTATTTATTTAAGAAAACGCAAAATTGCTTAGACGTCATGTATTGATTTGAAGGTACTACTAAAAGAAATTCTTGAAAATGTTTGCACACTTTTTTCATTGCACCCAAAACCACTGAAAAAGCCATAACTGTGTCCGGAGACAATTTATGTCGTTTTGCTCTATATAAGTATGGGGAAAATATTAGTTTCCAATATTTTAATAATAATAATAATAAACTGGCTTTTATTTACCGAAGAATATAAAAGAAAATACAAATATCAGATAATAGTGTTGAGTTTTGGTTGTGCGAAAAGCTAGTCCATTACTCAGCGTTCGGACTTAGTGTAAGTGCTCGAGGGTATTGCAGTCCTACCGAAAGAATATTAGTCTCAAGACTGTGAAATATACATTGTTTCTTCATAATATTATTTCAAGAAAGCATAAAATCGGGAACGACTTCAACCGCTGTGTTGAGTTAGTTGCATGTGACTTAATTAACATTGCATTATGGAATGATGATGCTCTAATGCTATTCCACCTTCATCTGTGCCACTTTTCTTTTGATGGTCCCAAGTGTTCATGCTATTTTCATTTTTAATCATGATAAATTTATGGATGCCATTGTAGAATTAGATTAGGTATTATTTTTGCACAGCTTAAAAAGAATGCCTGTTTTTGTACATTATCAGTTGCTGGTGCTGCTCGGGTGTGCATTTTATTCTTTGGTAAAAGTTAAAATTACTTTTTTTAGATCATAACTTAATGTAAGCATCTTTTACAGGTTTGATTTAGTTGAAATTTGCTAGTAGTTTTTTTTTATAATATTGGTAAAACCATGTTACTCTGAAATCAGGTTAATAAACCATCACCCTAAATTTAACTTCGTCACTAACTTGCAACAGAAATATTTTGGTTGAGGCTTATTATTGCAAGGGTATCAATCGGGGGTTTGAAAATTTTGAATATATTCAGCAATTGTTGCTTACACTGTGTACAGAAAGAAGTGTGCAATACAAATTTTTTGAATTTTTCAATTTTGATTTAAATTTTGAATCGAATAAAAGCACAACATTGTGATCGCTTATTAGAGCTTTTTGCAGTTGTTATTTCCCGTATGTTCCTACAGCTGAAATCCGGTGTGTAATTTCTACATCCGCATTACACAAAAAATCAATTTTTACATTAAGCTTCTAATAGGGTGTTCACGTACAAATAAAAAAGGTTTTTAATTATTATTTTTATGATCAAAAAATGTATCTTGAGTGTAAGGTGAGTGAAGAAAAATGTATAGGCATCATTTAAGGTAAATTAGTTAGTTTTAAAATGATTTGAACAAGATTTATTGCACAAAAATCAAAAGCCTTATACACTTTTGTCCAAAACTCAATATTTAAAAAAGTACTATTAAATTTAACAGTCATTCAACTTGGTAGGTTATGTAATTGTTTTGCCATAATGTTTTGGTGGGTTTGATTATTCTTTAGGCTTATTTTACAATTTAACGTAACTTCAATTTTTATTTGGCATCATTATTACTCACAAAGATGCAAACTCACATTTGGATAAGTCTACAATCGAACTCTTGAAGTAAAACAGGAAGGATATGGAAAGGGTTATTTGATGAATAGCATAAGGTGCATAATTAATTGTGGTACATTTAGAAATGAAATGGTATACTAAATTTGATAATTAATCGTAAAATTGTAGATACAACAAATAAAACTAATAATTGTCAAAAAACATATTTAAGCACTGTCAAGAAGATAAGGGCTGAAATTCTAGGTGAATAATTTTATTAGGTTTATATATTTTCTAAGCAAAATAATTAAGAAGTTTGACTAAATATTATCTAGTCAAACTTTTTTCCTTTCAAAACGATGTTATTAGCAACAAAATGCGTGAATTTTTATGATTGGTTTAAAGGAGCCGCTGGAATACTTGTAAACAATAGGATATAAATTGTGAATACATTGTCGAGATTTATTTTTGTTTAAATTTTTTATGTTTGATAGAACATTAATTTTCTAAAATGTATTAAAAAAATTACATTGTTTTCAATCATTCTCGAGTATGCATTAAATGAAATTACATTAGTCGATTGACCGAATTTGTACATTTTGAGCTTCTCACAGATTAATTACATTCACAATATACACTTAGAATATGATGGATGTATCAGACAATTTCTTTTTCAATTGAACAGTAATAGTCTTGGGAAGATGCGACTAATAATAATTCGCTAACAATACGTTTTTCAATCTGATGGAGCTTTCTTTTTCTATTGTGTATGATTTTTGCTAATAATATCTGCATGGTATATTATTTGCTGTCGTCAACGTGAAGAGAAATAAGGTTATTTACGAATGTAGTTTTGGTTCTTTTAAAATCTAAAGAAGAAAAAAGAAGAAACGAGAACCAATTTCACCGCCTCGAGGAAATTTGCACCATAGTCTAGAACAAGTCTGAACTAAATTATAATAAATGACATGATACCATTTCTTTAAAAATTTGCTAAAACTTTAATTGACTGACTGTCGCTTTATAGTTTATTAATTTTTCGATCACATTAGGTTTAAAACATTATTTTTTATTCTCTCACATACCCGATTAATAATCGAGGTTTATTGTCGAGGTTTTAATATTTTTTGTTGATTAAAAATATTTTAATTGGGAAACAAAATAGGTATTATTTGTTTGTAAATAAATAGTTAATACTAACGAGTTCGGAAAGTGAAATTTACCACATGAGCACTTTGTTTGCAGCACGCAACATTTTTTTGCAACAAATAACTCTAGATTTTTTATAATAAATGATTTAGTTTTCTACTTATTTTTGGGTTGGTAGCGTTGCCCTCGCCGATTATCTGATTTTTTAAATTTAAAAAACATTGATTCGAAAATGTTTTTCTAGTTTTGGCTACAAAATAAAAAAGATCGGGGTGTGGGAAAATCGATTTTTGATGCATTGGGAACAATCGGAACTACCGATCTTTAAGCGATGAGTGCATAAAATTGTTTCTCAAATTCCATTTCGTGCTAGAATCGTCATGTATGCCAATAAGCATATTTGCCTTGTCTCTGAATACAATAAAGTCATTATAAACAACAATTGTGTGCATGATAGCCCACCTAGTTGGTAATAATGAAATGTTTTCAAATGCTTCCGAAGAGGTTTTATTTGTGAACCAAATTTTGACTTGTACACACTTTTAGAACGACTGTCTGAATCTTCAGCTATATGCACATTTTATAAATGAGTAACTTATTGTATTATTATGTTTTAAGTCAGCTCTATTAGGGTGCATTTGGACAGAAAAAAGGCAGTCTTTTTCTTACATAATATATTTTTACATGCGTCTGATTTGACACTTGAAATAATATGGAACATGCTCCAATCATTCAAAATTTTATGGAACTCATCTGTAATCTAAATACAAGATGAGTGATTAGTGTGGGATGGGTCTCTTATACTTTATGTATTTGTTTTTATAACAAATTTACACTGCAAATACTCTTATTTCCTAAGATAATTTATTTCTGTATTAATTACAATACAGCAGTATAATTGTTTTGGGTTTAGAGGTGGAAATAAAACATTATTTAGATCTCCTACATGATAATAACAGTTGAATCACAAAATATGCATCAGAAACCCCAATTTTGAAAGTAGTGATAAGTATGGATGATAAACATTTAAGTAGTTTGTTTTTGGTGGCTTTAAACAATTAAACTATCTGTGCCAATATATTTAGATTATGATAATGGATTATTTGCTTTTTAAGGGTAGATAACACTATACAAGCATAAAATGAAGAAAAAGAATATGAAAAGTTTTGACACTGATGAAATTTTAATTTTATAGAAAGTGTGTAACTAAGCTTAGGGTCAAGCAAATTATTTATTGCTAGTACTTGGAAACAAATTAAAATTAAATTTAATATTTAAGTAGTGGTTTTTGCATTCTTATCGACTAAAAAAAACTATTTGTTTATTTAAGAACTGAATTTTCTGTATTAAGCGTTGAAAGGATGTTTCAAAGGGATAGGTAAATTTCTAAGCACTAAGTTAATTAATAAAAGGTGAGGTCTGTGTTTGTGTATTCAAAGAATATGTCCGACCCACATATTACAATTCGTGACTAATCTGTTTATAGTAAGTCTTAGCTTATGAGCTGACAATTTGAACGCGAATGTATTTATGCTAAAGGAAACGTTCTTTAATCTTAGAACGGAAAAGAGATTTGATAGAGACCAGGAGTTTACTGATAATGTTATCTAAGAATTTTCGTTTAATTGGTGACTATGCAGGCTTTTCGATTGTTTTTTATTAGAAAACTATACAGTAATGTTAAAACAGTGTATAATTTTTGATCTAAATTTTGTGAAAATGTAACTGAAATGGTTTATAGTAGGGCATATGTTCATTTTCATCATTTCTAATAATAATGCTCTGAAACTTTGGTGTGGTTTAATACTCGGTTGAAGAAAGCTAACAATTTGTTACATTTTAGTGAATAAATTAAAGATTTATGATGGTAGATGAACCCAAATAGCATTGTTTTGCTGACGAGTAATAGAGACAAATAATAATTTTTTAATAACGTTTTTTTTTTACAAACGACTGAAGAGTTTTGGTAGACTTAATTCCTTTTTTTAAATCTTAAACTTTGATCTTTGACATGTGTGGTTTTTAAAGCTTGTGCTATGTGCACTAGACAGTAATAATATAATAACGATAAAATAAAGTTAAATAGTTTAAAAAATAGTTTATACATAATAGTAAAGTTTGTAACACGATATTTAAAGAGACTTATGATGAAAATAGATATTGAAAGTGCCGGTCAAATATCTTAAAAAAGAGAGAGATAATAATATGAATTATAATAGTTTTTGATCAAATTCTAACATCACATAAATCACACTTTTCTTACTACTATCGTAGTATACGCTTGATTTCTTTAGTTAATAATTGTTAAATAACAAATCACCTGGCGTTAATTTACTATTTACAGTTATTTGCTCATTGATAAAACATATTTAAATTTATTATTTTCATTTAGAAACTGACTGATATTTGTTTATTTCTTTAATTTGCATAATTTTAGCAAATTTTTACGTACTAAATTGTTTCTTATCAATAAACATTTTTTTTATTGATAAAACATTTTAATTTAGTACTATGGTATAACTTATTGGCGTGATTATAATGACACATAGTTTGATATTTTAGGTACAGCATTCGGTAAACAGCTAAATATTATACAATTAGCAAATTATGTATTTGTATAAACACTACTATTTTTGTATTTTTCTGAACGTTTTATTTGGACAGTAAAGCTGTGTCCTCGTATCTTTTAACTTAATTTCTTTAAAGTGCGCTTTAGAAGGGATGCATTTTTTCTGTTTCACATACACAGTTTTTGGTCGGGGGAGTTTCTTAAATTTGGAGCGACCGGCTAAATTTTGATCAATAAACAGCTGTTGATCACAGCAGTATGGTGTAGCAAACATTGCAAATTCTAATATCCTCACCAAATATTGCTGGACTTGCAATAAGCATTTATGCTTGTTAGCCTATTTTCTAGACTCTCGTTCCTGGAAACCGATTAGATAGCAAAATGTCGTATTACCTCTTGTAGTGCTGTCTCCAGAAAAGTAGCAGATGAAATTCAGTGTTTAATTTAAAATAGGAATAAACAAATTAGCAGAATATTGGGTAAAAATAATAAAGCAAAGAATCGCATTGTGTGGGTACGAAATTAATTTAGTCTTTACACTGGGTGGTTATAAATGATTATCGAAGTGCTAAGTGTGCTCTGAAATAAAGTCAATCAATTCATGTGCCACGTGCGTTCAGTCTGACTAATCTGTTAAAAAAAGTAAAAATCTGTCAAATGTTAATTTTAAATTTTAATTAATTTATTTTATTTAATTATTCATCAGTGATAAATGACAAATCCAACAAACGATCATTATCTAAATTATTTTAAAATTTTCAATATTGTCAGCGAGCTTTAGGATCCTCAGGACAAAGTTTTTGAACTGTTTATATGGATTTAAATTCAAATTTTAGGTAAAATTTTTTGAACTGTGCTTTGTGACACTTTTGCTTGAAGACTTAAGTCTTCTAGTTGATTTTGGCTGCTCTTCGATTCGATTTCTTATCTCAACAACTTCAGCACTTACCGATGGTGTTTCAGCAGATTTACTTTTGTTGACATTTCCAGTTGTGGAAATCCGATTAACAATTTGGAAACTTTATTTTAAATTTAGCCTGGCAACATTAACCAAATATGTTCAGTGTCGATCATTAAACTCTCCATTTTGGTAATAAGCTATAATTATGAAGATGATGTGTTCCACGCAATACATCATTTGGCTTTGATTTAACTAAAAAATAATAAATGATTCATTTATTTTTCTCATAGTCACATACCGTTCAAAAACATTAACAAACTGTAGTCTCAAGAAATACTTTTTTAAATAAAAATTTGGATGGTTTTATATGTGGGCTAATAAAAACGCAAAAAAGTAATTAACACAGTAATTAAACAATGGAAATAAACAAACAAGACTCAAACATGCTTAATTGACCAAACAGGCGGTTAGTTATCGATAGGAATGATGGAAATTTGATGGTAAATTTTGAAATTCCCAGAGACTTTTAAAAATTCTATTTAAAATTTAAAGAGTGGTACATTTTTTACCTTTACAATTTTACACACACGATATACGAAATATGTGTTTTGTTTGTGGTTTAATTTAATCTACTTTTGCATAACTTATTATATAATAAAAATTTTTTTACACAGAAATTCTGAAAGTTTTTGTTTTAATTAATTATTGGCTTTAAATTTTTGCATATATAAGATATAAGACTTTATAGAAAAGATAGTAAGCGCAGATACATTCGCTTATATGGTTTTTTCAATAAAATCCTTGAATTAAATTATAGTAACTGTAGTTCAAACAATATTAGTGAAAATGCTTTATAGCTTTGCCTTTCACGTGACTCGGTTAATTTATTCTACTTTTTTTATCTGTCTTTGTTTAATCATTTAAATATGCTGTTAACTATGTCAATGTTTTTATGTATATTCACCTCAAGTTAATCGTTGTTAAATGTCGAAAAATTCTAATCAAAATACATATTTAAGCTGCTGGTGGTTTTGATTTTCGTTCTTTATTCATTTCAATCTGAATATGATTTTTTGTCTGTACATTTGTTTATCAACCATAAATATCAGTTTTTAGTCAAATAGTTCAAGGTATACAAGATGTTGATATTGATTTCAGTGGTGTGTAATAAATTTAAATTTTGCATTAAACCGTATTTAATTTTTCGGACCTGTTCAATACGGAGGATTTTGGTTTTTTTATTATGAAATTTTGAAAGAAATATAAAAATAAATTGTTGATTGTGTACTTAGTGATATTTTATTTTTCAATTACTTTTGGTCATAAATAAATATCTAGGTTTGATGTTACGTAGATTTTAACATTATTGATTAGGTTAAATTAGACTGGTGATTCTCGGTCAACCGTCATAGAACTGGAGAATGTAATTAAAGCAACATTTACAAGCTCAATACAAATATTTTGAGATTAATATCGTAATATACTATTCTGACATTGTTGTTGTCAGATTCTTATTCTTGTGATATTTTTTTCTAGCGATGTATCTTGTATCTATATTCCTATCGATTTGTAGTAAAACCACAGATGAGTTATACCAGATCGCTCACTTAGAAAAGAAAGCTTAAAAAAGAGAGAGATAGAATATTAACCAGTTTAAAGGTCCAGCTGACGCATGCCCAGTAGAAGTTTATTTCACTGTAAGCAAAGATACACTCGGAACGCTTCGAGATGATTGTATGCAGTGTCTAAATTCACGATTTGGTCCGATGTCTGTCCGATCCAGTTTTATTTGCCTCGTGGTTTTATCTACCAATTATAAAACGGCCCACCCTTAATATCTTTCTTGCTGTTGAAAATATAAAAAATCGAAAAGGCACGTCAATGTACCATTTTAAAACGTGACTATTTGGAAACCTCTAGACAAAAAAGAAAAAAATCTATTTTAATGCATTTGTAATTATGTGAATAAAGTAGGATCTTTCTTAAAAACCAAACGATTACCTCCTAATTATGCTTAATTAGTAAAATTAATGTTGATTACACAAGTTTTCTTCAGAAAACCTATGATGTGTCAAGTAGCTCCAGGACGACACTTTTTGGCAACATTTTCTGTAGTAATTCTGACAAAAAACTGCCCGCGGCAACACTGCTATTAACCAATTTAAAGGGACGAGAGACGCCAAGGTCATAGAAACGATGCGCAAAATATCAAACGTTTCGAGGCAAGTGAGCAATCTGGTATAACTAATCTGTGGTAAAACTCTAGCATTAAGATAATATGAAAAAAGTCATGATAATGATATATTAAAATAGATCACTACACTCTATTTAACTATTAATATTTGGCTAATCACCGTGGTGATTTCTTTAATTTTTGAACAGAGACTAAAATAGTTATTAATCTTGCGGCTGTAGTGATGTCAGAGCGTTCGAAGAAAGCGAGAGCATCTTCAGCCAAGGGATTAACAAAGGTTTATTCCTAAGATGCATACAAAACTTTCTTCCCAACTTACAGAAGTGATAATTACAAGAGAACATGATTTCTGGGTATGGTACGGTCTAAGTATAGGAGATTATAGAACAAAATACGTCGTGCTTTCGCACTAAAAACTGTGAAATGGAAAAAAGAGCTATCAATAAAAGGAAAATTGATATACCTTTGGCTATTGCTGCAAGAGCTTAAGGTGTGACATCCAATTTGTTTCCGGAGAAGTTAAAAAATGTGTACAAAAAGCTTACCAACAATATTTGAATTGTTATTATTTCATAGGGAATAAAGTAACTCAATATCGATCAAGAACGAGGGAATAAAGCTATAAAGCTTTACTTTATTTCCGGTTGGGAAGAAAAGATGTTTTTTCAAGTTTATTGGCTTTTAAAGAATTTTGTCTTTTTGTTTTATATTAATTAGTACTCATATCCGAGCGCAACGAGTTTGATCGGCTAAAGTGTGTGCTGCCCATTGTTTAAAAAATTTTGCTTTTAGTAAATGACTTGAATACTTAATAATTTGATAAAATATCGAGAGCATAAGATCAGTTTACTTCCATTTCGTTTGAAGTACAATTCATAAAACAAGGTTTTATGGTTAGATGGTGGAAACGAGACGAGTACCGCTTACATTCTTCAAACTAATCTTCTTGCAATAACGGATAATGTGTAAGAATTTTTAAATATTACCCCAATAAATTGTGCTGTATTATTGGTTAGACTTTTCATTTAATATATTGACTCATTGCTTTTCCCGATTAATACTTAATTGTTGCTAGACATAACCAACCTGTTATGTGACACATAGATTTAATCAATTGTATTGCTTTCACGTACTGTAAGTAAGGATTGGCGGCATCTTCGGCGATTATTCAAACAATAATGATTTGTAGGCGCAGGTAAACATATCGAGAATTTAAATTGAATGAAAATGTAGTATTAGTTTGCAGATGTAAAATATAAATGTTTTGTTTTGGCACTAACCAAAAAGATCAAAAAAACTAATGAATTATTAATGAAGTTTCTATGAATCAACTACGTCTATGCAAGATTTGACTTTGGGTTATTTTATTCAGTCAAGGATATATATTGTTTATTTTGTTAATCTTTATATTTCATGTGACGTGATAAACAGCCGTCGGCTAGGTATTTTTTTAATGAAGTTTCGTCTATTATAAATCTATTCTTTACTCTGAACTCACCAAACTGAATCATTCCAGTCGAAAAAGGATTCCCATCGTTGGCCAAGATCGAGTAGGAAGTGCTTTTGTTGTTAAGTTACGTAATTTGTTACACTAGTTTTGTCTTTAAGTAATTTAAGTACATGCTTGGAGTCAAGGCTATGAATTTGACGTCCAATGCGACAAAAAAACGCAGAAATATGAATTATTCATGACAGGTGGTTCTAGACAAAGCGGTTTAAGTTGTTCGAATGACTCAAATGTAGAAAATGGGTAAGTATAGCTTCGTTTTATTTATGGAATTTTGAAAATATATATCAAAATTATGCTAGGTTTAATTTACTTCTATTAATTGAGAATTTGAATTTGCTTGCAAGATGCGAGTTCTACTAGAAAGTCATATACGACTAATAATTATTTTCTCTCGCAATAGTTATGAATTTTGAATCGATGTAAATGAAACTTTTAACAATTAGTTATTGTAACTGAATACTTAGAAATTACACTTTTACCTTTTGATAGTGGTTACCGTATATCAGTTTCTCTATATATTTTTTCACTCAATATTCACGTTTTCTTCTCTTTCATAACAAAATAGCAGATATTCAGTCTTGATCTAGGTAAATGAAACAGTGATACAATGCATGTTTTAATTTTTTTTAGGTTTTGTGTATTGCACAGTTACATATTAGTCTAGTAGGAATCGGCGCATGAGTACCGAAAACTATTCCATCTCAATTTTTTTATGCCATTTTTTTTAAATTGCTTTACTGATAGTATGATACAAATAAAAACTGTTCTATGACTTTTCCCGGTAAAGTTAAGAAAATTCCGAAAATCTCAAATTATTAAAATAGGTACATACTTTTGACCCATGAAAAATATATATAAAAAAAAAGAATAAAATATATAGTTTTTTAATTTACAATATTGAAAAAGTCATTGTTTATACTTGTTTTTTAATTGTTTACCGTTCAGTATCGCTGTCTTTTTCTGACTCATACCATTGATTACTAAAATCGTCTAATATCTATAGTCAATGGTCATATACTGCATCGGGTTTTCTTAAATCGTTGTTTATTTTTTATCTTTAAAATATTCACTTGATCAAAATTATTAGCTTATTAACATTATCAAATATATATTTATTATTAATTGTCTTAAATTAATTCTTCTATGCTGTTTTATCTAAAATTTCTAAAGATATTATACAAAACCGAATATTAAAGCACAAACAGGTTTTTGTTTTGTTGTTTGTAAAAGATAACTAATTCTTTTTATAAAATTTACGTATTTTTAGATAAGTTTTACGTAGTCTTAGATAAAATTTTATACATCACACATGGGCTAAACGGTTAAAGCATAATTATAGCAACAGCACGTGTGTCATCAACTATGCTCGCTTTATCGGTTATATTCACCCTCAAATGCTGTAATGATGTGTCTCTTTCACTAGTAAATGTGTGAATAAGTATTGAATTATTAAAACCATTATTTAACTTTTGTAATTTTTTATTGATGACTATTGAAATTAGGGGTTTCAATAGATTCTAGATATTTTTCTATTTTTTTTTAAATTTATGTGTAAAATATGTGACTATTCTAATTTCATATATTCTAATTTTTAATTAGAATTTTATGATTCTTTCTAAGTAGCATCTCAACCAATAGAAATCTGACCACATCAAATTATTAAAGTGAAATGTAATGCTAGGTATATAATTATCCAAAAATGTTCAATCATAAATGTTAGTAAAAGTTAATCTAGGTAATTTGCTTAAATACCAACGGCGGAAAACCGTGTAACCTTTATATACGTTATAAATAGAAACTCTAAAATTGTTCAAGTTGTTTTTCATTAAAATCCGGAAGTATTTCAGTTCGAAATCTATCTTTGCAATAAGTATATATTCAAAAAGCAATGTTTAGCTAAACTAGAATGGAAAATAGGTCAATATTCTGAAACTCCAAAACATTCGAAATCGATTACAGAAAATTATGTGGGTTAGTTTGACATCTCGTAAATTGTCTAGACCAGTTTTTCGCAAACAGTGCTAAACTCTTATTTGGAAATGTAAATTTTAGCTTAGTTTTTTGTTTTCTTAATATATAAAATTGTTGCCGGTTTTTATTAATTTAACCTGTTTTATGTGACATATAATCGTAAAACACTGACACTGAAAAAATTCATCTAAAGCAGTTCATATTTTGAATAGTGTTTAATTAAATGTTTATAAAACTGAAAAGTTCTGTTAACAATTTTTTTTTTATTCGAAAAAAAATTGTCTTTGAAATTGAATCACAAAGTGTTCAGTTTTTTATAAAATTAATTTGTTAGGTAGTGTTTTATCAAATCTCCAATACCTTGTCTTTTATGAAGTATACAATTTCTGCTCTAAATATAATAAGCAAGGAATTCAGACATTATTGTAGAAAATATGTTACGTTAAACGCCAATGGCGGTTTTTTTTTTAAATAAATGTATTTATGAAGATATACAAAAATCTAATCGAATACTCACTATAAATCAACTAAATAGCAAATTATTAAATAAAGTTCTTTTATAAATTTAGTTTTAATCTTAATAAGTATCTAAAACTTTTAAACAAGTTTTTATCAAAATGCACAAAATAATTGGTTTATGTAGTGAAATTAGTTGCATGTAATCAATCATAACAAATTTTCACATTTACAAGTATGAAAATCATCAGTGATCTGTAGGTCAACTGTATGTAAAGATGTATGGAATGAACTTTAAGTTCTATCTAGTGCTATTTAATAGAAAAAAATTTCTTTCAACTGTTAAAAGGCCATTTTCATATTTTATAGGTTTTTTGTAAAAAAAGCTTTTTGAATTGAAACAAATGTTATTTATATTATAATATTGAAACTACAAAATACTTTTTTCAAATTTATAGTATGACAAAAAAAGTTTAAGAAACACTGATCTAACCTCTAAATTCTACTACAAAAATAATCAACAAATTGTTTTCTGATATTGCGTGAATGAAAGGAATGAATGAATAGTTTGCATGCTACAATTATTTCTGAAATACGTGTTGGATATTGTAAGCAGCTATGTTTGTCGGTAATGTAGTGAAAGTTCTGTTTTGTAAATCTCAATTAATTATCTACTTATGTAAGAAGGATGTTGATTGCATTGGATAATTTGGTTCCTATTTGTAGGTCACATTCTATTGTATAAAGAAAGAATTCCTCAAGAATGTGTAAAAAAATAGAACAGTTTGAATAGAACATCAATAAATTATGAACGTATAAATGTTACACCTTAGTATGATACCTCATTTAAAATGTAAAAGGGAATTTTACTTTAACGAGTAAGATTAATATATATATTTATTGATCTTACTCGTAGAAGTAAAAGTATATATAGTCATACAGTGCGTTTATAAATTATTTAGGTCTACTCTTGCCATGGAATGTCAAACGTATGTACAATTTTTGATTAGTTTATACGGAGAAGCGTACATGTCAAACAAATCTCAAAGCTCGTTTTTAATATTATAGACGAGCTTTGACGTTTGTTCGACATTTGTCGGCAGTCATACTATCAAAGACAATAAAATCTGTCAAGCTAAATGACACAGCAAGAGTAGATCTAAATAATTTATGAACACACTGTATATTGCTACAAAGTCATTGATAATCATTAGTGAATATTGTAAATACCAAACCAGTTGGACACCCTCCTTATTCGTCGAGACTTTTTATATCCTTTTAAAATTTAAAATCTTTAAAAAATTTTAAATATATTTCTTTTAGTTTGTTTCCTTTTTTAATTATTTAAGTAGTCCACAAGTGTTTCATCAAGTATAATAACTAATACATATACTGATATGAATAAAAAATGTAAAACAGACTAATTATTTTTAATACAATTTCTATTCCAGATGCATATCTATATAAAAAACAAATGATTACATTTTGAGAACACATGTCAAATTTATGTAATAATATGTCGGTTCACCGTTATTTTTATTCCCTCGGCTACGTAGTAGGGTAGACGTTCGATGCTTGCGAATACAATGTAACTACCTAAGTTGCGACAATAATTATTATATGAGTGTCGCGTGCGACATGAGGCAATACCGCCTTGGAAGCAGTAGTGTTACCGGTGTTGTGGTCTTGTATTTTCTTTTTCTTTGTACAATATAGCTTTTTTCTCATTTTTTTAGCAGAAAATGATGAAAAGTTGATAGAACTAATATTTTATTATTTCTAATTAATCTTTTAATATATTTTTCTTTTCTTATTATTTTCACACAAGAGAAACTTATGATGGCGCTTTTCAAGTACATACATACAATTAGGTCAATTCCTTCTTCTGATAATAAATATAGTAAAGCAATTTTATTGCACATCTTAAGTAATTGGCTTTGTTTGCTGGACCGGTAAGTGCAACTTGCCGCTCATGACAAATCCATTTAAGTCGACAAACCCTCACTTATAATTGTTTTTAGACTGTGGTAAATACAGGGACTTCTGCTTTTACTCTTACTCTCTACCGGTAAATTGTACAAACCGTGCTCTATATATTATTTTTGTTTTACTAAATTTTGTTATGTTGTTTTGAAATATTTACGATTTTTGTTAGTATTAGCTTATTATAGTTCTCTTATACTATAATTTTAATTCTCTTTAATAGAAGACCTGCGTACTAGTAAATAATATGTAACAAAAATCAAACCAGTTTTAATTTTATTTAGATCAAAGTAAATTATTAAAATATTGGTAAACATACTGACTTAATCCAAATTTCGAGAGTTGTAATACCTATGTGTCTTATTATTATTGTAAAAATCTACTGCTATAGATAAGTGAGTAAAACTTACTAAAAATTTAGAAATCGCTGCTACATGTTGTAGATTAGACGGATGTTGCGAATAAAAATGTTATTTCGAGATATTAGTGAAAACAGCCGAGGAATCAGCAGACGTGAGCTTTAAAATAACAGAGTTAAATATAATTATGATGATTAAAACACTGTTCTAGCAAATTTTGTTTATTGAAAGCTGACAAATGAGAACAAGTATGAGTTTGAACCCAATTAATTTGGAGCTTTCATTGATCGGCTTTTTTTTGTGACTCTAATGATTTCACAAATGCATTGGAAATTTAGTGTTTTTTCTTTTAGGGTCATTACTCTCTGCAAGGTAGCCAAAATAAAACAAAAGTTTTATTTTGTTTTAATGATCGTTTCAATGCCGATGTTTGTTATAAATTATTGCCAACCTTGACGGTGTTAATTTTAACATTTTTTCTTTCTTTATTTTATTTTGAATAGTGGTGTTGCTAATTTAGCTGCTGATGTGTGTAATCGAACAGAAAATTAACAATTTTAGTCAGTTTTGATTTTATTGCGTGTTTTTGAATTTCACGTCACAAATTGCTTGCTATTTCTGCAAGCGTTGTGCGCTTTCTTTGATTTGTTAGTTAGAGGGCATAGGAATGCTCAAGTCAATTATGTCATAGTATCAATTATTTAGTTGCAAGGGAATAATTTTCTGTTTCAACACTAATTGTCTGGAAAAATCAAGGACTAGTTTTTTCATAAGCTTTCCATCCAATTAATCGAATTACTCGAGAGTCCCTGACAGCTATTTTGTCAACGATACTTTCGAAGTGTTAATTGGTTGACTTTTTAGTTTCGAGTAGCATTTTTTTTAAATATCAATAATTTTGGTCGGCTGTCTATGTACAAGCTCAATAATAATAACTGTCTAAATAGCATAAAATTTGTATTACTAGAATTACAATGCGTTATTTTTATGTGAAATTCATCTTGATTTTTGCTTAATGTATCATTGCTTATCTAAGTTATCCCACTACTGCCTTTCCATCTTGACCGGATTGAGTAGAAAATGTTGCTTATCTTAGATGTGTGTTTCAACCGAAATGCGTTAACTCGGTCATAGAACCAGCGCTAGTCTTGATTGTTTAATAAAGCTGTCTTTTTTATTGCTATTTGCCGGGAATAACTTTTGCTATTGAAATGTGGAAGGTTGGCTTTTCATCTGTCATTAAAGAAACTTTCGATAGTCAATACGAAGATATTATAGTTTTTAAAAATGTAACTATTATATCTTATTTAAAATGAGATTGCCTTTACTTACTGTTTATTTATTTTTAGAGACATTGGGTTATTTTATACAGTCCGTGTCAAAAGTATGAATAAATTCCATAAAAATCAAAAAAAAAATTTTTAAAGAAATTTTTTTATGTCACATAAAATTTCAAGCAGTCATTTGTTTCACATACTGGATTTTTTGAATTGATTTTGTTTGTTATAAAACTTATTTAATTCAACTTTGTTTTTTTTTCTCAAAACTTTCAAAAACTTTATGTTTTTTAGAATCCAGAAAATAAATAGGGGAATGAAGATTGGTGTTCTTGATTTTATTACAAATTGCGACGCACAAAGTTTGTTGTTGGTTCTTTTACTGAAATTAGTTCGAGTATATAGAATGTTTTTTTCATGTTTTCTCAAAAGATGGAACTACAGAGCGATCTATTAAGATAATGCTATTTTACGATGTTTATTTGCTGCTCAATACGAAATATTTTATGTTATTATTTAAATCAAATATATTTTGTAGAACTGTATTTTTTTTATTAAAATAGCAGCATTTTCTGACATACTACAAAAAAGTGACTGTATACAAACATAGTAAAAAGCGAAAGTTTGAAATGGTGGAGATTAAAGCATTACACAAACATTATTTATTTTTTTTAGAATAAAAGACATTGACCTACAATGATAAATAACCGAATTTATTATTCATAAAATACAAGTTTTTTTGTATAATAATAATGATAATAATAGCCTGTTGTCACTGAATACAGTCTCCTGACTTGCAGAATTTATTCATTATTGTTTTTGCTGTCGACATCAGGAAAGCATTTGTCTACAGGTAATTAGGCAGACCGATGTCTTATCTTTTTCGCAGTTTAATGAATTTAATTTTCTTATAATTTTTAGAAAGCTTTTATTGTGGATTATTAATAACGCATTCTGAATAATTGGGCGTTCTAATAAATTCCTCCTTTAAAGTAATTTAAATTTAAGTACTAAATACGCCATCAATTCATCACAGACCTTCTCACTTTCTTTTAGACAAATTTTCTCAAAATTTAGTGAACTATAAAATTGGAGTATTAGTTAAATGTTCACAAGGTTTTTGTGTTTTTTTGCGGGCGCAGACTGAGCATATTAATTATGGGAATTGGTAAAACACTGTCAAGGTTCTACAATAATTATAATGACAAGGCTATTTAATTGTTTTACAAAATGCTGTTTAGCTGCTTTTTTATAAAAATGTTTTCATTTTAGTTATTAAATACCTATTGTTTTTAAAGCTATCGCACTTTATTATGTAGTATAAATTACTCCATAGGTATATAACACAATTCTTGTAACAAACGACCGTAGTGTATTTTATATAAGCTTACCGCGTGGGACTTCCTGGTATCTTCTTTGGGAATTTTATTAGTAATGAGTGATGACTCTTATAATTATGCAATAAAAATTTATAAACCTCAACTATAAAGATGTACCCAGGCATATGGCTGTCTATAATCTATGTTTATTTTTAACAACATGGGATGCGGCGCCCATCAACTAGATATAGCGCAAATAGACTTCAAGGAGTTTTCTTAATAACACTAAAGATTTTTTTGTAAAAAAGATCATTATTCTAACTTGAATTTTTGCAAGCACATTGAACTGTTTATAACTACACGATTGACTTTGTTAATATCAATTAATTGCATTGTTCGTTCATTTAAAATATCTTTTTTATGTTTGACTAATTTTTTCTTAATTTTTTCAGACTGTGGGAAACCGTCCTCGCATTTGGTCGTCCTACACAAACATACGTGCCAAAGATGTACAAGTTTCAATAATGAATAGTACCGAAGAAATTTCCAAATATAAGGAAAATGCAAATCATCATTACTATTCTCCAACGCTTTCACGACGTTTATTGGGATATGGATACGATTTGCCAGAGAAAGTACCAAAAAAAGATAAGAAATGGTCGATAGGAAGTTTATTTCGCAGAAAAAAGAAAGATGAAAGTGAAAGTAGCAGTGATGAGGATACTCAGAAGAAAGGCTTTCTCAAGCGAAAAAAGAAATCTGAAAAGAAAAAGAAAAATACAAAAGCTAGTGGCTTTGATCACGTAGTATTTTCCAGAAATTCTCATTTTTTTTCAAATGGCTACGAAGATGCTGGTATTTTTTCAGATCCCAGCAGTGGCAGGCCGCTGTCAAAAAATTTAGTTCAAGAACCAATACCTAAACCAATAAATGCTATAAATTCTTTAGATGATGTGACAGTTACTAGCAGTCGCAGTAGCTTGGCGGCACCATCTAGTGATGGAATGCAACGTAAGGGCAAGAAGGGTTTGTCGAAAGTAAGAGCGGAAGCAAGAAGACTGACTCTGAAACACGATACCAGCTCCGATGAAGACTCACATTGTTCTGCCTCTTCTTCTAAGTTTAAAAGTGATGAAAACTTAGATCCCACTTATAAAGATGGCTTAACTCATAGAAAATCACGCGCGGCAAGAACTGAGCGTTATTTTAAACGGCATTCTAAAGATGGAGAAGTTTCTAACGATTTCTTAAAATTGTCTAAATCTGAAGTTGATGATCGTTCCTTAAGCCGAAGTCCTCTTGTACCACGACCAAATAATTCGTTTTCTAGTTTATCTCAGACATCAAGTATTAGTGGACTTTCAACGATCCCTCCAAGTCATGGAAGTCATAATAGAGTGAGAGTTAGTAATTCGACGAGTAATCCATCATATAAACCTCCTCTATCAATGAATGACTACAACAACAGTAAGAAATTAAGCTATGACCATCTTCATAGCCAGCGCAGCATATCTTGCGATGGAAATATTCACCAGACAGAAATGGAGCCAGAGATAGTGCACATTCAATTTCCTATAAGCAGACCAAATAATAGATTTAGAAATGTATCATTGATTGAAGGAAGAAATTGTCAAGTTAAACAGCCGCCTCCTCCTCCGCCTCCACGGGATCCTCGAAGATTAGTTACAGCACAATATTACGAAAACAGTAGACCAAACACATTCTATTTTGATGGAAGTGGCCAAACACGTTCCAAATCTTTTAACACACCAAATTCACCACCTCAGCACAGGTTTGCATCAGTTCATTTACATTTGAAAGGACGATCGACTTCTGAGGATTACCTCCCGAAACCTAATATACCCTATACACCAAGACCATCATCCGCTACACCTGACTCATCCAGATCTATACAGCGACCTGAATTTAAATCAACATGTGAGAATTTTAATTATTTAACAGACAAGAAACCGAGAAGTCGCAAACCTATTTTTATACAGTCGCATCTGAAAACTACGGATGATAAAGCTTGTTCACAAAAGGCATTAGATTTTTGGAAGCAGAAAGAAAAAGATAGTTCTTATCAGCTCAAAGCAGGCAATAAAAGTCCGCAAATGTTTACGTGTCAAACACATGTCCAAACTCAAGTCTTCCTCCCTAGTGTGCTTCAAAATGATATTAATTCAGATAAATTAGCAGATTCGGTAGATATTGACAATTTGCCTCCCCCTAGTCCTTTTAAACCAATAGAACCGGTGCCAGATGTAGTTGATGACGAAGAAATAAAACGCAAATCTTCAAATCTTGAAGAAGCATTAGATGAGCTTGAAGCAATTTACAATAGTTTACGTTTAGGGGATGAGGATTTACTGGAAAGAGCGGAACAAAGAGAACGGGATGCAGCAGCTAGACAGTTAGAACAGCAAAACAAAAATTTATATCCGAATTGGAATGTAGCACGTGGAGCGCTAAGTGATTCTAGTTTTAGTTACGAACCTTTTGATTCAGTTGATTCACCACGTCGCAAGAGGTTGTTTAGAAAAAGTCAAACTATTGATCGACAAGCTGATGATATGGCTTTTAGAAAATTGAATAAAGAACGAGCTGCTACCATAAACGATCCACAATCTGTTCTAGCAAAAATAAGTTACTTGAATGCTAGTCCTGTTTATGGGCGAGAGTATGACGAAGTGCCAAATAAAAATTCTAAAGAGCCAGATATTACATTAGATGACGTAGTCTATAGAAATGTCAAATTTGCAAATAGTGTTCCCAAGGTGGTGGAAGCACAACCACCGTTTGGAATTCCGTTAGGGCCGATAACGCAAGCGGCTAATAGTGATTATCTTCATGCCGTTCCGGATGATATTCATAGACCAACATTCAAGCCTCGGAGGATTCCTGATTTGGTAAAAGATGACTTAGCTTTTCGAAATTTACGTAAAGATGATACTAAAGAAGCACTTCTTTCACCTGATGATGTTAAAAACAATAATGCAAATGAGAAGATAGATTTGAATTCTATCAAAAAGAAAAGAGCGGTTAGAAGTTTATCTGCTAACATTGGTAGTTTAATGAATTATAAAGGTAATAACAATGGAGTAAAAAGTCTGACCGATTCAATAGCTGATGCTATGGAAATTGCTCGTCAAGTATTGAGGGAAAAAGAGAATAAAATTTCTGCTACACGTAAAGCCTTTTTGAGTGACAATGAGAATAATGGAAATTCAGATAATTTTGCGGAAAGTAGAATGAATTTTTTAAATAGTTTGAAGACACCATCGAGTGAAAAGCATGGTGACTACTTACAAGCAAAGCCACCGCATGGATCACCTATTGAAAAAAGACCGTCACGATCACCGAAAGAATCAACACCAATTCCTTTGTCACCAGTTGAAAAAGGAATCATTTCGGAAGATTCTTCTTTAGACGATCTTTTGACGGCTTTAGCTACAGAAGCACGCGAAACTAATGAGCGCATTAGTGAAGAGTTGAAAAATTATCATGCACCTGCCTTGAACAAAAAGGAATTGAATAAAGCATTATCTGAAATTGAGGCAGTATCAGAACAAGCTAAGTTATGTGAGAAATTGCTTGAAGGAGTAGTCGATAGTACGGATTTGATGGTGTCTACTGCAAAGACGTCATTAGAAGAGGTTGGACAAATTAATTCACAGGTTGTTGCTGCAGAATCTTTAGCTAACGTTGTTGTAACACGAGACGATTCTAAGTTGGAAATAAAAGTAGAAAATAAAATTTGTGATTCTGATCATGACTATGAGAATCTGATGTCTGATACAGAGTTGGATGAAGAAGTTCAAAAAAAATGTACATCACCGTTTGCAGAACATAAGGCTGAATTGATAGCGAGCTTCCAGGAGTTGAAAAAGAATGTTGATCTTGACTTGCCAAATTCAGTTAAGGACGAGAACATTCTGCTAGTGCACGAATCAAAAACAGGTGAGGCATGTGTGTTACCTGCTTCACCAACTCAAGAATGTGCCTGTGTTACTTACCTATCTAACTGTGATATCATCATAGCTACTAATCCATCAGACCTAGATAGCTCATTCAGTTGCTATAGCAATAGCAGTAGCTTAGTTGGAGGTAGCCATACACAATTAGACTCTTTGGAGAGTTTAAAATCTCCTAAATTAGTTATGGAAAGTACAAAATTGAGTAAAAGTAGTAAACAAATTTTAGAGAATCAATCAATGATTTTACGTGAAACAAGCGCGGGAACATCAAGAGAGAGGAATGAAAGGGATGGGCACATTCTTGACGAGAAACCATGCCCTGTCTGGTACCGTGACCCAGCCACAGTGGCCGTTGCATGTTCATATGGAATTGCATGCGCCCATCAGCTGGCTTCTCTCGATTTTGTAGCTATTTTAGGACTTTTATTTGCTGTTTTATCATTCATTGCTGCTTTGATTTTTTAATTTAGATTTTTAATATTGCATGTATGTTTTGATTTAAATGGACAGATTTGTCTATTCCATTTAGTCGTTTAATTTACTGTTAACAC
Source organism: Lagria hirta (assembly GCA_947359425.1). Classification (NCBI taxonomy): domain Eukaryota; kingdom Metazoa; phylum Arthropoda; class Insecta; order Coleoptera; family Tenebrionidae; genus Lagria; species Lagria hirta. The sequence continues at coordinate 7,626,257 of OX375797.1, read as the reverse complement.
GCTGTTCTAGTCTCTAATTTTTATTGAAACTTGTAGATTAGTTTTGGAAATTTTATTAATTTATATTAAGAGCCGGAATAGTTACCGCAGGTCATTGATTATGCAGAGAATTTTATTTATTATTGATTTTATTCGGAAAGTATACTCGCGATCTAAATCAGTTTGAAATCTCTTAATTTATGATCACACAAAAGATGAGGGTTAAGAATGAATGCGTATTGTTTTAATTTAAATTCAAAAAGATAAATTGACAGAAACATATCTTTTATCACCTAGCCTTGGTTTTATATTTTTTTGCTAATTTCGTAATGAAACTGATTAAGGACGTAATTTTTGGTTTTACATATTAATAGAATAGATCTATTATCAAAATAAACTTTGTTTATTAAAGGAGGTATTCTCTGCGACTACAATAATTACTGTTATATTTATTTGAACTACTGTATTTTTTTGTTCCCAATGTGTCTCGTATTACTTATTTAACTTTACATAAAACAGTTAGATTTTTTTTAAATATTATAGTTTATCATAGTTTATTATAGTAATTTCTATTGTTTTTGATTTTATTTTAAAAGAAATTTGCTTATTTCAAAATGCAAAGAGATTTTTTTTTATTATTATTATATTGCGCACAAAATGCACTAGCTGCTGATATGCATTGAATAATAATGGCGGTTAAGTATTGTGTTCATAGCTAATAATAACTATTAGTGTTGAATTTTTTCCAATTTTACGTTTTCTAGTGTACATTTGTACACTACATTTTTAGTTATTTTTTTTTTGAAAAATAATTTTTTCTAATACATATGGTCGTTTAAGTTTTTTATTTAATTTTTAGTTTTCACTGTCGTATCTGAGTTTAAGATTTATGTTATTTTATTTCTTTTATTTTTTTTTCTTTTTAAATTTTACAAATTTTATAATAACATACTTTCTTTTTACATTCTAGTGGCACTTGTTTCTGTGATACTACGTTTTTATACTTTTTTGAATTCTTGACTTTTTTGTATCTATTATTTATCTAAATATTTAATAATAATTATACACTTTATGTTGTTTGTCTGCTTTGATTGACCTATTTAATTTTTTCTAAGATCTCGTTGCTTATGAATATATGCGTGTTTGTAGTAAAAGGAATTATTAAAATCAGAAACAAATCAGATTCTTAGGTTAAGCACTTTCTTTTACGTACTACAACCTTTTACAACAAAACTTGTTTATTGTTGAATACCGGTTTAGTATCTTTTTATTTGATTTTTAAGATTATTAAGGATTTTTTACTTTATTATAAGATATTTGTTTGCGTTAATTCTTACAGTTGCATAATATTTTACTTTAGAATCGTGATTACATAATAAGACGTTTTTCTTATATAATAAAGTGTTTACGGTAAATATTAAAGTGTTTACGGTAAATGTCTTTCTTGTTTCTTATGCTTTGTTCAATCATTTATTTTATTGAAAAGCAGTTTTTATTCCAACTATTCAATATATCTCCAACAACATCTTTTAAACTTTTGGTGAAACCGCAGAAACTTTGTAGTACTATTTATTGAGCAAAAGGCTCTACTCTGACCAGAAGTTTTCTCAAACTATCTGACGCATTTTGTCGTGTTGTATTTTTTTTTGGGTTTTTTTTTAGATTATAGGTCTGCGGTACATTTTACTTTAATGTTTTTTATTCTTTTTTTTTAATTATTAATTTTTTACTTCATCTGTTTTGAGCGTAATATTTTTAACGTTTGTGTTTGTGGAGTTTTTTTGGCGTGTTTTTTTCCGGTTTTTGTTTACTTATAATTTTTTTATCGTGTTTTCTGTAAACTAATTATTTATTCAGTTTTTGGCTTATAAGATTCACATTAGAATTTCTAATAATTTTGTAGTTTTAAAAGTTTTGAACGTAAATGAGTGTTTAAAGTTTTTCAATGCTTAAACAGTACTGCAAATTTTACGTTTAAATGAAAATTGGAGACATTAAGCGTTAGATTTTGTTGTTAACAGCAGGTTTGCTGGTCCATTCTGTTAAAATATTATAGCAATATATACTAATTTTATTTTGTGCAGCCTACTGATTGTTATTATCAAACGCAACAACGAAATGTAATTATTCAATAATGCCAAATAGTAATATAGTCTCTGTGAAGTGTATATTTTTGTAGATAAATAAATGATCTTATATGTTTAAAATGCACTGTTTTTAATTATTTAATTTTTACCAATAATTGCAGTTGGAATTCAGACAGCCATAAATACACTTCTGTGTTTTTTTTCTGTTGTTGCCTTGCTCTTACTATTTTTTTTTCATAAGTTATTTTCTAACATTACTGCTTTTGTTTTTGCAAAATCATGTTGTATGTTCTCATAACTTTCCCATCTTTTCATTTAAAACCTGAATGTTCACTATTTGTTACTATTTGCACCAAAACTAATGTGTGCCGACCACACCTCTAGCTATTTATATGTACAGAGAAAAGTAGTAATAGTTACTTCGTGTGTTTTATTATAGGTGTTCAGTAACAGTCGCCATCCAACTTAATTCGGCACCCAACTTCAGGTAACTGCCAAGTGTCTGCCAGCTAACAACTTTCTTCCACTTAAAATAAACAGTGTAATAAAAATAGAACAAATTATTTAATCTAAAAAAATAAGTAGACAATCTGTGTTTGTGTTAGGTACCTATTTTCTGTACAATTAAGTTGCCAGATTCGAATGTATACATTAGTGTATTTTTGGTTGCCTAATCCAATGTAAAAACTTTCATTAATACTCAACGGTTTGATATTGATAAAATTGATAAAAACAATACCGATTTGATTGTTCTTTAGTTTAGTCATTTCATTGTTGGTAATATTAATTTAAAATAAAGTATTTATTTCCTTACTTTGTTATTTTGTTAACCGTGCTTTTAGAATTCAGGTAATCAATCGTCTTGTATTTTTATGTACTCACGGAAATTATTGCATTATATACAGATTCAATTTGTTTACATATAATTTAGAATTATATTGCTGCAATAATTAAGTTTGTACATTGACAATAAGAAACTTAAATCTAACAGATTTTTTTTTATGTTGAGGTATTTTCATAATAATACTGATATATGTATTTGGCAATAAAAAGCATGAGCTGTACAATCAATTTCGTTTAAAATATTATATAAAACTATAATTTTTTACATAGCCACTTGGAAAAAGAAAGCTCGTTCAAAAGAAACGACTTCACAAATCACGATTCCCGCTTAAGAAGATATTCACGCAAAGAATGATCTTGAGATTATCAACTTAAGAGGTGTGTCAATAAAACGTTGAACAGTAATTTATTGCTTTGAACTGCATCTGAAAAGCTAAGCATTCTTTTGAAAGACAGCGTCAGATCAATAATACTATCTAGTATTATTTCTTTTGCTGCAGATGTCTGAAAAATACTAATAATATATTTTTTTAAAGTTTTAATGATAAAGATTATACAAATCAAAGATGTGAGAATATTTCAAACTTTGGGTAGTAGCAAATTCGCTCACTTTGTAGTTATTTTTGTAATCTATTAAGCTTGGTTCCTACCCACCTCCGAAATGCTGTTTTCTTTTATTCGGAGAAATACAAAAAGAGTGTGAGAGGGAGACGTTTAGCTTTTAAGTGAGTAAGAAAACTAAGCTTGTCTTAATTATACTATAACATTGAAAAATAAAACACAAAAGCACTCGGTCTGCCATTACCACTATTACTCATGCTTTGACAACTTTGTGGTGTTTAAAAAAAAGTTTATTAGTATACTATATTTTATCAACTAGTATATAACAGTTTTCGGATTAGAGAAGGCGTTAGAAATATTTTGCATGTCTTTGAAGCGTTGAAACAATCGAAATTCAAATGTCACAAAATGCATACCTGTCAAAAACAAAAATAAAAACATTAATTACTTACAAGCCTTATGTGTTTTTTAATAAATTATAAAAGTAAAATCTTTTATGGCTGAAAAACATTTTCTTAATGCACAATATAGAAATGGCGAATGAACCTATTCTATTGCCGATTTCTTGGAAGTCTGGAGTGTTGAGTTTAAATAAAGTCTCGTGTAATCTAAATTAGAAAGAAAACTAGGTTTTGGAGAACATGTGAATTTTGATAGTTTCAATGGCTCGATCAAAGACATGCAAAATATTTCCAAAGCTTTCTAAAATCTGAAAAATATGTTCTCACTGCTTATAAAAGTATAATACATTATCGGAATACCAAGTCTTTCTGTTTGCTGTATTATATTAAATGTAGCATCTTCACTAGTTTTTAAGTACTTTTGCTGCTTCAAGCAATACATTTTGCGATATGTATCTTTTACTCTTCATATATCTTTTACTCTTTCTCTCTCTTCTCGAGACTTCTTCTTATCTATTTTGATCCTTCGCAAATCTTTACAGGAAAATTCTGGCGGGTTGTCTCATTCATATGATTTATATCAACTGATCGATGTTTGGGTTTTTTGCCTGGTATTTGTTGTAGTGAAACATATTATGCTACTTTCAGATTGTTATCGGCTGTCTTCTTATGATCAACAGTTCAGTTTTTTCCAAGTTGTGCTGTGTTATTCTAAACTTTTTTTCAGGTTAAGCATTCCTTTGTATTGTAGTCATGCTTCCTGTGATTATAATTTCTGGATTTTTCAGCTGTCTTATATTTTTGTAAAAAGTTGTTGTTTTTTTCATTTTATTGCATTAGTTAAGAGTTTTTTTTTTGCAACCTCTTACATTTTACTTGTAAACCATAAACGAATTTTACAAAGTGACATTTTAAATCAGAATATTAATTTCTTAGAGTTTATACGCTGAAGATGAACAGGATGATTATATTATTAGTAGTTTAACATATAATGATCTATAATTTTAATGTGAAGGACGAGGAATATTCTCGCTTGGTTCCTATTACATTGCGCCATTTAAAACGTGATTTGCATATTTAAACAGCTGTAAAAATATTGGTTAAGAAAAATTATTGTCACGACTTTTTTGCGATCAATAATTTATTGTGATTGCTTTATTTAGCGCATAATAAATAGTATAAGCATTATAAGTCATAACAAGTTTTGTGTTGTTTGTGTCGTTGGAGAAAGTTGATTTGTGTCAGTAATTTGTTTTAAAAGGTTATTTCAGCGAACATTATTAAATAAATGAGCTACAATTCGATTATAATATAATGCATAATTTAGAAGAATGTCTGTAATGCAATTGAAAAAATTGTAGCGATTTAGAAAAGTATCTGTTCTCTGAGCTACGAAGTAAATCAAAATAAGTATGTGTAATAAGTGTTTTTTGGAGCAGGTGAAAAAATCAGAGCGCCTACGAGAAATAGCACCTGCTTGTTTTCACTATTTTAAATCAATTACTGAAGATGACGTTAGGACATGACATTTTAGAAATATAATTTTTTTATATATAATGCGGATCGCTGAAAGTTATTTGAATTGAAAAAAATGTTTTTTTGTGATTTGGTTTTACAAAACTCTTGATGAGCGTTTGCACTGATTACGGTGAATTATTTAGGCTGCTGTTAAAGTACGATTAAGTCAGATAGTTGCTTTAAAGCTCGAGTTTTAGTTAGCTAACTCAACCGCCATGCAAATTTTAGCTATTTTTGGCTATAGCTATATATGTATATATATTTTTAGCTATGTTTAATCAAGTCACTGTCTGATTATTTATTTAAGATGTGTCTGATTGTGTTTGAAACAAAATCTTTCGTTTGCGACAAAAACGGTTTTGTCGCAAACTGTTTGATAGTGGAGCGAAAGACATTTTCTTTGCAAACTACTTAAACCAATCTTAACAGAATGGTGGTTACCGCATGTTTTCCGTATTATTAATTGGCGAAATTGCAAATTTTGAGAGGTTTGGATTGGCAAACGTGGCTCAATTTGAGGTTGCCAAGGTTATAAAACTCATTTGTGAACTGGAACCCTGCTTGGCCAACTTTAGATTTTTACTTGTGGAGGCGTTCAAAACAAATTGTTTACAAAGAAAACTTACTCATTAATGCGCGAGTATTAAAAAACCGGATAAGAGAAGCTGTTGCATTTTTAAGATTTGCGGAGATTCGTATAAGTTATAAACGGTTATCAGTTAAAATTGAACTATATGCTAAAAGGGGTAGTGGGTCGATTTGTTGATTAATAATAGAAATGGATTTGAATTATGCAACAATTTTTATTTCTTTGTAATTTTTTTGCTAAAAAAAATGTTGGTTATTAGTTTTTTTTTTTGGATAACGTTTTGATAATATTAAAGTTTTAATTACAGATTCAGCTTGTTTAGTTTAAAGCAAAAAATGTTATGTTTTGTAAAATTAAAAATAAAGTTTTTTTTGTGAAGTCTTGTGAACTGATCCGGGAACAATCTGTATATAAACTCGACGTGGTTCACACGTCGAGTTACCGTGCTTGTTTTCATCTTTATTTCCCTGTTCTGATGACGCCTCTACCGATGGAGTGCGAAACGTCGACAATTTCAATTAACTTTTCGACACGGTCTTTTCCGAAAGATGTCAATATTTCAATCTGTATATACTAGGGTGGCGCAAAAAAACCGACTATTTTTTTTTGAGTCTGGAATGAAAAAATGTTAGTTTTTGATGTTTTAAGAGCCCTCTCCAAAGGACAGCACAAAAAAAATTTTTTAAGAGGTCGCTTCAAGTTTTTTTAAATTTAAAAAATCGTCGAAAATCGATTTTTTTTTAAATTTTTTTTCTCGTTACGGTATAATTTTATAGACCAAAAAAAAAATAACTTTCTGAAAGTTTCAGTTAAAAATTTTAATTTTGAAAGGTCGCTCATATTTTTTTTTAATTTATTAGTAAATGACTTTAGATTTTTTCGAGCGACCTTTTAATATTAAAATTAAAATTCCAGTCATTTTTTTCCCTTTATTTAGTACAATAATCTATAAAAATACACCACGAGATGAACTAAAAATGAAGGACTATAAATAATAAACTTTTAAAAACTTATTTTTTTTTGGTCTATAAAATTATACCGTAACGACAAAAAAAATTAAAAAAAAAAAATTGGTTTTCGACGATTTTTTAAAACATCAAAAACTAACATTTGTTCATTCGAGACGCAAAAAAAATAGTCGGTTTTTTTGCGCTACCCTAGTGTATACATATTTTTTTTTAATCAAACTTTGTTATGAACATAGAAGGCTTTAATAACATTGAAATTATCTTAAATAGTCTTGCACACAAATTATACTTTAGAAATGAGGCTTTTTGTGGCTACACTCATTGTTATTGTTGCTATTTTATGCTGCACTCATGAAAGGACACTGTTTGATTTGCATAAATTTGTATCTTATTATTAATAGCTTTGTGTATTAAAAGCAAAAAATGATATAATATTGTCGATTGAGAAGGAGTGTTGTCGGGCGATGTATTGTCGATGCCTGCAATAAATTTTTGCGCTCGCATCACACGCAAAATTTTTTCTACAATTCCACAGTTTAATAAGTGAAAGCATTACAAATCTTTGTTTACAAAATCATAAATTAAAAATGGTTGTGTTCAAACAAAAGTTTGTTTACTTGTTGTTATGACAATGACATTAATTACCTTATTGGTTCGATAGCAAGCATTTTTATACATTTGCCAGAAATGTTTACTTTTGCTTTTGTCAAATGCAAGCACAATTGTCAACTTGCTGTATTCATTGTAGAAAAAAATATTTTCAATTATTTTTACAGATATTATGATACGCGTTTAAGATGATGTTGTAGAGTTCAAAAGTCGAAAAATGCTTTCTCATAATTTCTATTGTTGCGAGTAAAACTCATCGTTGCAATGGAGAGTTAATTATCTTGGTTGTTTTAAAATATAATAATTTATTCTACTAATGAGTTTTGCTTAAATAATTGGAAAGAATGCTTATTTAAAGGAATTTACAAATATGAATTTTTTACTGATAATTTTTTTGTTCTGTTAAAAAAAAGCTGGAAAATGTTGAGATTTGAAAGTGGTGTATTCTAGTATAATACTATAATACTAACTCAATAATACTAACTTTAGACAAATGCGATTATTTTTTAAGTCGAAATTAATATCTATCATAATCAAATCAATTTATTGTTTTTGTCCAATTACTTAAAATAAGAAGTAAAAATAAAAATAAAAAAAATAAGGCTAGGCTCACCTGAAAATAATTTTTTAAAGTTGTAGTACGTAGCTTATCTGTTTATTTTCTAAATTATATGATTAATCCATCAACTTTTAAGATCGCTGCGGACAGTGACCATTGTTATAATAATTGGTGGCAATGAGCGTAGTTTTGAGGGAGTTTAAATATCTTGCTCTTTAGCCTAGATTTATCTTACAAGTCCTTATTTTTTTAATGTTTTTTTATGGTTTTATTGGTTACTGATTTTAATAGTTGGTTTTTTGTTTGTTTGAAGTTTACAAAGTATTTTTTGTCTTCACACATGTTTTAGTGTTTTGTATAGATTACAATGTATTTTCTCTAATAACTATGAATGTGATTCTGCACTGTTAGTTTGTTCTGCAAATTTTTAAATAATGTACATATATATTTTTTAAATTATTGTTTTGGTTTTTCAAATGATGTAATAATATATATATTTTTTTAAATTATAGTTTTACTTTTGCAACATCCATCAATTGATTTATTTGGATTTTTTCTCATTTTGAAACTCTACATTTCAATGAGATTTATGTGACCTACAAATCGCCTTTCTCGTTGCACTTTTTACCATTTATGGACACTGTCAGCTGTCCATTTAAAGGATATATTGTGACACTGGAATTTTGAAATTTTCCGGTTGAGATCTTGTAAGGTGAAGGAAGTACTTGTCACGTTAATCTAGAATTGAAACAACGCATGACATGAACATCCGATTTACCATTACAATATCGTATGAATTTAATAAATGATATTTTAACCTTGTTTGGGTGATTTTGAGGGTTATCAGTTTAGTTTCTATCGTTGATTGTTTCAATTAAAGAGACACAAAAAAAATATTTTATGATGACTTTAAAAAACAAGATGGTTCTCAACTCGACTGTGTTTTTTTATGTGTGTTACCTCATAAGTTTTTTCTGGATGAACAGATTTTGATGATTTTTTACATCTACTTTAGTTAAAAGCAGATGCCTTCCAACTGGTCCTATATCAATTTGATCAAGATCTAAATGTTATTTTTTAAGTTTTTTTTTTATTGTTTTTTTTGACATATTTTTGACACAATTTATAAGAAATCAGAAGAAATTATTTCAATATATTTAAATATTAGTTTGTTTTTTTTAATAATTCAGACAAATTAAACAAAAAAATTTTTAACAAAAAAAAACTAACCTCAATCAAATTATTTGGATATTATAATGTACAATTATTGTTGTTTTTGGAGTTGGTGTCAGTCAAGGTAGAATGAGCGTTTGCGTCTGCTCGCCTGCGCGTTGCGTGCGGTTAGTTTAAATATTGTGTATGCTAATATATACAAACCTACCTTGACTGACACCGGCTCCAAAAACAACAATAATTGTACATTATAATATCAAAATAATTTGATTGATTTTTAAGCATAGCATCTACGCAATTATTTTATACTTTTTAGTGCGTTTTTTTATTTTATGAAACTGCTTTTTTTTGTTATTTTTTTTTTATTTCTTTATTTTTAGTGGATTAGATCATCATCATTGGTTCCAATATGGGTATGTTTGAATAAGACAAACGTAGAAAGGGAGAAACATTTATCTCAAAACTCAAAATATAAAATTTACTGTTTACTTGATATTTAATTAATTCATACTATTTGATATGAATTTATGATTTGCGCTTATGTAAGTGAAATTTATCAAGAGGACATTTTTCTTGATGTTGTAATGCCTTATTAAACGCATTAAACAACATAATTAATAACATTCAAATTTGTTTAATTTGTCACAAATTTGTAGGTGTCAATAACATAAGTCAAAAAAAGCATAAATAAGAATAACTTAAAAACTACTGATCAAATCTTGATCAAATTTAAATGGGATTAAATGTAAAGCTTCCCAATAAAAATCATTAATATCGGTTCTCCCAGAAAAAAGTTATGAGGTAACACACACATAAAAAAATACAGTCGAATTTCGAACCTCGTTCTTTCTTTTGAAGTCGGTTAAAAAGCATTTTGAATCAATTAAATAAATAAAATAATAATTAATCATTTTGGAGTTGATTTTTACAAATTTTTAATTTGTTCAATTATTATTTGCTTTTTTTCTTCTCTTATCAAAAGCCGGTTGTGATTTTAATGTACAGCAGAAGAAAAGATAAAGCATTTAAGTTATGAAAACCAATTATACGGGATGTTTTAGAAATGTACTATGAAAAAATATTTTTTAAAGGGTCTTAATTTCTAATCTGAAATTTCAATTAAACAAGTAATAATTTTCTCTTAATTTTACAGAGAAATTGCGTTGAGACATGAGTTTATTTGTGTTCCTTGTAGCGCAGTATTTTGGTTTTATGTTCAATTCGAACTATTGTAAAATAACAAAGACCGTTTATTAATAGAAAATCATTCTTAATAGGGATTAGTAATAAATATTTTGTTTATTTTAACGCAGATAAATACACGGTCTATGAAAAATTTGTATTTAATGATTGATTTTTATTCATAGAAGGTAACAAAACGTGTATGCGTTATAAGTTCAATTTATGTGATATTGTAGCAGTTTTTTGTAAGCAAGCTGAAATAATATAATTTTAATTTTTCAATCTATCAAACGCGGGGACGAAAACTGTTCACTCACTGTTTAAGAAATTTAAAGTAAAATAATGATGATCTTAAAATTCGGTTTTTGGTAAATTTGAAACTATTAGCAGCTAATTGATTGGAAATGACTATATAAAAATTATTTTTTTTTATTAATTGCAACACTTGATTGGTTTTTGGCAATTTTAGCGACATTTATCAAATCCATCAACAGCTAATCAAATGTAAATGACATTATATCACATTAAAAAAAGTCTTATTTGTCAATTTTAACCTTTGACTTGCAATGAAAATAATAATAATTCAAGATTAACTGAAAAATCGATAATGTAAAAGACTTTTTGGTTTTCTTGCGATTTTAACGATATGTATGAACATTATTATAACCCAGGAGTAATTGATTACTTCATATCTAATAAATAATTATTTAGGTATCAAGCATTTGCTTTTAATGTAATTAGGGCAATTTGGTCGCACATTATTTATCATAAAATATGTACATACTCAGAGTTTGCTATCACGTATCCAGATTGATTTTGAATTCTTTTGTTGAGATAAGTCAACTTACTTTGTTATCTGTTGTACTGTTACTATGTAATTCCTGAATTGGATGGCAAAATGATAAGATACAATCGCCTATTAAAAACTGCAGTCGAATGGCAATTTAAACATAGGATTTTTGCCTGTATTATTTTATTTATTCTTATCAATATTGTACACTTTTTGTTGTTATACGATAGATCAAGGCATCCACCTCTCTTATTCTCCGTATTTCCGTTCTTTTGTGATAAGAAAACCCCAACTGAAAACCAAGAATTGTTGATAATTTTATGATTAGGATGACCTTTTTTTCCATTTTCTTGTTTTCTAAAAGCATTTCGATTGGTCTTTGGTGATTCAGCGCGAGCATGACGAGGTGCATGCCAAGCAAGAGCTACAGGTTGGTTTCTCCACTGTCACTTTGCTTCGCGCGTGCTTCTGTTTGGGTTTGCTTCTGCGGATCCCGGATACAATTTAAAAGAAATGTGTATGAATGATAATAATTAAAAAAACTTGTGGATTGTTATAGTAAAAATTCGTGGATTGGTTTAGTGTCTCTTGTTTGTTTTTAAAACTACTTGTTTACGATTTATGTTTCCTAATAATTAAATTGGAGCTTTATTTAAAAAATGTAAGTATATACATGCAAAAACTGATAATTTATAGTAAAAAATCTTGATAAAGATTTTTCTTCTTAGACCGAAAAACTAGAATATTCCAGGATTATTAAATTAGTCACAACTGCAGCAGATGTATTTTTAGTAAAGACATTTATTCTTGTAAAAATAAACTTAGGCGAAAAATAGGAAAGAATAAAATATTGAATGACAATGACGTTTTTTTGTGTTTTTCTATTTAAATAATCATGTGTCTAGTTTCGGCATGTGTCTAGCTTTTTCTTGGGTAAATACGAAAATACCAAACTAACTACATCTTCACTCTTAAAACAAACGTGAATAATATTTACTTCAAAATCAGTGGCGTAGATTTGGTGAAATATTTTTATGTGTATTGTATTATTTGAATTCGTGTAAATAAAATTAATTTTTTTTAATTTATTAAAATTTACAGTCAAAAAGTACTGGTGCATTATGGCAAAGTTTTTGTTGTCTTTGAAGTTTAAAGTTATATTCTACGATTTTTCATACGCTGTTAAATCTTGCAGTGGAGAAAACAATTCAGAAACTTTTATGTTTACACAGGAACTTGTTTTATACACTACTCTCGGACTGATAGGAGATTTATTTATGATTCAACTTAATTTTATTATTTTTAAGTAGCAAAGGTAAAGCTCAAGAACTGTAAGATTATTAAAATATTATCAAAAATAATCAACTCTCGACACTCAAGACTTGACTGTATGGTATTTTTATGTGACCATTTTTTCTTCATTTTAAAGCCATTTTGAAAATACTATTGAAGCATGAATTTTGTATGCTCAAAATTAAAAATAATTTTTTTAATAAAATTTTAACACACATTGTTACTGCTTAGTGTTTTATTAAAAATTATAAATGACAATGATGAGATTTGAAATAACAATTACCTTAAGACATGATTAAGGTGGTACTTTTTTAAGAAATAAAGATGCCGCCGTTTTGATTTTTTATCAAGCTCATCTTAAGCAAATTTTTATAATTTGCAACCAAACTTGAGGACTCATCAAAAATAAATACGCATTGTTACTTTTGCTCTAAAAGAATTGGCAGTTGTTTCTCTAAGACTATATATTTTGACTATTGCGCTTGAAGCGATGATAAATCATGTTTTTAATATTAGTTTTTTACACATATACTTTTACATACTCTTTAAATTTTTTCGTAGCATTTAAAACACCGTTTTAATTTTGTTTAATTTTTATTTGTAACAACTGCTATATACTATACAATGTGGCTTTGATTTCGCTCTGCAAACAAAAAATTCAGTATCAAGTGACAATAACTAGAAATATATGTTCAAACAAAAAATAATTATAAAAAAAAATAAATTTATTGTATGACTTTTATTTAATTTAAATGTTTTAATATGCATGGAATTCATAGAAAAGCTCACGGAAATTCAAAACCCGCAGAGCAGCAGAGTTGGCTGTCCAGGTTCAATTTAAGCTATGCAACGGTTTTCACTGGTGTATTTCACTGACCTAAAGCAAATTTTGACTAAATTTTTAATTATTTTTTATCTACACACAACTGACATACTGGTTGGAAGGTTTTTTTGTAAATGAGTTATTGTCACTTTTTACTAGATTTTTTTGCAAAGTTATAGCGGGTCTACCTTGTATTACTTCCATACTAAAGCACACGTACTTTTTTTGCTTAGAGATCCTTTACTCTTTTACTTAGACGCATTTGAGGTGAACTACTAGTCTTCGAGCTAAAGTAATGACACTTTTGCCGAGGTTTGTATAGTATAAATGACAGCAAATGTTTTTTTTTATTAATTTTAAGACAATATATTTATACTGTGCGTTTATAAATTATTTAGATCAACTCTTGTTATGAAATTTTGAACATATGTTCATCTTTTGATACGAGCGTGTCGTGTATTATTGGATTAGCTTTGACTTTAGACAGAGCGATCGTACTATCAACGACAATAAAAATCTATGAAGCTAAATTGCGCCTCAGAAATTGATCTATATCATTTATGAACGCACGTTTATAAGTGTTGATTTTATTGATACTCAACCTGCAGCTTCTATTTTATCTGAAAAATTATTTTTTGACACCTAGATAGTTACATCATTATGTCTATCATCACCGCCTCCAAATGCTTCAATTTGTAAACTTTGTGTCTCGGTCTCTATTTAATAGAAAAGTTTTCGAAATGGGTTAATCTATTACATTCAACAGAAAAAGAGTGCCAATTAGAGCCGTTGACGACTAAATTTTTACAGATCTTTATCAGGAATATGATCGACTGTAGGATTTTTACCGGAATGAAGCATACGCTTGAAAAATATTTGAAATAATAATACATAATTTAAACATTGTGGTTAAGAATAATCACCTACTTTGATCTTCTTGAGGTAAAGATATACACGTTATCTACTACATATTATAAATAAATAACAAATGTTGGTCAGAAGGCATTTTGCAAGCGGTAAAGCAGGTGCGGACAATTTTTTTAAAGAACAACATAATTTGGTTTATTCTTTCATGAGGAAACAAACAAGTCAAGGGAACAAATTCATTATTGTTACCAATTTTTGCTAAATCTTGTCATAATTAAAAATTCTTGTTGTTATTCTCTACGTGATGGTGTGTAATCTAAATTTTTGGTTATATTGGTCATCTATTTCTTCAAAATTTTGTTCACATAACACTTTTAATTCATTTAGATTTCATTCTGTGATTTGACCTCAAAGCTCCCACAAAAAAACTAAGCATCTCTCTGTGGTCGCTTTGACACTACATAAATACTGGTAAACTATGATGAAGCAACTAAATAACAATTACTTTGTGTATGCTTAGACGATTGTAGTTTAATGCTAAAGTAAATTACAAGGTTGGCTTTTCACCAATGTTTGAATGTTGCTGGTGCAATGCATTCTGAGTTTGTTGTCATTTTATTACATGAGGAATTCCATGATGGGACCTTGGAATGTTTTAAGGCTTAGAAGGATGTATTATTCTATAGAATTTTTTGTGAAAGTTCAACAAGGGTGTTTTGTTATCAGATTGCTATTAGGATAATGGATATAATGAGAATAATAGGTAAGCAGACACTTTGTCTGATTTCATTTCGTTCAAAGCTTTTAACAGCAAAAGAGAGCTAACTAGTTTACATTGATGAGTCAGATCAGTAGCACAATAACCGAAGTTCGTTATTTGGAACAAGCTAATTTTGCAAGTATTGAATGGTTTTATGGGTTTGTGAAAGGTCTTTTGCATATTTTGAAGTAATATTCCTCATTTTATTATCACATAAAACATTAATCACAAATACCTATTTGTTGCTATTTGTTTAATTTTATTATAGTCATGTATTTTATTATATAGTATTTGTATTGCTTATTGACACAGTCATGACGATGAGAATTGTTCAAACAGCAGCTGATTTTTCCATCAATAATAATTGTAAACATTTCTAGATAATTCATTCTATTTGCCTAATAGGTGTGTGCACAATTGCACTTTGCACAACGTATTTAAATAGTTTTACACTTTACAGAATTAAATTTCTAGAATTTTGGTCTTGTCACATTGCACTGTGGCTGCTACCAGTTAGCAATAATTGATTTTTTTGGGTAGCTTTAAATAGTTCACTGGACGGATCTCTCTGCAATTTAAATTACGTTTTGAAATTCTTGGCTAAAGCAAAGGTTAAGAAAGAATGGATTTCTTTTGAACGATCAGACTAACAATTTTTGACATGTTTAACAAAACACAATGAGGTATAGTTGGCTTACGTTATTATTAGTCTGTATCTTTGACAGGTATAACGATTGCGAAACACTCGGTAATATATATTAACTGTAAATATTTGTAATAAATGAATAAAAAGGAATCTTTATTATCTGTTTAGGTAGTGCAAAAACGTTGCGATAACATTTTTATCTTTCAAAAAAAAAATAATTTCAAGCATCTCACATTTCTTGCCTGTTAACAAATTTTATCCGGCGCTGGATAATTTGTCGACACTTGTTTGGAGGCTATTTACAATATTATGGTTTTGAGCAACTATTTGCAAGACTGAGTTTTTTGTACAGTTAAAACGGATTATAAATATAAATCTTTACCTATTTTTGGCTATTAACCTTTATATATTTAAATCTTTTATTTTATTAAAGATTCTAATATTTGTACTATTATCATAGTTATCATGTTTTAGGGACTCAAAAAAGATTTTGTGTGGTATAGGTATCCAAAATATCAAATGTTCAATGTAGTTGATACGGTAAATTTTTTTCTGAGAAAAAAACGTACTTAAGGATTAAGTTTCTTCTTGTCAGTAATAATTCAAACAGAACAAGAATCGGCTGATAAACATTAGAAATTAAAGCTTTTTACGTATATTTTAAGCGTAGGTTTACTCAATTCTTTCAACACTTTGTAATTCATAGAATAAAATCATAATAAAGAAGTAGGGTAGTACAAATATTATTTATTAAGTTTTATTAATACGATGCGTTTTCTAGTAAATTATTATATATTATAAAATTTATAAACCGGGTGCCAAATAAATGCCAAAAAAAATATCTTTTTTGGCAGATTCAGATTCTTGGAGAAAAAATGTCAATTTTTTGTCTAAAAAAATTTTTTTCGAATCGTTTCTTAAGAAATAAATCTCAATACAGCTTTGGTTAGATGTGGGCAGGTAAAAAATTTAAAAGTAATCTCAAACTTTTTGGAATGATTTGCTACTTTATGGTCCATGCACGTTCTTGAGAAAAGCCGTAGTCATTCCTGTAAACTAAACTTCAATACTAAATTTAGATTGTCATCGAAGCATAAAAACGTTGACAAAAGATCAGAATTTCGGATGACACAGTTTTCGGATATCAAAATGTTTCAGACCAAAGATTGATATTTTTCTCCAAAAATCTGAATTCGTCGAGAAAAATAAAGATTGTTACTTGAACTTCTAAAGTCACCTCCACCTTCTGCAACAAATGAGTTATAAGGCGAGAAATGATTGAGTTACCAAAGAATTTGTAACTTGTACCCAAGCATCTTTTATAATAAACTTTTTTTTTGAAAATTCTTTTCTGGGGAAATACTGATCTGTTGCCGGATTTTTCCTCAACAGTGTTTAACTTTTTGAAACTATTAAATACATTTCATTTTTTAATCAACTCATAGGTAAGTGAGGCTTATCTTTTTGATGATGCTTAAGTTTTAGATTTCTAAATTTATTAGTATCAAAGTTAATACCAAAATTAAAGTCATATATCACCCTATATAAATTTTATTGGAGAAGTTAAAATTGCGTTTATTGTCAATAAACAAATAAATTATTTGTAGCAGAGCGTCTCAGAACAGTTTACTGATAGTTAAACACTATTATGTTTAACACCACATCAACATCAACAATAGTCTTAAAGGACTATTGACACTAAAATTATGAGTATTATTGAAGTCTTGACGTTCGATACCAATCTTATTAATATAAATCAAAAATGACGATACAAATTACATAATAAATTGATGTTGAGATTTCTTTATATTTTGATTTTGGAAAAGATATTATTATCAATCTGATTCATGGGAATGTTAGGTCATTCTATAAAGAGTTTTTTGAGTAATTTTTTTCCAAATTCTGATTGAGACGGTTTTGAATATTGTATTTAATGTCAAATTTGTTGTTCTTAAATAAAAATTGTAATTAAAACTTTGAAAAGAAACAAGTAATAGAATTAATTGCATTGTGCTTGCTTAATAAGACTGTGATGGCAGACCTCAAAAAGGAAGTGAAAGAATAAGAGCCCAGAAGAAGAACTATCGTAGGTATGCATGGCTTTTTTAAAAAAAATTAATTACGGCCTTGTCTACCTACACCCTCGTTGAGCTTTAGCATACTTTTTACATAATTTTTAGGATTTAAATTTTTAATTTTTTTTCCAATTTTGGTTTTTTTAACTTTTTTTAACACCTGTGTTTTTAGTGTTCATTCAATATTGCTTATTGTTCGAAAAAGTCTTGACTTCTTGAAATTAACATGCACCACTCTGTTGTATTTATTATCTGAGGAATGCTTTTATCACTTATAAACAATAACATTTTATCACAAAAGACAATTTTTTATGAGTGCTTGTCATTTATTACACTGAAGGAAGTGACAATATAAATAATTGTTTTGAATATTAACTAAATTAGATTTGCTTTTTCTCAGTGAAACAATTAAAAAAATTGTACTAAAAATTGTTTTTATATCCACTGAATTCTTAACCAGGGAGTTTTTCTACTGTTGTATATTTTCTGTCTAGAAATTAAACTTTTTGATTAAACGCCATAAAAGAAATTCACGGAGGTGGATTATCAATACAGCGGAAAAGGTAAACAAAATGTCTATACAATGTCCTACATAGTTTACATTATTACAATGCTTTGTTTTATCGGATATAGACCTATATATTTTACAATGTGTGTCAATGACCGCTTAAAATAATACTTAACAGATTTGTTATGGATTCATGGTTTTTACCGATTATAATGAATAATTTATTACTATGACATACTCAATTTCATGTGCAATTGTTAAGTGATTTTATGTAGATACTGTATTCAAAGTATAAACATTTTCTTAAGATTTTTTTCATTAATATTTTTTTATTTTAAAGTTTTATCATAAATAATGTGAATAACGATATAAATTTCTACAGTTGCTTACCAGAAACGTGTAAAATTAGATTCTGACGTCAAAATAATGTATCTCCTCTTTTTCCATTACTAAAGATCATCAAGCAGTCACTTTTCAAATTCATAATTCAACGTTTGTAAAAATAAAGTTGATTTTTGGTTTTTATTTTCTTCAATTTGCGGTTGTTTATTGGTTAACATGTTTATTTTTTCAGTATTCAGTGTTAAAATATTAAATATAAACTATAAATTTAATTTTTTTTTTCTTTTGTTCAAATTTTGTTTCTTCAGATTTTTTTTCTGTTTTCTGTTGTATTTAAGTTAATATTCTAGTTTTTTTGCTCTTTTGTCTTCTTTCACTATTTCTCATTTTCTATCTTGTTTAATCTAATATCTTTGTTTTATTTTATTTTTATTCTATCTTTTATTAGGTTTAGTATGTTTTTTTTCTCTCATTTTTTTTATACCTACACATTCTTTCATTAAGTTTTTTATTTTTCTTCATCCAAAGTTTTTTTTTATACCGACTTTAAATTTTTTTTTCTGGTCTGATAATCTCTTCTAATATAATTGACATCGGTCTCGAGTATTTTTTTACATTGTAACGTGGAAACTATAACATGTCGACTTCGATGTAAACCTGCTTTCGATAGCTGTCACTTGTATTACATTTTAAGTGAGTAATATGCACTTGGGTAAATATAAGCCTATCTTAGTTAGAACAAATTTATTCAATCAAAATTTTTCTGCTCAACTATGTTATTTATAGATAGCTGATTTGAATCGTAATTTTTCCGATGAGTGCTAATAAGCACGAAACGTAACCGAGTCTACAAATCTTTATTTTAAATGAAATTATTGTGTGCAAGTTTACTAATAATTCAAATTTAAAGCTTTGACTATGCTATGGGAACATGCCGAATCCGATGTCGGCTTTTATTAATTAGTTTAGTCAATCCCTCAAGTTTTTATGTCAGAAGGCATATTTCGTAGATTAACTTAGCACCCGTTATATTTGTGGCTGTAATATTTATGAGAAAATTAACCTTGATCACAGCTGTATAAATTTCATTAGTAAAAAAGCGGTAAAGTGCATTCTTTTCATTTAAATACAACTTTGTTCTGTTAAAGGCGATTTAATTTAATTTGTTGTTTTACTTAGGTACAATAGACATCGTAGGACTGACCTTTGTGACAAAAATCAATTATTCTGTGATTTAAATGTATCAATATTTGGAACGTTTATTAAATATTATTTCAAGGTAGGTTTACATTGCGGATTCTTTCAAGTTAATTGTGGATTTATTATTTGTGTTGAAATGGTTCATAATTGTTCGTTCGAAAGCAAAAATAACGATTGGTAATGAAAATGTTTGCGAAATATCTTGAATTTGCTTTGATGATGTAATCATTATTGATATACAGAGACAGTTGGCAAATCAAATTTCTTGTTTTTTTAAGACAATTACCAATGTTGTTTGTTTTAGTAGGAGTGACAGAGTAATTGGAGATTTTAGCATTTTCATTAGCTCTAATAGGCTCTTATACACAAACAGTGTTTATTCATAAAGTCACAAAACTGTAATTGACGATAAAACAATTAAAACCTTATTAAACTCAAAATTAAATCAGTGGAACGATGAATAAATGCTTTAGTAAATCTCTGTTTGTAATTTTATTTGATCTAGGAGTAGAAATTGTGGTTTAATTAACACCTTTCTATGGTTTAAGTAAATAGACTTAGTTGTTTAAATATGTATGAAATTTGATTTATAAGTGAAAACTGAAACCTGAATAATTTCTCCGTTTTTTTTTGACAGATATGTTAAATATTGTATATGTTCGTTTAAATTAATTGACAATGACTCATAGTGTATGATGAAAAATCACCTATTTTGAAGGTGGAATCATAGCCAGAATAGAAGCTAATAGGCGATCGAAATGTTCTAAATCCTGATCTTACATGGTTTAAAAAACTACTTGTACAGTTTTTATACAGAATATTTTTATTTAGACGAATGAATATTCATATTAATTATATTAATTGCTGTCTTCATGCTTTGCCACACTAAAAAAGAAAAAACCGAAATTCATACTTTTCCAGAAAAAAATAAATCATTTGTTTATATTATAGACACCCAAATAAGAATATAGCTAAAAAAAAATTGTGTATTGCTATTTTTTTCCTTTATTTTAAATATATTGAAAATGCCATTTTAATAATCTGGATAATTTTTATTGAAATGGCATTTTTTAATAGAGGTCTATTAAAAAAAAGATAACAAACATTGTACATAGGCATGGATTTTGAATAACCCGACAACAAAATTATGTTCTATAACGCCCAAATTTACTGAGTATTGGTAGAATTTTTCCTACAGTTGCAATGTGTCATGTTCAATAAGGTAGAGTTTTCCCAGTTCTTCGAAACTAGAAGCTTACAACTTCGCATAATTTTGGGTTCTTATCATGCTGAGAGGCAATTATCGGGAAATCAGCATGGATATGCTTAGAAATTTATCATACTTTTTTCTAAGGTATTAGAAAATAGGGCACGCAGGTAAATTCGTACTTCTTTCGAATGACCCCGTACATCTTATTTTAATGGGTTAATCTTAATTTATTGTACTTTTTTCGGGTAAAGCTTATTACTACTAATAGGTTTATTTTTGTCTATACAGGCTTAAAATATCTACATTTTATACAATCATGCAAAATTTTTCTATCCTATCCTCCCTGTTCTTTCTTTGTGTTCTCTTCCCTCTGTCTTTGTTTCCCTTTTTTCCCATACCTGTTTCATCCACTTTAGCTCCTTTCCATTTCCTCTCTTTCCGCTCTCTCTCTCTCATCTCACTGCATTCATTTCACATGTGCTCTATTGTCTCTCTTTCCTCATAACACATCCTACACAGTCTTTTTTCATTTGCCGCTCAATACCTGCTCTCTCTCTCTCTCCTCATTTTCGCACCTGAGTCTCGCTATTATCTTTCTTTCTTTCGTACTTTCTCTTTCCAGGTACACCGGGATTTCCTCTGTTATACATTTCTCATTATTTCTGTTGTACCTGGATTCTTTGATTTTTCCGCTTCTTTCTTGCTTATCTACATCATTGTCTCTGTCACACGTCACTCCGTTCATCCATTTGCCTTCGGTTCTTAATCTTTGTACTTCTTTACTCGTATATCCATTACTATATAGCCAGGGTTTTTTTGTCCACCCCAAGCACTCATCTCAGATACTTTTCTCGCACCCTCTCTACTTCTTCCTGTTCTTTCCACCCCCAGATTTCTGCTCCATACATCAATACGCTCTCCAGCAAGCTCTCAAACATCATCATCCTTCTCTTAAAATCCTCTCCCTACTTTCTCCTATTTCCCATACACATCTCACTATCTTGTTTGCCTTCCTTGCCATCTCTCTAACCTGCGCTTTGTCTGTTGCTCTTTCATTAAATGTATACCCTAAATACTTGAACTCTCTTACTCTCTTTATTTTCTCTTCTTCCCATTCCCAATCATTCTTTTCATCCTTCCTCTTTTTTTTGTTAAACACCATCATCTTTCTTTTATGTACATTCACTTTTAGCCATTTCTTCCTCACGTACTTTCTTAGGTTCTTCATCATTGTCCCATCTCCCTTTCACTCTTTGCTACCATTACCACATCATCCGTAAACGCCAGACTTCATACTTTTTCTCTTCCTACCACACATCTCCCTGATTGCGCTTTTCTAAACATTTCTTCCATGTTTGCCAAGTAAATTGTGAATAACAAGGGGCGGACACTCTTATCTTACCCCTTTTGTTGTTACAAACCATTCACTCTCTCTCCAGATCTTACTTTGCTTTTGGTCTTTACGTATATCTCTTCTACCTTTCTAACCTTCCATTTGCTTACTCCTTGTTCTCTCATACTTTCGCACATTTTCTTTCTATCCATCTTATCAAACGCTGCTCTAAAATCTATAAATAGTGCATACACCCTTCCTTTCTTTTTTTCATCTCATTCTTAGCTAGGTGGTCTAGGATCTATACATTATCCATAGTTCCTCTCCCTTCTCTGAATCTCGCCTGGCTGTCTGGTATTGCACCCTTTTCCTCCAATTCTTTTCTCACCCTCTCATTCAGAATTGACGCATACAATTTATAGTCTGTGTTTAGCAGAGTTATTCCTCGGTAGTTTTCTACTTTACTTTTATTTCCCTTTTTGTAGATAGGGCAGGTTATGCCCTGTCTTTAACCTGCCGGGAATCCCTCTCCTCTCCACACTCTACTCATTACTTCTACCAATCTCTCTATCACTCCTCTCGCCTCATACATCCAGTGTTCATTCTGTATGCCATCTCCTGGGTAAAGCTTATTATATTATGATGGTAAAAAAGCTACATTATATGTATTTTTGGTAGGATTTTTTTATGCTTTGAAGAAGTTTTTGTAAAAATCCAGTCAGTGCGTGTGATAATGTGAAATCGTTACGATCTAACTTGATAACATATTATTAAATTTTATAAGAATGTGTTAAAAAAAAGAAAAAAGTGTTGAAGTTCAACCGTGACTGTCTTGTAGTCGGAGAAAGATGCTAACAAAATATGTACACTCAATAATGATTGAAATTTTATTTCTAAGGATTTTGTGTGATATAATACCATAACAGGCATGACAAAAGATTTTTAAATCCTTTTTCGTAATGTGGGGACACATTTATTATTTACAAAAAAAACCTATCTTTCAGTAATAAACTAAAGTTTATCAAAGTTTAAATTTATTTTTCTAAAATTATTTTAAATCTGTGGGAAAACAGCTCGCAGTGCCATGGCGTTGAATCTGACGTCACGTCTGGGTAATCAAACGCGCAGCCAAAGAAAGTAAACAAAATTACACATCGATAAATTACACTAACTATATAGTAACATTCGTTCATGAATTACACTTATTGTTTAAACTAATAAAAAATCAATCTAAATACGTAATCACTAGTAAGCAGTCACAAAAAAGCAGGGGTGAAGTTTACCAATGTTTACCTAAGCGTGACGTAACGCGGTGCGATCAAAAACCGGAAGCAGTATTTTATTCTTTTATTTTATTGAAAATATGGGTATTGTCAATTTTTTTAATAAAATTAAACCAGTGTTTTAAATCCTTTTAATATGTACTTCCCCCTAATATCGTTAAATCTTTAATTATTTGATACTGTCGTCACGCCTATTATGGCCATGCTTCTCATATTCGCCTTGCAATTGAAACCAGTATTGTAAGAAGTTATAAGAAATGTGTCGGTAATTATAATTAAAAATTACAAAATATGTGTAATTAAAAAAAATACTTAAAACTATTTTTGTTGTTTTAAGCAACAAAAACAAAGTGAAAGAATGAAATTCTCTTTGTTAATGCAATAAAGTCTTTGCAATGATCTTCAGTTCCAATGATGGAATATGCAAATTATGTTATGTAAAAGTTAAATATTATTGTTATGTTTTGATACATGCTGCAACACTGCAACGAAATGTTTTTATTATTATGTTTATTCTGTTTGTAGTTTAAAACACTGCTTTAATTATATATCTAATTTATTAACCGCAAATAATGAAACTTTACGATGTATTAAAAATTAGAAATGCATTCAATCTTGTTTCAAGTTTATTAATTGCGAAAATAATCGTACTTTGAGTTTACTGCTACTACTATGAACAACTTTTGTTTTGTTATTTTGTAAAATGCAACCTAATAGTGAGTCATGGATTTAATAACATGTAGAATCGTAGGTCAGTACATCAAACCACGCTTATAACATTCAAACTATTTGCGCAGTTTATGAAGAATATAATTGACACCGAAGCAATCGTTAAAATTTCCAAGTCTGCATTTATTTAAATCTCAAGCATGCAATGATGGCTACGGGTAAAGTGTGATATGTCAAATGTCGCAGATGTTCATTTTGAAGAATATAGGTTCAAGTGTTGAGGTGGTAGGCATGTTAACAGTTACATCGGTACTTCTTTTTTTTCCATTAAACGAAAGACACAGTAACAAGTGATGTATTCAGTATTACATGTAAAAGAGCAAGATGCTTCAGATATTACAAACTTTTGTGTCTTCCTTGTGTAGAAACAATTCAAATTTATCTGTTAAAATCAAATGACAATTTTAACAACTTATGGGACAGTTAACTGCGTTTTGTCAATTCCAATAAAAATTTTTTGATTGTTGATTTAAAATATTAAACTACAATATTTTATTCTCTAACGAGTGTTATTACAGCGCTTTAAATTTGAAATTTTGCGCTGCTGTAACTGGTAGCAATGTTAACTATTTCATCAAGTGTCAATATTAGTTAGTTAAGTCATTCTGTAACATAACTGTTGTGAAATTTTGATGAATATCCTACAGTCAAGCACAAGAAATTCAAAGCCTCACCTACTTTGCTTTTGCTAAGATACTTAAAATTTGGTGCCACATTGATTTTTAACTTATGATTGCATATTCTAGTTAACAATTATATTTTCTAATATTATCTTGATAATATACATTAAAGTTCATGAAACATATGCTTAAAGTTTTTGTAACGAATAAAATTTGTTTTAACTACTTTTGTATTAGGAACGGTCAGTATTGTTGTAATTTTTAACCTTGCTATTAAGGCAGTGTAGTTATTGAGATTATTGTGTCAAACGTAATAACTATCGCATGGTTTAGCACTGTTAGTTGAGCCAAGTGGAAACTGATAACAATGAACTTTTTTAGTAAATATAATGGTACATAAATATTTCAAGGGTGGGATTTGAACTTTTTATTTTATAAATAACTATCTTAAATCAATTGCGTTATTTACCGGAAAGGTACTGAGTCACTTACTTAGTGAATTTACAGTTTTTTTTCAAGTATTTTTAATTAAAAATTTTCTGGTTGTTTGAGTTTTGAGTTTCAAGTGACTGATGTAGGTTTGCACGGTTAATGGTTCAGCTAATTCAGATTATATTTTCAAATCAACTACAAATAACTTCAACGTTGGTTAAACAAATTTTACAATCCAAAATACGTATAATCATTTTTAGCGCAGGCGCATTTTAAGTTTTCAAAACATTTGAGTTTTAATTTACGTGTTTTAAGTTGTCTTTTTTTTTATTTTTAGACTTTCTAAACTTTTAGTTTTTATATTTATGTTTTGCAGAGTGTCATTTGATAGTTTTTTACTTTTTGGGAATAGTTGAAAAGATGGTTGTTTCTTTTTTATGTTTTCGATGATTTTTTTGCGTGATTTTGAAGTTTATATATGTTTTTAATTTGAAGTATTTTCAGTAACGTGACGGCCTGCTCTACATGATTAAACATGATTAATTGCAACTTAGTACATATTTTTCAAGTTCAAAAATTGATATCGATTATGTCACTTTATTATGTAACATGTGGTTTTTATTAGTATCAATTTGATTGATTTCCAATTGATCTTTAACGATATCATATAATTAATTATATATTATTGATAACGGCTGATAAATAACTAAAGAGATAATTTATTTAGTTTATTAATTGCTAATTAAAACGTATGCACTTATTGCTATGTTTTATCATCAACATGTGTTTTAGACAGTAAGTTATTAAATAAAATTGTTTTGTCTTATGTAGAGTGTGAATATGGTGTAATTAGCACATAAGAAGATATTATTGTGTATCACAAAAAAATTAGTGCAAGTTAATTATATTATGTATTTTATTCTATAGATTTGAGGTAAGTACTACACCAGTCTCCTCCCAAGTAGTTAGATGATAGTTTTAGAAAACTACTACATTATCTTACTTATTATGACTTTAACCGGAGATCTACTAGATATTATGCTCTTCAATCATTACTGCATATAGATTTAATTGGCCGCTTGTCAATATAGGGTGCTGTTCAGATATTATGCAGAGTTAGGAATAAGCGGTTTATTTCCGTAAATATGAATTTTATAACTAAATGTCTTTAACAAAAGTTTCTTTAGTAATTATTCTTTATTTTTACTCTACTCTTTGCTTTTGTGTCTCAACATATTTTGATCCCCCCCTTGTTTTCTCAATTTTGATTACAAAATTTCTATGTGAAATTATAAATTCTATAAAACGGGATAATGTGATATCAAATTCAATTATCTAGTTTTTATCATGTTTATTCATGTGAAGCTAATTTTACAAAAGATAGTACAGGGTGTATAATATTAACATTAATCAAGGGTTGGCCGCAGGATTTAGATCGGCTTGTACTAAAGCTGGTAACTCTCTGTAAACATAAAGTTTGCTTACGCAATGGCGCAGAGATTTTTGTGAATTTGAATATACCAATTTAATTAGTTTGCGTTCTTTTTTTTGAGCGTTGTTTAATAAAAAATACATATTTTTATCGTACAACGAGAATTTTCCGTTTTTTTAAATAATAAATAATTTATTTTACATTCAGAAATTGGTGCAAATGCTTTGCGACATGCATTTGTGCTCGACACTGTGCTTTGTTGTTATATTTAATAATGATAGTTGTGAAAAGACCTCTGCAATGCCGGCTTACCGGCACTTACCGCTTACTGGAAATTTTTTATCTAACCTCCAACCTCACTTTTTATTGGATTGATTCATATTAATCACATCCACATCGATTACTAATTATTCGATAAAATTATTTAGGCGAAATGGTAAAATGGCATTTACTGTCCAAGAAAAAGCCTTCTTACTAAAATGTTATTTTCGAAACGGAATAAGGCAAGAAAATGGAGAATGGGAATATTTGATTAATTTGTGTTTTTAAGAAATGCAGGTTAAGTATCCACAGCGCATATATTCAAATTTACAAAATTATCTTCGCCATTGCGTAACCGCTTTTATGTTTACATATTGTTACCGGCTTTAGTACGAACCGATGTGGGACTTGCTGCCAAAAAAGCATAGCTACTCGTGATTAATGTTAATATTATATGTACACCCTGTAGGTAGTCTCAGTTTGGTTATTATAATTTTATTGTAGTTTTAGTTTTATTGTAGTTTTATAATTTTTCATGTCATTGTGAAGTAGCTAGAAAGATAATTTAATAAGAATAGGTTTAGTTCAAGTTGGATTTTTATATTACTTATCAAAGCATTTTGTAGTTTTTTTTGTTTATAAAAATTGGAATATAAATAAGAAAATGTTTGTTTGAATAGCTGTTTGTTAACAGTTTTTTTGGTAAAGCTTGTTTGTTTTTATAAATAATTGCAAGTGGAAATTTTTTTTCAGTTATGTTATAATCTTCTAATTTATGTTTATTACCCTCGAAACTATGACGCCGACAACTAATTTTAGTTGGCGTTGCTAAAATTTAAACTGTCTCAAAATTGTTAACATACTATAGTTGTGGTTGATCATTTTTTGTGTTTTAGGTTTTTTTTTGGTAGTGTATAGAATAGCATATACAGCATGTTGTTTTACGCCAAAAATAAAAGGTATAAAGAATATTTTTGATATACATATACGTAAATAAAATGTGGCAAATTCCAAACTCTATTAATTTGTATGTAATATACAGTAATAGCTGACAATAAGTAAAACTCATTAACAAAAACATTTTAACAAAAGCTTTTTTGTTGTAGAGGAAAAATTTGAGTAAAATGGTCTTTACTGGGGAGCGAGCTTTGAATTGCCGTGTGCATATCAGCATGCTTAGATAATCAAAACAAGCCGATTGTTACAAATTTGTTATTATTAAATGTGACATCAAAAGTGTCATTGCTTTGACCATTGACTTTTGACGTAACAGTAACCATTACTAAAAAAATTGCAATTTTTGTTGCTTAGCAACTATATTTACTTTTTTAGTTCCAAATAATTTAGCAACTTTGTTATTATTGAAAGCGAATAATTTAAAATAGCAAAAATTTAGTATTAATTAGGTTCTTTGAGATAGAAAATTTGATTTGTCTAAATGAAAGCTCTTGTAATTTATATTTTTTCTACTACATCTTTAACTTTTGAACAAAAAGACTATGAAGAGATGTCTCTTAATCTTAAAAATATTGTTGTTACATTTTTTAAAAACATACTCTAAGTCTAAGGCTTTGTGATTTTACAATCGATTTTGCAAATAAGTGGATATTTTGACAATGAGAAAATTGTCTTACTTCAAGCACAATAACATAATGTTAAATGATACTACCTGAATCAATAATATAAAATTGAATCCCAAAAAAAAAAAGGTAGACAAGCTGAGAAACTGTTTTTCCTTGTGTAGAATCTAACTTGAAATAAATTATTAGTTTTTATGTGAAAATCTGTAACAAGTGTAGGTAACAGCTTTTGAAAAAATTACTCTCTGAAATATTTTTCTCTATTAAATTTATATTAAATACAATCATTTTGACGTTTGGCATTATGCTTACATACTTTACTCGCTCTTGCCTAAAAGGTTTCCACTGTTTTGCTATGTGCTGCTGCTAAGTAATATTGTCACGGACAACAAACTACAGAATATAAAAGAATAAAGTAAATTAAACTGATCTCTTGAGAATTTTGTTTCTGAGGTGATACACTTTGAGAGTATATTCTTGAAATTTAAGTTTAAAGAATAAACTAGAAAAGGGACTAGGTTGAGGTCAAGGCAGATCATTTTCCTGAACCCAAAAATGGTTTCGAGCGGATTATTCTGTAATTTGTAATATATGTACTTACTGTTATGTTTTGATTTTTCTTTTTTTTAATTTCGAACGTTTTTCAAAATTTTAAGCTTGTAAGCTGTGATATACCCAGTTTTTTACAAAAATACAATTTTTTTTTTCATATTGCTTTTTTTGATAGTTTTTTGTTAGATTTGTGTTTTTAAGAAAATACGAGATTAAAGAAATGTGAGTTTAATTTTGTTTACTTAATTATTAAATCTTCTTGTAATAATTATTGGTTTGGTTATCAATGAGTCTCTAAAATAACTTTTTTAAAAGAGTAGATCAATGAAAGTCACTTTTTATGTTGTAAGTGGTAATCGAACAAACAAATTCAGGTTTATTTTCATATTTTATTTATTTTATTTTAGTAATTATTCTTCTTTTTCTCTACTTGTTTGCAAGCTGTTCGTTTGTTCTTTACATATATCCATTTGGACAAAATTTGTTTTTAAGAGTTAAGCGGTTATACATTTGTGGATTTTTTATTAATTCAATATTTTTCAGTTCAAAGCGGATTGTTTTATGCTATTTAACTGGTTCAATTGGTACTTAAAAGTATGCTGGCAATTTTAACGAAGTTTCTGAAGGGAAGGATGCATTAATTATTATTAGTATATTGATACAAGCTTGCAACGCTGATACTGATTATTTAATCTTGTTATCTACTATAGCTGTGGAAAATCAATTTGAATTCTCAACAGATACACTGAGCATCATACGTAACAGAAATCAATCTTTATGCTAAAAATGTTATGTGATATAACGACAGAATAAAATTGAAAGGTGACAAATACAATGGTTAAGATTTATTATATACTAAAACACTGTCAGTTGTAACTTGGACAGGCTGTTTTAAAAATAGGATACTATTAAGGGAGGTTGTAAATAACATTAGCTCGTATACGTAAATAACAATAACGTGTAGCTCGAGCTACAACCCGCTGTCTGTATTTTGTGCGATTCACGGTAGATATGAAAGAATATTAATAAATGTTGCATAGAACATCAAATAACTGTTGTGAAAAATATTGAGTTGCCAACCGCCAAGGAGTGACTTAAGAGTGTCACATTTGTTATCAGAATTAGGTAAAAAAATCGTATACGTTTATAATTATTTATTTTTTTACATTAATTGTAAAAAATCTTTGATCCTTAGGACGGTGTTCTGTTTGCTCGAGCATCGATTTCAAACCTTTTAATGCCTAAACCTCTAATTGTAGTATAATGTTTTAGCGTATGATACAAAATATCGCAACATTGTTGGAACGAATGTTCATATGTCTGATGCAATGTACTTTATAAGAAGTACGTTCTATCATTAGATTACTTATTGGTACATTTTAAAGCTTTTTGTTGATTGACTGGAACACTTTGTTGCTGCACATCCAGACATTTATGTTCTACATTTTCCAGATGTGGAATATCTTGACAAGTGACATACGGAGATTAGCATCAAAATGGCGGATAAGTCAGCTGTCTTTTATGTAGTACCTATAGCTCCAACCGTTTAGGTATTTGCAGAGATCGTAGCAGTCAGTTTAAAATCTCAATAAGAAAATTATATGGTCATTACATAATTATTCAACGTTATTATGGCAGAGAAACTATCCTATGATTGTATATCTGTATGTATGATAAGTTTGTTTTAGAACTCAGTTTAATTTCAGAACTTGAGCAGTTTTGTAACAAAAAAATTTAATTATTGTATATTCTAAAATATGTGCACACATAGTATTCAAATAAACTTTTAATGAATCTACAACTATGTCCGTTATCTACAATACCACACCACTAATGAGATTTTAAATTAGCAGGGTTTTCGTTAGTTGATTGAAACAATTTTAATAACAATTGATCTAAATTGTGTTATACCTCTAATTAACCCAATTTGCAAGTACCGCATGAAGATAATAATATATGCGTGAGATTTGAAACAAAATGCATTTACTGGTGCACGGTTGATGCATTATTGTGTTATCTACTGTGCAGTTCTGTGTTTGTTGTTTTTAAAAAGAAAATACAGGACAATGTTTGGAGATAACTTTTTTAAATGCTTAACTATCTCGAAAGGTATGAGGTTGACGTTTTAAATTTTTAATAATTTGCACTAGCTTTCTCCATGCATTATGTGTACGGTAGAATTAACGTGAAATTAGTAAAATTCATTATCTCCTTAGCTATTTTTTTAAGACTTATGTTTTTATTGGCTCTTGCTTATTATCTTATTTTTATTACAACTTATGTCTTATCAATTTTGAAGCTATTGGAATGTTTACAATTGTGTTCCTAGAGATTTGCATGTTAAAAATTGCACTTTATTTTATGTTTTGATCAGCTACCGATTTAATGCAAGTTTTATTATAGTAGTAAAAGACTGTAATAGAACAGTTTATGAATCAACGCAAATAGTTTTATGTAACTAATTCCTCTTTAAACTTAAAATAATTGAATGTTAAAGTTTGGATAGAAAAGAAAGAAAGCATTCGAGAGTTTATTAAGAATTATTACAGTAGCCTACGATCTCGAAATGCAGCACCGGCTAGATATAGGTACACTTCTTAATGAATGCTGTTATCATTTCAATACGTTCATTAGCAGTAAAAACATACATTTTAAATAAGCAAAAACAAAACCAAAATCAGTTTAACAGAAAATTTCACGGCATCAAAAGCCATTTTTCGAAAATTCACAACGTTTTCTACCCAAATTTTTACATTTATTAATTTCAACGTTAAAAGAATAAAATTAGTTTAATACAACCACTTGCGGTGGTTCAAATGGTGTTCATTATGAAGTTTTATTTTTACAATAAAGCTTAGCATGGAATATGTAACTGATCAAAAGTGAACCTGGTGAAAAAATTTTAAGATGCATTTTCTTATGGTCCCAGTTAGAAGAATTGCACTGCATCTAGAACTATTTGAAACTGACTTTTGCAAAATTGTAAACAATTTTACGAGGTTAATGACAAGTTTATTGTCTGGTGCCATTAGAGTGCGTGTCTCCAAGTTAATGTACTCTGGCCTGTAACATAAAATTTTACTTCGGAAATTACATTTTGCTAAAACTACTGGAGATTTGATGATAGCACGGAAGTAAAGTACGAATGTATGTAAATTTATAGACACGATGCTAAAATGCCTTTAAACTTTTATTTACTACATTGCTGTATTAAATTTTTGTCAAATAGAAATTAAGCTGATGATGAAAGAAAGATTTATTGCTTATTATTTAAACCTTTACGCTTTTATTTGTACCTACCTTTAACTCACTTCACTAGAAGTCAAGAAGCTTTAATCTCAATGGTTATGTATGACAAGATACAAAATATTGATATGGCTACGCTGGGATACCACCTCACAAATAAAACTTATGATTGTTTACATAAAGAAGGTACAATAGACGATCTAACTGGTGAGGCTTTTGAATATGCTTAGTTGTGCGTGTAGAATGTTTGGGACACAAAAGGTATATAAAAGATATATCTATGAGGTTTTTTACTTTATTCCTCCTTTTGTGATGATATAATACATGCCATAGGAAGCTTAAGAACATTATAGTTGGAAACTGGGGTGTCGGGTGTAGGCTATTATTTTCAAGTATATTGTAAAAATTTACCATAATTTTGAGTCGAAGTCACATTATTTAATAAAGCTAGCAATTTCAACAATTTGGTTATAAAGTTCTGTCTTTTTTATTACATTGGTAAATTGTAACGGGCTTATTCTATTTGGAATGATTGAATTTGTTTAAAATTGTATGAGATTGCGTATTTATTTCTTTTATTATCAAGAGATTTCTTTGATATGAGCTTTGCAATTTTTCTAATTCATAATCAGAGCTCGTACTATAAGAGTAAACGTAATAACCATGGTGATGTCCAAATAGCGTCAGTAATTTATAGATGTCAGTAATACCCTAATAGCTGGATACCTCTCTGCAAAACAACAAGGATTATGAATTAGAATCATCTTCTGCTCTGAGGAATAATTTGAATATATAGTATAATATATAATAGATAATAGAAAAAATTGTTTGAAAACGCGAATAGTAGAGACAGCTTAATTTGCTACATACATTTGTAAAGTCGGATCAGTTTAGATGTGAATTGTCAAGCTGACGTAAGGCTGGAAGAATTAAAACTACCAGACGAGTTAATGCAGACTTTGAAAGTTTATGTTTCTTTTCTGGTAGTAGCTTTCCAATTTGACAAAAATTGATATAAATTTTTTTTTCACTGGCAAGCTGTAAACTTTGATTATAGAAATGAGTACCCAAAAAAAGAAAGAAGAAAATGTCAGTTGTTAAATGAAACAGCGAAATAAAAGCAACAGAAATTATTTGTATAAAATTAGTTAAGATATTTTCAGAAAACATGTCAAAAAAGATCAGGGGCTGTACATGGGCGTTTCAGTAGGGAAGATTTTATTAATTACAATACAACTAGGAAATTGTAATAGGGATTTACATATTGAATTTGACCCCAGACCCCAGCTTAGTCTTTTAGTTTCTTTTGTTTCTGTGTTCTGTCTCTGTATAAATTAAACAGTTTTGGTTGTTTTCACGTTTGGTCTTGTTAATAGATTACATAAACATGCCTATCAACTGAAACTTTTATTTTTTTCACTCTTTCACTATAAAAACAACCAAATTAGAAAATTGGGCGTTTTTGATGGTGGTTGCAGTTAAAATTGAGATTGTTTCAACTTTTATTAAATTTGTGCTCAAATTATAAAACTGGAATTACGCTATTTTCAAATCTTTAAAAAAAATTTTAGTATACTTTTTTTTACGGATCTGAGACGAAAAATACAATATTATGTACAATCTCAGCTAAGGCATGCCAATGTTAAGATTTTTTTCTATGAATTAACTATTGCTAAATTGTAACTATTAATGTAAAATAATGCAAAATGATGCATCAATAAGGTACATTAACGATCAATTTTTGATCAAAATAAGGCGTTAAAATGGCTTTTATTATTCGGTCAACCAAAAAAGTATTATACGATAGAATTTGTGTGGAAACTCTACATTTAAACAAGACAAAATATTATCTATCTAAGGTGATCGATACTTTCATAAAAAGGTTTAGTTTTTCAACTTCTTGAGTTTCATTTTATAAATTCAAATATGTATATAAAATGTAGATAGTAAAGTGAGTGCACTTGTCACAAATTAGTGTTACACTTTACAACTCGCGTTAATTTAGGCGAAAGAAAGTCTTTGTTCATCAATTATTCAAGCGTTTTCTCTGTATAAGCGAACAAAATCTCGACTGTTTTTCTTATTTTTTTTCTAATTTAATATAATGACACATTTTTGATCAAAGTAGAACGTTTTGTTCGTTTGATTAAATATGTTTTTTCAATAAATATTGTTAACGAGAGTTTCTTGTATAATTTAGTAACAAACGAATTTTTGTCATTAATCGATTTTTCTAAATAAAATTTTACATTCACAAAGAAAGCATTGATGTGTTGGCTTTTCGATTAGTTATTTGTTATGCAATTAGCTCTGAACATTTTTCTGTATTTATGTCTCAGAATTCTTGGCTAGAGTTTTTCGCGGTTTCGTAAATATTTTATTTGACGTGGACGTGGTTTGTTTACGCCGGTTGTTTTAGTTAATGGATGGTGATTACAGATATGTTTATATAGCTTCACCTAAACTGCAATTGAATTTTGAATTGTTATGTTAATATATTTTGACAATTTTTGATATGTAGTTAGTGGTTTGCTGAAATGTCTATGGTGTTATTTTTAGCAGTACATATTTTAACTTAACTGAAATACTTGAAAAGTTTCAAGTAAATAACAGCTGTCACAATAACATTATTTAATCACAAAATTTTAAAATATGATCTATGCATATTTATTTAATTATGATAAAGTGCAATCGAAGTGTAGTTTATGAGATTTCAGGACATTATTAGTCTGATAATTATAATATTAATAATTGAAGTTTCAAAATTTTCAAGTTTTTTATCTTCAAGATTGTTTTAGAATTCTGATTCAATCGCTATTTAATTTTTATTCTTATGAAAAAAATGGGTTCCAGAACATATTTCACGTTTTATACGTGATAAATTAACGTAATATATAATTTATATCATATAAAATAGTAACGTAATATATAATAGTTGCTTGTTATAATCATGTAGAATGTGATCAATTAGAAAAATTAATCAAATCAAAAAAAAAAAGGTAGCACTCCGGGAGTGCCGGCAGAAGTGAAAACTTCAATATTAACGTTGTGTTTAATTATAAGTATAAAAGTACTATCATTTATGAGGTAGAATACAATGTTTATTTATTGCGCTATCGTACACAAATATGACAATTTATATGTTGTTATTTATAATATTATATCGTTATTTATATATTACATTAAATTTTATCTCTCAGAAAAATCAACTTCCATCCATAATTTCGACGACTTTTACACCATCGTTATTATCAGAATCATCATCGCAAATTTTTACAACTGATACAATTGATTTATGATACTGAAGTAAGATACAAACAGTTTTGATTCGAACCTATTTAAGTGTCTAATAAAGACCGCATCAATAGTAGTTTTGTATTTCGATGTGCTAAAATTGCGATCATTTGACATAGTTAAACCAAATTCATTATTTAAAAATTCAATTAATGATTGATTTTTATCGTCTGCAAAGTTTATATTGAAATCTCCACTTAAAGTCATTGGCAATTTATCAAAGCTTTTTCCAATTTTTTTTTCTTACTTACTCATTTTCTTTCACTACTTCATCATCACTTTTTTCATTAATAGATTCACTTTGTTCGATTTCCATAATTTAAACAATTCACATTTACGAATACACAACAGTGTATTTACTACACAACAGTCAAGCAATCAGCTGTCACCATCCTTGGATACGCGTGGGACGCTGTACATAAACACACACGGTCATTCGCGCAAGCGCCCTGTGCCGCCTAAACAGAGCAGCACACTCAGGCCATTGGTTTAATACATTAGATATAGCTATGCATGCTGAACATACTTCGGTTCTTAAAAAACATATCAAAGAAATTGGTACATCTCTCCATTTCTTTCTATATTTAATGAAACACATTTTTTATCCTTTTCATCATATTTGTTGTATGTCGCACACGAGTCTATAGTGATTAAACAGACACGAATTTCTACGATTTTAGTCGACAATCAACGATGCAATGCTTTGCTGTCAACTTATTGACATTTGTCATACACAATCTAATAAAATACGAAAATTAGGTTAAAAATCAATTTTATTTTGGAATGAATAATTATTTATAAATAAAGGTTTTTTCATCAGTGCTAATGATTCTTAATTATTTTATCAAAAAACTCTATTCCAATTTCAAAATTTCACCAACTTTTAGTTGTGTCAGACCCATGTAAACTTTATTATCCGCTTCATATTTTATCAGCTTACAAACCCACAACTGCATCGTGACAATCACAATAATGAAAATAAAAAACTTCTCTCCTATGAATTTGTAAAATTGAAGTTAGGCTTTAAGAAAATAGAGAAACATTAGAAAGCTGGAAGAAAATAAAAGTTGAGGTTGAAATCTCAATAAATAAAATTACCTTCAAATTATTAAATATTTTTCTTGACAATAATTATTTTCAATTTTTAAGTGACTGAACTAAGTTTTCTGTTCAAATTATGTGATTAGAAAAATTTGAATAGAAACGTCAAAATAATTCTAGTGTCATGCTGACGTAGCGTACTCTGCGTCTACTGATTTCTGCTTTGCTATTTGTAGGAACCTCTCTAAAAGATAGCGCTATCGAATACTAATGCAGTTGAGAGTGAGAGCAATAGATGGTACGTCTTGGCGGACTATCGCAGTGCATGGCTGTATCTTGTTATAATAAATCTATGACTCAGGCACGGTAGAAAGAGTGGGAGATACTAGTTCCCCTCCCTTCCCCTCGATCTTACGCTTTTTCGATCAGCATCACGTGACCCTGACGCGAGTTTGAAAGTTTTTACCCATACAAAAAAAAGTGCTCAGCGCCGCTAAAGAAGTTTTCACTTCAAAAATTGGAAATAAAAGGATTCTTTATATTGCTAGACTGGACATAAGATATTTACTTCTCTTTCATGAATATTCAGTCGCAGCATTGAGTGCAGCTATGGATTTATTTTTAGGTAATGGATATGCATTTTGTATAAAACGTTTCTGAAAGTATTAGCATAATGTATATATGTAAACTAAACTATGAACATGGCAATATCACTTTATCTGTTTATAATAAAATGTATAGGAAAATCGTTTGTTACGTTATTTAAAAAAAGTTTTTTTGGAATTGTTACTATTTGGTTTAATTTAAAATGTTCTTATTATTTCAGGTAAACATTCGCCCAGACGCTCCCGTTCTCGCTTAACTCGATGGCTGCGACCTCATTCTCTCCCAAATATATCATCACAATTAACACTAATAGAAACTGTAGCAACAACAGCAACAATGTCTGAAAGCCAAGAGAGAAGGTCTGAACGTATCGCTCGATACAAAGAACAACGTAGAAAGGAACTGGCGGCACAATTTAGCATACATAGCGATCCAACGATTACAACGACCCATAGGCGGAATAGCAAAGACACAAATTCTAGCAGTTCTGAAGGACCGAGAACAACGAAAACGTCACGGCTTAGGGCTGCAACAAAAGCTCCAGATTCTTCTTCCGTTCCTTCAGTTGTTAAATTGAATTCCCTAGAGGTATGTAAATAGTTTAACTTTTTGATTACTACGTTGGTTCAATTTCATTAGTGCTGTAGACAATCTACATTTTAATAAAACAAATGAGTAATTAAGCAACCAAAATATTGCAAATAAGTTGACTTTGCTTATTTTAGCTATTGTTTATTAAAGGTAAGAAAAGCTGGTTTTTATCGATCTGGATTAAATAACATACGGGACACGTGTTCTGGTGAGCAATTTATAAGTTCTTGCAATAGGTTTAGTTAGCGGCGGATTTTTGTTTACAAATCTAATAAGTTGTTTAATTTTACACAATGTTACTGTTAACATTGATGGATTATTCACAGTGTTTTATTTTGAGGTGTATTTGAGAATTCTGTTCATAAAGCTGCTGTAGTTGACTGAACTGTCGGTAACGTCATAATTTGAAAGTTTATTTCAATATTAAATTTATGCATTTGTCTTTATTTTTCTTTGTCTCAAAAAAAAGGATTTTTATTTATTAGGAAATATGTGTATTCTATGAGTTGTATCCAAATTAATGAAATGAATGAAGACTGCTATTTTATAAACATGGCTAGCAATAATGATACAATTGTATGTATTTAAAAGGTAAAAACCTAAAAACGTTACTTTTCCGTCGATTTTTAGTTCAAGTAAAGTTAATTAACTATAAAATATAAGATTAGATGAAATTGAATTATATTAGTTCAAGTTTAGTGGGTAATTTTTTTTTATAAATTTACATGCGTTTACAATTTCTTTTTTAGTGAGGAATATGTTTTGCAGTTTTTTTTTTTAATATTTATTTACATTATGATAATGTTAAACTGGGCTTGATTTAATTGAATAGACAATCTCTTTCTGCTAAAGCGTTTTTGGAATTTTGTACACCTACTTAATTATTGCTGCCCACATCGTTGAGGCAAGAACTTACAGTAGGCTACACATGAATTGCAAAGGTAACAAAGCCATTAATTGACAGATGCATGATTGCGACCAAGAATCTAATTTACTATAAAAAAAACTTTTCTATTATGTTTCATCTATAATTGGTTACTTTTTATTACTTATAATATCTATGGCTCTTATTTTTACATTATTATAAATAATCGCCAAACAGTTTTTTTTTTATTTAAATAATATAGACAGATTCGTTTTCCTCTATCAAACCATAAGTGTATAAGAATTTTTTTATTAAAGTTCAAGAAATTGTTGCAAGCTTTTTGCAAGCGGGCGTAAGAGTATCATTTTCTGAACGGATTTATTGAGATTGAAAAGGTTTCTCGTTCTGGTATGCAATATTAAGCTGGAAATGCTTTTATTATCATCTGAACTTGTTCTGTAGTTGAAACAGTTTCTGAGTTTCTTGAGAGTTTGTATGAATAAATTGTTTTTTATTTGTACTACTATACGTTTTTTTATTATTCATTTAAACAATTTTGTCTGAGTGCTTGACATTTTCCAACTGTGTCTAAGGTTGGTTTCTACGATTTATATGGAAATATGAAATGGCCATGTGTGACTTCTTGTTATTGTTTTCCAGGCTTGTACGATTCAAATAACTATTTTACGAGTAAAGATAAATTTTATTACTTTTTGTGCTATTGTTTTTATAGGTTACATTGTTAAACATTAAACGTATTTTTTCACTACTAGCTTTAGAAAATAATATCATTATACATCGTGTTTTAAACTGAGAACTTGATGTTCTTTATATATATCTTAGCCAATAATTTTTTTCTTACAAGTAAATAATGAAAACTACTGATTTCTGTCACTTTTTGACTTGACATTTGACAACTTTGAATTTTTCTTCTTATTTTATCAGTTCAGCGTTTATTTTTTTTTTTTATTTGTTTTTTGTTATTTTGACATCTGCTCTTTCTGTCGAATGGTTTATAGCAGAACACAAGGAAGAAAACCGTTTACAACAGCACAAAGAGCCATTGATACTTTGGCTGAGGCGGGAACTGCGGCAAAAAAATATGTGTTAGGCGCTTTTATAGTTTCATTCGCGTTTATTGTCTTATTCATCACTAAAATTGGTGGAAGGCTACAGAATTGTTATTGAATGCTGTAGTAGAGCGTTTTATAATAATATCCTGTTAATAAAATATCATTATTCTTCAACTACGTGAAATACTGACCGATAAATACCTAGTAAAAGAGATAAATCGTAACGATAACTTTTTCATTACACTAAACATCAACTGATACAGGAATTGACAGGGTTTTCATTGCGATTATAGAAATTTCGATAAGGATAGGCATGAACTTGCTATCTAATGCATCGACTATAATTTGCTGTGGCGATAGAATCTTAATCATCCACGGGCTGACTTTCTTAAAATCACACTAACATGTGACATAGCTTGTGACATTTGAAATTGAAGGATTTTATTATGATTTATTTAAATTATTAAGATACACATTTGATATTCATTTTTATTTCATAATTGAATCTTTGGGCGTCTTCGTTCTTTTCTCAGGCGTATAAGATCATAAACTACTTAGGGCAATATTCAAACTTTTGGAAACCAAATACCTATTGCATATTTTTTGGCAGAAAAACATAAAAATTACATCTGAAATTTGTTGTTTTGCCAACATCATCATTCCTTTCATTAATCACTTTGTATTTTTACTTGATTACTTCACACTTTAACGTTGCTTTTTTTTCAATATGACAAAATTGACATTGAATTGGAGACGATAATAATAGATTGATGAATTTAACGGTTTGAATAATGTTGAAAAACAAAAGTGCAATAAAAGAATTTTTCTGAGATCTCAAAAATATGTGTATTAGAGGCTAACCAACTTTTGATGGAATTATATTAACGCCTGCTTGCACAAAAAAAACTTAATAAAATGTTATAATTTATACAGAATCATAAATTATAAAGTATTTCTGAAAACAGTAAAGTCTTTTTTACTAATGGATATTTAATAAATTGGTAAGCCCCTGCATGAATCTGGTAACCTAGAATAAGCCATGATAAATTAACCGGAAGATCTGTCGTCACATTGAGGTGATCTTAAATGGTAATTAACCTCGAAAGTTGTACTTTTACCATGAAAATATGTAGATTTTTATCAATATTGCACATACCTATCTCTTCATTTGGTTAATTGCACTTATGCAAGTGTTATTTATGATAGATTATGCTCTATTGTATTTGCTATCTTTTGATTCAATTAAATATTGCTGCTACAGATGGTAAAAATGATGTTTTGGGTTTGTTGTCGTCAAAACATGAGTACCGAAAACTATTCCACCTCAATTTTTTTATGCGATCTTTTTTAAACTGTCTTACTGATGATATAGATGCATGTTGTCATGGGGCAACTCGGTGCAATATTGTTTAAAAATTGTTTATAATTGTTTTAAATAGTCACTTTATTTTTTATTTATTCTTTAACATAAGTCACTTGTTTGTTGTGAAGCAAGTACTGAGTATAGTTTTATTATTATTAGGTTAATAATAGTAGCTATTAATCATAAAATATGGTTATATTTATTGAAAAATTTTTGCTACAAAAATATGTGTTTTTTCTTTCAAGAGAGAGAGAGAGAGAACACATGTTTTAAAAATTCGACTTTGTTGGCATGAATGGAGCGAGTCTATTGTGGAAACTTGTAATTTGGGCTTTTTATTTTTTAAGTACAAGTTATTATTAATATGCACAAACTTTGCTTTGGTCATGTTTAGATATCTACGTCAAAATAGATCATAAAATTATTAATTTCCCTCGTCTTTAATTCATGCAGATAAAGAAGAGAAAAACTAGATTTAATATTTTCAATTTGTCTTAATTTTATGCTAAAGGTCTTTTTTTATAGAAGGTACAGTTTTTGCTTCCGGTATTCAATTATGCGTTTTGAATAATATAATATTTCTTTATTTTTATTTTAATATTGACATTATCAAGGGTTATCTTATGATTAAAAAAACTGAATATAATACATCAAAGTGTTTTCGTGACAATTTTAATATGCCTCTTCAACCAAAAACTAATTAAGATAATAGTAATAAAATCTAATGAATCAGAAATAATAGATCGCAGGCCTAGATAAAGTTATCTAATAATAATAGAACTATTCATTTTGAATAACATAAAAAGGAAGGTCAAAACTTGTAGTTATTGAATAAATATTTAATTTTTATTAAAACACATAATTACAGTGTGTAAGCTTTTACGCTCATATGTGATTATGTCATAAACTTGCTGGTTGTTTTATATATTTAAATACCAACCTTGAACTGTTAAGCTGCAGTTTGCTTTGCAGTTGTACAGATCAGGCAATTTTGAAGGGTTTACTTTGTAGAAATTTTGTAGGTTTGTAGCACTTTAATTAGTTTAATTAGTAATAAGAATTACTTATTAGGTAATTTTTTCTTCAAAGCAAATTTTTATGGAACTTGTATGGAGATATCCCTTTTCAAAAAAAAAAATCAATGATCTAGATCGGCTTATAAGCAAAGCAGTTATGCGCCAGCATCAATAAAAACCGTACTTTCGAATTGAGAACCTCTTGAGAACGAATATTACCTGATTAACAGTACAATTTAAAAGAAATATGAATTCATGGTATATATCTTCATCTGACGCATGTTTAGGTTCGCTGGTTTAGCCAAGTAATAAAAACACTATATTATGTAGGTATTTCAAAATTAGTTTAACCAATTTTAGCGAGTAACTTGTAAAAGTAGTCAATCACCATTAACAATCAGTAAACTCAAAAACCTGTATCTTCCAAAACAGTATATCTTTGGAATTTCTCAAAGCAAGCAAACCAGGTATTTTTTACAGTTGAAACAGAACTATATCCAAAAAAGTTTGTCATTTGCAATCAAAGATTTTTTGTTTTTTGTTATATGAAATCTTGTTTTAAATAATGTGTAGTGACATCTATCAGAGGCCGAAGTCGAAAATATATGCTTCCACATTTCAATTGTAAAGGTCAGGTTAGGTATTGTTCTGTTTTGGTATGGCTGTCAAAAAATGTTAATAAAGACGTTGCAAATTACAAAAATTTGTGGGCTCAGTCGAGTTTCGTGCTTATTGGCACTTTCAGTGAGACTCAATAATTTAATTTATAAACGACTATTAGAAAAAATAAAATTGATTATTTTTTGTCAAATTTTCAGTCTTGATTACAATTTCAATCTTGGAAAGAATAGAGTTGCACAAGACCAGTTAGATGATTTATAGTTATCTCAACTTTAATATTGATTTTAATTGTTGGGATATTTTTTGTGCTGTTATATATCATCTTGTACTTCCGGCGTTACTATAGAGACGTTATGGCTTTATTGTTTTAGGGTAAATAAAACGTACATATTTGGAGATAGATTGAACCGCTTCTTTGGGATGTTGTATCACTTTTGAACTCCAGTGTAATGTAAGATGTAATATATATAAATTGAGCTAGGCAGATTGAACTAGTTTAGAAGTTGATGCGAGTAAAATCAAGTTGGAGAAGCTACTCAAATTTGCAGAGCAAAATGATCCTGTTTCTGATTACATAGTTTCCAAGGATGTTGGTGAAGTTGGGAATTAGTTCTCAACTTTGAACTTTCTCAGCATTTTCAGATAATTTTGCACTAAAATCCGGTCTCTTTCAAAACTCTCTTACCATTTTTTTATAATATCTATTATTAAATTTGCACAAAAGAAAATTAGATAAATAATTTTTTTTTATGAATAATTACTCAAATTTTTGATGAGAAATGCTAAATTTGTAAATGCCAATTAATTTGGATTCAAGGATTTCTTCAATATTTTTATTATCGGAAATGTGTTTCTCTGGACATTTTAGATATAGAAACTTGTTGAATACAATTTTTATTTGATTTTTTTTTTTAATTTCTAACGTCTTAAAGCCTATTTGAAAAAAATAAAAAATGTGTTGTTGTAATTTTACCTTAGAATATTGAGTGCCTAGATTCAAGTTTTTGAATATGGTTTTTTACAAAAATGCCTTACGATGGACAGGAACCACTTGATATAAAGAAAAAAAGAAGATTTATTATCCGATTGTCAAACTGTATAATAAACAGATATTGATTACTGAATTTTTTAATTATTGCATTTCATATGGTTCGTTTACTGATTGGAGGTCACACAAATTTTTCAAAGCAAGCTTGAACTATATCCATTTAAGGGTCTGAGCAATACGTGCTGCCTCAATGAATCGGCACCAGCCTCGAAAAACAAATCACATAGTTAATATTTGGTATAATGCAGTACAAATTTGCTTTACAATACATAATTTAAATATAATTTATGTTCTCTGTTGGAAGTATGCAATTTTACTATTTGCAATTATACATAAATATAATGAGAAAAAAAAAGTGTTTCCAATATTGTTCGTATAGTTTAACGCAAGAAACTGTAAAGTATGACAGAAGAGGTTGTAATGTACATTTTTGTAAGACTTTTATATTTAGATTTTTTGTTACCCACTTGTTACGTTTGGCACGGAAAATATATTAAGACACAATT
Organism: Lagria hirta; assembly: GCA_947359425.1. NCBI lineage: Eukaryota > Metazoa > Arthropoda > Insecta > Coleoptera > Tenebrionidae > Lagria > Lagria hirta. The sequence continues at coordinate 7,581,782 of OX375797.1, read as the reverse complement.
GACTTTTCCTCGTTTCAAAAATGAATCTAGACGTGTATGATTGATTGCTTGCTATTAAACATTTTAATTTGTATTTAATTTTTTGTTTCTAGAAAAAAACAACAAGGTGCACTTTTAAAAATGATATTTCTTTCACTTTTTCTTGATCTCTTTAATTGTTTATCTTAGCAACACTTGAATTTTTTTTCTCAGTACTTACACATCTGCCGAACTCCTTCTTTTAAAGATGTATTAAAACTTTTTGGAAATGTGTGAAATTTTGACATTTGACATTATTAAAACTTTTTAAAATTGTGTTATATTTTGACATTTAACATCAGAGACACGCCAGCAAAGGAGTTTGGCAGTCATTAAAAAGTTCCTTTGTGTCAATCCGTTTTTGATTGTGATGAATTTCTAATAAAATATATAAAAAATGGATTTTTTCTGTGGATTTTCGAAATGTATTCTTCAATTTTTGGAAGATGTTGCACATTTCAATCAATACCTATATTAAAAATGTGACGGATTTGATTTAGATGTGGTTTTCACTAATATATTGTGGTAAGTTTCACTCAACATTAATGGCCGGTTTCACAAAGCGATGTTAAAATCGATTTGGGTTTCATAAAACGTTGTTTCTAATGTCAATGTCAAATTTAACACAAGTTAAGCTAACACGTTGTTAAATCCGTTGTTAAAACAAAAATCGGTTTCACAAACCATTGTTAAGATTTAACACGTTGTTAAATCCCTTGTTAAACTAATTAAAGCTCTGGCCGTTGTTAAATTGACATTTCAAAAATATTTTCAAGAAAAGTTCAAAGAAAATCGACGAAAAACGTTAAACAGGTCTATTAATATCAAAAATTATTAACATTATATATAAATTTGTCCATCGGTTCAGAATTCTAAAAAGTTATGCTGATTTAAAGAATCACGTAGAACATTTGTTAAACTATCTATATATAACCTTTCACTGTTCAGTGATTGAAAAGTTACTAATTTTTATAATAAAATTGATTCTATTATTATTACCAGATACCTAGTAGAATTCTTAGAATCACTCAGAGCTTTTGGACTTCTAGTTCATAAAATAAATTTATAATGACACTTAAAAAATTAAACCCGCCAAAACTTTGCAACGGTACTAGATTAAAAGTGACTAATTTATAACGAAGCCTGCTAGAAGAAGATAGTGTTTTGTTTATGATTATTTATGTTGGTTTGGCTCACCATGTCTAAAATCTGGAATTAAAACAAAATATGAAGATTCAATTTTACCAGGTCATATTTGTTTTACCAACAAACATTTTCCGGATATTGTTATTTTACTTTCTGTTACTCAAAGTCTTAGGCTCTTAGGTAATTTATATTAGCGAAGTTTGCTAGAACTACTATTTTGTCGAGCTTAAACCGTTTTCTTTAAAGCTTACTTTGATGGTTTGAGTATTTATAAATTTGTAATATTCAATTTTTTGTTCTAAATATACTTTATTGTTAACAAACATGGTTTCAATGTTAATAATGTCAAACATACTTGACATTGTTTAACGACCTGAAAACATATCTGGTCACTAAATACAGACGTTTATTGAACCTAAAACAGAATGCAAAGTATTAAGAAAAATTAGGTTCCAGAGAATGCATTTGAAAAATGACATTTATTTGCATTTGGAATTTCTACAGTCATTTCACATTAGAATAACACGTTTCACATAAAATAATGTTTTCTTGAGGCAGTGGCCATCCTTCATAAACTAATATAATAATTAATTATTGTTAGAAATTTAGAACAGGTTGTAAACGATTTAATCTCCACATTGTAACCACTGGTCCGTGATGGTCACTTTCATCAGCGGACAGTGCTCTTGCCCATGCTTATACACCTATATAGCCTTTGGTGGGTGTACGTGTGGGGAACAACCGCATTTTATTGTATTATTAGTGTCATTATTTTGATCATATATTTGATTATGACAGGAGGTATTACACGATTTTTCTTTGTTTCAGAAACTTTCCGAACCTCTCGAAACAGGTGTCACGAGTAGTCGTCGCTTAGAACGTGACAAGAGCAGTAAACGAAAGTCTAATCTAAATCGAGCTTTAAATTCAGAAGAAGTTCCTAGTTTGAATCCTGGTAAGACTATAATATTTTAATCTGATATTTAATTCAGCTTTTAGCTTTTTCAATCTTGTGTCACAACAGCTTTTATCAAAAGTCATCAGAACTTTAAAGACACAAATTATATGTACTATATAGCGTAAAAAAACTTTGTGTATTACTATTGTTGTTATAATTTACAGTTCTCTGCAAGCTACTATATACATAATTATCATATCTATATTTTGTAATGCATAAGTATGGCGGCTAATGTCTTCTCATATGATAAACATCAGAGCCCACAACGCAACAAAACTAACCGATTTTCTTTATATCTTAACCGATTTTCTTTATATGATCTAGTACACCAATTCATGTTATTTACAATCATATCTCGATTAAGTAAATGATAAGAAATTAACAAAAATATTGTTTTGTCATGGCTTTTTTATGTAGATTGTTGTAGATACAAGAATACAGGTTGGTTTCTTATTAACTCTGCAGAAAAATCCAGTGATAACTGACAATAAGCTGAAACTTGTATACAACAAATTTTTCAACAAAATATTTTTTGTTGCGAGAATAAAAATTTGATCAACATTTACGCTAGTTAGGGTCGTTGCATAGTTTTAATACTGCTCTGCTGTAGGCTTCACCGTAAAGCAAATGCATATCAGCATTCTTTTTTAGAATACATCTATAATTTAGTAGATAATCTAAACAATTTTTATTTGGATGACTAGTTTAAAAAATAATATTTTGCAAGTGAGAGTGGTATTGCAAATCCCTGGCGTTAAGCTGAGGCGTAGCAACATGAGCACTTGCTAAACATTTTTTGAACGTGTAATCCACACAATTTTTTATGCCAACAAATTTAGATCATTTTGAAAATTAAACATTTTTATATGTTACACCTAACCTAAAAGGCAATTGACCTTACGTGATTACATTAACCTGAAACTATTGTAACTATAATTATAAGAGGGTAACATTGGAATTGAGTATATGGATAAAATAATACCTGATTTGGGTAGTGTTGAGACGATAGAGAAAATACACGACATAGAGCTTGGTTGGCGCTGATTTAATTCTATTTAGATATTTACATTCACGTAGAACTGAAACTAAAACGTTTTTTTATTTTTTGTTATTTAGTTTCGTCTTATTTTTAAGTTTTTTGTTTAAAAGATATAAATTTTTTTTTTTAATTTTACTTTTTATATTATACGAGTTTGTGTGTTGAAAAATGTTCTAGAAAAATTGCTATCAATTTGCCTTTTTCAACGCTGAATTTCAATTGATTTGTTGAGGATATCTAGATTCTTCAGGTTTACGTTCAGATAACTTTATTGTTTCATATCGTCTATCAATTCTTTTAGAAAATAATTAAATGCATTTGTTGCGTGTCTATTACCCTGCAGGGTCGCCTTAGCAACGGTCTAGACTTGCTTCACTCAACTTTAATTTGCTTATTCTTTTTCTTGCAGATGATACTAAGAATCGTCGTCGAGGACGCCGCTTCTTTCCTCAAGAAGTTCTCGAGCAAATCAATAATGATGGACGAACGAAAAGCGAAACTAACATCACTGCTCCTATTCCGTCGCTTCAATCGCCACTTTCAACCACTGCCTTATCAACAACGTCACGTTTAACACCGAAGAAATCTGAACTTAGCATTCACATGGAAAATGCCCGAAAAGGAGTGACTTCTTCATTCTCTGAAATGGGTAGAAAGGCTATGGTTAAACGACGTTCTACAATTAAACCCGATTTTGACTCGTCTCCTTCTTCAGATGGTAAAGATAGTCCTCGCAAAAAGAGCATTGATTTAAAGAATAATAGTAACAAAAATATTAGTAAAAAGATGGAAGAATTAACAGCTTTAACAAAGGAAACGTTGGCAAGAGTTGAGAGATTGGCTTCTAAAAATAAGGAGAGCGTTATAAAACAGAGTAAAAGATTTTTAAGTAATAGCCCAACCAAACTTTTAAGCAATACTGTTAAATCACAGCCGTCTTCTATTTTAAAGAAAAAAGTTGAGGAAGTTGTTGTTGTTGAACACGTTGTGCCAAATGCCGCTCCAGTATCAATTTTAAAACGCAAAATTTCGCAAGATGATCCTAAAAGTGAAACACACGCGCATACACCGCCAGTCACTTTTTCACCTAGTGTTATAGAACCTGCTACAACGAATAGAAAACAAGGTATAATTTTTAATTTATAGTGGCTACGGCTATTTTATGTTTTGTATATGTAACATGAATATTTCAAAAAACTATCACATTATTTACTCAAAAATATTTTCTGTTTTCGTTGTATAACTTTTATTATAATTCTACTACTATTTTTTTTATTTGTAAGCTAAACTTATTTTTTTTACTACATTTTAAAGTATTGATTTTTAGGGATTTTAAAGAAAAGACGAAGTTTAGATGAAAATCAAGTAATGCGCCATCGTTCATGTAGTCCAGATGTCGCTGCTAAGACTGATTCCCGCTCAATTCTTAAAAATCAACGTCGATCTTCACTTGAAGAACTGCCTCGAATGCAATCACCTGAACTTCAACTTCATGGAATTTTAAAGCGAAAGACTTCTCGAGCAGAAGAAGACGACCAGTCTCTTAATTCACCTCAAGGAATTCTGAAAAGAAAATCAGGAGCAAGTAGTGCTGGCTCTACAAACAGTACACCACATGTTTCTATTACTACGGCTGTTATATTAGCTGCTGCTGGTGGAGCTGAAATGGTAATAAATAACATATTTTGTTATTCATGATCTTTGTTTATGTAGAAGATATGTTGAATTTTGAAAGCACACATTTTTTTTAACTAGGTGTTGGAACCTTCAGATGTAAAACCAATCCTCAAAAAAAAAAGTTTTTCTGAAGAAAATTCTTGTAGTGAAACGTTTTCTGAACCTCCCAAACCAATATTAAAGAAGAAATCTAGTACTGACACTGATGACTATGATGAAAATAGACCAAAGAAACCAATTTTGAAGATGTCTCGAAATTCAATTGATCGAGATAACAGTGAAGTTCATAGTCCTAGGAGCGGAAGTTTACATCTCAGTAATGAAATGTCTGATGCCAATAGTTGCCAGAGTAGTGGCAGGTCAGGAAGACCTCGTTTATCCTTTTGTGGTGATCACTCTAGCGAGGAAGTTGTCAAATTTAGAAACACTCGGAGATCGTATACAATTTGTACAGAATTTAACGTTAAAGTTAATGTAGATGTTAAACCCGATGATCGAGATTTGAAGAAACCAAGACCGATTTCTGTTTCGGAACTTGTTACAAATTTTGAAGGAGGAAGTACCGGTGCGATTCCAAAAAAATCGAACTCAAAAAGAGGCAACGATAGGTATCGCACTCAGCCTGTGACATCTAATGAGCTTGAAGCCAGGTAAGATGTTTCAACAATTCTACTATATTTATCGTGACGACGCGTGAAAAATTGACGACGTAATTTCGAAATATGTTTTTCATTGATTTGCTTTTATTATTCTAGAAGCTGAAGAATATTCACGTAAAGTCTGTGCATGGGTTTTCCTCTAGTATTTTTAAGCGGTATTTCTGCATATTAAACATTATATTTTATAATACGATATGTTGAACTTGTTGAATTTTTGTCTTTTTTTTTTGAATGGGCACTATATTCTATTTTTTGGCAAAGGCAGAAGCGCCCAAATCGGAAAAAACCCTACATACAATATAGCAACTTTTGGTGAAAACTGCTGCCAATTTAACTGTCAATAGTGTCAGTGTCAATAAATTGTTTAGGTTTACATAACCTCACACAAGCACCGGAATCTCTAAAGACTCGCAATATTGGAGAAAAATGTGACATCAGTTGCCATGGAAACTAAGGTTAGATATAAGAAGGTATTCCAATCCTGCAATGCATGATGGGAAATGTGTCAAGCGGTCGCGCCACCACGAGTGTGTCAGACACACTAGCCGGCACCTAAAGTATTTTCATGCTAAGTCTAATAGCTAATTAAAGATTTATATTTAATTATTATTATTTATTATTATTGTTAGAGGGTAAAAATAATTTTTTTTATGCGATGATTATTTATTAAACCAAATTTAATATTATTGCGAGAGGCTAGTGTGTCTGACACACTCGTGGTGGCGCGACCGCTTGACACATTTCCTATCATGCATTGCAGGATTGGAATACCTTCTTACATATTATCTTAATGCAAACCAAGCTTTGCGCTTTAAACTACACAGGATTTGCACGTCGCTAAGGAAAAATCTTGTTTGACGGACAAAAGTGAGGTTAGGATAATTGGACACGTCTGGCTGACAGTGCTGACACTGTTTTTTCATAAAATTGTGCTGGGTAAACAGGACATTGCTTTAACCAATAGAAAGGGAGTATTTTAAATTCAATTCCGAAGATGCCCGATTCGTCTTGCCAATAGCCGAAGAATATAGTATAGTAGTGTAATTGTTGGTATGACTAAACGTGGCAGCGTCTACATAATATAACAACAAATAATATAATAACAAATATTATTTTTATCAAAATTTTAGAAACAGCTTTAATTAAGTTTATCAAAGCTAAAATACGCAAATTGTTATTTTAACGTTTTTAAAATAGCTACAACAACTATAAATTTAACATCTATGAAAAAGTTGTCAAAGTTATAATGATACGTACGTACACAAGCGTCGAAATGATGAGTAAATAGAGAAATACATTAAATAACAACTGCAAACTGGCTTTTTATAACTGCTTTTATAAAAACATCTTTAAGTTTTAATATCAACTTTCATACTATGCCTCTTAAACAGTTTTGAACGTTAGATTTCCTGTCACTTTGGAATTTTATTGTCATCATTTTTGGCATTCTAAAATCATTTTCTCAATACTTTAAAATAACGTCAGGCTATTCTGATACTAAGTTAGTTATGATGGAACACGGTTTGTTGCATTGTGTCAAAGTGACGATTGTAATAGATTAGGGGCGTTTTTTAAAATTTGACGTCATAGTTTAGGATTTATGAGTTTGTGTGAACGGACCATAATTTTTAACACAATTGCTTCAAACGTCAAAATAACTACTAAATTTTTCAATTTTTTTATTTTTTTATAAAATATTTTTCTCACAGGAACAGAATATTTTTGTGATAGAATTTTATTTTTGTAACGACCACCGAGTTGATAGTGAATTATTTATTGGTTTAATTTTTTTTTTTGGAACATTGACTGCTGCAACATACCGAGAGCAGATTTTACAGCCATTTTTTGCACAGTTTTGTTTTTTTATGCAAATGCTTGGGTTTTTTAATTGTAGATATTGCCTACTGTTTAAAAGCCCAAAAAGCAAGTTTTGTGCTAATTCTGTATATAATAAAACCTGTCGTATTTTTGTTTCTATCTATTTTTGTATGACATATTGTCTAATTTTTCTCTTTATGTTATACTGATGATTGTCGCTTTTGTTTATGACTGCTGATGCTAAATCTACTTTTTTAATCGAAAAGACACAAAAAAAAGCAAGCAGAAGCTCAAGCTCAAAGTCAAACACCTTTTAGATTTAGCACAACGGCAGCATTTCCGCAAATTTATTTATAGATTAAAGTCATTAATAGCGGTGACGAAAATTTACTAAATAAACTTTTTGTTTTGGTCAATATTATTTTGGGTGAAGGGCTGTTGTTTTTGTGGGAATTTTTATAGATTTTATGTCGATTTTGTTGCCAAAGTGTTATCTAAATTTAGATTTAGTATTTCACGAAGCCTACTAGCGTTCGGTTGTGGCGAAATCATTGTCTGAATTTAGATTTGATAGTTATTTCTAATTGGTAAGTGAAAATAAATATTTTGCCAAAATGATTTTTAAATTAATCTCATCTTTTGTTGAGTTTTGTTTTATCCGACGGATTTTCTAAAAATATAGCGATTTATCTTTTTGTTTTTTTCAAAAAAAAGTTGAAGCTTAGATTATATTATTATTATTTAAATGTAACTCTTTTTACATATTAGACATTTGGACAATTTGATTTGAATTTGTTTATTTTTGTTTTGTTGTTTTGATTGAATTTAACTTATTTTAAAATATTATTAATATGTATTTATTTTGTATAAAATATCAAATTACTTTTAATTTTTTTAAGATTGATTTATTTTATTTATTCAAATTATATTCTGTTTAAAAATTTTTGCGTATTAAAAATCGAAAGATCTTAAGTGCAAGTGGTAGTTGTCTTAATAAAGATTTAATAGTTTTTAGACAAACATAATATAGTATACTATAATACATTATACTTTATTATGGATTCTGGTTTGCCTCTTTACATGTTTGTCAGTTCATTTTAACTCTTTTTTTTTTCTTCCGCATCTTGTTTATCTGTTCTTTACTTCTCCTATCTTATTTTATCAATGTTTTGCAATTTCTTGCAAATGCTTAAATTCATAAATTATTTGCTACCGCTGAGTTGTCATCAGCGTAATCTTACACATATTTTTTCATTTTTTTGTTTACTCTTGCCGATTGTTTTTGTTTTTAAATTCTGAATCTACATCGCCATTGAATGGCTTACTCATCGTTAAATTCAGTGATCGCTTTGCTGAAATTATCTAGTTGTATTCAAACGGTCACTCATTCGTTTTCCCACTTTTGCTTGTTAAGTTTGTTTTTTTATGCACAATAGAGTACATAATTGTCATGTACTCTTACAATTTTTTGTTTCAAATGCTGCTTGCAAGTCTAAAAACAACTTGTATATGCTACTTTTCTCTCTTTGTACCTGTTTGCTTGCTAATGCTAAATGAAATGATACGTTGTTCATCTTGCTTCTTTCCTTCTAAAAATCCGTCTGAAAATTAAGAAGTAATTTTATTTTCTCACATTGTTGTTTTGACCTCTAGTAGAATTCAAGTTTCACATAATAATATGCTATATCTAATAAGGTTATTATTTATTCCCTTTTTAAATGTCGGGTAACGAAGACATTCTCTCCATTTTTCCGAAATTGCCTATCTACACTGCACATCATTCAACTTCTTAGCAAGTATTGAATACTAAAGACTAAATACTCAAATTTTAAACGATTTCATTTTATATTCAATGCGTTTTTACCTGACGGTGTCAAAATATGCTCTCCAGAAATAAGCGTCATTGTCTTTAAATATGTTTTGGTTTTTTAGTTAAATAGATGGTTTTTAAATGTATTTAGAAAGCAAAGCATCGTCTAATTGTGTCAATGGGTCTGTTTATTTCTTTTAGGGGTGCGATGTTTTTAAATGTTTTAAAGCGTCAAAGTAAGTAAATATTAAACTGCTTTTGTAAACAAAATTTATTTCTACTAAGCAATTTTCTACATATTTAAAACGGACTTTAAAAGAATTTCAAAGAAATTTAATAATGATTTTTGATCTGCATTGTACTAAATTATGACATTTTTTATGTTTTAGCATGCATTTCGTGCAAGGTCCTCAACTGGAAAATACACCGAAACTTCCAAAAACAAATTCTTTATTGTCTCCAGTGAATAACAACAGCATCCACTCCGTATTCGATTATACGTCCTCGCTTGAAAATGACAACGATTTAAACAGTTTTTTGTCTTCGATACAAAATACTAGTGTTGACAACAGTATTTGTTATAAAATGTCTTCCGATTCTGCTTTTCAATCTCTTGGTGATGGATTGGAACTGGATCAAGAAGACGATAAAGAAGTTTTCAGATCACCAGAGCTGGAACCAAGCCGACTGGAAATGCAGATGAAAGCTATTGCTGAAGAAGCTCAGAAAATTCAACTGGGTCGAGGTGAATAATAAAATAAATATTATTATTTGATATTTGCATGAAATGAAAGTGACCTATTTTTCCGTTTATATCCACAGCTGTTGCTTGAATATTAAATTATTATTTATAATGTTCTACAAGTTTTATATTTTGAGCACATGTTTATTATTTTGATTTAGGTAATATCGATGTTCAAAAATACCGCAGTCGTATGAGCTCCACTGAAGGATCAGGTCCGAGCAACAACAGATTTTCAACACAGCCTGTCACGTTTGATGAAGTACAAGAAGCAACCAAGATCAATAAAACTTCAGAAGTTTCTGATGGTTTGTTTTCTTTTCTTTTTAAACGTTTTGATTATGTATCCTTGATTTATTATTTAAAGCAGCTTTGTTAACAACATTTTTACAATTATTTTATATTTAACAAGAACCTTCACAAGAATATAATAATTAAACTAATAATTCAAAATCAGACGTGTATAGAGATGCACACAATAGATCGTTTGTCAGAGCAAAAAAATAGTCTATTTTTTTTATTTTATGGAAAAAATAAATAAATATACTATTTTGAAAGCTTTTTTCACTTCATAACATCTAAACTATGATTTATTGTTTTTGTTTAATTAGTATTCGCAAGCATTTTTGTATGATACGTTTAACCAATAAAGACGGACACATTGACGCAAGGGGCTTTAAACAGAAAACTTGCATCTTGTTCGATTGCTAGTTTAATTAAGAGTACATAAAAAGAGCTATATTGTAGAGTACTTGTTAAATTGCAAAAAACCGGCAATAGAAAAATGTGCAGAAACCAGTTTGGTAGTACGGGCTGATATAAAGGCGATTACCTCTTGCTTTTGAGATTGGCGTACTGTTTTTTTCGCATTACTGTTAATATTGGTTAATGATTAATCACTTTTTACTCTTTTTCATAAGTCAATACGTAAAGTATAAATAATTGTTACTTTATATTTATTACTTTGATGGCTTTAACTACATTGGATATAGTGGTCCAAAAGAATTTTGCACATGCGTGTAATGCATAGGCACTTGAATTGCTTACTTGAAGCTGTGATATTCTTAAGGTTTTCTAGAATACAAATGACCTAAAGTAATTTGCGCTTAGCATTAATTCATAGTTTTATAATTAAATAGACGAATAATTTTTTGTTGATGCTTTTTATTTTATCTTATACAAAAATTTAAAAACATAGACTATTTGAATCAAAATACATAAGTATTATTTAGTGTTAGTTTTGGCATTCGTTATTATTCAGTTTGCTTCCAAACAATTGAAATAGTGTCGAGTCGGATCGGGGTCAGAACTCCAGATCTGTTTGCGGTGAGAAAGTAGTCAATAAGGAGTGTGCGCAAGTTTTATTGTTTACTTATTATCTTTATGTTAAAAGAAAATAAATACAATCTAAAGAAACATTTTTTTTTTGCTGTAAAATTATACAGTCTTTGTGCGACTACAGGCAAGTTTACCACTTTTTTAAGGCTTAATATCACTTCTGATTGGCTTTTTACCTTCAGTAATTTCTATTTACTTTCGAATTAATTGTAAAAATAGTACAGAATTGATTGTTTTAGAATAATTATTGTTCTTGTTCAATTTTTTTATGACCTTGTCGTACTTTTGAGACATCTGGTTAATTATTAACTCTTGCTTAAACAAAAAGGGCATAATGGTGCATGTTTTGGAAATGCAATTCAATGACAATGTTGAATGTTGTTAACAAAATTAGCTGTTTATTTTATATTGATTATTATTTTTTTTTTAATTTTATGTTAGATAAAAGTAATGCATCGCCTTCCAAACTAAGCGTGTTTGAAAGAATTAAGCTTTTTAAGATTAAAGAACATGAAAGTATTGAACCGTCTCCAAGACGGGAGGTACCAAGGCGTCGTCTAAATCGGTTTCAAACTCAACCTGTTACACCAGAGGAAGTTAAAACTGCACAATCCATCCCTTCCACCACATATATCTTAGGTTTGATTTTATTTTTTTTTTATTTTGCTGTTTTTTGTGTTGTTTACATATATGTGTTATTGGTTTTTTTTATATTACAGAAGGACAAGAGACATCCGAACGCCGAGGCATTCTTAAATCGCCTTTTATAAATGTTCGAGGTCGCGGCGATTCACCTCTACTACATCCTCGCTCAGTTTTAAAAAAACGCGATTCGTTCGATGGTACATCTGATTGCGAATCTAATCGTCGTTCGATTTTAAAAACGGATATTGATGTGACGTATGATGAAGGCATATCTTGTAACGACTCGGCCTCCGACTCGGAAACCGCGGGTATTCCTCACGGTAGTAGTGTTACATCGAAACTCAAAAGTCCGGTGACGCGAGTGAAATCATCGAGTAGGTTTGGAAAATCAAGCAGCGAGACGTCTGATGGAGAATCTTCTGGAGGGCGAGAAGTTCGAAGTATTTTTAAGAATGAGAGCAAACTTAAAGTCAAGTAAGTGTTTGGTCTTTGCTTTTTAGGGACCGGTCTGGATTCTAATGAAAGCTCTAGTTCGTTCTAACTAAAATTGACGAGGAATACCATTAATAAATTACATGCATTTTTCACAATATTAATTGTCAAACTCTTGTGCCAAGTCATCACTAAGCATAGCATGTAGAAGTTCTTTTTACTTAGTTCCACCAAACGTAGTTTCTCACAACTCTCAAAAATTATACGCCAAAGCATGTTTACGTATTTTTCGATCTATCTTGTTTTACATAGTTTATGATATCTCTGATAAAATTTTTAAACAACTAATTTTTACATAAATGCATGGACTATTTGTTATTCAACACAGATACTAATTTATGCTAAACAACCGGCATATTATTAAAGCGTAATATGAGTTGTTTACTAGCATACAAAGTATTTGAAAGCAATTAGATATTACAGATGAAAAAGTAAATTTGATGAAGATTAGATAGATCACTAATATTGATCACACAATAAACTATCTCAGATTAATAAATAATGACCTTTTGATAATTTTTTCAATTGACCACGTTTTAAATCTAATTAAATAAAATAAGTTAAAAAAAGAAACCGATATTAAGCTTATCTCTATAAACATTAACTAAAAATTAGAAGTTTTTTTTTAAATGAATACATTAAAAATAAAATAATAAGAACAGTGTGTGAACTTAGTTATTTAAGTAAATAATATTTTTTCAGTTACGTTTTCAGTCTTTTGGTCAAATAAAAAAAAAATGTACAGTGCGCTTTTAAACTATTCTGTTTTATCAAAACACTATTTTCTATTCTCAATCTTAACTATTTTCAAGTGATGACGTCATGGACAATTTTTTGAAATGACAACTCTATTTTACTCGTGTTTGATAGATCTTTTATTGGGCCATGTTGCTGAAGTTCGAAAAATGTCTTACCTGCAGCGCCTGCAGGTGAGAAATTATTTAGCACCTATTTAAACACATGTAACAATACACTTTAAGCGTCTGCAAAGCAATACGGCTGACGGAAAGTATCTGGGAGTATTGGCGACTTGTTTTTGAAGATATTGTCTAGAGTATATGTGAAAATCAGCTTAGAGAATTTACGTGAGGTAAGTAAAGTTTTTACGTACCTTGAGTACCTGATACCTGAAAATTGGCCGTTTAAGCAAGCTAGCAGGTATGCTTACGTTCTTAGTACATACTTACACTATTCAATCGTTCACATTTCGTTCGTCAGAAAATGCGTGACGTCTGGTGGCCCTGGTATCTTGGACTATAAATGTAGTCTTGAGTATAGTCTTCTTGTTCCATAATTAGCCTAAGATTTGGTTTGAAATTTTCAATTTTAGCTCGATTAGCAGATAATTTTTTGCCGCAAATATTTTGTTGTCGTCGATCATGGCACTTTTTCCACCTTGATAGGCAACCGTTGCTTGCTGTTAATGTATCAGGAGCTTTGATTATAGGAAGATTTTTGCCAATATCAATTGCTTTTTGCTTTAATATAGAGCCTGAGATATAAAGTTTAATTGAAATGAGATTCGGAAGTTGATTCTGGTAATAACCAGAATTTTATTAATTCTAAGAAGTGCATGTGCAAATTTCGGATAATAATAGGGAGTTTTGTTTACACTTCTTTCGGTTAACACGGCGCATCAATAATTCTCGATCGTTTCGGTAAATTGCAATCCGGACAATCGGGAGGCTACTTGTACATGGACATGGGTATATAATTTTAATTTTTCATGTATGGACGTAGCATATCATGTTAGAATGCGACCAAAGCTGTTTAAAAAATTTATAATTGGTTCAATTATCTCAAAAGTTTACAGTGGGGCGTTAATATGTTGGGATAGTATATTTTGGAAAAAATGAAATAGCACTTTTCAGAATATAAGCATTTTGATGTTGGCCTATTAAGCTACATATTTTATTGTTAGTTGAGCTTTATACCTATGAATTTTTGAAGATAAAACGGCAAAATCTGTGTTTTTTTTTTTGAGAAAGCGTAAATGTTTAGACGTAAAAATACGAGCAGGTGTGTTATATTGCATTGAAGAGTGTGTTTCGTTTCTTTATGGCTGAAAATTTACGGTAATTATAAAGATTCTAGATAGATTTTTGTTTTTTAGATGTTTGAAATTGGCTTGTTGATTTTTTTTCTTCGCACTCAATGCTTGCAGAAAAAGATCTGGAAGTCATTAGAGTTTATTGTAAAAAGAAATTGCCGAGTTGTTAATCTTCCTCCGAGCTTTTTCAAGGCTACCACTCTCTAGAGCAGATTATCTTCACGAGCTTAATTAATGCAAAACTTGAACTCTACGAGATTTTGATCGTTTTTTACCTATTACAAAAGTGTTGCACCTGCATCCATCTTCACGTAATTACCCTTTGCAGTAACTGTCGTACTTTATTTTCTTTTTTTTTATTCGATTGAAGATTGATAGTAGTTGTAGGATACTATCGTATTGCTCGTTTTGCAGTTACTATTTACAAAAGCCTTGAGAACCGTTAAAGAAAGGTAATCTTTTTTCGAACTGAAACTGAATTTTTTGGTTCACGCATACATAATCAAAGGTTAATTATTACATAAATTTATATAAAGTATAACCGGACAAAAACCGTAACTGATAGTTAATATAAGCTTAGTAGCTACAATTAAAAAAAAGCCTTATAAACAAAATAGATAAAAAATAGTTTATTACCTTGATGGGAACGTTTATTATATGACACTTGCTCTTTGATTTACATCTACAGCTTCTAGGTAATGATAGTCATTCGTTATTCCTACGAGGCGTAATGATTTTATTTTCCTCCTGAAGACTTAAGAATTTATATTGCTCTTGATGGAAATGTATTACCTACAGTGTCGGAAACGCAATTAAAATAAATTTAAATAAATATAAAATAGATTAACGGATTAACAACCCATTATAAAAAAAAACTTATGCAATTTATCAGATTTTTAAAGCAGCGTTTTTGTAATCATTTCTACAGCTTTGCACTTGCTAAAGTTTGTTTTTGTATTTGTTAACTTTTCGACTGAAAGATTCTTATTCTTTTCGATTAAAAGTATAAGACTTAAAATTAATTATTGAACTGAAAACTTTTTTAGGCGTGTTGCTCAAATTTTAATACTCTTCTAACTTTTAGGTTGTGTTACTGACATGTTGCTATCTGATGTACATATGGACATATGATATGTAACGTCACTAACATTTTATAATAGTAGTATATTTTTTCGTGTATAGTTTGATCAGAATGTGAGCGGCTTAATCAAATTTTGTTATCTGGTTGCACACACGGAATATTCACTGATATTTTATCTTAGGTTCTTCGTTATGTTTTTAAGGATTTGCTTGTCATGTCATTAAAGTCATCATTACAAATGGCTTTTGAAGATGTTTTGGCCATTGTATGAAAAGATCTTAGCAAAGTTATAGAGTTAGGAGCCGATAGATGCTTGAAACTTAATTAAAATAAATGTGAAATATTCTTTAATTTGAATAATTTGCTCAGGTATTAAATTACTACGTCAGGTACTTTTGTTCTACTTGGTGCACCAATTTTTTTAAACAACTAAATAACAATAATTTCATACACACTTTGTAGACCGTATCATATTTTTTCAAGCAACTGACAGGGCTACAATAATTATAAATTCAGTAATTGGCTAAACTTCATGGCAGCCCATCTTGTTTTCTAAACTATTGATAGTATTGTTATTATTACAATCACTGTTATTCGCTTAACATAAATTGTGCAGTTTGCTGTTTGAATTTGAAACGTCATAGTTTGAAACTGTCCTTTCCCACATACGGGTGTGCGATTATGCTGCTACAATATTCAATAAAGTTTTGATAAAAATGCCAATTCAATGTCAGACACTTATCTACCTGCTCGGTTTTATGTGATATATTTTTGAAATTCTTCCGCGTTGAGTGCAAAGAGTTTTTTATGCTGGTACTAAACCAAGGTTTGAATATGTTATATACTTTCATCACGTCTCAATTTTCTGTGCATGTACAATAATTTGAGTTGTTTTATGTAAAGCTTTTTTGCATTATAATATTTACTCCGAGTCACGATGAATGATTTGTATTTCTCTAAAAATGATTATACTGCAATTCATATTGGCACAACTTGTCGGAAATCAATGAACTATAATAAACACTCTCCAAGCAGGCGATCTTAAAATGACTTAAGGAATACTGCCGCTAGGGATATTAAGCCTTGACTGGAAACTCTTCAGTTTGTGGCATTCTAACAAGTGGCGAAGAATATCAATGAAGGAAGTGATTAAGTTTGCCTAATTTGCTTATATAAATAAATTAATTTTCTTTAATTTATCAACTTGTCTTTCTAAACATAACCAAACATATCAATATTTTTTGCGTATCTTGCAAATGCAAAAATGCATTTGCAAAATACTGCAATAGATCGTTATCGAATAATTAATTGCTAAAAACGGCTTACTGCCTTATAAATTTTTATTTAAAATATTTTTTTTGGTGACGTTATTTTGTATACTTTTTTTGGCTTGAGTTTTTGTCAGTCATATATATGGTTTAAAACCTATTTTAACTTTGGCTAAATTGGCTAGTGGCGACGCATCAATTTTATAAAAAAGAAGTGTGCACGTTGCCTGAATTACACAAACTTGTCAGCAATAGTTTCGAGAAGACCTGTTTTTTTAATTAAAATATCAGATACATCAAAAATTGCGAAAATTGAGCACGTGACTCAAGAACGACTGTCTCAGAACAGTGAAAGTGTTTTCACTACGCCTCTGAATACTTTTTCAGTGACGTGTTTGCCTGTTTGGACCTATTTTGGTTTCTGCGAACTGTGTTGATCTAAAAATAATTCAGCTCTACTCTTGATATGTTGAGTATTACTGATCTGACGTAATTAGCTTCAGACATATTTGAGTTTATAGATTTTTTATTTTGAATGAACATGTTTTGATTTTTTCAACTTGTGCACATATTTATCTTTTAATAAATTATTAGGGGGGTTAAAAGGTCGACAGCATGATTTAATTGTTTAAAGCTATCAGTTTTTTTTGGTTGATAAATAAATAAACGGATATTAATAAATAATAATAACTTTGGTTACGAGGTACCTACAGCTCTATAAGAATCTCTAGCTATTTTTGAGCCGCCCACAACTACTAAAGATGGAACTGATTGCGTACGTCGTTACTACGTAATTTTCCGAAAAATGAAAAGACCCGATATTTGAAATCTATTTTATGTTTTAACTTGTGATGGTTTATTGTGTAACTTTTAGGTTTTTAGTCTAAAAACGATAAAATTATTTTCTTGCAATGTTAAATACCGTCTGAGATGAGTTTTACCACTCGTGCCATGATACCGATTAAAAACTTATTGAAAAAAGCTTTGAAAATTGTTACGTTTGTATAAAATTACACTTTCTATCAGTATTTTTATGCGGTTTTTTTTAATTATTTTTGGCTATACAGTAAAAAAATCGATTTTAAACTATTTTTACCTATCAATTTTTTCACTCTGTGACGACGAAATTGATGCAGAAGATCTATTTGAGTTTGAAATTATATTCTCAATTATTAGATTTTGAGTGATGTTAATATGATGAAAATTATTTGAAAAAATAATAAGTTAATAAAGTTCTCGTAACACTAGCGTTGTCGGTTCGAAACCACTGGATAAATAATCTAGCATGTTTTGAATTCGGTAGGGATGTTACAAATAAACAAACTAAGGCTGTTCACTTGAAGATCTATTGTTATTTCTAACACAAAATACGGTCTTATTATCAATTATGTGAAGAAGTACTTTTGTAACATCAAAGTGCGAATATATAAATAACTAAATATGCTAAAAAATCGGCGTGGAAACATTTTTCAAATTGAAATCTAAAACATATCCTATCGTATAAATTTGTTTGATATTTTTATATAATGTTCTACATCAGGAGAAAAGCATCTACGAGAAATTTGAAGAGTCTCAAATGGACATTTTTGCACTGCCGGTAACTTATCTCACTCGGTACAGTGCGAATATTATATACCGTGACGAAAAATTTTTATGTAAACTTGATAGAAGTAAATTGACTTTCACAAGAAGGCTGCTATACATAGCAACGCTTTTTACCTAGTGTTGAGAGCTAGGTATCAATACCACAAGCGTTAGTTGAGAAAGTAAAGCGAAAAACGGTAATTGATACAGTTGTTTAGGATTTAAAAATGAATAACTGCGTATGAACAATGTGCATAAATAAATAGTATATTAAAGAACTAGTTTTATAAGAGTTAATTTGGCACACAAGTTCCAGGGCAGAAACTAAGTCGCGAGTTTTCTTTGGGACACGTGCGTCAATATCTTGTTCTTTAGACCATTGTTTCAAATTTGCGTTTTTTTCTTTTAATTTTATATATAAAAGAAAACTCAGGTTCTAAGAAATCTTATTGCTGACGAATTGGCTACAACAACAAGTCATTTGCATCTAAAAGTTTTTGATTGAAATAGTTTTATTTGTAACCAAACATTAATACTAGAAGATGTGTTCCACCCGAAATTACCTATTATTATAATATTAACAATCCGGAATGAAGCGAGGTTTCCATAGCAAACAAATTTTTGCAGACCTATTTGAAGCCACTTTGTCTCTAATTTGAACCACTAATCTGATTTTATAACAATTTTGGTTTAAAATGAATATCAAAGATATAACACCAATAATCCGTATGTAAAATGTAATTGACGTAATTAATTATTTTTTGACAGCTATATATACCAACACCAACCTTTAAAAATTAAAAGCATCTATAAGCGCACGAGTTCTTCAGAAGACTCCAAATTGCAAACATTAATAAGCTCATATTCAAAAAAGATATTTATCTACACAGGGTTTAGTTGATTGATTTAATAGAAAATAAAGTCGGCAGATCATGCACAACGGCTTCAAAACAAATATTAAGTCAAAAAATCAACTCTTATTATAATTATCATTATCATTTTAAATTTTTTAATACCCTTGCAGGTGTCAAGGGTATTAAAGAACGTAAACCTTTTGATGAAACAGTTTTTACGTGTTTCGTTGATGTTTCAGATTGTTTAATTTTCTGATGATTGCCTACTCTCGCTCTTTATGTAAAATCTAGAAAAAATATATATGTTGGCATCGAAAATATTTGGTTATGAAAATGTCAGAGTTGTTTGCCAATTTTTCTTGTGTTCTACATAAAATGTTTCTACACTTCATTAAAAAGTTTTTTGTTATTTTTTAAAATTTTGATTTTTCTGTGTAGTAGTATTTTTTTTCTAACCTCTTCTATATACAGCAAATTAAAAAACAAGATCTTCATATAATTATTTATGGGAAGACACAGTTTTTTAATTTACTATTAATTATTACTATCCCATTGAGAAATAAGATGGAACGGAACACCTTTACAAGTCTTCTATAGACTTTTTATTAAGAATTTAAAATCTGATTTTTTTCTGATTAGAATTGAAAAAGTTTTTTTTTTCTAATTTGATTTATTAAATTATCATCTAAATTAAGTTTTTATTATTAAAAATTAAAATTTGAGAAGCTAAGTGGTTTCAATTACAATAAGTGAAATAAAAGTGTACATTAAACGCTTAGCTATTTTATTACCTAACATATAATTACAATCTCTTCACTTTTCTTCTCGTGCTAAAAAAAAAATTGTAAACGGGTCTATTACAAAACTTGAGGTGGGCTTACAACTGGTATAAAATTGCATTAGTGTTTATCCATTATTCACGATGTACCCTACAACGTATTGATGTCGAAATGGCAAGCTCGTGATGAAATTTTGCTTTTTAAATTGGATATTGGAATCCCATGGTGTAAACGTGAAGAAGATGTTCTATTATTGCATTGAGATAGGTTTAGAGAAAATGGTTCTCGAAGGCCTTGCATAAGATTTGATAATAATTGAGAAGAAATATCAAGAGTATTATTATAATCGAACACGATTTTTATTAAAGTGCGATTTTAAACAATAATTTGAAAGTTTTTTGTTAACAAATGTCTCGTTAAAACATTTATACAGTCAATAAATAAATAATATCACAATGCTAAATTTTAATCGACTTATATTTGGGTTGAATCTTACAGTCTTTATCAGAAAATCTAGAAATAATATTAAATATGGCTCAAATACGTGGATATGGGGCAGTTTTTAATTGATTTTGTATCAGACTTTAATAGAATCTGTTAGATAAATTGGATTAGCACGTAATTTGTTAAGTATAAAACGACGGGTTACTCTGAAGGTCTTAAGTTAATGTTGAAATGTCTATTTACCTTTACCCTTTATGCTTTATTTTGGTTGATGAAATAAATTGAAACTTTAATAAAAGTGAAATGGAGCGAAGAAATTGCTTCTATAAAAGTTTATGTTGTTGACAAAACACATGACGTTTGTTTAATTAAAAAAGTAAAAGTTGGAAACATGTTTTATATTTATATGTTATATTTTAAACTCATGTATTAGATCAAATTTGTTGAGTTAAATACTATGACTAACGCGTTCTCAGTGTTCTGGAACAATTTTGTACTTTTTGATATTTTAATTACATTAAATGGTTTGAAACGTAAAAAAACAGTTTTGGATTACGTATCATCTTTTTAAACCAATTAACAACTGGACATACACAAAATAATGCAAAAAAATCTTATCACAATTTTAAACAAAAACAGTTATACTTCCTGTGATAGTATTTGATAACTTCGCAATGTAAAGAAGACAGAAAGGTTAAGTACCCCAAAGTTAGTGACAATAAATGACTCAACTAAAGTTATTGTAGGATGAAAGTTAAATTCACTGCAATGATTATTACAGTTATGATTATAAAATATAAGACCCAGGGAGTCCACCACTGACTTATGAGATTTCCCATCGATGACAAAACTCGTCCGTGTATTGTTGCACTTAATTAATATTATAAAGTCGAATATTATGCTTTTACCTATTAAAACTTGTTTTTCGTATTTAATCAGTCAGAATCATATGAAATGTCATATCTCGCCGAGAAAATAGTATTAGTGCAAATTTATCGATTTACCATTTGCGTTTTGTCAGTAGTGAGACAGTTAGGTTTTTAGTTGCTTAACTGTAGTTTTTACTAAGATGACGTCATTCACCGGTAAAAATTTTCAAATATGTCTGCGATAGACCTTCTGATGTGTTTTTAAGTTGTTCGTTTATCTATAAATACAGTAAATATTGGCTGATCTTTGAGTTGTGACTTTAAACTTACGCAAAACGTCTAATTGATTATACTCAAATACTTTTGAAAAAAAAAAATATATATATACTGAAAGCAACTACTTTTTTAAACAAATAAGTCGGCAGTTGCTAAGTTAGGTGTTTACTGCAGAGTTTAAAACTTTCCTGGATGGCAATTAAGTGGTACACTGTTGGCATAATCTTATTAATATTTATGTTATATTTGATTGATTGATCATTGCAGATTTTAAAGACTTCTTTTTATTCATTTTCTTATACCCGTTTGCAGAATCTTTCCAACTTTTTAGCAGTTTGCTAGATTTTGACATCTAAATAAAATTTTTAATGACAACTGAACTAAAGTGGCGTTATTTTGCTCTCTATTAATGGCTTTGGTATGATTAAATATTAAAAATGTTCAGACTGCGTCTTCTGTACTATGTTATTAGTAGATAAGTATTTATAACAGACTTAATCCGTAAGTTACTTCGCTAAGCTGATTGTTTTTTTAGCACGCAGGTGTGCATCTTTCCAAACAAGCAATGGATCATTGCATAAAAGTGAACAGCATTCGACCGTGTGCTGTTGCACTGGTCGACTGATTCAATAACTGAGTACACAAAATATATATTCAGAAGCGTTTTAACATCATTTATTAAGTTTTGTATAAGAAAATAAATAAATTTTGGATCTCATACCGTACAAGTACATTTTTTAGGAATATAAATAAAATAACAATTTTTAACAAAGAATATTTTTTTTAGACAAAAATAAGTAATTTGATTTCTAGATTTACATTTTGCTATTTTTCTTAAACAGGGAAATTTATCATTAAAATATAGTTTTTAATAATTATTCTTTGCTAATCTATCTACAGTTTATGAAAATTTAGTTTTTAATGAAATATTCTGCTTATTTAATAACGTAAAATGCAAACTAATTATTAAACGCGACAAAAAACAGAGGTTCCTCTTTACTATCATGTAATTATTAAAACAATTTAAAGCAAATTTTAACTAAATTAGAGTTAGTTATTTTAGTCTTGTAGAAGGTAAAATAAAGTCAAAGCAAACTTATACACACTAGATTTGTAAATTTAGATATATTTCGTTCTTATTGAAACTCTTCAGTAAATCGCAACAGATGCTTATTTCAATAATTTTACAGTGACAATTGGGTCTTATATTTGCTCTGGTGCCTATTACTTCCGTAATATGGTGAAAATAGCGACATCTGTTGGAAAGCAACTTTTTACTTCAAAGTCGAGAAACCAGGCTTCTACATGTTGATCTTCTTAAACATGTTTTGTTTTTATTGAAACTTTTTAGTAATTTGCAACAGAGAACTTGCTGTGATTTTTAGGTCTTATAATTACCTATATGCTTATTACTTTTGTAATATGTGTATTAGCTATGCGTTTCAGACAAAAAGTGCTAATGTGATAACTTGGTTGTCTGATTGTTTTGCACTTAATGTTATCATAACGGATATCTATCATTAGGAGTGATCTACAGGATTGATATAAAAAAACTTGGTTTCCCGTTTTTTTATAGATGTCGTCAATGCAATTAATAATACTAATACAATAATATGAGATGATTTAATTGTCAATATCCTTACTTGTCAAAGACCGTAAGTATATAAGAATTTACCAAAATTGCTGTGCCTTCCGGACAAGAAGAGTTTAACATAATAGTAGTAATTTCTAATTATTTTTATTTTGGCACACTATTGAATTGATAATAATGAAAACAGCTGGTTTACGGACAAATAGTCGGCCGAACATCATTGGGTTTCATTAAAGTTGCACCTAACTGCAAGAAAAGAGTGCGAGGAATCTCACTTTAAAAAAGGGCATAATACTTTTTATAATTTGCAGTGATAATTTTCTATAAAAATTAAATCAGAGGAATTTTTTTTA
This sequence comes from Lagria hirta, assembly GCA_947359425.1. Lineage (NCBI taxonomy): Eukaryota > Metazoa > Arthropoda > Insecta > Coleoptera > Tenebrionidae > Lagria > Lagria hirta. The sequence continues at coordinate 7,558,291 of OX375797.1, read as the reverse complement.
GTTTTCACATGAAAATAGTATAATTGAGGGGTGGAATCAAAAAACAACAATATAAAGTTCTGTCGAGTAATAGTGCTATGGTTAAATTCATCATTATTTAAACTTTTATCCTAATAATGAATTCGTAGGGTGTTTGACGAGGTAACAAATCATAGCGTGGACAACTTATTATGATATTAGGGGTTGTTGTGCTTCAAAAGTCAATTTAAAAAAATTTTACTAAGTCTTCTAAACAATTCTTTTGTTGTGTGAGTTACAAAGTCTTTTAGTTTCTAGTATGAATAACAAATCCTTCCTCGAAACAAAAAAGCGAGACTGACAAAAGCTTGCTTCTCAATGCTTGATGAGCATAGTAAACTAGTAAAGCTTCAATAGATACGGTATCCTCGCACGTGTTATATCAGGAGGGGCCCTGAAAATATCAGCGTAAAACCAAGCGCAGAGAAACGATTTTAGTTTATGTTCAGTTCTACTGTTCTGTACCTGCAATGGTTTGATGTTAACCAATATACCTAATCCAGTGCGCGAATAACGCTGCAGCTGTCGTGTACTGACTGACACCTCGTTTTGATTTTTGTTATTAATTTTTAATTGAACTTTGTGATCACTTTTAAAATTTTTTTTTTGAAAAAAATATTTTTTTAAATAAAAAATGGTTTTGGTAAGTGCTTTTAGATATGTATTATTGTTTTATTAATTTAGCATGTGTTGATGTGTGTGCAATACATTGCTTTATCGATTTATCTTGAGAGACCTTAACACAAGTAATAAAAATGTTTGAGCTAATAATTAAAATTGGAAAAAATAAACTATTGTTTATAGCCTTTTAAGTGTTGTGTGATACATTAAAATTATTGTTAAATCTTCGTTGGATAGTTATATGTAATATAAGTTTTATTCGAACAATAATTATTAGTTTTTGTTATTAGATTTTTAAATTTTTACTAAAGCTTATGTTACATAGGCACGTTATTTTTCATAATTATTCGATTTCTTTATGATCAACATTGTAATATAATAAAAATTCAAGGAATAGCAGTTATTATAAAAAGTAACAAATAATAATATTTTGTAGTAAATGCTTGAGTAATCAAAGAAAACGAGATTAAATGATACAAAACAGTATTCAAACTTTCACTTCTATAATAATGACCTGGACAGCACATGGTTGTGGTAAACAAAAATTTCAAAGCACCGAAATCTGTAAGGAATTTTTTTAAAGATTATATTATATTATTAGGAAAAACTAGTGATTTGTAATTTATTTACTCTGCTAGAAACCTTGGTAAAATCTTAAACTCTTTAGCAATACCGCACGTTATGTAGGTATGTGCCGACCGTAAAAGGCTGTATAAATAATGATACTTTACCATTTATATTAATCTCCAAGTAACACAAGGATTTTATTGATAATAAAACCGCAGTACTATCAATAAAACATTTTGGTTGCATAAAGACTTGTGCGGTATTTATTGTACAGGTTGATTGTGACATTAAAGGGTGGGACATTTAACCAACAAATAATCAAACATAATGAATAAAGTTACTATTTAAAATAGGCAAATTTCTGCAATTATCTCTTATTAATAATTAAGAATAGTAGAGTTTATAATGTTTTTTTTTAATTGAATCGTAGATAATTACCACAAAAAGTCTTTTTTACGACACACGCTATATATAAAGGGCGCAAAAGGGCGCCAGACACCAACCAACATTAATAATAACACCGATCAATAAACAGGGACGACGTAATATACTAAAGTTTTAGTAGTCTCTAGTTGAGACTGTCTATTTGTGACGTAAGAAATGACGTCTTTAGTATGTTTTTTGGATCATTTGACGTCGGTTTACTCTGAATTCTTTTTAACGTCTCATTAATTACGCCCTTAGGAAAAGGGTATCATTCCGTCGACGGATATCTATTTTTAGATATACGTTTTTTGTCTTTTGTTTCCTGATTAAGGTCGCGTTTAGGAAAGTGATGTGAAAGGGATTTATTTTTGGAATGAGTTAGGATTTTTTTGTGTGGATAGGAAGGCTTGTTCATTTGTTGGATAATTAAGAATGATTGGGGTAATTAGGTGTGGGTGTTAAGTTAAATAATGCTTTATTTGATACTTCGAAGAAAGAAGACATGAGATATTCTTAAGAATATTCAAAAATATTTAAGGTTTCTGGTAAAAACCGAAAAATTTCTAGGAACTTTTTTATTTAATAACACATTAATATTTTTTTTAATGAATTTGATAATACTTGTGTACTTTTACTATTTTTTATTTTTGTTTTTTATATTATTAAATACAGTTTTCTAATATTTAGTCTTCACAAATGATACTAAAACTTAATTATGTAAATTAACTATGTGTTTAAAGAGTATAATTAATACATAATTTGAATAAATTACAATTAATAAGTGTTTAGTTATGCAAATAATTATTTAAAAATAGATGCTTTATTTTTTTTGAAAAAATTTTGTGTTAAATCGGAACCTCAATTTGTATAGATCGTTTAATTTAGAAATTTTTTTATTGTTTGTTTTTGAACAATTTAAATATATATTGTGTGTTTACTTTATGATTATAAACTGTGAGGCTTGCCGTTTCGGTCAATATTGGACTGTTTATATTAAGCAAAACTAATATACAGGTTAGAACAAAAGTATGAACTAATGGTGGCTATATTGTTTTACAAATTTTTGTTTATAAGCAATATGTTTTGTTTGTCTGTTTTGTATAACTCTCATTCTCGAATTTCCATGGCATTTTTAATAAACATGATTTTGTTTTAGTATTAAAACCGTGTTTTGTTCTTTTATCTTTCTTTTTAATTTTTCTAGTGGTTATAAGATTGCGCTACAAAATGGATAAAAACATGTTTCTTTTAAAATTGACAGAATAAATATAGGTACAATGAAAAACACAGTTGGTTACCATAGCAGCCAAATAAACTGAAAAGATTACATCGTGCACGATAATAAACCAAACAAATTTAACTTTTCAAATTAAGAAGTTACAGTCATTATAATTCGTACTTTTGTTTCACCCTGCATGTTTAGTTTGTGTACAGTCTACACATATATGTTTTATTATAATAATTTTCAACCTTTTTTTGTCGTCTTGTTATGGACTTTTCTGTTTTTGTTTAAGGCCTATTGATTATAGTAAAATTACTTTAAAAAAAATCTTTTTGAAATTTTGTTGTTCTGTATTTTTTTAAGACAAAACTTCCAAATGTTTTTTTTTCAAACAAGTTGTGTTATAATCATTGTGCCTTAAACACAATCATTAAAATGAATTCTCAACGATTGGCGTTTTTTACACTACAATACTTGTTTCTGTTTCTAGAGTTTCTACAAAGCATCGAGAACTTATTAGCTCTTAATAATTCATTCTAGTTATTTAACATATTTTATCAGCAAATCTTGAATATAGCTCCCTACTCCTGTGAACAGATGATTACATGTTTTCTTCAGAGTTTTTGCAGTATTTTGAAAATGTATAAAACTGCAAATACGACGATAATTTTTTTGAAAATTTTGTCAAAAAACGAATTTTGATGTTTTATATTTAGAGCATTGAATAAAATACTGTGATTATTTGTTTAAAGTATAATAATTATTATTATGAGAGATGGATTAACTGGTTGGTATTGTTTCGATAAATAATGTAAATACTAAATATTCAAGATAATTTTCAAAATCTTGTCTTTTTAAATTAATGTTTTGATTTATTTAGTGATTGTTTTTGGTCTTTTAATATTTTCTAGTTTTATGTAGTTTTTCAGACAGGTTTAAACGGTTAAACGCAATTGACATGTTGACCTACTTGACAATTTAAAGAGTTCATTGTAATCAAATTATCTGCTCGAACTAATGAGTAAAGTAAGGGACTAATTCTTAGAATAATCCTGAAAATAGCTTGAAAAAAATGTAGGTAATTTGATTATTCTAACATGTTGCATATAATAATAATTACACTTTGACCTAGACATGTATATAAATTATCCTGTTTTGTTAAAATTAAGTTTTGTTTCTTCAGTAAATAGAAGTTTGTTGACGAACTGTGCAGATAATAATATAGATAATGATCTTTCTTTCATCTATCTCTTGAAGTTACTAATCATCTAAATAATGTAGTAAAAATTGTCTAAAAAGAGTTTTAACTTTTATAACTCGTAATTCAAAACTCTTTTGCGTGGTTGCAAAAACCGGAAGTTCGTCAGATAATAAAATAATTACATTTATAACTGAGATTACAAATTACAATGACAATTGGCAGCAAAATAGAATGATTATGCCCTCAATCAATTGTCTTTTCTTAAGAAGTGGCTAGCTGGTCTTAAAGTTGAATACTTTTTAAAGAATCTTTGAAAATTGGTTTAAAAATTGTTTGTGCAGCCGCGCCTAGCTTTAGGTTCTTCTATTTCTTTTTTAAATTTAAACAATAATATTTTATTTTTACAAACAACGTTATTTTTGTTTTGTTTTGTGAAAATGTCATTAATGGTTTATTTTCTGATCGGATCGAGAAACAGTAAAGTAGAAGTACTATATTTTCTTTAAAATTAAATGACATAGTTTTTGAAATACAACCTATTCAATAAAATTAAAAAAAAAATTATTCGATTTTTGAAGTATTATACAAATAAAAATGTTAATAGAGCGTGGTCAACAATGACTGTTTGAGTTGTCAACACTTTTTTTATTTGCCTAGTTGCAACACTGTAACCGGATGCATTTGTTTGGCAAATAATTGACATAACAATTAAAAAAATTATAGATTGTATGTCACAGCGACTAACTTTTTAATGAGAATCTGTCAATGATGTTGTCAGTGTCAAAGGTGTCACCCGTCAACAACAGGAAGTGGTTGCAGTTGTACCATTTTAAAATGAAATGTAGCATTGCCAACTCAAACAGTCATTATTGACCACGCTGTATTTGTTAGCGGAACATAATGACAAACAAAAAAGCATTGTCGTTTAATTATTTTCATTTGAGATATCTTATTGCCATTAATAAAACACTGTATTTCGGGAAATTCATTAGGGAATTTTGATAGCTCCCTGCCGTCTTCTTTTTAAATCAGTCTTAAGCAGCTCAACTTCAGCAAATAATACTTTCTGTTTTCTGAATTCTTATTCTTGTCGCTAAAAATTTTAAAATTGTTTTATGAACGACTGAAATATTTGAGAATCTTTGCGAATTCTTGCAATTCTATCATCAGAACTGAATTTTGATAAAAGTGGAATCAATATACATTCTTCCAAATAAGAAAAAACGATTTTTTATCAACAGTTTATAAACTACTGGGGTATAAGATGACAAATTACTACAGCTTGTTTATGTAGAGCAGTCACTTGACTATCTGCTAGATTTAGTGTCACCTCTCTAGATTCTGAAGAGAAATTAACTAAGAGGACTTTGTAAACAAATTTAAACAAATAGTATGATAAATGATATTCTATGAAATATCTAAATAGGACTTTTTGTTCTTTGAGGTGGACATATTTTCAACATTGAAAAAATAATGTTTTTTATACTGCAGGCTATGAAGGTTTCATAGCATTTTAGATTTCAAATTGCTCATCTACCATTGATCATAAAAAACAATTATAATGATTGAAGGACAGTTTTGAGAGAACAATCGTTTTGTCATATAGTATAGCGTAAAATTTTAAATAAAACAGCAAACTTTTAATATATACTAAAGTTTATATATATATTATAACAAGACTTTTCTTTTTTTTTTTTGGAAAATTTTGATCGACCAAAGGCGGAATTAGTTTTGTAAAACTTCATTGTATTTTTTAGCTTTTATTCAGTTATTTATTTTACTTAACAACAAATATCTAATCAAATCTTTAAGCAAAATTTGAAAAAGGACATATGTTTAGGATAATTGCAACGCTGTTGACTTATATTTGCTGTTTTTATAGTGTGCGAAAGTTTGTCAAATAAACTTGTTTAAAAATACTTTTTAACTACTTATTTCAATTTTCATGTATACTTAAGCGAAAAAAGTAGGTTATTTTCATTTTAATCTTAATGTGTTGATACGTTTAAAAATGCTTAAGGTGACGTAAGTAAATTTTGCAAATATGTATAGTTATGTGTTTTTAGACATCGAATAAGTCTATAGTAATTAATATATAGAACAGAATTTGGTTTAATTTGAAATTATCGCTTGAAATAATGTTGGCGTCAAATCAGAATAAAATACTGATTCTCACTCTCAGAGTATTTGATGTTTTGTGACAACATTGACAATCTATCATTTTTTGGAGTGACTTTTGTGACAACATTGACAATCTATAATTTTTTGGAGTGAGTTTTGTTAATAGCATTTATCAACTGATGAATTAAATGAACATTATTTTCTCAAAAGGTTAAACCTTTAAGGACAGTTGATATTTTTGTTATAAAGTTTTAAATTTTGATATTTTGTACATATGTTAATAATGTTTTGTTGAAAACAAAGTGAAATTTATTGGTTTACGTTTACATTTATGGTATATATAGGTCGGTTCTTATCGAAAGTTTTATCACCACATTATACTGTTTTGAACTACATTATTTCGGTAACATGGAAAGTAGAGTTTAAAAGACTGTTTATGCGAAATGTTCAAAATAGCAGCTGAATATTTCTCAAAAAAAATTATTTCTTTGTATAAATCAATTTTTAATCGAATTCAAACAAAAACGGTAAAGGTTGTAAGTTTGACTATTTTGTTTTATGTTAAATTTCGACTTGATCAACCGATTTTAATGATTCTTTATTTAAAAGCTGATACTTTCTGTGTGGTCCCATATAAATTTGATTAAGGTCTGAATAGTAGTTTTTAAGTTATTCTTATTAATAATTATTTTGACCTATATTTTTGACACTTTTTATTTTAAAATAAGTGAAAAATTAAAAAATATTATTTTAATATAATAAAATATTAGTTTATTACTTTAGACAATGTACATAAATGAAAAGTAATTTGGATTAATTTAATTAATAAAATAATAATTCATGATATTGACGTCGGTTTTTTCCAAATTTTAATTTGTTCAATTATGTTTTTAAGAGTACATATTATTAGCCACGATTGATATTAATTTCCTGCTTTTCTTATGTAAATTTTTTAATATCATAGATCAAGTGCATTCTCTTTGAGATGACGATACGTAATTTTTATTGCGGAAGTTATGCATTTCTTAAGGCATCTTTATGAGTATTAGCTATAATTCTATAATATCTGATAATCTATTGTTGTAAATGTTACGTAATATGTAGTTTTATTGTACAGTGGCCCAAATATACAAAATCAAAATATAATAGAAGAATTTTCCCGCCGAGAGAAATCCGACTTTGAAATTATCATCACAGAATCATTTGTTTATTTGTTTAATCTTTGATGACTATGACCATGACCTTTCTTTTTAATTCGCTTTTAATGTCGTCATTACATTAGCACAGTGAGAATCTTCTATTGAATAGTTGTCTTTATTTTCATCGTATAACGTGTTATACCCCAATTGCTTAATTTTTTTATCATAACATACAATTTTGTTTATTTTGTGAGTAAATTACATATTAATGTTTTTTTATTTGTTATTGTTTTAGACATGCTTTAGAAGCTGTCCTAGGCAAAAGCAAGAGTCAATCAGCGTTCAGGAATGAAAGTGAAGCAACCGATACGCAAAGTTCAATCAAAAGATCTCAAACACAATCCGCAATGCCGCGAGCAATTGAAGAAATTCAAGCTCGGCTCCAACAAAGTGGTGAAACGGGGTGGAAGAAAAGACTTCAACAGAATAACAATTCTAATGATGAATTGAAGCTACTTAATATGAACAAGTACAATGTAAGTGTTATTTAAAATTTTTTGGTGATAAACTTTTGGATAATAAATAAATGTCTTCGAAGTGGGACTTGTTCAATATCTTCCTAGAAATTTTAAGAATTATTGTGTACTTTTTGATAGAAGCGAATTAAATTACAGCAAATATTTTCACATTTTTGTAATCTTAGACTGGGTTTTTACTCTGACGTCGAGTTTGTAACATGAATTTTTGCTCGAACTTCGAAGTTGTAACAGTTTTTATTGCTTGAAGTATCATCATTATTTAGCAGAAATACATTTTAGAATAGTCGTTTTTCTAAATAAAGTATTTAGACTTATTTAGATTTTATTTAAGGAAACTTTGTCTAGGTCAAACTAGCCAGCATCTTTCAAGGTTTTTGAATCGGATGAAAGTTTGACAAAGTTGACCCACACAAGAACTTTATTTTCTTTAATAAGTATATTGAACCAAAGCTAGATTTTCAATTCCTAATATGTACTTGATGTCTAAAAATATCACGCCACATGTAGAACGATTATCTTATTATGTTTCTACTAAATCTGGTAAGACAAGGAAAATAACTTTTTACGAATTTGGTAACAATAATTCTTTAAAAAAAATTGTACAGCATACGTGGTAATGATAAAGCGATATTATAAGCAACATTTGTTGATGTAATGTCACTTGAACAAATTATATTAGTTATCAATCAAGTTACCAATTCAGTTAACAGTTTCGGTCAAGTCGATTTTTGAAGAAAAAAGTCCGGTTCAAAATTGGTTCAGCCGTTTTTGAGCATTAAAGTGCCACAGAACGATAAAAACGACAAACCCATATTTTAACGTTTTTTTGTTTTTGTTAAGGGTTTAACATAATTATATCTTGGCTTTAAACCTATTTATCAAATAGATGTTATTGTTTCAAAGTTATTAACAAAAATACTTGAGTGATTTCTTCACGCCAACAGTTTTTTCAACAAATTGCAAGCAGTTTTACAACGAACAAACTTATTTTCAGCAGCAAAACATTTGTCTTCCCCTATATTTGATTATGTGACAACGAGTAGATGTGACAGCAAAATAAAGCTATAGAATCTTAGACTAATGGAAACGCCGAAAAAAATGTAAAAAGGCTAAAAATTTGTATTGCTTAAGCCAAAAAATGCTTTCGGTTTATAATTGTTTATGATTTTAATAAAACCATAACAAACAGTGATAATAATCTCAACCTGCATAGTCTATTATTATCTCACCTCTCTAGTTTTATTTATTTAAATGCTTAATTTACTGATAAGCTGATAAAATAGTACATTATACAATGCAGGCTAGTAGAAAACCCAGCTTGGGATTAAATTTACTGCTAGTTCTTTTAAGATAATTCAAATAAGTACAAATCTTTTGTTGTTTTTTAAGTGACTCATACACAGTGACTAAATAGTGTGACGAATATTAATTCCGTAATGGTAAGTCTTAATAGAGAAAAATATTGGAATTTTTGCCGAAAGAAATACTGATACTGTATAGATCAATGAACGTCTATTTGCTACGGTTTATTTCAAATTATTCTATAGATCTATTTTATTCGATAATAGTGGCTTGCTCTTTCTTTCTTCAACTGAAACGTTTTCATGTTTGCAATATTATATTTTGACGTTGCGGAAATTGGCTTCGGTTTAGAAATAGATGTGAATATTTTGCTTTTAGCTGCAGTTACTTTAATTTCCTTGATGATAACGTATTTATTTTGATGTACTATTTTTTATATGCCCAATCATAATGAAACCTTGAATTAATTATTCTGTCAAGGTGTGTGTTCCGGGTCGTTTTGAACTAATTTTCGCAACTTGAATAAAAAAGCTAGTTAGTTTTATTCACTACAATTTTTGACTATGAAGAAGTGGTTGTTTTGGCTGTAATTGTTAACAAAGCTCACAATTTGTTTCACTAGATCATATCTTTTAACTTGTCTTTTGTTTGATGAGATGATGACAAGCAGAGCTTATTGTTAAGCTTTTACTACTTTTAACAATTTCTATACTACTTAGTTTTGCCTTTAGTATGTCAGCGCTTTTCACTAAACCTTGTCAAATTTTCTTGATGATCAAAATGTCACCGTAAATTATTACTCCTCAGAATAATAGTACTCTTTAGAATATTTATAACCTCCGATAAAAAAGAGGAGTGTTTTGTAGTGTGATCTGTGTTTATGTTTGTTAATTAACGGCTTCTAAACGGATGAACAGATTTAGATTTAGTTTTTCTTATTTTAAAGATAAAGTGTTGTCGAGAAAGTTTCAATTATTTACTTATAATCTGTTTACTCAAAGATAAAGCATCCTAGTGCAAAAAATTAAAACTTAGTATAGGAACATAGTATATCAGTAGTTATAAAACTGAATTTTGCATTGACTGAAACTTTATAAAATCCTAATCGCAATTTACAAAAAAAAAACAATGATTTGATAAAATGTAGAATTTTGGAGTAAGTGAGAAGAGACAAAATCAGGAGAGTAAAAATAAATCGATCTCTTATTTTGTTTTATTACTTTTTTTCTTTGACGTTTTTTTTACAAAATGGTGGATAGTTTTTCACTATGTACCTAAACCAAATGACATTTGTTCATTTAACCAAAACTGACAGATATCTTGTTTTCAATACTGATCAAGATTTTAAACATTTTTAACACTGCAAATAGAGCTAATTTTATAAACTTACTGGATTTTTTTCAGCAATCTTATGTTCATTTAACTGTCAATAGTGTCAGTATCAATAAATTGCTTATGTTTATATAACCTCACACAAGCACCAGAATCTCCGAAGAGTTGCAATAATGGAGGAAAACGTGACATCAGTTGCCATGGAAATGAAGATTTGCGTTTCAAACGAAACAAGATTTGCAACGCCGTTGAGGAAAACTTTCGTTTTACAGACAAATGTGAGGTTTGAATAAATTGACAAGTCCTGCTGACAGTGCTGACACCGCTGTTTTATAAATTTGTGGTGTGTAAACGGAACATTGCTTTAACCAATAGAAAGCGAGTGTTTGAAAATGCCCGATTCGTCTTGCTAATAGCCAAAACATATATTATAGTTCCAACTGCTTAAACAGATATTAACTATACTATACAAATTGATAGACTCAATAGGCAATATGCTATTAAGTGACAGATTTTTGGCAAAAACAGAAAGTAACCAAATAATAATAACTTTAATAAATAAATTTTTGGAGGTTACTATAATGCTTAATATTTAATTAAGCTACAAGCAGTCTGCGATAAAAGAAAAAGCTAAGCACTGTACTAATTTTGGCTAAAATCAAAGGTACTTTTTTTTTCTGGCGTAGAATTGTGTCATGTGTGCTAACCTATTTTAACTAAAGTGAAATCTATCTATTTATAAAGTATAATAACTGAATACTCAAGACCAGTATCTATCATAGAACTAAAATTTAAGGTTTATTAGCTGCGAATGTTAGTTACTTCTACTTGAATTAGAGTACGGTGCAATTGGACATAAATTGCAATTAAAAACCGTAAGGTCGGGCTTATTTTGAGATTTAAAAAAAATATTTTTCTTGCAGAACAGTTTAATGTTTAGCGTAATTTTTCAATAAAAGATTCAAAATAAAAACGGTTTATCTTTACGCTTTATAGTTATACGATCTATACCAAGCTTATGTTGACTCTTCTGTTTATGTTTTTTGATTTGCTTCTTTATTTCATTAATAACTATTTTTAATACTAATTGTTGTTAATTAACCAAGCTGCCTAAACACGTGGAAAAATGACTTGGAACTTTTAGACTCTTATCTCTTATGCACTTTTCTCGGCAAAAGGATTTTTAGAACACCGGGTATAATTTAATCTACGAGTATAAACGACACAACAAAAATGTTAATTTTTTGCTTGTAAAGAATAACAATGCTGATAAATCTGTAGATTAAGTTGTTGATAATGAGATTACTAAAAAATTATTTCTGTTTTTATAATACAAAATATTTTATTGTATTTTGTTAAGTGGTTAATATTTCCGGCTGCGGCTTACTGTTTGAAACAGGATGCCTGTATCCTTTTCTTCCTCTTCTAACGAAAGCTCGACGTGTCATTATAAATATACAGAACAGTCAGTTAGTGTTAGTGAGTGACAATGTTATAATTAGGAGCTCTAAATAAGATCTATTACAACTACAATTAAATCACAACCGTAAATTGAATTAATTACATAGATTTAGAAAATCTACATTTAGCTTAAGTTAATATTAATAAACCAAGTCATGTTTGCGTGAACAGAACTTTTTGTGCCAATCTAAAGTGTGCCAGATTTATTAGCGTTGTGGGAGAGGAAACTTTTTTTCGATTGAAAACAATGTTTATAATTCAGTTGAGCATTTCTGTGATTGTTATTTTTATTATTTGGTGTTTGAAGCGAGTGTTTTTTGTGCAGGATAAACTTTCAGAAAAATCTGTTTTGGAAATTAAAAAAGATGAACTTAATGCCTCTTCAAAAGAATGGAAACATCGTGTGGAAAAGTCAGATGCCGAAAAATTCTCTGTGGCTGGACGAATGGAGAAGAGTTCGGATTGGAATAATTTGGTTATTAATATTCCTACAGTTGATAAAGAGAAAAAGAAACCACAAGCCAAAAGGTTCAAAGGCAAAGAAGGTTGGTATTTAATTGACATTTTTTTACATGTTGCATAAATATATTATATCAATATAATGTCAATTTGGTATGAATACTTAAGTATATCTCTATATATCATTTATTATAAATGCATCATCTAATTTCCTTAACTTTCTAATTATTTTAGTAATCAATTATCTAAATAGGTGATGCTATGACATGCAGGTGGCCATGCATTTTTTATGGCTATTTATCGTGTATAATTATAGATTAATGACTAAAGTTGATATTAATTTTAAGCGCTTTTACTACGAACTATGTAGATATTATTATACTATGGAAACGTATCTTCTGCTCTGTAATAAATTAACTGTGTTGTATCTGAATCAAACTTCCGTCTAATGCAAAAGTTCATAATACTAATTAGACCTTGAGCGCAACTTGACAATAAAATTCTTATTTGTTACGCAGCTTACCACGTTGAGAATTTCTGGAAGTCGACAATGATCTGTGAAAACATGAAGTTTACTTTTTTTTATCTTCAAGCCGACTAACCTTTTTTTTTAATTTAGATGTGCGTTGTTGTCCTTATGTTTGAACTAAGAGCGAGAAAGCATTTTTTCAACGAAATTATTTTTTTCTCGGTACTGAAAATGTTTAAAAAACGTTGGAAGTTTGCTTATGCTATTGTGTTAAAATTAATCTTTATTAAACTTGATAGGCGTCATTATTATGAATAAATGTTTTTGTACCAAAATGCTTAGATTTGTTTATTTTTTTACTAGAAGTATGTTTTATATTGTTGGATGTTTATCTTCACAGTTTTAGTTTCTAATCATAAGTACATAATTTTTAATGAATTTCACAGAAAAAACATTGCTTCATCTTTTTTTTATTAGCATTGAAGCTCGGTAATAACTATGTACTAAATAAATTGAAAAAGATAATAGAAAAATGGAGAACATTACCATTTTTTCAGTAGTTTAGTCACTTTTTATCATTTTTTTTAAGTAATGTAACACTTTAGATTGCAATAATTAGTGGTCACATTATTTAGGGATGAAAATATGAATAAAAATAGTTTTTAGTTTAGAATGTATGTACAAGGTTCGCTATCACTTATGGTCAGTCGGGTTTCTGACTTTATGGTAATGGAATCTTCAAGAAATCGTCTTGAGATTTAGCACACATACATAATACATAATAGTATTTACGTGCACATAATGAGTTAATCAATTTTTATTTAAATAATGTTTTTTTAACACAAAAGATGAATTTCAGATTAACAAGAACATATGTGTCAGTCATCAAAACTTAAATTAATGCATTTAGTCTTGGGAAATTAGCAATAGAAGTTTCATTTTGTAAACGTTTTTCTGGACGTTTCTTGGTGATTAGAAGTGCTGTCTAAAAACAGTTTATAGTGGTTATTTGCTCATATGAGGTGGTAGGGGTCTCTAAGCAATTTGGCCTTTTGCATAATCGATTCAGAATTTTTATTTCCTTGTATTTAAAGAAAATAAATGATTTTTAAATAAACAATCATCATTTTCAGGGTAAAATTAGTTAAATTAATTTTTTTCATTATGCCATATCTAGCTTCTCTTGCAATCTGTTCTTTTATGCATATTACTTGTACAAAATAATTTCGATGTTTCATTCACATTTGCCAGACGTCCCGTGATGGTTTACAGTTTTTTTTTAGTTAACAATTTTTGTGCATTATAACTTCTTAAGAATACACACCTGAGACTTTGCATTTGTTCCAGAATTTGCGCTCAATGGGAGCAGATTAATGAGAACTGCACTTGAATGGCGTACAACGTCATTTTTATTCGCGATTTGCCGAATAATGGAGTATCGTTTTAGCTCAAATTATTTATCTTTACGATTTTTTAGTTTCTTTTTAAACAAAATTTTTTTCCATGGACACAAATTCTGGGACACTTTATATAAAAGAGTTTCATTTTATTATATTACAATACTTACTAAAATCACTAGATTTGCTTGAGTATATTGAGAATGGATGAATCGTACATACTTTATCGGGCGATATATTTATTATGTTAAAATCTCTTGATGATTAATCGTTTTCATAAAAGTACTTACTTTTTCACTAAATAACTATACTTAAGTGCACATTATTAGTAACATACGCACTTGCAGATAAATGATATATTGAATTGATTTATAAATTTAGCGAAAAAATTGTCATTTTGTATTTTGCAGGAACAGATTCTTCTTCGACTCCAGTATCTCCGGAGAAAAGCAGACGCCTTGAACTCAGTCGGAGCTATTCAGTTCCTCAACCCGATTTAGACTCATCTGGTAGCTGACTGACTGGATTATCGGTTATTAAAACTAATAAAAGCTGTTTGTTTTAGAATCTGATACATCTCTACGTTCTTCAGGCCGAAGAGTGGCTGTTTCTAGACCAGATGATTTTACATTTAAAAGTTTTTATTCAAGTGTTGAAACAACGACAACAACTACAAATAAAACAAATCAAATCGATTTATCTGTAGACGATTTGGATTCCGTTCCTCGTCAATCCCTTTTAGTTCAAAGAAAAAATGTTCAAGTACAAAGAAGAAGAGTTGCTTCAAGAAATCCTATTAAAGCATTAGCGACACGGACTGATATCACAAACGAGTATACCGAAGTTATTACAGGAGTGGCTGAGAGAGAAAGAAAAAGACTGAATATTGAAAAACGTAAGTACATATTTCGAAATTGTTTGCTAAATTTTACGCTAACTGGGTTTTTCTACTCGCCGCCATGCAGTCGGGGAAATGGGGTGGGTGTATTGTAAGTCTATATTATAATTTTTATATGATTTTCTTTCCTATTGCAGTTGCAAAAAGCTCTAGTATGGCTCCTGCTGCTCTCGCTGGTCTTATCAGTAAAGAAGACTTTACCTCAGTCGCCTTAAAGAAATCTACCACTGCCACTACACTGCTTCCGTATAAATCAGTTATGTTACTACATGTGAAAGGAAGACAACATATACAAACTCGCTTAGTTGAACCTTTATCAAACAGTATCAACGAAGGTGATAATTTTATTTTAGTTACTCCAGATGTACTGTTTAATTATGTTGGTACTTACTCGAATGTAATAGAGCAAAATCGAGCAGCTGATATTATAAACCATATTCAGAAAAGTGGTGATTTGGGTTGTAAAGAGGCAAAGGTTGTCACAATCAGTTCAATAAATAGTAGAATAATGACGCGAGATATTCGCAAGTTTTGGAAAATCTTAGGTTCTGAGGAAGCAGTAGAAATAACGAGCGGAGGGCATCCGGACGAGGATGTTACATATGAGACTAATATTCTAAGTACAAATATGATCTATAAAATTGAAGGGAGCGAACTAGTGCCTTTCGAAAAATATTGGGGCCTAATTCCAAAAATTGAGATGCTTGAGCCTACCAAAGTAATAGTGTTTGATTTTGGAAGTGAAATGTATGTTTGGAGTGGTAAAAATGCTTCAATAACTGAGAAAAAATTAGCTTTTAAATTGGCTAAGGAATTGTGGGAATCGGGATATGACTACTCTGATTGTAATATTTGTCCTCTCACAGTTGCTGGCCTTTTAGGGAATCGCATGGTGGAAAGCTCTTTAAAAAAAGAAAAGACGCGTCCCGATTGGGCGTTGTTTGCAAAATTAACGCAACACCGGGAAACAATTCTATTCAAAGAAAAGTTTTTGGATTGGCCAGACTTTTCTCGCGTTATTAAAGTGAAAGGCGACCAAAATGAGAAGAAAATTGATGCTTCCTATAATTTGATTCCGTTTAACGTTAATTTGATGCGACGAAGTCAAAATTGTAATCCAGATATAGTTATAGAAGGTCAGCACTTAGGCCGCGGTGATAAATACTTTGACGAAGAAACGAATAGACTGTTTGAATTTGACACTTTAAAAATATCAGTGTGGAGGATTAATGACAATCAGCCGCAAAAACTTGACACTGAATTAATTGGCCAATTTTATAATAATGACAGTTATATTATAAAATGGGATTACAGGACGACAGTCAAAGGTCGAGAATTGAGTGGGAAACCTTCAAAACATGTTCAAGCAGGTCGCGATAAATGTGTGTACTTCTGTTGGCAAGGTTCTCGTGCATCAATCAATGAAAAAGGTTCAGCTGCTTTGTTAACGGTCGAGTTAGATGTTGAGCAAGCACCACAAGTTCGAGTTGTTGATGGAATGGAGCCAGCAGCGTTTTTGCGATTATTTAAAGGCTCAATGATTGTAAATGATCGAAAATATTTAAAACGCAGCTCTCGTTTGTATATGGTTTGTGGGGAGATGGATGAAGAAGTAACACTAATTGAGGTTCCATGTCAGACTGCAGAACTGCGCAGTCGCACACATTTTATTCTAGTAAATTACGAGGAATCGCAAATATTCATATGGAATGGTGCAAAAAGTACTGACCAAAAGAAAAAAGCGGCTAGAAAGTTTGCACAGTTATTAACAAATGATCATCGTTTTGATAGTGAGGTTGACCTTCAAGAAATAGACGAAGGAAAAAATGATGATGAAGAATTTTATGATAGTATTGATGGAAGTAGAGAAAATTATTGTTGTTTAGTGAATAGTGATTTGGATTATGATTATACAATGAGATTATTTTATTTGAGCAGTATTTCGGGATGTTTTGAAGCTACAGAAGTTGTGTGTTTGTATAGAAGTGAATTTTCTAGTCCTTTTCCATTTTTACAAGCAGAACTTTATTCAGCTAGTCAACCTGGTAAGTGTTTGAAATATACTTATTTTTTTATCACGGAGAACTGATTTGCGATTTTAATTTTATAATAATTGGATAAAGTGCATAAACAATTGAATTGGTCTGGAAAGGATTTTATTTTGTTATTACGAATTCATTAATTTTCACAAGTTTAAGATATTGTGATATTACATATCGAAGGGTTGCTTATTTGCGGCATTACGTATCACTTTACAATATTTTTATTAAACTGTTTCGGAGGCTTACTAAGATTATTGACGTTGTCAAACATCGAATCGTTTAATTATTAAATCTAAAATACGTTGCAATATACACAATTTTAATTTTTAGTTTAGCAAATGTTTGTGTTCAGAAAGAAAAGGTAATTTAAACTTATGAATTATATAAAATCCAATGTTCTTTACTGGAATTTAGTTTTGGCTATGTGTTTTAATAAAACATACTGTAAAAGATTACGACTAAGGTCAACGACCAACTTTACCTACTTTGGTCTGCTTTTTGAATGAAAGATCTTTTTTTTTATTTTTATAAACCCAAATAAAAATGTTAGCTAACTAAGGAAAAGTGATCTTGACTAATATCAATTCATATATTGTAACTTTGCTTTTCTGTTTCTCTATTGAAGGAATACAAATTGGTAAGATATACAAAGCCCAGCGATTGTAGCAATATATCGAATGTATTAACGTTTTGAAGCAAAAACATGCTCATCGCGTTATTGCTACCTATAGCTGGTTGTATTGAAACTAGAACTAGGACTGCTTGAAGCTGAGTGTAATTTGTGTAGCTCAAAATTTTATGTGTCTGCATATACAAGAGAGCACTTATACAATAGAGAGTCTTTTAAATACATAGTACTTATTGGAATTTTATCAATGTAAAGTCATTTACAAAAAATTATGACACTTGTCTGAGTGTAACTGAGGGATTCGGATTGAGATTGAGATTTCTCGATTGGTAGCATTGCGGGCATCGTGCTGTTGCATTAATGTGTTAAGATAATTTTTACGAGTTTTGACGGCTGTTAAAATTTACTTCAAATGTATTTAGTTTTTCAATCAAACAGTTGTTATAATTTATTTTAAACATGTTTTGTTGTTACAGCGTTGTTTTTAATCGATAACCATCATGAACTTTGGCTGTGGCAAGGATGGTGGCCTGAACGAGAAGAAGACTTAGAATTAAGTGACCAGACTGGTTCTGGAGCAGTTCGGTGGCAGGCTGAGCGTAAAGTTGCAATGCAAACAGCAGTAAATTATTGGCAACAATCTCATAGTGGCGACGAATTAATTCCCGCATATTTAGTTTGGGCTGGTCTGGAACCTTTAGAATTCAAAAATCTTTTTCCTCATTGGGTGGATCGTAAGGATGTAATGGAATTAAATTTGAAAGAAGGAAAGAAAATTGATACTAAGATACTTATACAAAAAGAATTAGCGCTACTTTCACGAATGACATATTCCTTGAGTGAATTAACACAAAGGCCGCTACCAGATGGTGTGGATCCTACTCAATTAGAGATCTATTTATCACCAGATGATTTTCAAGAGGCACTTTCAATGAGCAAGGAAGAATTTCAGAAGTTGCCGTTATGGAAACAGACTTCTGTAAAAAAGGATAAAGGACTTTTTTGACCGATACTCTCGTTTATTTTAGATTGTTTGTGTATTAAAAGATTTATAAACTGCCTTTTTATTAGAAAATGCCTTGGATTTTTTTTATACAAAAATTTACAGTAGATTTTTTACAAAATTGTGTTTTTTTATTAGGTTGACTGCCAACAAAAATACAAAAAAAACCTGTTGGTGCCAAAATGAAAATAATAAGTCAAATAACTTTAAAATTATGCTGATGATGTAATTGTTTTCATAAATATTTTATAATATAAGATAGATATTTGCAAAAGGCTTTAGCTGACGGATATTGCCGCTAGGTTTTAAACGGAAAAGAAACCTGGCGGTTGCTGCTACTTGTCTTTGAGAATATTGACTTTAGCAAGTTTTACTTCATTGCTGTTGTGAATGTGTATGACATGAATAAACGCTTAAAATAAACCGTGGAATTAGCGATATAACTAACGAAAAGTGCAGGTAAGTCTAATAACTATATATTTATAGTTATTAGAAAGTTTTTAATTTAATAAAATTGTATCAGTATAATCCGCAAAATAAAACATGTCTCATAGACGAACGACAAGATTGTGTGGATTATCACGAAGTTACACACACATTTTCATCAAGGTTGCATCGAGATGTTTCTTACGTGATCTTTACGTAGAAGCGTTGTATAACTAAGTTAAATATCTAACAATGAAAAGTTGGAATCTGGAGAGAGAAGTATAGAGGCTGTATACAATTAACAGCTTGTTTGAAATGTGCCTATTGAAAGTTTTCAGTTATACCGCCAGTTTACGCTGTAGCTGCAATTAATAATATGGCTGTGTAGGCGTGCTTTTGCATTTTTGTAAATGAGATAGATAATAGAGAAAAAGGCAAGTCAAACAAATTTAGACGGTGGTCGATTTTTGTGGGATGCAGCAGAAAGTGGTCATCAATCAAGATTGCATCGATAGAGTCTAAGCATTTATAAAATCTAGATTCTACATAATGTGATCGTTTACACAAATTAAACCGTGACTAGATAAGCAAATGGAAATTTTTTAAAACGCTTGTACTTCTGGTGGTACATTTTAAAAAAGAAAAATAATATATTGTCGCGTGCTAGAAATTATTTTGTGATACCGGTTTGTTAGACTTTAATATTAGAATATATTTTATGCTGGGAAAGAAAAATACGAAGGTAGTGGATCTTTCCATCAAACATTGTGATGCTTTTACCAAAAGGTTTTTTAAAATTAACAATATTCTCGTAGCGAGCAAGCCTTGAAGTAGCTATTTTTTCGTTAAATCTAGAAACTTACTATAATGAAATCTTTCGAACTAATCAACGCGGAAACCTAACTGAAGTTGATGAATAAAGAATTGATACTGAAATGACGCTATGAAAGTTAATAATGATATATATGACATAACTACATTTCTGTTGATTTGAGTATATCAAACAATACAATCAAATATTAAAATATCAAACAGATATCCACGGTATTTTATAATTAAAGAGAATAAAAACTAGTTTCTTGACGCCATTACCGAAGATGTTCACCAGATCTTGTAAGCCATGGTAGTTGTTGCATAACCTGCACCGGTAAATCTTAGAGTGTGTTGTTTTTGTGTCTCTAAGTAAAATGTGAGAGTTATTAACAGAAATTGGAAAAAACCTCGAGCAGCGATCGATTTAATGAAGGAAAATTGTTAATAGATTTCAAATTCATACGTTATCTAGAAAAAAAGGACTTGTTTATAAATCAAGATAAGAAAAAAAAGTAGCAATGCCGTGAAACTTGCAGCGATCACTAGCATTTTGGTTTCAAAAACTAGCGATGAATTAAAGCATGTTGGATGAATTAAGTTATGTCATTCAATTGTTTATCGTTTAATATCAAATAATTTTTTTATTACTTTTATTTTTGATGCATTTTTTCTTCAAGGTTTTATAAAATATTTATTTAATTTTGCAACAATACTTCTGTTATAACGATTTTTTGCAATATCGCAATGATTAACCTAATACAATATACGACCGTTGGCACATTAGGCGCTACAAAGTTATTAAGCGTGGCGGTTGAATTTCACCGCCCGGGCAGTCAATCTGTTAAACAATTTTGTAAGCAATACTACTAAGATTTCTATTTTAATGAATGTACTTAATTAAACATTTTTTATCTGTATAAATATGTATATAAGATGAAAAGGTGCCTTGTTATCAACGGAATTGAAAGCGCCGTACAAGCGTCAATTTTCTAGTCTTCTGTTTGGCACTAATTCTCAATTTTGTTTTTTAATTTATTATTTGCACACATTACTAAAATATTTAAATGTCCACTAATAGCATTCACAATTTTGCATTTTAAAGCTGTATGTACATTTATAATTGGTTTTTATACTTTGGCAAAGAAGCAGTGGTAATTTAATTTCAGTAACCTTAAAATGAAACATTTATCGGAAAAATTTTCATGATATTCTAAAAGTTTTGAATTAGACTTCGAAGCGGAACCATATAGTATTTCGATAAAATACCATTTAAGTGAGATTGCATATTTTTTAATAAGATAAGTTTATTTTTGCAGATATCATGCATAATATATTCCTCATGTGTTTCTTTTATAAAAATTAGAGCAGTAAGGGTTTTCTATAGGAGTTGCTTTGAAAATATAATTATAGGCATCTCCGATAGGGAAACACTTAACCTTTTGTGTTTTTTATGGAGAAAATACATTACAGATGGAGAATATCTTTAAACATAAAATCTGCAATTTTTATAAACTATTGTCTTTTGAAAAGAAATTACCGCGGCCTTTTAGACCAACTGTGGAACATCATTGTAAACTCTGACTTTTGTATATAATTGCTATTTCTTATTAAATATTTTTAGTAAAGCAATTTGTTATTTAAATTAAACCTTTGTTTTTGGTTTGTCTTTATATTACGCTTAGCAATGTACCCTGAGCTGTATGAGAAAAAAGGTTTGACAACGGTGTGACAAGAATCGACATCGATATTACATGTTAGATAATACATAACGATAACCTTACGTCAATAGATGAAGCCTATTTGTGCCGTCGCTAAGCAACAGTAGCATTGCGCATCTAATGTGAATAATAAGCTGTCCCCATCTAAGAAAAATCGTACTCTAACTAGCCATATGTGAAAATTTCAACAAAGCCGTTGCAGTTCTGATTTTTTCTATTTGCTTGAAATAACGCTAAAGATAATGTATTAATGCCATTAATAAAAGAATATTGCTTAGATTCTTTAAATCAGTTTTTTTTTTGTAAACGGGCTTTATTTGATTGCGTACTTTTGAATCATCGATTGTTTTTTCGAATAAGCGAATCTTTCCGGAGTGTTGAAGCATTATTTGTTAAGTAATTTAAATAGCTGGTAAAACCTTATTTTAGTCAAAAATGTAAAGTATATAAAGTTGCAGGTTACTATTGAACTTGAAAGTTTGGGAAAATAATTACTAGTACGTCACGGCAGCCTTATTCTGCAGAATACGTCAATGCTAAGTTCTCAAACTAAGGTTTTGTTATATGCAGGTGCCACAAAAAAACCACTTTGCTCAACGATTGTTATTAGTTTTTGGGTTTTTTCACATTCGCTGCTATGAGTGAGGGCGGAAATTATTTTTCCTAGCAACAAGTTTTATCGTTATGTATGTATAATATAATTATCATGTGTTTCCAAGAGTTTGATCTACGTATATTGTGGCGACCATTGCAACCGAGAGAGTGAGAAAAATTGGGTCTGTTTCGGCTGCAGCGATTTTGTGAATTACTATATTTTTAAAACTCCGTAGTAAAAAAAATTCAATCCAAATCTATTTTTTCCGATTGGTATACGGCTTAAATAGTTTAAACAAAATTGAAATCGGATGCTCTCTTACAAGTAGACTAGTTGGTTAGTTGGTAGTTAAAGCCAAGACGGTTTCCACAAAGTTGCATTAAGACATAAATAATTATAAAAAAATGGCCACAAGTTAAAGGCCTCCTTTAGCAAATCAACGTATACGCACGTGACCGGTCACGCTTCGATCTTTATTTTGACGCGCTCCATTTGTTGGATGATCTATTATATGTAATTTGATTACCAAAAAATCTTTAAAAAAAAAGTCAAACGTACTGGCCATAGGTGCTAAATTATTCTCTAAAATCATACAGCAACGAACTATTGTAGGCGGTTTTATCAATTTGTACTCTGATTAAATTTTATATAATAATTATAAAGGACAAATCTGGTCTGGTTTTTGATCTTTACCGCCGTCGTCCACCAACCAGTTGTTCTGTTTCTTTTTTTTTGTCGGACACAAAAGGGGTGTTATCTGTACACGATGGTAATCAGCTGTACGACCACTCAAGTATTTCACATTATATTGAGCCGTATACAGCTCGTCATTGTAATTGAAGTTGTAAAACTGTTTATTTATTGAAGACTCTTTGAAACTTTAGCAAAAATGTACAATATAAAGCGCAATCTGGGCAAAAAAACTCTTTTGCGTTTTTTTTATTTCTGATGACAGGTATTATGTCTCGTCATTAAGACATTTAGTAGTGTGACCGCTAGCATCAATTAGTTTTGGATTGACTAGCGATTATAGTTGCTTACCTGCCCTTTAATATTAAAATTTTAATTTGCCCTCTATTTTACCGGTAACAAGCGATGAAATTTGTTTTCCTGATTCCGCACTATGCGAAATTTGTCACTAGATGACTATACGAGATTCTTGGGTTCTGAGGTTGACTCAAAACTACTATGGAATTATCTTAGAGAGTAAGTAGAAAAATATGTTAATAAAAACATCTTTCTATTGAGAAACCTCGCAACCTTAGTTTCAACCAATCTACAGCGCATTTTGGCTTAGTGCACCGCATACTATCAAATGGTATTCTTCTGTGGAGCCATGCTTCCTGCAGACATGCGATCTTCTCGCTCCAAAAGCGAGCTGTAAGGAATGTAGCTGGGTTATCATTAAGAACCAATTGTTGTGAGGCGGTTGCATCCTTAAATATTTTAACCCTGCCGTCTTTATATATACTATACGGTATTTTATATGTCAAAGCAAACTTTAGTACATACTTACTGTTGTCAAAGTAATATTCATAACCATAAACATCCGACTTAACCGAACAAGAACGGCTAATAGATACTTTTACTTCACAATGTTTTGCTAATGCATTGAAAACAGTTATTAGACGTTCAAATTTTTACGTTACTGGAAGAAGCTTTGTATGATATTGAAGAATTTATCAATTAATTAGATTTTAAAAACTGCATGCAAACAAATTGATTAATTAGTGTCTGTTTTTGTCTTGTCGACTTGTTACATTTTTGTTTGACGTATGCAAAAGTTAACGCATCAGTAAAGATATTATTATAATCAAAGTTCACATTTCTTGCTATATTTAACGCAGAAATTTTTTTTGCAGCAATAAGTGGAGGTTTGAGGTTAGATTATTGTATAACTTTATAGAATAAATTAATCACTCTTCAATTAACGGTTTTGTTTTTAGTATTATACTAGAAACGATATATTTATTGTATCACTTTCTGGAAAATGCACAGATATACGATTTGGATCTTTCGTTAAACGTATGAAACAAAACCCAGAGAAACTAATTTGTTTCGATTATTAATTTTTGATCTACGCCAAACATAGCGTATAACGCTATCCGCCTTGTAGTCGGTTTTTAGCAGCGTGTAAATGGTTATTAATTTATAGAACAACGCGCTTCACGTGTTATGGCTTAAGATAATTATTCTTAAGTCGCATTTGTCTAGAATAATTTAAGTTCTTCCTTTACGATTAGACACTTTTATTTGCGATACCACAACCAATACTATTTACTGTAAACAAGATAATAAGAATCTCTAGCTAGAATAACAGATTTTAGTTAAAGACTTTGAATTGACAAATAGAAATCAACAAAAAGGGTGCTTAAAATTTTTGTTCTATCAATTATCTGGTCGGGTCACTTTGTAAAATTAACGACATTATTTTGCAATATATCACTTTTAAGTGTTGATTTATACATCAATAAATCGAGTCGTTGACAGAAAATCGAATTGAGGCAGATGGTTTGCTGTAGTACATTTTACTGATGATATAGCATTGTTGTGTGGTGCATGCCTATAATCAATCTTAAAGCGCGCAAACCGTCTTAAATATGAATAAAATCGTTTCATTTTGATTTATAGTGTGTACAGAAACCTGAAAGTTGTTATGTAATATTCATGAATAATTACTTTCTGAAAATTAGATTAAACACCGGTCTTATCTAGTTTGTACAGACTTGTAGAAACTTGGAGAGAACTTATTAGACCTGGCTGAGCTGCTGCAAAAGACGAATTACTAACAAGAAATGATATACCCTCCAGAAATATTAGCCGAGCTTTTGAAAGTAACTTCATAATTTCTTCTTTTTAAGTTTTATATTTTAAATTATCTTAAAAAGATTTTGGTACAGTAAGATAAAAATAAGACTAATGTTAATAATAGTTATTGGAAATACAAACAGTGTCGATTATGAACCATTTAAATGATGATACTTTTTATAGCGCAAAGAGAAATTCCTAGAAAGAATTTTAAAACTTGATCTGTTACTATGGCGAGCAGCTTTACTCTCATCATTTTCACAAACGAACAAAAAACAAGTAGGAAAAAGGTGGGATGTTTCAATAATTGTTTAGAATGGGGTTTCTTCTTATCATAACATATCACGCTTCTTAAACAAAAAAAAACTTTAACCCGCAACGATACACTACCACTATGATACGTGATTGTAAAACTATACGTAGTAACTATACTCTACTTTTTCGGCAGAGGCAGATGCGCGCGCATTGTGAAAAACTATGCATACAATAGAGCAACTTGTTATATATCGCAGGATTTTTGGTGCATTTTTAGGAATCATACACAAGCACCGAAATCTCTAAAGAGTCGCAATAAATGAAACGAAAAGGTGACAATAGTTGCCATGGAAACCAAGCTTTGCGCTCAATACGAAACAGGATTTGCACGCCGTTAAGGAAAAATTTTGTTTGACAGAAAAAAGTGAGGTTAGGCTAAAATGATAAGTCTTGCTGACACTGCTGTTTTATAAAATTGTGTTGTGTAAACGGAACATTGTTTTAACAATAGAAAGGGAGTGTTTATGATGCGATTCCTAAGCTGCCCGATTTGTCTTGCAAATAGCCGAAGCATATAATATAGTCAGTAATGTTTATTCCTGTTTTGAACTTCACGTTCTTACTTTTGTCTTTACATCAAATTTCTAACATTAATAAAAAACGCCAAAAAACTTAAGATTTTTTTCTTTAGTTATAGATACTTATCAAAATTGTAAAAGCAGTGTTCTGTTCATAATGTTTTAACTGCTTGAAAAAATTATTAAATGGATAGTTTTTATAGCGTACAGGCAACTTATTGCAATAATAGTTAACACTTTGCTGACATGACAAGTCATTAAATTCTTGTTTCATATTTGTAAAAATATTTCAATATAGAAACATTTTTAATATTACTTTTCACATGCTTCAAACAGTGAAAAATATATGATCTGGGAAGAGTCAAAATGTTAAGAGATTTAAAATATTGTCTACAGCCTGTCCTGTATTGAATAGCTAACAGAATTCTAAGGAATTTCTCTACTTGATACGAATGACCCCATGCTTATATACCATATTGACAGTGTGATTGAATTACAGAGAGAAAAGCTATTTTTACAATATTTCGACTCAGTGAATTTGCTAGGTTTCTTAATAAATATGTATTTTTGGTCATTTTTGAGCAATTTTGTCAACCCAATGTAATTTGTAATTTACTTCTATACCTAGATATGTAGCCTGTTTAAAAAGTATAATTATCGAGAGATTTTTTATCACAAAAATTTTCCGGTCGAAGATTTTTTTGGATTTAGGACTAATTTGTTCACCAGAAACCAACTTTTTGCTAATGTTTGACTTGACTGATTGTTGTTTCAAATTGTATATTATACAATTTGGAACAATGTATATATCGGTATGTTTTTTATAATGGTAGTATCATTCGCATATTAAACTGTTTGAAATGGAGTCATATATTTTGGAAAGTCATTTATATAAATGAGAAACAGTATTGAATCCAGAACCCTGTAGAAATCCCATAAAGTGTTTTCAAGCAGTTCAAAAACGTAGTATTTTGACGGTGGTTTGATCACTGTTGGACAAGTATGAAAGCAGTAATCTTGAGCTACTTATTGTAAAATTGTAAAAATATAGATTGTGCCAAAGTATTTCCTGCAACACACAATCGAAAGCCTTATTCAAATCAAAAAAATTTGCCTCAATAAGTCGCTTTTCCTCTGGAGGGCTTCAATCACTTTTTCAATGATTTTAATGACAGCAGCTTCAGTTGACAATCCTGTTTTAGAAAAATATATTTGTTTATTGTTTATAAACGTTAAAAAGATAACTGTTTGATAAATGTTGATTATTCTGTTTGAAAAAATGTACTAGGTGTTTTAAAAGGATTTTTTCAAATATTTTTGAAAAGACCGTAATTAATGAAATTGGCTTATAGCTGGAAACATAATGTAAAAGCAATTCTTTAATGACTGGTATTACTAAGGCTTTTTTAAAACATTATAGACATACAGGGTTTCTATAAATGATTTTAACGACGCAGTTGGCTGTGAATTTTGAAAATACCGCTGTGATGAAATGATACTTATAATTTGACAGTTGCCGCTGGTCATTGATGTGATTTGTCATCTGTCACTTAGAGTTATCGTTTTTCTATGATAAAACACGATAATTTGCGTTAATTCAAATTCAAGTTGTGGTAAGCAGCGAAGACTGTGACAATAGTTTATTCTGTTGAACAAGAGACTTTTATTGTAATTGTCTTATTATTGCAATGGGACATTCAACAACGAAGAGTGGGTGTATTCTGTAGCCGCTTGTAAGCAAGAATATCATGCTAAATACTCTGATCTGCAAATTCAACATTAGAGACGTAATAAACTATTATTTTTTTATATATATGTAGTATAATTCAGGACTACCTGTCAAGCTTGTACCAGTAGAGCTGTTAGTGCTGTAGTGCTGTGAATTTTCACGCTTTTTACTAATCAATTTGTTTTTGCAATTGATTTTCTATACAGTATACATTCACTTATCAGCGATTTTTGATTTGATGGTTTTTAAAAAAAAGAAAGGGCGATTGCTGCCACTTTGGGCATTTCTAATCATGTATCATGTGCTTCTTGAACCTCATTTTGATTGACCTATCACCATGACTTATGTTGAAAGGCGCATGTAAAGCTCTACATTGGTCAAAGTGGCAGATCTATCAAAATGAAAATATCAAGAGCATGGGGGAGACTATCTGAATCTGCCAACAATATAAGCTCATATGGATTTCATTTCCAAATCGTATTTATTATCATTATTTTGCTTCTTTTTTCTTATTGGGTCTTATATTATAGAAAATTGAATGTGAAATTTGAATACTGAGAGGGACGGACAATTTAAATCAGATCTGCTGGGCGCTGTCGCCCTGTGGCGGTCAGTTATTTTTTATTTATTTTTATTTTAAAATTTTCGTACAGCTCTAGAGTTTTGGTGATTAATTTTTATTTTAATAAAAGATATACAGCAATATTTTTGTCAAAATAAAATTAATTTAAACGTATGAAATGAAAAGAGAATCTTTTAAGCAGTCATATTGATTGTTCTCGTTATTAATTTCTCTGCTTCTTCTGTTTGTGACTAACTTTATTCTGAAAAATGACAATTGTTTATTAAGTACCGTTCCAGGTTTATGAAATAAAAACGGATCCATTAAAAATAATGTAGTTACGCTTTTTTTCTTCTTAAAAGCTACTCTATCATAAATCAGGTTTGTTCAGTTTGTCCAGTTAACCCTGCAAGTTTTATTAGATCTTAAGGCGAAACGAAATCTTTGTAGAAAGCTTCCTCGCCGAGCTTTCACTCAAAAAACAATATTGTCGACCGAAGTTGAAATTAAAGAACAAGGCGAACTTAATGACCGGAATCCAGAAGTATTAATATTAATTTTTGAGAACAATAACGTCGAAATGAATTTCAAAAAATTACTTATGCTGGCAACCATTATATTCTTTTGAAAAAAAAAGGACTTAAATTATATTCTGTAAATCAATGTAAGCTTGCAGATTTTTTTTGTGAGAACTGTAGTGTTTTGAGCTTGGAAAAAATGACAAGCCCATTATGCGTAATGTGAAGACGTTAAAAAAATTATCGCTTTAATTTAGAGTCATTTTTATTTATCATAGCAACGAATATTTAATGAAACTTTTATATAAATTTGTATACTCACTTAATAATTATTTTATTATCCTAGATGTAATACGGATTTAAATATAATATTATAATTTAAGCTAATCAGTGTACATATCTATAATACATTATCTATCTGCTGTTGTTCTCTTGAGACATTTAGAATTTTGAACAATTTTATACTTCTGTTAAAACTATAGAGTATCTATAAAAGAAAAAATAAAAAAAAATTTTTTACATACTTTTATTTTTATTTTTAATTTCAAACAACTTTGCTTTTTAAAAATTTGGATTAATATTATAAATAATAGTTTTTGTCATGATGAAGGAATGCGTGGAGGTAAAAAAAAAATGGTAGCGAGACAGGACATAATGAAAGGAAATAGAATGAATAAAAATGATAGTAAGAGAAAGAAAAAGATTAAACTGAGTGAATGAGGTAGAATGAGAAAAGAAGAAAAGAAAAAAAATACAGTTTAGAAAAATCGGAAAATAAAAAGAAAAAATAAGACAGATTTAATTAAAATTTTTTTTTTTTTTTTTATTATACATTAAAACACTGTAAAGTGGAGAAATCAAATTTATTATATAATAGTTCTTTTCTCTTGCAGCATTTTAATCTGATGTTTTCTTTCCTGTACATCTAATGTCAGATTTTAGTACGGCAAACTTATTTTTTCCGTCATGCAAAACATGTCTTTTCAAAAAATTAATAATAAATGTTTTTTTTCTTAAGTGGGGACATACTCTAAATACATGAAAGTGCTCATCCATTAATTTTAAACATGCTAGAAAAGTGTGTGGGTAAATGGTTTTCAAGATTATTTTAATAAAACTTCTGTACAAACCTTCTTGCTGCTGCAGGGGAAACAGGGGAGTGTGATTTTGTTCCAGAAGCACCAATACTTTTTTTGTCATATCTATGTATTGCTTGTGTTATACTATACTAAACTATCCTATTTTTTTCTTGATTTGTTGTTATCTCTGTTGCACTCTGATTGGGGAAAAAAATTAGCCAGGTTTGGCGGGGAGTGCTATGAACAGATTTCGATCGTTGTTGGTTTTACAAAATCTACTGAGTGGACTTTAAACTTGCTCTAAAAGTAACAAACATATTTAAATTCTAAGACAAAAAGTCATTAAACTTGCTCTAAAAGTGGCAAATATATTTAAATTTTCAAACATACTAAAATTCAAGGTCAAATTGATATTTTAGCCTCTTAAATACTGGATCTGTCACCATACGCAGTTTGTAAAGGTAATTAAGCGGCGCTAAAAAAACAATCGTAATAGGTGAGAAACAATAGAACGTAAAATCATAACACTTTAGAGCAAATATTATTATTTCTACCTATAGTCTGTTTAGATTGAAGAGAGAGTAATAGCAAATAGTGTGTAGGATGTGACCAATGCGTGATCCATTCAGAACGTCTACGTCTTGGTGAGCTAGCATTTAAATGCACAGGGGTGCTTGTGCATTTGTTTCGTTGCTGTTTCTGTGTTCTGTTCTGTCCTAAAATGTCGTCTACGGAGACAGAGACTGAGGTTAATCCCAGAACTCTTAGTCCTCTCAGAAAAAGAGCTAAACGTAACCACTTAAATACATACTAGGGGAAAAAATGAAATTAAAAAAAAATGAAATTTCTTTATTATATATATATATATATATATATATAAAACCTAATTCGAAACAAATGGGTTTAAAACTGAATAAATGATTTTTTTGCGCCCTGCCCTGTTCGAAAAATTGTCAACCATCTCCCACTTTATAAATGTGATCACGTGGAGCTTGCATGCATTGTTTTTCTTGCAGTCTTTCTTGAAAGTGAATAGAGTTTAGTAGTAATACCAAGTTGCAAGTAGTTGAACAAAATATAAATATAACAATATAACAATATAATATAACAGTATAAATTATAACAATTAGATTAATTATAAGTAATAATTTTTAATTATTTGTATTATTTAATTAATTTATTACATTAGTATATTTAGTAAAGTTTGTAGCTGCTAATACTAGTTAAGTAAATTTGTTTTGATTTGTCAGTTTGCGAAATTATACCTAACTAGAGACAGAGGGTAGCAGAGGTCTTAGCTTTTTTATATTTGTGTTTAACATTTATTTATTTTGTGAATTTGTAAATCTTAGTTAAGGTAAATTATTATAAAAGCCTATAAATGTTAAAAATAATGGAGGTATTGATTTCTGAATTCTAAGAGATAAAAGGCATTCCATTACATATACTACACACATATCTTTAGAAGTATAAATCACCAACTTAACATGACTTAAATCATTGTAATTACATCTAAGGCTTTATATTATTCTGTTCGAAGTCGTGAAAAAGCCGTGGTGCACCAAGATTTATAGCTGACAATAGAGTCTGCGATTGGTTTCAGCGGTTGCCAAAAACATTTCTCGCTGTAAGCATTAAGACTTTCAGCAGGGGAGGGAGCAAATTGTTCAGAACACATTTTGACGATGATTTAACAGCATATTCTCTCTTTCTCTGTGATCCTTCAACGCTGATTTTATTGTCATAATGATTACAGTCAAATGCCAAATTTTCCGCTTCCGTAAATTAATTAACATCTTATTATTAGGCCGGATTTAGAATTTCCAGCACATTGTAGCAAGATTTCTTAATGAGTCTTTAACTAATGATCCAGTCTCAAGTAAGAGCACGTCACAACATGACACTTAACACTACTCATTATTTTAAATTACTAAACAAATTTTTCTATAATGTTTTATTTACAAGCTTGATATATTTTAATCTTAGCTGAAAATACATTTTAAAGTAATTAGCTGTTAATTAGGGTGTATCAACAAAAGTAAACCCACAGCCTGAGTTACATACTAACACACACTAATTTGCCGACTTGTCAAATAACACGCCGATACCTACAAGTCCAAAAACTAAATAAGAGCAAGCAATAATCTTCGGAAAGTGAAATTTCTTAGATGAGCACTTTATTTGGCAAATTAGTGTGTGGCAAAAATGATTTAAGTTTTCTACTTATTTTTCAGTTGGTAGCGTTGTCCCCCGTTTATCTGATTTTTTAAATTTAAAATGGTCTCATTCTTTTGTTGCTATGGTTTCAGTGAAATAAAAAAATATTGTTTTAAAAATGTTTCTGTAGCTTTCACAGCCAAGTAAAAAACAGCCAAGGAAAATCGTTTTTCGATGCATTGGAAACCATCGGAAACTTTAGATGTTTGAGCGATGAGTGCAAAAATACTTTTATTTTTTTTTGGATGCAAAATCACAAATGATGGGAATAGCAAACTAATCTTATATTTCTAAGAAGATGGTCATACCTCATGACATACTAATTGTTGTGCTCTTTTTGTGAAAGAAGCAACAGTATAAAAGCGACACAACAAAACACTTAGTCTTTTTAAATCAATTCGCATTTAGCGCTGCTATTGACTCAACAGACGACATTTTAATTCAATGATTAGATACAAATTATACTGTTACAGCAGACACAAATAATGACTATACCATTTTGCAACTGTGTTTGTTTTTTTGATACGTATGGAGTATTCAAAAAGTGGTGCTGTAGGAAAAATGTGACGTCGGTTACCGAAAAGGTAATGCTTGCTTATATGCTGGAAAGAACGCAACAACTAAAATCACCGACAAGTTTATGGTGCGAATACTCCATGCTTAAATCCACCATTAAGTGCAAGGAGAATATTGACATCTCTAAATTTTTACAACTGATAGGCTTTCTTAAAAATAGAAACAAATGCTATATACCGAAGAAGTCGCAGGTATTGGAAAGAGAAAATATCTAGCACAAGCACAAGCAGAAGATGTAACGTATCTTCTAATTAAGGTAACCCCATTTTTGAGCCTTCATTTTTGTTTTCAAAATTATTATTTTCCAAGAAATTTAATATTAAGTTCCGTCGTCAAGAACAATAATATAAACTTGTCAACTTACATGATATGTTGCTACGAATGTAGAACCGACTTACATGATTGGCAGCGGGAAAAATAAATAAAGTCATCTTTCACTATTAGAATAATACTTTGTTGGAACATTTGTGTTTTTATATGCATTTAACCTTTATTTGAAAGTATAACAATTTTTTTTTGTATTACAGAGATTTCAAAATGTGAAAACTTGTGCTTTAGCTGATTTATTACTACGTAGTTTATTACTTACACATTTATCAGAAATATATTATTATGGACAAAACATGTTTACACACTATTATTTTTTTCCTTATCTGAAGACAAGTTTTGCATAGTACTGATGATGGCATGAAACTGCATAGTAGTAAGTTAGCTACGGCATGATTTTTACATATCGATCGAAAAATTATTATTTTGAATACTCTATGTTAAAAAAGTTGTTTTTGATAGTTATTTTTAACTTTGTCGATTGTAAACCGCATATTTACGCCGTGTCAACTGCTATGGTATCTAAATGTTTCCATATGATAAGCTCCCATCTGTCACTTTGACTCACTGGCGTGTTGTAAAATTCCATGAAAATTATCTGCTTTTAGAGACTTTCAAAAAAAGTGTTGTTTGGTCATAAATATAGTTCGTTTATATCAGGACATATTACCGCACTTGATAAGACCCATAGATTTCAAAATTAAAGGCAATTTAATATTTTTGGTGCAACATTTCCTAAAAAGTTGCGCCTACGCCATCAGCGCCATTTTGTGATGTAGTACTTAACTAACCATTGATTGAACTTTAAACTACAGACTAATTGCACTTAAGCTGTCAACCTCAAGTTAATTCAAATATTGAAATTTTTAAAACAGACAAAATTGAGTCCTCGGCTAAAAAGTTGAAAACATTATTTGTTATTTTACAGCCCGCGGTTTTATTGAAGCAGTACGATGCGCTGTAAAATGAAACTTACCGCACTAATAACGTAAATAACTGTTACATCAGAGTGCGGAAAACTGTGATTTTACAGCGTGACAGTGTTGCTTGAGCCATGAGCCCTACGGGCTAGTTTTCTCATTAGCTGGAACGCTGTAAAATGATTTTTCCGGCAAAATTTGTATACATTTTTTTGGTCAACAATAATAATTTTGGCCGACATTGACAAAAATGACAGTTTGGTTTGTTACACAGATTGAGAGAACAGATAGCGCCTTATAAATTTATTTAAAGAAATAAATACATTAAAATTTACTATACGTATTACAAAGTGCAAAACAGTGTGAAGTGTAATTTTTTAACTTAAACTACATTGTGCAACACATTGTGCAATTTAATTTATTTTTTGAAGCGTTTTAAAACGAGATAATTTACTGGTTGTTTTGCAACACTGTAGCATATACTTTACCGCATTCTGTTCAAAGATCCACTTTCTATTGACATAATATACGCGACTTTCGTTAATGCCAATTTTACACTTCAGGAAGTCAAAAAAATAGTTTTAGCACTTTTACCAAGAAGCAAAATGCGTTGATCTGCATCTTGCGGAAAAGACCGTGTCAAAGTGTTTGATAAAGTTGTCGACGTTTTGCACTCTATCTGTGGAGGCGTCACCAGGACAAGAAATAGGGGTGAAAATAAGTAGGGTAACTTGACGTGTCAACCACGATAGAGGCAAAACTTATTCTTATTTATTATGTTAACGTTTCTCAATAATATTTGATTGTCTGTGCAAAATTTTAGACTTTTATATATATTTTTTACTTTAAATAACTAGAAGATAACCTAGCGGGAAAACATTAGGCACTTTGTATATGTATAAAGCTATAGATGCAATAAACACCTGCTAAATGTTAAAATTATAAGTATTGGTAATTAAGTACTTTTTGAGTTAAAGATGTAGTATACTCCAGATATTTTAAGGAAATTATTTCTACTGAGAAATAATCAAATTATGTATTATATTGTATGTGACACAACATTTGAAGAGCCATCAAAGTAAGCGCA
This sequence comes from Lagria hirta, assembly GCA_947359425.1. Classification (NCBI taxonomy): domain Eukaryota; kingdom Metazoa; phylum Arthropoda; class Insecta; order Coleoptera; family Tenebrionidae; genus Lagria; species Lagria hirta. The sequence goes on along the minus strand of OX375797.1, from coordinate 7,523,238 downwards.
TATTGCTTATAATGGACACTTATCAGATTTTTACAAATCTCGTTCATTTTTAGGAATACTTGCCCAGTACTTCCAGTGTCTATTTTATTTACAGTTTACATTTACAACTACTTATCTTTTCTATTGAAAGCTTAAACGCCTGCAATCGGCTTAATTTTATGACTAGCTAAATATACTTGACTCGTACTATAATTTTTTCATTGGAATTTTGAAGGTTTAAGTCAAACATGTCTACCATACTTAGTGTGTGTTGTAACTGATAATGAAGTAATTTAAACTTTTTATTTACTTTTTAATGTAATTATTTTAAATACCGACGCAACATTTTAGTTTAAATATTTATTTTATGTTTAAAAAAAAATAATATAAAATTAAGTTTGTAAAAGTTATTACTAAGCTCTTAACTCTATTGGGTAAAACGTAGTGATAAAAATAACCTTCTAACAGAAAACAAAACTCTACTATACCTTTTTTTGGGTTTCTTTGGTCCCAAATAATCGAAATTAGAACAACATAACGACGGTCGATAACGATCGTATGTTTCCATTGAAAACCATCGGAGCCAATAAAACGTGATGCTTCCTCGGGCGAAACGAAAATCATCAAAAAATTCTCGGATCGCGAAATCATGGCAAAGCAAAAAATATAATGTCACTTCTATTTTTATAACTTTATATATTAAATGAATCCCCAAGAGGTGCTTCAGAAATTAGGTATATTAGCCTAGAAAATTGAAATCTAGTTTAAAGTTTAATAAATTTTAGAGAGCTCTAGAGATTACATCATTATAAAAGTTTCAATTTAATTAAAATTAATTTTAGTTTTGCATACAATTAGGTACTGGCTTAAAATTAACATAAATATACGCATCCCTCGCTAATAACTAATGAAAACATTTTTAAATGGAGGAAGCCCGTTTATTTTAATAAAACGTGCGGTAGGAAAAACACTTTTTTTTAGTTTAAATGGGGCTTCTCCCTCGCAGCAAAAGTGACTCTGAAGTAAATTGTGTATATTTTTCCAACGTCGTTGGTCATTTGTAACAACAAATAAATGAGCTTTTTTATTAGAGGAGAAAGAATATGACGAACGACATTTTGATGTTTCAAAGTGTCTCCACAGACTGTCTAGCGACGCTGCTACAATAAGATTTGGTATAGCTAAGCTTTAATTTATTTAAATAAACTACATATTTAAATAACCAATTAGTTATTGTTTTTTTAATTAATAATACATTAGCCACCAGTTGCAAAAAGCCGACTAAAAAGCAGTTGTCAGCTTAGTACAACAGCGCAAAGTAACTTAAACGCCATATACTTAATTAAGTGAGTGGTAATAACAAGTTACGATTTAAGGTAATCCTAAGATTGTCCTTATTTGTAATTGTGCCACATTGAGTATAAAGGTGACCTCTTAGATTAAGGCAAGAATAGTATATAAAATGTTTTATGTTGCCGAGCAATAAAACTTGGAATAGCAAAGTTAAGTTGTCACAAAAGATCAGGACTGTCAATTTTACTCTATCTATCTACAAATGTTATTCTAGCATCAATCCGACGAAAATTTAAAACAACAACATTCAACTTTTTAAACAAATTTAAATGAGGTCTGTCTTTAACTGGATATACAGGATGTTCTATATAACAGTCCCCAAGCAAAATATCTCAGTAAATAAATGTTGTCTGAAAAAATTCTAAAACACGGCAATTTGGTTTTTGAAGGAGACGTATGATGTGGGAGGTTTTCAAAATCTGATGTTTTTTACTTGCTGAGGCGTCTTATTGAAATGGCCATGCAATTCGCTTTCTGGTGCTATTTTTTACGTTTTGCTGATAAAACACAAAATATCATGTTGCGATAGTTTTTGCTTACTCTTATCTTGGTTTTCTCTATTACCTGTTTAGTTAATTAGCACAGATTAGTATTATTCAGTTTTGACCAACATGTATATCATTGCAGAAAGAGTTGTGTTAATAATGCTGTGTGTCAAACACGGAAATTGTGCCAGAAAAGCGGCTGCAGTATTTAATGAGAACCATCAAGACAAAAATTGAGACTACAGTTACGTGTCAAAAACTAGTGAAAAAATCGAAAACATGATAGAGCAGCAAAGGTTGCCACTGGAGAAACCAAATTGGGGACGGTGGCTGTAAATCCTCAAAAGTCCACACGTAGTTTGGGAAGGGAAACAGTGATTTGCAAGTCAACTATTCACAGAATACTTAAAAGGCATACATTTTATAGATACAAAAGGCAGGATCTTAACAAAGATGATTGCAATAGAAGAATACAGGTTGCGGAAGACATGTCCCAAAAGCTGATAGACAATCGTAACCTTCTGTATAACAATTGGTTTAGTGATGAATGTGAACATTTTATTTAAACGGCAACGTCAATAAGTATAATCCGTTTTTAGTGTGATACTAATCCGCATGTGCATCCACAAACGCATACTTAATATCCACAGTATCCTAGAAAACCACATTATTGGACCTCTGTTTTTGGAAACTTTAACCGGCGAAAAGTATTTTGAACTCTTAGAAAGTCACATCAATCTATTGATTACTAACATAGTAGAAAATGACGACAATATTAATGAAATTTTTTTGACAAAATGGCGCTTTACCGGGTTTTGCTAGATCAGTGCGTTATTTTTTGAAAAAACGGTTTTTTGGACGTTGGATTGGGTAACGTAGTTAAGTGGCCCGCTTGTTCTTCTGATTTAACACTCCTAGATTTTTTTATGGGGGTATCTTAAGCCTAAAACTTATACATTGCAGCTACAAGCTCCAAGAAATAACACCTGTGATGTTGGACAATGTTAAGCTTGGTTTTCACAATAAACTTTATTATGTGTATGGAGGTATATGGAGGACACTTTCAACAATTATTGTTATTTACCAAGAGCTATAATACAATTTGTCAAATATGATTGATTTTTAAATTTTTTTCTACAAAATAGTTCCTATCATCTATTTCAGTAATGCTACCAAACAATCTTTTTGGTATTAATAGAGTCACGCGTCTTAAGACTGTTTTTAACAAATAAAATTTTCGTTCATAGAATCAGAATCAGACTATTGGCCGTCACGGATATATAAAAATTACTATTTAAAAAATACAGTTTAATAGTTAAAAATTCTATACGTTAAAAGTTTAATATAACCTTTGGCATCAGTTTGTCTACTTTTTAAGCTACGCTACTGAAAAATCGATCGCTTAATTTTGTCGATGATAGTTTTGTCATCAGAGCAGACGTTAATGCATTGTTGATGCAAGACATAAATGCAGTTTTTATATCTTCTGCTTATAGAACCGGTCAGTTTGATTTTCTTATATTCACTACATTACTTATTACAATTTGTTGACGGAGTAACTCGTTCACTTGGTGTGATCCACAAAACTGATTTCAAACTTTTTCATTTTATCAGTTCTTCTTAAAATTAGCAAAAATAATTTTCAATATTTATTGTTTACTAATAAATTAAAAGTGTTGAAAGTAAGTCTATCTTATCTGTCAAAATATGTAGAAACACACAAAATATAAAAATAATAACATTATTTTTTGAATACTTGTACATATTTAAGACCGCTACACATTGAGTGAGTTGATTTTGTTAAATTTATTATAATTAGCGCATGATGACAAAAAAACTTGTCTATAAGATCAAAATATGTTCAGATTTTACCGAAATGAAGTTCAAAAACAAATAAGCTAATTTAATTAACGATTTAATTAATAAAATAAAAAAAATGCAATTATTTACTCCATGTTTTGCAACAATTTAAAAACTGGGAGTTATTTTGCATGTTACAATAATATAATCTGTTATCAATAAAAGTCATGAAAAAACAAAAAAAAAATACTTAGTTACAAAATTTTGGAACAATTGTCTAAAATGATGTCTTTCGGTACACCACATTCTTAACAACACCCTAGGTATAAAAATTCATGGATGTCAAATCTGGTGACCTGGCTGGTCACGGCACCGGTCTACCACTGTCAACATTGTCAAAGATGTTGCGAGCAACTACAGCGTAATGTGGAGAAGCTCTATCTTGTTGTATCCAAATATCTTGAATAATATTTAATGGAACATTTTCCAGTAAATTATCTAAATAGTTTTTGAAGAAATTTGCATAAATTGCGCCATTGGAATGATTGGGCTTATTAAACAATTAATAATTATTCTCCCTCTTCCCCTCTCAAACATTCATAGGCCATGGGTTCTGGATTGGTTTTTCATGCATCTAGTGAGGATTCACTGGTGGTTAATAATGTATATTGTGTCGATTGACATGTCCACTGCTTCTAAAAGAATAAACAACATTTGTCTGAAGAAATGTTTATTTTCTACTAGATTTCCTAGCTCCTACTGACAAAATGAGACACAATTTGCAAAATATTTGCTGTGAAGTTCCAGATGGAACTTCATCTAATACAGAAGATAATGGTGATAATTGCTATTGATTAAGATAAAATTGGTGAAAGTTTTCTAAGTACGGTTCTCTGGCACTTTTAGTAAGCTCAAATTGGATAAGAACCCAAAGATGCGTCAGAAATACTATCCCTCATAAAGCTTACAGACTGCTTGCAGTTGGGACAGAATCATTAAAAAGTCAAGTACCATAAATTTTACTAAAGAAGCTAATATCTAATTAGTAATTTCCATTAGAAGCACGTTGGTTTCTAATATTTTTGAGAACACGGTACAATTTACTACAAACATTCTAATTACATATTAGGAAAATATGTGTTCAGTTGCTAGATATTATCACCAAAATTTAAGTAAATTCTGAGTACTTTTTATTGTTGATACAATTTAAACGCTTTTTCCACTAATTAAAGTTCAAATTTAATTCTGTAACAAAATAAACGTACCCACTCTTACTACGATTGTAGCGGCTTACGAGCTTTAATAGTAGCTGCCACTGGATTGATATAGACAGTTTTATTTTACTGCATAGCACTACATTTATAATTTTTTATTTTTATATTTTGGGTATGAGTTTATATTTTTTGAAAGCTTCGCACAACATTCATTTATTTATTAGCTGATTTAAATAAAACGTATCTTATACTGAATGTTTCCAGTTTGAGGATTTTAAGGTGTCTAGATTTTTCAAACTTTAGTATTGGTACGTTATTACCTCTTTTTTTATACGCGTATTTTTAATATATATTTTATAGAATTTGGTTACTTTGGCACAATTCTTTTTATTGAAAAGCAAACTTGTTTTTGAATAAAAATGATAATATAATAAGTTCGTATTACTTAGATAAATTCGATATTATTGAGATAATATTTTATATAATCAGATAAGTACTTAAATTTCAATAGTTTAATGACCAACTACCTATCGACTTTAATTATGGGCATGTCAAATAGTACAGGCTATATCTACTGAAGGGTAAAGTTAGGCACTTGCGTGAGTTATAAGTCAATTGATTAATGGTGTTGTAAACACTTTCAACAGAATTGCGTTTAGGCAAAACGTACGTTTTAGAGCAATTGGAATTTTATTCAATTGTAAATGATTTTTCGCACAAAACTTTTAATGCAAAACTTTTTTTAAAAATTTGATACTGGAGAAAAATGATTTATTACCTGCCGCTTAGTTGAACAGGACGTCTATTGCCTTTTACACAAAGGACTATTTTTATTAGGGCCATTAAATCTTATAGCTTTTGGAAAAATATAAAACTGTTATTCTTGATTCAAATAGACAGAGAAATATTTAAATGTTGAAGACATATTAAACTGTTGAATCACTTTAAATGAAATATTTTTCTGCTGTAAATGAAAAAAATTCAGATTATTAATTTCAAACAACTATAATTAACTTGAAAGCTATGAATATACAACGCTCCCAACAGAAGTGACAATATAAAACAGAACTTAGCGAAGCATATCATAAAAGATAATAATGTGCAGATCACAAAATGTGTATTATCCTCTAGAATTCAATGAAAAATTTAATTCTCCTGTCCGATTTTTACGTCATCATAAACAAAGCTATCAGCTCTAGCTGACATATTTGTGCATTCGATGTAAATATGAACAGTATATCATCTATGGAAAATTGTAAAATGCTGTTATTTTGTGAAAGCATATATCTCACCTGAATCAAAAACAAGAAAAGTGAAAAACATTGTCTAGTTTTGAATGTAAATCAATTGTATCCCGGCAAACGACGCTTTATTTGTTGCAATTCGCTTACATCGAGAGGAACATTTGCAAAAAATAACAATCCGTGATCGATAAATTTGAATTTTATTTAGTAAAACATACGGAACAACAAGAACTTTATAAATTTAAAATTAAATAAACAATGTTCCAATCAATCGCGTATATTGCCGTTCATCATTTATTGATCATCATGGGGCTTAGTCCCAGAAGAGAAAATATTTTGATTAAATCGCAAAAAATAACAAGTGTATTAGAGCCACTGCTTTTAAAAATAAATATACTTAAATGGAAATATTTTTTGATAAAATACAGCTTTGTTTTGAAACAAATTCTTTAAACATTTACTAAATTATTTAATAGAGTAGACTAAAGCAATACTACATATAACAAAAGAGTTTAAACTGATTGAAACAAATTTTCTAAATTTATCTAAATCAAACATAATTCTTAGACAAGGTTGAACAAACCTCCTATCAGTTTTCTAGCTTTTTTACAAGTAGAAATTCTTTTACAATAAAAGCAACAAAAATTCTTTTTTTTAAACCCAATTCCAATTATAGCTTTGTTTAGTTTAAGCACTTTTACTGCGTAAGAGGCCAACTCGACTGTGATTTGAATTTGAGAATATTTTTTCGCACTGTCTAAAAGCCTTCTTTATTTTGTTCACACATTTATAAAAATTTCATAAACTTACAGCTTCTGCCGCATTCAATTTATTGTTTTTTGAAGGGATGCTTTGCACATTGAAAGTTATTGATCTGGAATATAAATCTTATATTATTTGTTATTATACTGACATTTGTTAAGAAAACGCAAACAAAAGACGTACTAAAGTAAAGTCAATGTATTATGTTTACAGCTTAAACCTACTTGAAAATATTTGATTGTCATATCTTATTATCAGTCGCTGTGTCTGCGTTATTTTGATTTATCATTTATGTAGTAGTAGTTGTGAAGACTGTGTTGTTATGCCAGAAAATGTACAGTTATTAGTCTTGGCACATTATTAAAAGTGTCTCAATACTCCAACTATGTTTAGTTTTTAGAAGTTTCAGCACCAAACAGTGCGAGAATAGAAAAGAAGCGTTTCTTACATTAAACTAATTAAGCTGATTGCTGAAGTTCTTATAATATACTAGAACAATTCTCTAAAATTTTATTTGTAAACTTACGTAAATGTTTTATTATTTAGGAAACTTTGATTAAATAAAAATAAAAAAAAATATGTAACATAAATCTGTATTTTTGCAAGAAGTGAGTTATCAAAAAAGTAAACGTAAACATTTCTATGATTATTTTGATTGCTTTAAAAACATTTTTTTAACGTGGCTATAGCTACTAATAATTTTTTTGTTTTAACTGTTTTGTCAGTCTTTCAATATGTTTGTCAATTGAACATAAATTCCTTGTTTACAGGACAGGAAAATTAAAATTTTTTGAAAATGTTTATAAATATAGAGAAATGAACAAGTATTATGAGTTTTTGACAAAAAAAGTGTGTCCTAGCGCTGTATAGATCTTCACTAGGCATCTTTGATGTTTCTTGTAATTTGTCGGATTGTTTAAATTTTTTATTTACTAGCCTCTAAGGTTGAGTATCTAAGGATTTGGTGCTGGGATCCCTTATCTTTATTCTGTTTGTTAATGATCTACAATATAACAGCAGTCAAGGTAAATCTATTGTATTTGCTGCTGACACGACGATTGCGGTACCGAACCCTGAACGGTTTTGGAAATTTGTTAATGCTGTTGGAAAGGAATTTAGTTTATGATTTTTTACTACTAAGAACAGTAGCTACCAAAGCAGTCACATTAATAGCTCGTTAAGTTGTCAAAGTAGTTTAATTTTGTTATTAATTGGTTTTTATTTTTTAATCACGTAGGCTCTAAAAATTTTCAAAAACTGAATAGTGCGTTGTATTCTTTGCAAAGAGGCCCTTCAAATAAAATTCCATTTGAAAAAAAAAGTTTGTGGTGGTTGGGCGCTTAGGGAAGCAGTAAAACAAAAACCGTATATGTCGCAATATGAATTTGGGGGATTTTTGCAAAAATTGCTTATTTCCAAGTTTTTTTTATTTTTTTTCCAAGGAATTTTATTCCAGTTAAAGTTTCCACACAGTATAGTGTAATGAAATTCAAATGTAACTCCGCTTCACATGAACATCCCACAAGAAATGAAAGCTTGTTTAGGATGGCTTTTCAAAGCATTTGCAGTCTGCACACCTAGCAGCAATTATTTTGACAATTTAATAAATTAAAAACAATTACTTTCCGGGCAATTTCTTTGCCAGACATGTGGTTTTATCAGTTTTATTGTCTTTCAGTTTATAGTGCAAAATTGTTCTGAACTGAAAAGAATGGGTGTGACAAGATAACACATCCAGACGAACGCTATAGAGTTATATCTGTTTTGTGATCGTTGGTTTTTGTCAGTTACATAGCAACTCCGGCCAAATGATTTATGTTTTGTTTGATGTTAAAATTCGCGTAATAGTTGTTGAATAAATAAATAATAATATACTTAACCAGTGGCAATTTTTTTAACTCAACTTTGAAATGAACATTTGTGTTTACGTTTTAAGTTGTCTCTATGATATAACAATCTTCATTTAACTTATTGTTTTAGAGAAACAAGGCAACAATATACGAAACTTTTCAGCTATAAATCCATTTCCATTGTCTAAAACTTGAACATAAGCCAACATGCCAAACACACACTTTGATGTTCAAATAAAGCAGACTTGGTTAGAAAGTACAGCCAAAGACTAACATGAGTTTCCATTTGCAAGGGAGTAAGTGAGTCTCGGTATTAAATTTTCAAGTGCAGATTTTATTGCTTCAACTCTAAAAGCTCAGGGAGATCAAATTATTCGCGATATTCTCGTTTAGACGATATTGTTTTTCTATTATTGAATACGAAAGCAATATCATCAAGAATTGATTGCACTATAGTTCAATTGCGGTTGCAAATTGACTTAATCTGCGATAAAACAAAATTTATTGGATTTAAACGAAATAAAACCTACAACTCTAAACCTTTTATGTGGTTTGTTATTAGCGATCAGTTGAAAACGTTGTTCGTTATAAAAGATAATTACGGCTATAAATACAAAATTATAAATGCAATAAGATAAAATTAACTCAATTTCTGTTTAACTAGATTTCACTTGTATTTGTGTACTACAAATAAAACATTTTACACCACAAAGAGCTCGAAGCAGTTTGCATTTGCACAATGCAAAGGCAATTGTGAGACACAAACTACCTCCAAGAAATAAAGCTCGTTTACGAATTGTAAAGTTCACAAACGTATGCTAACAAAGATGATCGGAATTCTCCCTTGCGGAAAGTTGCAAAGAAAGTTTTTAAGTTTTGCGTTAGTGAAAAGCAGGTTAGCAAATTATTTTTAAGTGTTTACCACGGCAAGAGTGAGTTGATAATTAGGAAAGATTTATTCGTTTCTGAAGCAAACACCTAGCAAAACTTTAAGTCAAAATTCCTAAAACTTTTTAAATAAATAAGCTGATTTATATTTTGGGTTTATAAATATTAAATCAAGTTGTAAAAGTTTTTGAGCAAACAATTATGAACAAGCATTTTACTTAAAAATTTAATTTCGTGTTTTTGATTTTTGATTTCTGACAAAGTTTCTAAAAAAAATTTATTATTTTAGAAGCTATACTAAATAATTACAAAAGTTTGTATGAATGTAACATACAAAAAACATAACCCAAATTTGCTTCAAAACTTTTTGTGTTTTTTGACATTTTAATAATTTTGTAGATGAAATGCTGTAGGTATTTATTACAGACTTGTAATGCTAAAATTTTTTTAGTACAATAATATGGTTAATTCATAGATTGAAAAGAGCAGAATAGAAAGAAACAGTGTCTATTACTGCGCAGTTAAAAAACAGTAGTTTTTGTTTTCTCACTTTTAGTTTCAATTTGTGTACCATTTCCAGTCTGAAAATTATTCACAATATTTTGTAACTTTGTTGGCAATAATAAAGAACGAATATATGAAATTAAATGTCATAATCGGTTCAAATTGTCATAATCTTTGCTTATTTATTTATCTTAAAACAGTTTTTTTAAAAATTAAAACGGTTTTTTTATACAAAGTAGTACACATCTTTTTTTTTTAAATAATGGCTACCATTTAAAAAAATGGTTTTGTTAGGGTTTAAAACTTTTATGCTTATTTTATCTACACCGGTTGCAAAATCCATTTAAATTTTTAAAACGAAATAGAAACTAGATGGCAAATTGTTGATTAATTTTTAAACTTGGTAATATATTTGTAGAATTCTGTCTTGTGCATTTTTTTTGCTGTATCTGCTCAAATAATATTTGAAATCGGTGTTGCGACAAATAGCACAAGATTTGAACTCATCTCTTGTAATTATCTACACCACTGTTTTTTTCTAATCGTAGAATATATACTGTGCTACATTATCTTAGTTATTTTTGTTGTTTATTGTACCATCTATTTTTGATATTTATTTTGGATTCTAAACATTTCTGAAGGCCCAATTATGCGGCTATGAGGTGTCCTACTAAACCAAGTGTTTAACTAATCCACCGAGAGACCTTGGTGAATCAGTTGACCAAACGAAAGTACGTTGAAGACTGGTTTGACAAAGTTGGATTCGATTCCCACCTAGGCAAGGATCGTGTTCGGCTTATGGGTGTGTGTGTATGTTTTTGAATGTAGAGAGTACAATAGAACCGTAAAGGGCCGCAGTATATATCCCCAAGTAATATCTGCCTATTATGCCTTTCTTTGGTGTTCAAAACTTATAAAATCTATTTGCAGAATGTTTAGATTCTGGTAAAAATATAAATTGCAACAAAATCGCGTACGCACATTAAGGGCGATGATTTGTGAAGACGCGTGCCAAGCTTGCCCTTTTTGTAGATATCAAAGCCGGAATATTTTGTAGTAGTGTATGCAACGTTAGTTTGCATTCTAAGTGTTCTGGCCTAAAAAATTTGGGTGCAAAGATCTTTAAGAAGGAAGGAAACTGCTTTAGTTTTACAATGATTGCAGAATTGTTGAAACCAACGCCTGCTCACTGCTTGTGTCATTAAAATTAGCAATTGTAAACTACCAAGATCAAATTATTAATCAAAGCGCTACAATAAAGGGTTAAAATGATTTTTTGTGTCTTGCGCCTGCAAAACATAACTTTCAACGTGTCCTAAGCGGCCTAAAACGCCGACTTGCCAGCCTAGGCTAGAAAATGATTACTATGACATTTGCTGTCATTGTCAGACATTTAGCAATGACAACTAACGATTTGTATTGTATAATGTTACAATTAATGTATAGCCCCTCAAAGTTCCTAAGCCGTAATGTGTGCTGGAGTATCGATTTCCGAAAACAGCAATTTCCCTTTTTAAGAAAGCAAATAGGTAATTTTTGAAATGTCAAAGCAATTATTTTTTTTTTTAATAAACAGGACGTCTGGATTTTTTACTTAGCGTTGCCATAACAGGGACAAAAATTTTTTTAATATAATTTTTTTTAAATTTTTTAAAATAAAAAATCGGCAGCGGTACAAAAAATTTTGTGAATCACACCTCTGAAAACGCTTTTGCAAGGGTTCGTAGTTTGTAAAATCACTCGTCTTGCAAAATGCCTGTTTCCGGCCGGCCTTGTGATTCAAATAACTATTATTATGGCAATGAAAATCTAATTGTCAGAGGTAAAAAACAAGCTTCTTATCAACACTATGCTGTAATAAAATCATCACGACCTCAAACAGCAATCCAACGATGACCACAAATCAATAACTAATAAGAATTCTCAAAGTTTAACATTAAATGCAGTACCTTCAATAAACATACGAGATAATAATGCCAAACTCGATTCTTTAAAAAAACAGCCTTAGAGGAAACATCATTATTAGATAAAAGCTCACCAGATCGTGATGAAAGCTGGAAAACCGTCTCTTACAAATCAAAAACCTACATTTTGTTAAAAATAGAATATTTTTCATTCCCATGTACGGAACTGGAAAAAAGTCTATCTTCAATTCAGAGAAATGGCCTGAGTCCAGTATGCTTACAATGTCTTACAAACAAACTTGTTGAATTAACCGCTTTCTTTAAAATATTATGAACCTCTAGGAATAATCTGCTTGAATGAGCATCGGTTATCTTTATAAACTACAATCTATATACATTGAGAAATACGTGGCGGTGGCAAATTTGTCTCAAACATGTCAACAAAAGAGTGAATTTCAAGAATTTCATTCTCTTAGACCAAATTTTTTCTGCCACATACATAACGTGTACTTAAAATTCTTTGTTATCCACGAATTTGTTTTACGCTTTTACGTAATATTTACTCTGCTAAATATAGACTATATATAGTCTTGCTAAATATAAGCCAATTACGCAACAAAGCACGTTTAACCTCTACAATCATCTGCAACTTACACCATAGAACTTTTTTGATATTTTTTCTGCTGATTGCAATACAGCAGCAAAGCAATTTGTTGAAATCATATCAACCGGCGTCAATTTTCAAAAAACAAAATCCACTACATCCAAAAGCCGACATTGTTTTTGGTACAATGGAAACTCTTGCTTCAATGCGCAAAACACTTTTTTTCTATTATGATTTTTTAAGCGCAAACTCATAACCAATTCAAAATATAAAAAACTACTGCAGTCAATATATACTTATCTGAATTCTTTTCTGAACATCAACAGTATGTTTGTCATCAAAACAATCAATTAGATTTAAATAAATTAACCTATGGAGTCACACAAGGCTCTGCTTTACGACCACTTTTCTTCCTAATGTATGTTAACGATCTACCAATAGCCTATAGTAAAATGATTGTCTTTTTGTAGACGATGCTACAGTTATTAATAAAAATGACTATTTATCGGCTTCAAGATTACAAGACATTATAGCACGTCACGGCATCACCGGTTGGGTTACTAGCAACAATCTTACGATAAATCTCAATATAACTCAAAATATCTTTTCCCCCTAGAGACATTTAAATGTTGAAAAGTTTTCTTTTGTTTTTAAGTTAATCGACATTTTGTGGTCTATTCTTTTTTTATCTTTTACTCTATCTACTATTGGGACGTATACAGTGAGATTATTGTTTTACTGAACATAACGTTATAAAACGCATGTTCAGTTTTAAAAAAACCAAGTCAATACATTGTCGCTAGGTAAGGCTGCTTTCCAGCCAACTGGAAAGACCGTGCCATTTCAAAAACTGTCAAGATGAAGCTAGTTCAGTCGCTGATTTTCTCTATCTCTCGATACGCGGCAGAAACGTGGACAATTAAAGCGGCAGATCGAAGACGTATCGACGCGTTCGAGATGTGGTGCTGGAGACGCATGCTCCGAATTCCGTGGACAGCACGCAGAACTAATGACTCGATTCTCAGAGAGTTGAAAATCCAGAATAGACTCTCGTCGGTTTGTCTTGCAAACATTTTGAAGTTCTTCGGTCACGTCTCACGAAAGGATAATCTGGAGAGACTAATAGTTTCTGGCAACGTAGAGGGACGAAGATCAAGAGGGCGTTCTCCTACCCGATGGACCGACCAGATCCAAAGGGCCACCGGTACCTCATTTTATGGGTCCATAAATAAAGCCCAAAATCGAAGTCAATGGCGGGCACTGACAATGCAGGTTGCTAATGATCACGATTCTCAGCAATGAGAGAACGACTGAAGAGAGAGAGGCAACCAAATTAACAAATGTTTTATTTTGACACTTGACAGAACAGCTGAACTCTGAAATTTTATTTTATTCATAGATAAGGAAGGTTATGTTATCTCTTAATAACAAGTTTAAAAAGAAACTTAAATGCCGCCAAGTTTTTAGAACTATTGCAAAGACACATAATGCGACGACTAAAAGACTTGAATCTTGAGAACGCATGGTTTCAAATGGACGGCGCTTCACCACATTTCACGGGCCCTATTACACGTTTCCTGACTGAAAACTTCCAGGATCGCTGGATTGGACGGTTTGGACCAATAGCTTGGCCACCTCGGTTACCAGATTTATCACCAAACGATTTCTTTCTTTGGAGTTATCTCCAATCTAAAGTCTACAACAGTACCGTAATAGAGAGTACAGAAGAACTAAAGAATAAAAGAGTCACCGCCTGCAACGAAATAAATCCAGTTTTTTTACAAAATACTGTACAAGCATTTCATTGCTTGGAACAAGAAGGTGGTCACTTTGAACATTTATTAAACTAATTTGATTAAAAGTTTCTTTTTAAACTTGTTATTAAGAGGTAACATAACCTTCCTTATGAATAAAATAAAATTTTAGAGTTCAGCTGTTCTGTCAAGTGTCAAAATAAAACATTTGTTAATTTAGTTGCCTACCTAGCGACAATGTATTGACATGGTTTTTTTAAAACTGAACATACGATTTATAACGTTATGTTCAGTAAATCAAAAATCTCGCTGTATATATATATGTATATAATATATAGATATATACATATATATTTGTATGTATGTAACATCAATAAAGCAATATCACTATCAATATAATTTGAATACTGTTAGGTTCAATTTTAAAATATGTTTTAACTTCATCATTATTGGTAGCATCTATGTATCATTGTGATTAACACCTTAGTTACTTTTTTTTTATGTGATGTCCTGTAGGTTTCTGAAAAATTGGTTACCAAGCTTTTGTATTCAATGCATTACTTCTTGTTTTGTTTTTTAAACTTGTTGTAGCAATTTTACTCACACTGCTGTCATTGCATGTATATTGTGAACGAAATAATCTTAACGAGATAACTTTTAGATCTGATTAGTGTAGATAAACTGACGCTTCTATAAGTAAAATTATTTCTTATACTTGCAAAACGTTTTTATATATTTTATTGCAAAAATCAGCACAATGGTTAGCTTTTTTTGAAATTTTATTAACTGGTTGTCACCGTTTAGCAAAATCATCTCAATATTTAAAATCATCTCATAGAATGTTTTTTTTATTAAAAATTAGTAAAATACAGTCGGGCATAGACATAAAATTTATTTCTCAATTTTTTTAAAGTTTAATAACGATTTTATTACAATTATTATTTTTTAAACGATACCTATTAAACTTATTGTTGGCAGGACATTATTGGAACTAAATTTTCCAATTCAGTACATTTATTTTATGCGACACTTTTGAACTACCTAAAACAAATTCGTAGAAAAGTGATTTGATTCAAAATTATAATCTACCACACCAAAGTTATATTGAATTACCTTCCAATTCTCAAGCGTTCACTCGAAATTGAATTCGACGGAGAGAACTCGGCGACATAACGTAATGACAGTCCAATCAGAAAATTCAATAGCAATAGCATAAATTTAGCTAAAATAGCAATGGGAGCAATGATTAATAGCAAAGAGAGACCACAGATTCTTGTTTCTGTTTTAGTAATTAAAACAAATGGCTGCATCGCGGGGACAGTTCGTTGTCGCTCCGGGACCAGAGAGACCGGAACCCGGAAAGGCTGCTCTGAATCGGGATATTCGGATTAATGTTGCTCATATATGTAACTGCTTTGCAATTACAACTTTGGAGTGAATTGCTTGCGGACGAGATCCTTTGCAAATTAGTGGTGTGATACCAAATTCTAAACTTATTTTGTTAAGATATCTAAATCGTATAAAGTCTAATTTTTTTTTTATAAACAATTGTCAAAGAGTTTTAATGTTGGTAACGCCATTTAAATGTGAATGTCAAAAGCGTGATTTCTACGGTTAGAAAGCAAGGTTCTAAGATAATTTCAGAATTTTTGACAGTGACAATTGTTTATAAAAAACACAGACTTTGAAGTATGCTGTGTGTTTCAACATGAATAAAATAACTTAACAAGTTGTTTACTTTTTGTTAAGCTTTTTTTGTGTTAGTGCCACTTAGATCAAATTAAATTTGAGAAAGTTTTTATATCTACCTTTTCAACCGATACTTGGAAAATAGAATTATCCAATATTTTATATTTTACAAATCTGACAAACCATCTTTTTTTTTATAGCATTGTTTTATTTTCGCATTTTGTTTTTACTTCAAATCAACTTATAGCAAAACTAATTATTTCTATAACTATTTTTTTTACCTACGCTTAAAACGCGTTGTGCTTTCATGGTAGCAAAATGTTCAAGGCTTTTTTTATATAAAAAGAAAATCTACTTGGTAAGTTTTTAAGCAAGTTTGTTGCAAAGATGTTTTGGTTAATTGCTTTTGATCATAGTTAAATCAATTGATTTGTGCTTGTTGGTATCTCAGTCGATAGCAAATCAAATTTAAAATTATTTGCATGAGATAGAAAGTGACAAGATGTGTGAAGGAAAAAGAGTTCTTTAAACTCAAAATTTAAAACCGTTTTATTTACAAGTCTATCATAATAATAATTATTAAACTTCAACAGGCTGCTCTGCTGTAATAATTTGGGTAGATTTCAGAGTAAACTCGTTGTCATCTAGCGTTGTTGGCTTTGTGGTAAAAATAGCTTAAATAAAACAAACGCTTAGTAGACGTCAAGATGAGTTTAAAATCCTTACAGTTTCTAAAGCACAAGTTTATTACAGAAAGCAGCAGTCGCAATGGTTAACAGTTTCTGGTGCTAATTATACAACGAAAATAAGGCAAACGAGAAAGATGCTCCATGAGAAAATTTACTTTTTATAAACACAAAGCTGCTTATACGGGCTTTTAGAAGCTCTGTCTAAAGCAAAATAAGTTAAAAAAGCTTTGCACGCTAAGACTGAATGAGATTTTAAAGACAATGACATGGTTTTGTTCGGAATGTGTATAAACCACAAGAATTTAACACAACTAAACACTCACATTTTCAGTTAGTAGACATTATTTATAATACTAAAAACTTTGGAGGCCGTAGATTAATTAAAAAAAAATAGTTTTCAGCTCTCTTCAGCTTACAGCAAAATTGTAGAAAGTGGTATATTTTTATCGTTGGTGGTGGAATACTAAACTCAAAACCGTTAATTGGACAATGCTTAATTTTCTATACCGAGCTAAACGGTGAATTGACCTTAAACCTTCACTTATGGTTGCAAAAAATATTTTATTGCATTATCTTTGTAAAACGTAAAAATGCTTAGTAAAAAGTTGAAATTGTTATCGAATGGCTAATTAGCCTAATTAATTAAATTCGATTACTATTTTTATTATTAATGAATCGCGACTGCCTCTCTAAATTAACACCGTAAACGGATGAGGCAGAGAGGCACCGATTAAAGGGGAATGATATCTAGAGAATCCGGCAAGGCATTTAAATATAGATTTAATTAGTATTAAGTTGTAAATAATATTAGCATTATATCTAGATTAATTATTAGTTAAGAACATAAAGTTTAGATTTAAAATATTCATATTCACTACGTTCGATGTGAACTCGTTGAAAGCTGGTCGCTGAATGGCTGGCGAAGCTGGGTGCACCGAGCTTTTATAACGCCGCTGCCCCCATAAGACTAATTATTAATTATAACTAGGTCACATCGATCGTAGTAACTTGTAAATTGTATCAAAAGATGCGCTATTTTTTTGCGCATCTAATGATGCTAAATACAATTATTTAATTAATAATTAAAACTGAGAAATTAGGAAAACCCATTCTGTCTAGACAAAATCTATTGTTCGACGTCTGGGTTTTCCAAAATTTATGAATAAAAGCCACGAGTCTTGCCACAAACGGGCAGTAGCTTTTTAGCTTTTAAGAGAGAAGTCTGTGAAAAGAAAGTGTACGAAATTTTGAAATAGAAATATTTATTTAATTTAATTATTATTTGTTTTATTTTATTTAAATAATTCGATTATATATTAAGCCATCAGCATTACATTGGCTTCCGCAATTATTATTGCGATTTAACAAAGAAGGAGCCGATGTAATCTAAGCCTACAATATTATTAATTAATTAATAATAATTAAAATTATTTAAATCAACAAGTGCCGTTAAGTCTGGGAAGTAACCAGTACGCGAACGTGAAGTGAAGTTAATTAAATCAAAAAATTGACAGGGAATTAATTGTTAACCATTATTAATTAATCAATTAATTAATAAAAACCCTGATCGATGACACATGGCGCCCAACTCAAGGCTTTAAGCATTGCTGCTTAAAAAAAATCTACAACCCAGCCGAGCAGTAGAATTATTTTAAAGTGCAATTAATCAAAAAAAAATGGCTGAAAACAACAGTGAAATTGAAAGTGCCGAAACCGGTACAGAAAAACCGAAAATCATTTATGTGAACACTCAACCAAATATAGTGTCATCTCCGGTATTCAGACCTGAAGAATACCTACCAATATTTACTGGCGACACCGAAGAAGATCCAGAAGAATTTATTCAGGATGTCGAAAAGTGCTTTGAAGACCAAAATTGGCAAATTGGCGAAAGAGAAAAATGCATTCTCTTACACCGCCAACTTCGAGGTGCAGCACATAAGGCAAATGCATATTATATGCATAAGGATAAAGATCCTCAAGAACTATATGATAGGCTCATACAAAACTTCGGGACTGAATCAAATTTTAATACATTAAGAAGAAAATTAGAAAATATGGTTTTCAATGGATCAACGGAAGAAGGAAGGTTAGAAATTTTCATCGATCGATTTTCAAGACTTTTCAAGAGACTTTACCCAGGGGCTACTAATTCAAGATTAATAGATGAATTAATTCAAACATTTCCTAGTAGCAAAAGGGACGCTTTCGTTGCAGCCGACATTCAAGACAATGAAAGATTAATAAGATTAGCTAAAAAGTTATTATGCAACAGAAATAACTTTAGGCGGTCGGAAAACTACTCCAGGACTCCAGAGATGTCTCCCTCGGGGTCCAGGCCTTCTCATTAATAATTTCAACAAACAACCAGCTCCCCAGAATTCCCGTTACACTGGGTGAGCTTGAAATCCACGCAGCTCTAGACAGTCGAGCGTCTGTTAATTTTATCTCAACGCGAATATGTAGACCAGACACTTATGCGACAGTACCAATTAAGCTTGCTACATCAGACCAGGAAGCTAGTGCCCTAGGAAAAACTACCAAAGACATCATTATAGGAAATAAATTCTACAAAAATATAGAATTTATTGTGGTGGAAGATCTTAGAGATGACATCCTCTTAGGAGATACCTGGCTGAATGAAGCAGAAGCTACATTGGATTATCGCAATAGATGTATACACCATGGAAGTACTCACCGTACAACGACCTATTGGAACCATCACAAAAACAACAATAAGTGTAGTGCGGATATTAGTGTTCCGGAAACCGGATTTTCAAGAAAACTTAAAGAACAATTCAAAGACCTAGTTCGAGAATTTGCCGTAGTTTTAGATGAAAACAGTGCGATCGCGGCTGTGAATTGTGTAGAACATACTATTAATTTAAAACAAAATGAACCATTTAGGATTAAGCCATACCCCCTTAATAAAGAAAAGAAAGACGAAATATATAAGTGTGTGCGGGAAATGCTCAGTGCGGGAGTTATAGAACGTTCTGACAGCGACTATTGCTCTGCAGCAGTGCTAGTGAAGAAGAAAGATGGCTCTACCAGATTCTGTGCGGACTACAGGAAGCTGAATCTCTTGACAAAAGACGAAGCAGCTCCTTTACCAAAAATTCAAGAAACACTTAAAGACTTTGGAAGTGCAACGATATTTACAGCACTTGATTTAAAATCAGGATATTGGCAGATACCAATGAATCCAGCCTCCAAACACCTGACAGCATTCGCCACCCCCGACGGTGCAACGTATCAGTTTCGTGTGATGCCTTTTGGGTTGAAGAACGCTCCAGCCACCTTCCAAAAAATGATGACACGAGTGTTAGCAGGATATCTGGGAGAGTTCGTGCAGGTTTACCTGGACGACATCATTATTTTTTCAACCAGCGAACAAGAGCATCTTGATCATTTAAGAAAAGTGTTTGAAAGACTGAGTGAATTTAAACTAAAGTGCGCGCCAGCCAAGTGTCAGTTTGCGACCACAGAATTGCCATATCTAGGACATTTAATTAGTAACACTACGAACCAGCCCCAAATAAAACACTTAGAGCAAATTCAAAAAGCTGTTGCTCCTCGTACAAAAAAACAAGTACAACAGTTTTTAGGTCTTACTAATTGGGTGCGTGAATATGTGAAAGACTATGCCTTTATTGCCGCACCAATTACCGACCTATTAATAAATAAGAAAGCATTTAAATGGACATCTGAAGCAGAAAAAGCATTCCAACAAATTAAAACATTACTGAACCAACCTCTCGCACTACATCGACCAAATTGCAAAGAGTCATTCATTTTACAAACTGATGCCAGTGGGATTGGTATGGCCGCAGTACTATATCAAGAAAAAGAAGGAAGAAAACTAATCATTTCTTATGCAAGTGCCAAATTTAACAAGACTCAACAACGCTATCATATTAATGAACAAGAATGTCTAGCTGTTGTCTGGGCAATTAAGAGATTTAGGCCGTATCTAGAAGAAAAACCATTTCTCCTCAAAACTGATAACAAATCTTTGCTGTGGCTCAACTCGGCTAAAGATTCAAATGCCAAGTTAACAAGATGGTCTCTCCTGCTACAAGAATTTAATTTTAGAGTAGAACACTGTGCAGGCAAAAACAACGAGCTACCCGATCTACTCTCTAGAGATCCAGACCAAATTGTTGATGACGGCCACATAGAATCTCTAGACAGAATGTTTGTTCCCCAGCCAGCCACACCAGAAAAACCGTCAGAGCTACTTATGGCATTAGACATACTTACAATCTTAGAAGAAATGAAAGCAGCGCAGAAGGAAGACCCAGACTATCAGGGAATTATAAATAGGATGACAAGGATTCAAAACGAAGGTCTCAGAGAACCAGGTGATGCAGCATTACAGCGAGGCTATCGACTGATTGACGGGTATCTTTACAAAAGAGGCGTAACACCGCTATTATGGGTTTCTGAACAAGGGCGGCAAAGAATTCTACAAGAATATCATGACAACGACACGGCCGGACATCCTGGAACAGACGAAACCATACGTTGCATCCGGAGACAATTCACATGGCCAACACTGGCAAACGACGTTAGAAGACATATTAAACAATGCCTCATCTGCGCCACTGCCAAACGAGGAATAAGACAACCCCGAGCCCCGTTGCGAGCTTATGCCCCACGTAAACCATGGCAAACCATTGCCATTGATTATATGGGACCATATGAGATAACTCCAGACGGTAACCGATTTATATTTGTGGTAACCGATACATTTAGCAAGTGGACAGAAGCTTTTGCTTGTCGTAACGCCAGTGCCAGAACAACCATCAAGTTTTTAGAGGACAGGGTGTTTGGGCGCTGGGGATATCCACAAGCAATCATCTCAGATAATGGCCCTCAGTTTACGGGTTATACATTTGGAGCTGCCGTAAAACGTTGGAAAGTACGCCACTGGCGTACCGCCATTTACCATCCACAAGCTAATCCGACGGAAAGGCGCAATCAAGAAATTAAAAAATTACTTAGAATTTTGGGGGAAATGAATCCGAGACAACCATGGGACAGGAATCTTTACCAGGCTCTTTTCAACTTAAGAAAACGCCGAAACGCCGCTACTGGTCAGTCACCTAGCTATCTTGTTTTAGGGTACGAGTTACTACCTCCAGGACACTGGGAGCATCAAGAAAACGATGCTCCGATCCAAGAAGTAGACGAACGAGTAAGGCAGGCTGACGAGCATCAACAGCAGTACAGAGAAATTTACGACAGAGCCCATGAGACTACACCTGTTTCTTTCGAAATTAACGACAAAGTGCTTACCAAGCGCAGACCTCGAGCAGGTCTACGCACAAAATGGATTGGTCCAGGCAAAGTAACAGGAGTTCTAGGCGACAACTGTTACTTGGTAGACAACTTCGGAAGAACCACAAGACAGCACATTAATAGTCTTCGACCAGCTCCCACCCCACCAATAAGGCGACCTTGGGGCGAAGAAATAGAACAACCAGTAGAAGACGCTCCGAACCACGTCGTGGTAGGACATCTTGAAGACGATCTACCACTATATGAAGAGAGGGACCTCAACAGGATGCGCAATCGCCAAATCGCTCGACGGGACGAACGACAGAGGAGATTGCAAAACCAAGAGACAGTCCATCTAGAACCGTTCGAAGACGAAAACTTAGAAGCCCAGGAGACGGCGTCCGAGAATTCGTTTGAAGAAAGGATCACCGACAACGAGTTTGGTGAAGATATGTAAATAGTCGATAAGTTAGTTTAGGACAGCCAACCGCGATTCTCTAGGAGGGGGGCGTGTGTTATCGAATGGCTAATTAGCCTAATTAATTAAATTCGATTACTATTTTTATTATTAATGAATCGCGACTGCCTCTCTAAATTAACACCGTAAACGGATGAGGCAGAGAGGCACCGATTAAAGGGGAATGATATCTAGAGAATCCGGCAAGGCATTTAAATATAGATTTAATTAGTATTAAGTTGTAAATAATATTAGCATTATATCTAGATTAATTATTAGTTAAGAACATAAAGTTTAGATTTAAAATATTCATATTCACTACGTTCGATGTGAACTCGTTGAAAGCTGGTCGCTGAATGGCTGGCGAAGCTGGGTGCACCGAGCTTTTATAACGCCGCTGCCCCCATAAGACTAATTATTAATTATAACTAGGTCACATCGATCGTAGTAACTTGTAAATTGTATCAAAAGATGCGCTATTTTTTTGCGCATCTAATGATGCTAAATACAATTATTTAATTAATAATTAAAACTGAGAAATTAGGAAAACCCATTCTGTCTAGACAAAATCTATTGTTCGACGTCTGGGTTTTCCAAAATTTATGAATAAAAGCCACGAGTCTTGCCACAAACGGGCAGTAGCTTTTTAGCTTTTAAGAGAGAAGTCTGTGAAAAGAAAGTGTACGAAATTTTGAAATAGAAATATTTATTTAATTTAATTATTATTTGTTTTATTTTATTTAAATAATTCGATTATATATTAAGCCATCAGCATTACATTGGCTTCCGCAATTATTATTGCGATTTAACAAAGAAGGAGCCGATGTAATCTAAGCCTACAATATTATTAATTAATTAATAATAATTAAAATTATTTAAATCAACAAGTGCCGTTAAGTCTGGGAAGTAACCAGTACGCGAACGTGAAGTGAAGTTAATTAAATCAAAAAATTGACAGGGAATTAATTGTTAACCATTATTAATTAATCAATTAATTAATAAAAACCCTGATCGATGACAAAATAGTAAAGCTACATTTACCTTCAATTTTCGCAAATGTTCTTTAAAAAGTCTAAAAAAATTGATTGAGTTATAGCTTTTGCTACAAACTCAATGTTGTTAAAATAAAATTTAAAGTATTGTAAAACTTTATCTTAAAAAACTAAAAAATTGTTATTTACATAAAAGTCAGGAAAATGTCACATTACTGAAGAGGAGCTAAATTGAAATACGAGGCACCTTGTGCCGAGTATTTTAAAGCTCGGAGTCAAGTAAGAGATTTTACTGACGTGTTTTGTATTAAATTTTTCCGGAAATCGTAAAAAAGACAAAATTTACAAATTTTAGAATTTTTTTTGACAAATTCCACAAAAGTCAAGCTTGTCATATAGTTGTCAAGTCGTTGGCAACTATAGTTACTAGGGTATCTTTTTTATTTTGCGTCTTGTAAAGTTTTTACAGTACTAGTCCGGAAAACTCAATTTTCTTGCGCGTAAATAAGCAGGAAAATGTTGTTTTCAAGACGATTTCCGGAAAAATATTTTATTGAATATTACATTTCTAAATCAGAAATTTCTAATAGAATTATTAACATGCCGTTTTTCAATTTACTAAAAAGCGCTGTGTGTTAGATATAAAGTGTCCAATAGCCATTAAACTTAGTCTAAACAATAAAAGATCTCCTGATAATATCTCCTTTCTTAGTAAGTATAAGACTTTAAAGTGTAGAATTTTTTGACAAAGTAGATCAAGAAATAGCACAAAAAAGATAATAAAGAACTGGATAAAAAGTGGAAGACATATATAGATAGACATAACCCAAAGTGAGCACGAATGAAAATAAGCGTGCAATCTTAGCCTAACAGATGATATTGTGATGATCGCAAGCGACAAAAAGAAAAGATAAAAATACAGAAAAATCTATCAAAACAATAAATTTAAAAGTGGATAATAAAAATCAAATAAATGATATGTAATTAGTAAAGATGCAAAAGAAAAATAAGATTACATACCTATAGAAAATAAAAAATATTGTAAAAAAATTAAAATATTTACATCTATAGAAAAAATAAATGTAAAACACAAATGAAAGCAAAGCGAGAAATTGTATTGAAGTCGGTGAGGTAGTATGTGGGTAGGTAAGAGAATTGCACAAGATGAATTTTGGAGATGAACAAAGAGACACTATGTTATATAGTAAGAAATAAAAAGTTAAAGAGAGAGAAAAATGAATTGCAGAAGTAAGTAAAATAGCAATAAAGTAAATTCAAGTAAAATAGAGACCTAGCAAAAAATAGAACGAAAATTGCAAAATCTAGATACAGCCAAAAGATTAATAAAATACTAGCAAGACTTAAAAAATAATTAATCAAAAAAAACTCTAAAGAAAGAAGTACATAAACAGTTGTACTAATCTACTTTCTTGCAATTTGATTAATATTATTATCTTTCAGTTAATTAAAAAATTTTAAAAGCGATAATATTTAATATTGTTATGTCAAATATACAATTTTTACCTGGCAATAGCCAGAGCCGTCTTTACTTAACAAGCCGTGAACATCAACTTGGCAACAGCAACAGCGAGTCTATTGTGGCAGTGAGCTCAGCTAGAACCATAGTAGAAGTAGATAGGTATGATTTTCAGATCACATTAACTAATTGTTAACTTACGTAAGTCACTGTACATATTTTGTAATTCCGTTTCCAACACAAAACAGTGTGACTGACCGCAACTAACTTTAAAAAATTTGGCTCTGCTAAATAGTGCAATTTGTGATAAGAAACAAATTAAACAGTTGGAAAAACAGTAAAAAAGCAAAATACATATAAACCATAAACTGTTTTACTTATTTGAAGTTATACAAAAGTATTGCCACGGGAGAACTTGAGTAAACACACTTGAAACTTGAACTAGTGAATGCCAATAGACCTACTGGCAACGTTGCCACATTTCGCTGTTTAAGGCCTGTTAAGTAGAGACGACTGTGCAACAGCATATCATCCAAATCATTGAAATGATCAAATTACTAACTTGTTTTCATGTCAAATACCTGACAGATGTACTTTTTATTTTATTTGCATGAAATTGTATTAAATGTAAAACGTAATAATGTCATATTTAAAAAATTTAATTTTTTTGCATTAGTAACAAATTAAGGGCATTTCTAAAATTAAGGGTATTTCTATAAATGTGAATTTCTGAAATTCTACAATTAAATTCTGCTTGGCAAAAATATTTATGACAATAATTGTGGTTTTAGCAATTGTATATACATTTAATACATATAAACGTACATTATTATTATGATATATACATCTATCTAATAGGTGCTTTGTAAATATTTAAAAATCTTTTTCAAAAACTTGTATTTGAGATTTGAAGGTCTTGAGCTGAGGTTTTCGGTTTCTAATCAGGATATAAATTTCCCAAATCAATTTGTGTTGTCTAATGTTTGATTAATTTGTTTTCAATGTTAGACAGTTTGTTTCATAGTTTATTAAAAATAATTTTTTTAGTTTTAATTTATTTTAATAGTTTTATTATTAAAGTAACAATAGTATAGATAAAAATATATAATAAAGTATTGCAATAAAGAAATTGCAAAAAGAATTATTTGCAAAATCCCGTTAGCCATTTGCAAGCATGCAAAGTTGTGACAGCAATGGCAACTTATATGGTTACCTCTTTGTAAATGCGTAACAAATGTTACCGAATTTTGTGAATAACTTTTGTGAGTAACTTATAGGTACCCTAATGGTATGTTTATTATTTTTTCTTTGGCAATCTACCTAAAGACGGATAATCTTTAGAATCTTTAATTAATTAAAAACTGCTTTATAAATGTAAAAAAATGATATGCTTTATGTAGAACTGTCAAGTTTATATTTGATTTTCCTTATTTGAGTTCTACTCTGAGATACAAAAAAAGTGGCGCACAAACTAAATTGAAATTATCACCACTTAAATTTATCTAAAACAAAATATCTTTTTGTTTGATTACATTGCTTTTTGTTGGTTCACAAATGAGACATTTTATTTAAAAAAAGGATTTTACTATCACGTGGAAGAAACCCAACACGCAGTACAAAAATAGCAACATTAAACGAAAAACATAACAAGCGAGTATTTTAAATTAACTAACGTTTTCTGGTATCAGTAACGAGTGTTACCTTTTCGAACATTTACTGTCTTAATTATTTGTCGAGGCATGCCTTGACATAAATATGTGATCACATTTTGATCAATGTAACCCTATTTTTCGACAAGTGTCTGTCTTAATTTTCCTAGCGTTTTTGAACGCACCGGGCGGTCTCTAACACGTCTCCCTAATTTATTCCAAGCGTGCTCAATGGGATTCATGTCAGGACTCATTGCAGCTCATTCCAGAATTGTAATTCTTACTTTCTGTAGATACCGCACGACGCATTAAGCGGTATGAGGTCTTGCAATAACCTGCATTAACGCAAACTCTGGTCTTATCAATAGAGCAATTGTATGCATTAAGAGATTGTTTTTAAAAAATAAAAAGCTGTGACTTCTAGCGAAATCCCAGTCCAAACCATAACAGATCTTTCCCAAAAATGTTCACTTTCAGCAACGGTAACTGCAGAATGTTTTTTCTAGACTCTATTACGTTCATCGGTTGATCGCAAAGCTAATTGACATTTATTTGAAAAGAGAACTATGACGTCTAGTGTACTTCTGTGTCTGAAACCACTCTACCTATAGTCGTCTCCGGTTTCCTAACACCACGAACAGCATAGCGACTACTTCGGTTATCTACCACTAAAGCCATTTCAGCCGCAAGTTCTTTTTAAGTTATTTGCAAGCAATCACTATAAACAGCAATGGTTAAAAAATTGTTATAAATTTATTTTAACAGAAACAGATACTATCGTAAACAAAAACAAAACTGTTTAAGCAACTTAATAGTTATCTGTGCTAATATTTGGTTTTATAGGCAAAGAATATCAATATAATAAGCAAAACCGGGATTGCTCCACTTTTTTTGTAACTCAGTGTAGCTTGTAATCTTGTAAATACTTATACCCATACCTAATCATATACACAAAATATAAGTTTGGCTAATTTAAATAAAAAATGTACAAGAGAAAAATAATTATAATAAAACACTTACCAATGATTAATTAATCTTGTAGAAAAATCAAAAATAAGTACTAATGTTTGTTATTTAATTTTATTGTTTTTAAATTTAATTACAAACATTATTACAAAGATATTAATAAAAAATTAGATTTTAAAATAATTACAAGAAAATATATCAACTTTTAGATGTTTTTTTTTTAAATACATTTGAAGATACTGTTTTAATAAATTGAAATGCATAAATATTTATTTACACGACGATATACATTTAATATGTACATATAAAATGTACTCCATAAGTTTATTATAAATAATAATTTTGTACGTATGTTTATGGTGCTATTTTCTTGAATCGGCAATTCCATATGCTGTTATAATAATATTTGTGATGGTGACTAAAAATATAAAAAGCACTGTAATATTATTACATTTATTTGCCAGCTGCATTTGAGATTTTTCTTCTATTTTGTACCGAGCGCTCCATATTAAGCCAAAAATAATTAAAATCTAAAAAAAGTCTTGAAAATTGGGGCATGTGACACATTTAATACATACTAGACAAATGAAGCTAAAGCTGATTAGGGACACGTTTGCATAATAATAGGGATGAGATTTGGGGTTGTCTACCACATTTTGAAGTTGATTAGCATTTGCTGAAAATAAAGCTAAATTCAGCATTCCCAGCGCTATGATCTTTTTTCGCAGATACAGATTGGATTCTGATGATACTGTTTGATTTTTTTTAGTTTGTCGTAGAGGAATTTTTATTGGTTCATCACTTTCAGTAATTGAACTAATTTCTGCGCTTCGGCAGCAGGGTAATTCACCATGATTTGGTTCATCAAGAAGCAGATTTGATGAATCTTCATAAACGCTGTCACTCTCACTTTGTTCACACCAAATTAATGGCCGATCTTCTAAGTTTGTTTCTTTTGGACTGCTGCCGTCAGGATTCATTTTTACTTAAGGGTTTTATTAGATATTTATAATTCAAACTTTTATATTTACGGAAACACAGATAACTTTCTTACGATTTAATGTTATCTTACCGATAAGTTTTTTAAATTGGACGATAAACATTTGTGGTTTTTGCAACAGACCTACAGATAAGAAAAACATGCAAATAATAATTGACAAAAGATGACATACACTGCACGTATTTTTAAAAATAGCTTTTAAAGCTAAATGGCATGAATTGTCTCCTTTCCGCTGTTATCACGGTTTTTAAGTAGACTTTTACCATACCAATATTATTGTTAATATACTTTTAGTAGTGTAAATAAATCTAGAGGAATTGAAAGGTAAGAACACTGCAACCTTCTATTCCTGCAATTGGGATAACACTACAACCCTTTTAAGCAACAAGGTACCTTGGCGGCAGCACCAGACTCGACCTCAAAGATTTCTTCAACTGGCAAGAATTTTGAGAAGCTAGATCACAAGCGAAAAAATGTGCTAATCGGCGTTGAGAGCCAAATAGTAACATAGAAATAGTAATAAAAGTAAGGACCGGCTCAAGCAAAGAATAAGTTCTATAGGTTTTCATTCTTATACATTTCATGTAAAGAGCGACAATAAACAATAAGTATGGTGTCAACTTTGACACAAAATAATCTGCATGCTTTCTAATAAAGACAAGCACGCCAATGAAGACATTTATGTATTTGCATGCACAAAAATAGTTAATATAATGTAATAAAGTCTTACATAGGCTTTTTCTAAAATCGTCTTAATACTCACAAACCTAGCTGTCATGTCAAACCAACCACACTATTTGAAGAAGGTAGGATATGCTACCTGGTTAAGTTACTGAAACAAAAATGTTAAGACATCACATTCAAACTTAATTTGCACAGAATAACAAGTTACATTCGTTCGAGTGTAGAGATAACTATCACTCTCGTTCTCTCGACTTGACTTGACTATCTATACACGAGCACGACACTCTTACCAGTACTACTTACTGACCACTGTCTACTGTTCTTCCGGCAAATAGTTTTATTCCTCAGCTAAGCGCTTTGCACAATCTTTGTTTAATTACGTCTCCTTCTTGCGTTAAACTATTTTAAAGCAGTTTTGACTTAAATAATTCAATTTAATAATTTTATAAAAAGTAAACTCTTACAGGAGTATTTTTAAATCAAGACATAGCGACTAATGTAGTTTGGGTCTTTTAAAATTGATGTTTTGGCTATTATAACATTGTCATGGCAATGTGGAATACTTAGTGTATTTTTTTAATTTTTATTTTAGTAATTGATGCGGTAGTGAAATATTTGCTGAAATCCAATCGTTATTATCTAAAAACGAAATATTACATCTATTTGACTGGTCAAAGTGTTTCAAAAGTTTAAGCATTGAGCTTCATGGTTCAGTGCGAGAATATTTAAATGTGTAATGAAATAAAAATGATTTTAAGATATCTGAAAACTTGCCTAGTTTTGGAAAAATCAATTTTAATCAAAAACTGCGTTTTATGTTTTCACAAAAAAAAAGCTGTTGGTTGTTGTCATTGTGCAATTGTGCTAAAGTGGACGTGTCGCACTTTGAAGTGGAAATTTACCTGAGGCAAATTTAAATATTATGGTTTTCATTGTAATTACAAAGTTTTTTTTTAATACTTTACTTTTGAAAGACTGAAGCTGTAACGCAAATCACGTGCTAATCTTTTTATTATATTCTAATGAGTTTGACGTTTGGAGTATCATTTATTTCAATTAGCTGTTAAATTATGACTTACTAATGCTACATTTTAAGAGAAAACAACTTATCTAATAAAATTCATAATTCTGTTCGAATAAAGTTCTCAATGAACTTTTGAGAGATAAATAATTTATTTTTGACATCATCCGAACAAAGTTTTTGTAAAGTAAGCAAATAAATTCAGCTTATCGGCTTACCTCCATAGAAAACTTTGGACATAAACCACTCATTGCTTATATTGGAAACAACGTCTTCAATGCTAGTGTGTGTACATTTTAAGTTGTAGAGCGATAAATTAAGTTCGTAGTTTTTCACTATTGCATAGCTAACTTATATCATTTATGTGAGCTCTTATGAGGTTCATTAGGGAGACTTTAAAACTTATTCATGGTCTTAACCTTAACCTCAGACCATGACACCTTATGTTCCAAGTAACACCAAAGCTTTAGACGAAAATTATTTGTTGTGTAAACTTTGTTTCAAGTTTATAGCAAGAGCTTAACTTTAGGTTTACGCGTACTTAATAGACTGCTAGTTTTGACATTGTTACTGGTTTTTCCGTCATAACAATTTTGTTGACTATACTATATTGTTAAATTTTTATACAAAATTTAAAATAGAAAAAAGATGAATCGGTGTATCAATACTACCTTAACAGTAAAAACATTAAGTGTTTTTCCTACCTTGTACACAATTTTGATATTTTAAACTCTAAACCTAGTCAAGTAGATATTTTATTGTCTTTCAACGGACATTAAGTTAGATCTTATCTATTTTTTGCGTGCTTTATGCTTGAAATATTTAATGTATAATAAAAACTAATAACACCTAAATTAAGCAACTAAGTGGTTTATAATGATAATACAAAAGAAAATAATAAAAATAAAATCTTATAAACAAATTAAAAATGCACTATTATATCATATTACAAGTACGTGCCATCTCCAGTATTAGAGATCATAAAACCACTGGCACTGAGTCTGTTCAGTTATTTAGTATAGATAAAGTGGTAACACATAATAGGTCTGCTGGTAACACAACAGATAAAGCGGCGATTTTAGTTGACAGCATCAAAAGAAAAAACTTTATTTTTTTTAAGATCTATTCCATTGAATATATGCAGCATAGTCAGCAAAGTTTTATTACTAGAAGTTGTAAGAAAACAGTAATAATTGGGAAACTTTTCTAGATTGACAGTTTGTCAGTTTGACACTTGTAAAATTTCTGATATTTTAAAAAATACGATAAATTAGAAGATCTAAAATTTTTGGTTAAAAAAGCTATGGTGCGTAATTTATTATAAAGAAAAGTAATCAATAAAATCATCTCAACTTCTCTAAATGTGTGCCGTCTTTTTTGTTTTCTTACTCTAACCTTTTGCGTATAAAAAACTTCAGGACTCTTAGAACTATTAGCCAATCACATGCTTAGCAATCATTTACATATGTACTGCTGATGGGTTAAACAACTACAGAAAGAATAATGCAAAGAAGTAAACAACTCATACATTCAATGATCTGTGACCAAGCTCATAAAAGGCATTAAAATTTGTCATACGCTCACATTGACTACAAGACAGCTTTTCATTTGGAGACTTAAAAATTGCTTTTAAAAATGTAACAGCTTTGTAAGAGTAATATCTAGTCATTTTATTCTTACAGTACAGACTGGGTTACTTTATGATCCGGTGTCTAAAGATAGTAGTTATAGTACTTTTAGAGCCGGTCCGAGTAAATAATGTGAGTTTGATTCTCACCCACGCAAAACTTTTTTTTAAGCAAAAAAAATTAAAGAAAATTTATTCAAACTAAGATCTGTAGACTTGGACATACTTCGTTCTTACTGAAGCTCCTTAATAAGTTGTAACCGATTCTTATTTGAATAAATTTGCAATGAAAATAGGTCTTATATTTAAGCAAGTAGCTATTCATACAAATAATAATCTGTTGCAACGTACAGAAGAATTATAATTTAACTTGACTTGAACTGCAGAACTTTAATAAGAGCAAAACATGTCTGCGACTACGGATTTTAGCTTGAATAAATATGATTTGCCTTTATCCTACTTTTTGTTGATAAGATTTAGATATCATACATAACAAAAATACAACAAAATACATACATAATGCAACAAAAAGCGGCACAGAAGAAAAGCGGTAATTGTCTGAGCAGCATTAATCTCTTATTCTTAAAATTATTTCTTTCAAATTGATATCTGTCATTAGGAGTGACTGATGGCATCAACATGTCAAAACAACCTTGTTTCTTAATTTTAATGTAAGGAGCTTTTAAGAGATTTTTACCACAAAAAGAAGATAGTTTTTGTCTGGCCGTAAGTGCTTGTAAATGTAGGAAGCACAACAAATTATAAGGTCTGTACTGTACAAAATTTGAGTTGCAATCTACAGTACACAAAAATATAAATAATAATATAATGAAAACATAAACATTTGTGTTTATTTTCTACATATAGTAACATAATACATTTTACACAAGTGATTTATATTTTTTCTACAATCGATGTCGAAAGTTGATATTTGCGCTTGGATGTGTAAAAATAAACTTTTTGGCCTCCTGTATTTTAAAGTGATTGTTTCACTTCTGTTTGCGTCCACTGTAACTTCATGTTTACGCATGATGCTGTAAAATGACAAGCGGATGCGGTAAAATATCAGAAAACACTGGGCATTTAGATATATTTGAGAAACGAACTATTTTTATGATAATTAAGTTTATGTGATAAAATACTTGTTCCCTAAGTTGTTATAGCAAATAGTTCGGGCTTTAATAGATGAAATTAAAATTGCCACCTCGCCACCTAGCGTTCATTTAGAAAAGTTAAAAAATAAATGTCAAATGTCAAAATTCTAAACATGTCGGTTAGGGCACTCTATTATATGTATGTTTTGATTTTTGATTTTTTACTATTATTAGTTTCTAACGAATTTATTTATTGGCCAAAAAATTTTATACAAATCATATGCGTTAAGCCACTTTACAGAACTCCAACTAATAAGGCACTCGCCCTAAACAAAGTTGTTGTGCTGTAAAGTGTGTCTTACCACATTTGTATGTAAATAGCTATTTTTGACAAATAAGCGCTTGCGTTACTTTGTCTAAACTTGTCGTTTTAAATTTATTACTAAAAATAGTGCTTTTAAAGCGTGAAATACATTATAAGCATCACGAACGTTAAGAACTACTGATCTCAGACAAAATTAAAGCCGTCATTTTGCTCTTCTTCTAAACATTGTCTTTGATTGTTAAAACGCTCTTATCGTTTTTACTTAATTTACTATTTTTTATTTGGCGCTGTTTATATTTTGAAAATTTTTAGTTTTTCCTAAGATTTTTATAATAATAATGATTTTAAATATCTAAATCTTTTAACCAAGTTTGACCTACTGACAAAAAATTGTCAAAACTGGGTTAACTTCTTAAGATATAGAGTAATAGACACATAGGAAAAAAATATACACAAATAAACAACTTTTTCCTTTTTTGAAGTCGGTTGATAAAAAACGTATTCAAGAGATTTTGTGACGGACGCTGTGAGACTAACTAGCCGAATAGTACAATTGACACATTTTAAGCGGCTACAAGCTCAAACATTCTGTGAAGTAATAGTTATTTACATAAAAGTCAGGAAAATTTCACATCACTGAAGAGGAGCTAAATTGAAATGCGAGGCACTTTGTGCAGAGTATTTTAAAGCTCCGAGTCAAGTAAGAGATTTTACTGACGTGTTTTGTATTAAATTTTTCCGGAAATTGTAAAAAAAGACGAAATTTACAAATTTTAGAATTTTTTTTACAAATTCCACAAAAATCAAGTTTGTCAATTTTGTTGGCAACTATAGTTACTAGAGTATCTTTTTTATTTTGCGTCTTGTAAAGTTTTTACAGTACTAGTCCGGAAAACTCAATTTTCCTGCGCGTTAATAAGCAGGAAAATGTTGTTTCCAAGACGATTTCTGGAAAAATGCTTTAACTGCGCATTCTTAAGGGTAGATTTGTAGAAAAGTCTTAAATGACATAAAGAGAAAAAACTCAGTCTTGTCAGATGCCATCGACTGAAAAGAGTAGGAGTAGACCATTCAAGCAATACGAAACATGTAAATGTGTATATGTGTTAACAATAAAACAATTTAAAATAAAATGAAGCACACGGTATTACAAAATATAGCAACTAAATTGTATTTTTTGACAACTGGTTGTCAAATATTGACATTTACATGTTAACCAATACAAATTATTATTTATTTCAAAGTTATTGTTTTTTGTTTGTAGAACGCAAAATACTTTTAAATCCAGCATTTTGCATCTTGCAATTTTTTATAGAAAACCACATTTCAAACAATTTTAATTTAATTTATTTTTTATAAAAAATAAATTATCTTTATTAGTAAAAAACATTCAAGAGGCGTCTCTTTAATAATTTTCTCAATTTTAGTTTCCGTTAAAACTATCGATTTTTTGGGTTGATATTCTACAGATTTTCTTTTCAAATAGGGAACGAACTTTATTAGAACATTTGCATAAACTCTTTGTAGACAGCTTCATATTGTCCACATGATTTTTGCGGAATAAGAGAAAACGCTGCATTTCGTACGGCTTGCGATACGTCAAAAAGTAGATCTTTATTATCACTTTCACACGTTACAAACGGTGAACAAACTAAACGTTTTCGTTTTACAAAATTGTTTATTTTTTTGACGATTTCAAACTTGGTTGCTGTCATCATTATTAGACGGTCACATACTACATAATTTTTTTGTATTAATAAACTGATGGCGATGGCAACATTTAGCAAATTCTTGACATCGTTCATTATTATTATTTCAGTTGTCGAAAAAATGTTGTTTGATACACAATTGCGAAATTCTTTTGCATTTTCGAATGGGTTTATGTAAACTTTTATTCTCAATTGTTAAAGCATTATTTTGCAATCTACAATTAAAAATAACTATTTTTGTGAGAAATTTGTAACGTTAAAGCATTTATTTTTTTGAGTGGTTTGCTGCGATATCAATTTATAAACTTGTATTGTTTTCCATTTCTCGTTTAATCTTTGTCGAATCGACGTTGAATTTTATAAAGAAACCATAGCTTACTAAAACAGAAAAGAAAAGCATTAAATATTTAAGAAACGTTCAATCCGCTTAAAGACTTGAAATTTTAATACTGATTACCGTTTCTCTCAAATGCTCTCAAATAAAATAGACTCGTCTTCGGTTCCTACATACATTTAAACTCCATAAAATGCAGACCCTAAAGACAGTAGTTATTATGACTATGAAGCGGAACCATAAAGATTAATTTTATATGAATAATGAACTGCAAAGTATAATGGTGACGGAAATGGTCGCTCATTTTGTAATACTGTCATGACAGAGATGACGACATCTCAATTTAGAGAATAGCTAAGATAAAAGCGTATCATTAATTATTTGTGACGTCAGGTAATTGGAAGCTGTTCGGAGAAAAGCAACTCAGTATTCATATTAATATTTAACAATTTATTTTAACTATTTTTGTTATGTTCGTGGCATAGAATATATAATTAGAGCTGGGTTTTAATGGTTTAATTACCGATTTTTTTTGAGTTGTTTATTTGTTATGGAACAATAGCCAACCAAGTGTAAATACATATTCTATTTACGTTTGCAGATTGGCATTTTAGTTGTATAAATTTGCAGTATTTTATGTTTTGTAATGTCATGATCTTTTGAAACTAGAACTAACTGTCAAGTTTTATTTCTTTAACCCACATCTTATAAATCTTTTCACTGCGACACTTCTCTCTTGTATCCTCTTACGAAATTGAGAATGAGTCTACAATACAGGTGCAAATTTGAAATATCAGCAAATCCTGTAGTTGAGCACTTAAAACCTTTATTCGCCGGAATAGTACAATAGGCAACAAAGTATCGACTCTCGGGCTGTCAGTGACAGGTGGAGTGGTCCCGAACATATTGTAATGTAGCGATCCGGCAAGAGCCTCGAGTTGCTGACGTGCCATACATACGGGAATAACACGGGTTTCCCATGGGAGTTACAACTTGCCACTTCGGACATTATACGCTCTCTACTCCTCACATGAACTTTCAAAAGATCTTCGTAAAAGCCGATGTGGCTGACTTCTTTTCACCACTACAACGGTTTTACTAAGAATAGCCAAAGCGACGTGATTGCCTCTTAAAGTTTATATGTTCTGCAAAGCCTTGAAAACAATAATGTATTTATTTTTTAGTAACATCATGTAAGACTCTTTTATTCTAATCTTACGTTTTGCCAGATTTTAACAATTAAATTGAATTAAATAACAGTTAACTTTTTCTCCATAATAAATTTGTCAGGATGTCTATGTTCTACAATTATTAGCTTTAATTATTCACTCGAAAACAGTGTACAGAATAGCAACAGCCAGCTACATTATCATCAACAATCTACTTCAACTCACCCCTCTATATTCATTGTTAGAGAAACGCTTGAGCAGTCAGACGGATCGATTGGGCGACACATGAAACATATTTACACATAATGTACCTGTCAATAATACCTGTGAAGTAACTCACCGGGGGCTTTTCTCCCCCTCGCAGGATTCTCTTCCTCTCGAACTGATTGTGGAAGACATCACAAGACTCATTGGAATTGGACAACCACTCTATGGACTCGATTGACTCATTCTTCACCCCTTTTCTTTAACATCGTGTTCTCAATGATGTCTTGATTGTTTCGGTACCTCATTATTCCTCCGAATTCAGGGAGTCAGCACTTAATTCACATAATTCACATTATTCCACCGAATTCAGGGAGTCACAACTGAATTCACATTATTCCACCGAATTCAGGGAGTCACAACTGAATTCACATTATTCCACCGAATTCAGGGAGTCACAACTGAATTCACATTATTTCACCGAATTCAGGGAGTCACAACTGAATTCACATTATTCCACCGAATTCAGGGAGTCACAACTGAATTCACATTATTCCACCGAATTCAGGGAGTCACAACTGAATTCACATTATACCACAAAACACATATGATCAACAAGATCAACACGTTAACTATCTTTCTCTTTCAATAAACAATTAACAATTGTTAATTGTAAATATTCATAATACTGCCCGTCCGACCGCTCTCTGCCTTTTTAATCAACATTCTTACTCTCGCCCGCTCAGCTGACTGACTCTCCTCTGCCACCACCTTTCCAGGGATGCTAAGCCGATGTTCTCCCTCTTTTACTTAAGATGCCATATGGCCCTCATCGGGATGATTTAATTATACAAGCGATTTAGCGCCTTATTGGCTCATTTTTACTTTAAAAAATATCTATAAATTATTATAAAATTAAAAACTCTCACAATCGTATTCTTTATTTTCAACATAGATACAATACATGAAAAGATAGTCATAACTCCCTAGGGATTTTTAATACTTTTTTCTTCCTCAATTTCCTGCGCCTGTTCACGAGTCAAATAGAAGGTACAATTTTCAAACATTCACCTGAACTAGTTGCTTTTGTATAAGTTTGTAGCTTTTTCAGCAGCCAACGATCTTGGTTTTCCAACATTTTCCACCCCAGCAATCAATTTGAAGCAACAGTAGAACTTTTCCATCCTCCAAGTCGCTTCAAATTTGTTATATTTAGTCCACCATCTGCCGCCAATGTTGCAGAACTTCGACGGAGGCAAGGACCGGTGTATAAATTTGGATTCGCCAAACCCAAATAAGCAGCAATTTTGAACGGAATTTTACCAAACGTATTTTTTTCTTCCGACTGAACTGTACATTTTCCGTTTCTGTACGAAAGGAAAAACCTTGAAACTCTTGTAGTACGCAATGACAAGTACTGCCTGATAAAAGCCAAAGCATTCAGATTCGCCTCTTCAACAATGCTGAACGATCTCCTAACAGCTGTTTTTGTGTCTGGAATCTGCACCACGATCACAGAACCTCTGTCATCAATGTCTTCAATTCGCATTTTTACCAATTCGTCTGGTCTACAGCAACCAAACATACCCATAAGAACCACCACCTTTAAATTTGCACATTCATTATACATTTATGAAACAAAAATGTCAGTGTGATCTACTACCTTACACATCCAGTTAGTGTCATTCGGGGCTTTTTCAAAAACGTCTCCACCTGTTCCCTTGTTAACACCCCAGATTTTTTCGATTCATATCCTTTGTTTTTCCGTTTTATAAACACTTCCAGCTCATGGTAGTTTGAAATATCAACCTGATCCCTCAACTGCAGCATACATTTAACCATCGAAAATTTGGTCCTGAGCGTATTTGGACTAAATGATTGTGACTGTAAGAAAACACAAATGTAAGCAACTTTTTACAACAACCAGATTAAAGCATACCAAGTCTTGAAAATATGCTAACATTACAGTTCTATTTACATCCGTAACCTCATTTTTCACCATTCAAACATGAAATCGGTCATATTCTTTGATGTACAAATGTTCAGACTTCTTCGGAACCAATATCTCACTGTCCTTTTTCGCTTTTAGAACCACACTGTGAGGAATAACGCTGCTGCTGCCAGACATTTTTTAGTTGTTGATTGAAAAACAAATTCATGCAACTGTAGCAACTATCGTAACAACGGCACAGTTAAACCACCTTTGATATCCACAATTTTTTTTAATTTTAAATGTTTTTTTTACGGTTAATGTTAAAAATAAAGAATATAATGTTGCTAATAAATAAAATATTTAATGCACACTCGGTAGACTTACAGACCGCGGGCCTTCGGCCCTTAGTCTGTAACTTGTCAACCTCGAGGAAAAATAATTCATATCTCCCTTAATGCATAAATATCTATTACTTATTAAACAATATTTTACATTAAATAGTCAGTTCAAATTATTTGTCAAAAGGCTTTCAGTCAAATTTTCTTATAGAAAAGTTTGTATGATGCAATTTGTAATGATATTTATAGGGCAAATACCTCACAAAATTTGACAATTTAAAAGTGACACCTTCAACTTTGCGTAAAAGTTAATTTTAGAGAAAAAGTGCCTTGTAAGTATTGAAAACTCATTAATAAACAATAGCATACTGTAAACCTAAGCAATAAACCGCTATTTTTTCAGGTCGAGAAAAGATATAGACTGGCAAGCTAAAAGCAACCCTGGCCAATTCACAAGGCTTGGAAAATTAGCACTTTGCGGCTGTGGCTTACACATTATTTTTTTATTCTACACAACATTAGCCTATAATCGAGCATTATCTTAAAATTGGTTAAGCCAATTCAGTGAATTCAGAATGTCAAACCTTGACAACAATGTCAAAAATTTATGAATTACTTTACTGTCGAGATTTACACAAATTATCTTGCACAAACGTAGTTTTTTGCAACATAAGATTAACGTTCATAAACAGTAAATGTGGTTTTAAACACCGCCCATGAATAGTGGGAGGTTTTA
This sequence comes from Lagria hirta, assembly GCA_947359425.1. NCBI lineage: Eukaryota > Metazoa > Arthropoda > Insecta > Coleoptera > Tenebrionidae > Lagria > Lagria hirta. The sequence goes on along the minus strand of OX375797.1, from coordinate 7,483,521 downwards.
GAGTGTCTTTGGTTTGTGTTTATGGCGACTGATTAACCATCTATATTTTATTTGCTTTTAGCAGCGACGTTTAGCAGAGGAAATCGGATTTTTTTTGGCTAGTGTCAAGAGATAAAACAATTTCATTTTGAGTTGGTATAGGATAAAAGATAATGTTTTTGCTTTAGTATGCACAAATATTAATAGAATAAAATTATATTTTGATAAAAATGAAGTACATCAGAAAAAATAAGCAAATCTTGTAAAAATAAACACTGACCTGCTTGCACAAAGCGATTACACGAAGGTTGATAAAGTTACAAAGTTTTGAAACTTAAAATAGAAAGATTATATTGATATTTTTTGCAAAACGATTTAAGTGGGCTTTTTTGAATTAGAACAACTGAAAGGCCAGCGAAATCTAGAATTTTTTGCTGATTTACTATTTTACCTACTTTCAATCTCTGACTACTTGTGGCATTACTGCGTAGGAATAGCATCAAGTTTTCGAGATATTAGAGCTTTAAGATTCAATGTTGCTGTAAACATAACTAGTTAAGGTTTATAACTAGTTGTCATGTTTACAACCGCATTGAATCTTAAAGCTTTTATATTTTTAGATATTATTAGAGCTTTAAGATTCAATGTTGGTGTAAACGTGACTAGTTAAGCTTTATAACTAGTTGTCATGTTTACACTCACAGGTGTAAACATGACTAGTTAAGGTTTATAACTAGCCGCCATGTTTACATCCACATTGAATGTTAAAGCTCTAATATTTTGAAAATCTGATGCTATCTCTACGCAATAACGCCATAAGTAGTGTCATAAGTACAGCATTTGTCGATACGGGTGTCAAAAAGATCGGATAAACTCTTAAGCATAACTGGTGAGTAATTCAGAGATCACTACTTTGAAAAAATTATTTGTATGCAGACATTGTGTAACCAGTAATTCTGTAAAAAGTCATTATCAAAGCGGCAACATTGTTTCAGAATTAGATATTTTCACAACAAATAAAAAGAAACTAATATAGAAACAAGCAATTTAAAAAATAGTAGTAAAATTAAAAGCCAAAAATGTAATATATAATAAATGTTCTGTTATTTGCTAAACAGAATTTGTAGACCGTTCCAACATATCAGAAGTAACTGAGTGAAAGGCTACAAAAACTCTTTCTTGCAAAATGGCTAGATTTTTCTGTATTGGTAGAATAAAGACAATGTTTTTGATATTGCCTCAAGAAAAAAAATGTAGAGAATTTTAGTCTGGGGACTTGTCGGGTCAAGAAGTATGACTACCGCGGCCTAAGTACAGTATAATGTGGACCAAGACCATTCATTTGCAGCCACATATCTCTTATGACTGCCAGAGGCACATCATCCAATAAATGATTTTCTAAATCATATTGCAAAAAAATTTCAAAATGATTACTTCCCAAACGATCTGGTGAATATGAAGACCTATTGATTGGTTTTAAATTATTCCAACCCAAAAATTTAACAAAAATCTGTGCTGACGTCTTGTTTCAAAGTTCAAAAATAAATTATTTAATGCGTAATAATGGTCATTGTGTCTGTTGGTAAACAAAGATTCATCGGTTAATACAAATTTCTATTCTCCGTTGGTGATCATCTGGAAATAAGGACTGGACTTTAGTGTAATAGTATGGAAGTCTCAGACTTGGTTGTCGTCGCTGGGGAAATTGGATGCCATATTGACTCACCGCATCTAATGCCGGTATTCATAGTCGTATCTCAAGCTCAAGCTTGAGTCCGCCTCAAGCAAGGACTTTGGCAATGCTCGGGGGAAAGCGTTTGCCTGCGTCATCCAGAAGACACAAAACTAGTAATTTTTGTGTTGTTAGGTTTGACAGTTGTGACGTATGAACGTCATTTTGCGTGTTTATATTTACTTTAAAGTGACAGGTCGAATACTAACTCAATGCCGCAGGGGTCACATCGAAAGTGTTTTGTGTTGTCGGGTGAGGACATGTCTACTGACTGAATACGTGTATGGTACCTTCCTAAAATGTGCATTATAGACGAAAAAACTGCGTATACAAAAACAGCAAAACCCTTGCTGTAGTCTCGCATGGACAACCCCAATAGTGTAGAAAGCAATACGACGGATGCCGCAATAGTTCAAAAAAAACGAACGATCTGGACCATTATTACATTCTTCTCAAAAAACGAAAGCTGCAAAATTGAGACCAAACAGACGCTAGGGGAGCTCACACTAGGCGCTTTTGAGATTGACAATGTAAGTGCAACAGTAATATAAATCTTACCAGACCTTTACCCACTTTTATTGCAGGAAATGTGATGCAGAAAAGTTATCAGAGTAGTGAGTAGTAGGGAGCTATTCAAGAAGTGTGTAAAGATAAAAGTTTTCGGCTGCCGTTTTGTCTACTATGCTTCTGCAAACAATACCTTACACTTATAATGTAAACTAATAAAAATTTTACTTTTTTTGTACTTATTTTTACAAGTAGAATGTGTTACAAAATAAAAATACTACCCAATTAATAAATATCTGTGACTTTTATTACTATTAAAACAATGTTTTTATTTTTGCACAAAATGTGGCAAGCCCTTTAATTTTGTGTAAGTAATAATTGTTTTTTCACTAATTTGCAAGCAATCCTACACTCACTACACCGTCTTTTGTGAAGCTGTAGCGACGCGTAAATTCAAAGTTGGAAAAAAATTCCAATGGGTCCAACATGTCAATGTTCGTTGTTATGAAATGCAACACATAATACTCTTCAGTATTTTCCAACGTCAAACAATGACAACCTGCAAATGGCGTCTTGAGTCGGACTTGAGACAAGACGAGGTTTTGCTCGAGTCCGACTTGAGATAGACCCAGTGCGCTTGCGCATCAAGCAAAAATCGCCTTTATTCACACCGTAATTTGATATTTAAATCTTGAGATATGTCTATGAATACCGATCCGAACTTGAGATCGACCTCATGCTCAATATATGAATATCAGATTTCATGAGCATTGCGGAAGTTCTTGCTTGAGATGGAATCAGCGATAAATCTATTTCAAAACGCATGCAAACGCTTTCCCGAGCATTTCCGGAGTCCTTGCTTGAGTCCAAGCTTGAGACGGACTTAAGCTTGAACTTGAGATACGACTATGAATACCGGCATAAATCATTTGCTCTACTTGCACCAAGTACATGTCGCAGTATTCACTTGCCGTAAACATTCTTTCAGGATAATTGATTCAAAATCATCAAAAAGTTTGACACAAATGTGGTTTTCATAGAAATGTCACAATATGGTCATATGCGGTTGCAGTTTTAAAGCACTTTTATCCACTAACTTTAATTTGATTAAAACCAAACTATTCTTTTAGATAGAACACAAAAACTCAATAAAATTCTTTCATGAAATGTGAACCATACAACTAACACATAATTTAGGGATCTAAATCTAACAAAGGGATTTTTAGTTTTAAGGGTTTTTTCTGTAACTGTTGCAGAGGGTGTATAAACAAAGACAGTATAATTTTTTTATTATTTTTATCGAAATCTATGAATAGTACTTAATATGTGCTGAAAAGTTTATTCGACTTTTTTAACATGTCCGATATTTAGAAAACCAGTTTCATTATTCTTGTAATAAAAACTTTGTAATACAAATTCAAACCTTTTAAAATAGACGGAACTAAAAATCAGAAAAAAAATCTTTTTGTCTAAGTTCTACGTCAAAGTAAACTTTTAAATAATTTTGATGTGCCGCTAGACGAACAAACTCTATGTAATGTTTTTTCTTTCTCATTTTGTTTATTCTATTGCTTATTTGAGTTTTTTGCGCTTTTTTTGTTACTCGTTGTTCTTATTTTTTTTGTGTTATGTTGTCTGTAACAAATATTAATTGTTAGCTGAAAAGTTGTTGAGGTTTTTGAATAATTCATTTTCACGCACCATGTTTTTTAGTTGTTTAATATGAATGAAAGTGAATCAACTACACCCGTAAAGTAAATACCAGTAAAGTAAAACTCCTAAAGTAAAAACTTACATACACCCGAGTGTAAATATCTATAAGAAAAAACCTGAAAAGTAAAACCCGTAAAGCAAAACCTGTAAAGATTATTTCGCTTCGTCTTTTGAAATTCGAAATTTGGTCGGCAGTTGTGCGTGAAACATTGTACGTGTTTCAGGTCGAAAGTTCTTACACCGTTGAACAAATAAGGTCAAACTTTGTCTGCAAGTGTTATAAAATAACCATTTTGTCTGTTAAAACTTGCTAAATTTTTTATAATACATGAGGCTTGATCTAGTCGTATATAGATATTTTGTTTTTTTAAATAATATTAAAACAATGCTGAAACATTCGCAAGAGATTAAAATTTGCACAGCATCTAAATTTTTCACCAACTTGCAGCAGAAATATTTGGTTTAGACTTATTGGAATGGTCTCAATCAGAGTTTTTTTTTTATTTTTAATAAGCTTAACAGTTATTTGTTAGCTTATTAAGCTAAATGCATCTCTTAGTTATTAATTGCACTGGTTTTTATCAGATTTTATACTTCTTTTTTCTGTTTTTTTAAAAAAATTTTATTATTATTTTACTTTGTGTTTATATACATTTGCACTTGTTGGTTTTTATTTGTTGTTAATTTATCTTTTTCTGTTTTTTTTCTTATCTCATTATTTGCTTTCATATGTGTTTAAGAAATATTTAAAAAAAATTTTTTTTTTATTTGTTGCATTTTTTTTGGCTATTTTTTTCTTTCTTGTATGTCTTAATATAAATTAAAATGTTATTAATTTAATTAAAAAAAAATTAAACTTATTGAAAAAAAAATTTGGCTATAAGAAAAAAGAATTGCTTATGCGTTCAATGAAAACGCTTTTTTAATGTCTTTATCGGTGTTCAGCTAATGGTTCGACTTTTTTTAAGCTTTGATTTATTTTTCTATTTTTCACATATTTAAATTTTTGCGAGTTAATACCTCAGATTTTAAAATATTTTTTTAAATCACCATAATTGACCGCGAATATAAAACTAGAAAGTTTAAAATATGTTTTCAATAAATTACGAGTTTAGAAGTAAACGCTAAAAGAGAGAAGAATATGAACCGTTTTGTTTTATTTTAAAATAATAATTAATGAGTAACAAGAACAACGCTGAATACGCATGAAATTATTAAATTGCAAATCATATCTATTCTATATTATAAATTAAATTATTTTGTATGAATAACAACTATAGTTTGGGTTTTATTCATTCAATTGATTCCTAAATGATGTGGAATTAATATATCTATGTTTATAATTCAAAAGGAACTTTTAAAATAACAAGGCTTATTGGTAATGGTAAACCTTTCAAAACAGTTGAAACAAATTTTTATTACTAAAAATCAGCGGAATGATAAAAAAATATAGTCTAATACAGAAAAAATCTTTTTAAATTGACCTTTCATCTATTTTCTTTTTGAAACTGATTCTACGTCACTTAATTTTTTATCTTTAAATGTTGGAAATAGACTATTATGTAGACTTTATGTAGCTTGTAGCATATGACTCAATTTACAAGACTTAGGGATTATATAATACGATACTATAAAGTTATTCTATTGTAGTACAAGCACCTGTTTGGAGCGCCTGTACTCCAAAAGTTTCCACTGTAACTTGAACATGCGCTTGGTTATGGTGAGTATCATTGCTTTTTTTGATTGATTTGGGTAAAGAAATTCTTGTTGACTCTTTTGTTAATTTTTCTTGTTGACTCTTTTTGTTTAAATAAGAAGGATTTTTGTATCATTATTAGTTTTATAATTATACTATGACATTTTATTAGAGAGCATTGTCAAGATAATATGACTTAAAAGAGAGTTTTCGAGCATTATTCTAAGATATTTTACATGGGATGAGTTTCTAGAACATGGTTACATGTAAATTGGTAAATTGGGTTTCACAAAAGATTGCGAGCATTTTTACAACGTTTTATAAAGATCTACTCTTCGAGTAGATCAATATGCTTTTGGAAATATCTTGCCAGACTCTGTCAAAAGCTTTTGCCACATCAATGACTTTTTAAATTCAACCTGCAACACTGTTTAGTCTCTCAGAATTACTGTTTTAATTATTTTTTTAAAGATGAATTTATTTAACAAGATCGATACTGACACGTCTCTGTTTTTTTCTGCTTTTAAAACTATGGCTTTTCATACGTCAAACATCTGAAGAAAGCTTTTTGAGTCTGTTTCTTGTTTCTGTTTACAGTGGTAGAAGAATTTTAAATTGATATTCTCAATGCAATTTAATAAGATATAAATTGTTGTGTTAGAGCATTTTAAACTGATTATGAGCATTTAAACTATAATGAGATAATATTTAGAAGGCGCAAATAAGTATAAATAAAGAATTATTGATTTATTTTCAACATTTATTTTTGATGTCGAATCTTTTTTGGTATTGTAATTTTTTTGTCTTTAGCTATCAAACCTAATAATATCTTTTTCAATTCGTTCATAATTGCAGTTAACAAAAATCTTGCTGCATCTTATTAGTTTCGTACTCTTTAAACCGTTAGTTTTGGTAATTTATTTATTAACGTAGATAAAACCTTGTCTTATAAATTGTTTATTTAGTTTTTTTATAGAAACTAATATTTACTTCAAATAGAATAGCAATCAACTGAATACAAATTTGTTTCTGGCAATTAGACACATTCGAAATCATTCAGTCGTGTCAAACCTGAATAATATAACACATATTTGTCACTGTCTAACTAACTGTGTAATGTTGGTTGAAAAGCATTTACATGACCATTGCTTTGACAGTGATATTTGAGTTGAAGTGGTCAAACTTCCACCCGAATGGACCAGTTCAAAGCGTTACAATCTTTGACCTCTGAGCTACTGTTCCGTCCGTTATAGAACATGATACAATTTGCGCATTTGTTGACGGATGTTTGGAAAAGGTGCAAGCGGAAAGACCTCTTCGCCTCGTTAACGTTCTCTCGGTTTATTCAAATATTCATGTGCTTTGCATATTATCCATTTTGTTTGAAAAACTCATGACTTCATGAGATTATACTTTTAGAGACACGTAGAGTAAAAAATTTTTATTTTAGAAACTGTGAGCATTATTTAGAAAATAGAACTGGAGAACCAGTTTTGTAGCAGAGAATATAATTATTTTTTGGTGTTATTCAATTTATGTGGTTGCTTTGATTTGTATTTGGCGACTGTATTTGATCTTAAAGAGGTTGTCACATTACTAACTGAAATAATTTGACGAAGATGATAAAACTAACGGATAAACAATTTAATTATGTCTGTATCTCTTTACTCAGAGATTATTAAAAGAACAACTAAGAGATGACAAATCATAGTCAACAACTGTGCAAAAAATGGAACAAGCAAACAAGCATAAAAAATTGTTAAAACTAAAATATTAGAATACGAAAGCAAAATAGAAATAGTTAAACAGCAACAACCGAAACTCATGACATTTGAAAGAATAATGTATGAGAAATAAAAAAATACAAAATAACAACATTTATAGTCAATAAAACAATTTGCAAGACGAATTGAAAAAATTTGTTGTATAGAATAGGTGAAATTAGGTGCAGTGTTAAAACATTTAAAGCAAACCATAATAAAATTGACACTTCAGACACAAAACGTACAGGGTCAATAACATTAATTACTTGCACAATAACCAAAATAATAATGTATATCCCATAGATTTGAAGTTTTTTAAAGATATTTACGATATATGAGTAATATGCATTTGATATTAATATCGCATTCTGCTATTGATTAATTTTGTACATATAATAACTATATTTAACCTTAAAAAACTTTATACAAATATAAGGACTATTATACAAAAATCTTGTGTGGTTTAAGGGTACTTTTAAAATTTTGTAATTTTTTGATATGTAGTTTTAGATATTATCATCATTCATTTAAAGCTTATTAGGGCTACTTCTTTTGTAAACTAGTAGTTGAGGAAGATATATTTTTAAAGTGTCAAAATTTTCTAAAAAAGGTAAACAACTAGTTGTCATGTTTACATCTACAAGACCCACAATTATTTTAAAACAAATATTCTAATCGCCAATAGAATAATTGGTCTATTTATGATGCTATGCTCCACGTAATTATGCTCTAATTAGAGCTAAAAAGTTGTAGATTGCAGTTATGCATTTTATTGTTTTATATAATGAATTGTCTTTATTTTCTCAAACATTACAGCAACACCATACAAATGAATGTTTAATTATACACACTTCAACAATATTCAAACCTCAAGATGGGTGGCAAAACCGAAACAATTAAAAAAAAAGAAAGCAAGAAAGGAACGGAGATAATTCTATGATTGCATGGATAAAATGTATGTTCGCATCTTCTTGCCAAATTTATTCATGGAATTTGAACTGATTATGTTTATGGGCAACATATTATAAATCTTACAAGCCTTGTAGGTGAAGCTATTTGGAAAAAGTGCAGTATTAGTCTTAGGTATTGTATATTGTTCCGCAAATTGAGTAGGTCCTTCATAAATGTCAGAATTTCTTTCAAGCTTGTGATATAAATAGACGAGAGCGTGGTTCAAATTAAGTCTGAATATAAAACAGCTGAAATGTATCAGAAACCTTTCTTCAAATTTTAGTCAAGAAAATTGTAAATATTTGTAAGAGATATGATCGAATTTTCGTAGGTTGCAAGCAAATCTCAATCAGGAATTCTGCACTTTTTGTAAACACTTTAATTGCCTTTAAACAATCACAAGAAGAAACTATCGACAATATTAGGTAGTCGCATAGTTTTAATTCATTATCGGATAAAAATACGTTTTTATACAAATACAAATGCTTAAGTTTGGAATAAGATCTCTGAATTATTTTGTTAAAATAATTAGAAAACCTTAAATCCAACACCCAGATTTTTACCACATTTACTTATTTGCAGCGGTTGTTTATTTAGAACAATTTGAAAAGTGGCATCATTTATTAGATTCTAGCGTCCACGACCAAAAAGAATTGCGGTGGTATTACTTTCATTTAAATGCAATCCATGTTTGACAGATCAAAAAGAGTATTTAAATCATTAATTAATTTTAGCAACTGTATTAACTTTTTCAACACAAATAAAAAAACTTATACAATAGGGTGTCATCAGCGTACTGATAAAACTTACTAAAATGCAGGCGCAATGAAAAATCTGCAGTGTAAAAAGAAAACAAAAGTGAGCCGAGCACACTTTCCTGGGGAACTCTATGTTTGATTTTTATAAAGTTGAATCTATTATTATTAATTGCGACCTTTGGTGACGGTCGGCTAGATAGCTCTTAAAGAATTTAATGCTGCTGTTGCTAAGCCTATAATACTTTAGTTTGATAAAAAGGGGGTTGTGTTCCAAGGCATCGAATATCTTGTTAGAATCTAGAAGTATTAATCAAGTGATTTTTTTGACATCAGAAGCTTTGCTAATTTCATCAGAGATATGTAACATAGCAGAAATAGTATTATGTTTAGCGCAAAACCCAGATGGCGTGACAGATAATATATATTAGCCGAAGATACATAAGCATTAAATTGCTCACAGACATTTTTTTCGATAACTCTAGAATTTGTAAGAAGGATTCAGGATGTAGGATGCAAAACTTTAGAATGAGGTATGAGAATACATACAATCGTTAGCATTTGAAGATTTATTTGATCATCGCCCATGTCTGTTTTAAAGTAAAAAAGAATTTGCGATTTTCTATCAAAGCAATTATTAATATATGTTCCCTGGATAAAACGTAAGTATGCAATTTTTATGTTTAAGGCTATGCCAACAAACGTTTTATTGACGTCATTAGCATGTCCTAATTTAGAATGTAAGTCGACGTTACTAGATTTTGTAATATTCCACTCTTTCAGAGTAGTCTAGAAGCTTTTGGCATCGGTACCAAATTTTAGTTTTAAGTACGTTTTTTTTTTCAGATTTTATAGCAATGCTAGCAAAGTTGAGGTCTAGGTTTAAAAATTTTCAGAGTGTTACAGATTCCTGTGTCGTTTCTGAGCGATCATTTTTTATTTTATTTTTACCGAAGATGACAAAATGTTTGTCCATGACAAAAGGTTTGGCTACCTTTATTAAAACGGTAAGTACTTTACTTACTGCTTGGCTTAAGGATTTATTTAGAAATATTAGCATACATTTTGAATTCACCTACCTTATAAATTAGAAGAGGTTCATCTGGTACTTCAAGTCTTTCCTAATAAAATACACTGTTTTTGGGCCTGTATTCTACGTTTTTTCTCAATAAGAAAGCAAAAAAGGTTCTAAGTTTTTAAATTATATTTGTTTCATAAAGAAAAAGTTTAGCCCATAAGCTTCCAGAGGGCTATAACTTCTTTTTTACAAAATAAACCGACAATCTTTTTTCTTTATCTCGCTTATGTTTTTTCATTTTACACCAGTTTTTGAACATGCGGTATGTATTTTTGTAGCCTTTTCGCGTTTTTTCTAGAATTACAACAGATCATCTAGTAATTCATGCTGGTTCCAAATCATTATCAACGTTGTTTTAAGTATTAGAGTAAAAATTGTCTAAATATTTTTATTATTTCAAAGAAAATACCATCTTAATTTAGAAGAAATTGTAATGTTTGGAAAAACACTACAGCAATTGTTTCATTTTTATAGAAGTTTGCTCCAATATACTGTTTTTGTCAAGTTTAGCGCTCTAATCGCACAAAAAAACTTATAATCATTCTTCTGGTCACTACGAACGTTAAGAACTACTAATCTCATACTTGGAGTTGTCGCTGCGCTCTTGCTTCAACTATTGTCTTCGATTGGTAGATAGAACCTAGACACATAGTATGCTATATACTATAATAAAAATGAGAATTTCTTAGTTTCTTTAGGGCTTTTTGAAATTCTATGAAATTGTTATTAATTTTACGAAATCCTCTGTAAATTGACGTATGATATCACTAGTGAGCCATTATTAACCGCCAAGTGAAACGAGACGTTTAAGGCTCACGCGTGAAGTAAAACGGACAATTTACAGAAGACCGAGTAAAATACAACGTTTTATTGCACGACAATAAACACCAAGTTTCAAAATGTTGAATATTTTAAAAAATAGTTTGACGTTTTAATTGAAATTTTTTTTTTAATTTCTAAAACCGCTTACAAGAGAATTATCTGAAATTTTAACAGTGTTTTGCAATAAATATAATTTTCATCATTGTTCTATCTGTTACTTAAGTTTGTTACGAAAAAGCAAAGAGAGGATTAAAATTTGTTTATTTAAGGAAGCAGCGAGTAGAGGCAAAACATATCTAAAAATTATACATAATTTCTAAAGTTATTTTATACGTAAGTATTTTAGTCTAACAAGCTTATATTGAAAGCATGTTTTTTAATTGAATACTTTAAAATAATTTATAAATGTCGTCTGAAATGCTTAAATTGTTTTTGGTTTATATTGACACTCTAAACTTAAATATTTTAGTTTAAATTTATAAATGAAGATACAAAATTTTTTTAAATTTAAATTACTGTTATGTTACATTAAGTTTGTTGCTTGACAACAGTTTAAATATAATTTTAAGTTGGAATTAAATGTTAAGTAGAATAAATGCTTGTTTCATTGTTTGCTCAAGAAATTTTCAATTAGCTTGCTATAGTTCAACGCAACTTGAGCAAAAGTTTCGTCTCTTCTCAACAATCTGATAACTACTCCGAAATAGATACTTAATTTTGTTAGGATAGTTAAAATCTGTACGCGTATTAATGTTTCCACCTTCGCATTAACAACATGCTTTTATTTTGTGAAGTAAAAAGTTTAGAACAGAAGTTCTCTCTATGCAATTACTAATTTTGGCGTAATCGAAACGCGCGCGTTAAATTTTAATTAAAATACGTGCTTCCAGTAGCTATCAAATATTTTCGCTCCAGAATTCTTTCAAGTCATGATCTTTTATTAAAGTCGTATTTAATCTAAGGAAATTATAGGAGTGATAAAAAGAGCAATATATTTGCAGACATTTTTTACATCAACAAATCACATTCTTTTGTTCTATGCTGTAGCAAATCTCTGAATCTGACGTTTCTAGTGCAACGTTTTTGCGATTAGAAATTTATGTCTACAAATTTAGAGTATATCCTTTTAATATTTAAAAAAATCCAGTAATGCTTAAATTTTTACCTATAATCACTCACCGATATCTTATGTGTGAAGAATGCTGCATTTGTAAGAAAATTGTTCATTGGTAGAAATCAGTGATAAAATTGGATAATATATAAAAAAAAACAATTTTGTAATTTTTTTTAAAACATTGCCCGCGCAGTATTGTTTAATGTTCACTGCGGATTAAGAAAACTACTTGAATATTTTTATCTGATAAGTATATTGCTTATTATGTTAAAACAAAACTATTAATTTTGTGCATGTTCAGTTTTAAAACATCAGAATTAATGTAACGCTAAAAATTGGAATGTGTTGTAAGTAGCTAATTATATTTCTAGCGGTAATAAATTGATAATTTGAAATGTGTCAAATCAAAATAATTTTTGTGTTAGAAAAAATTGAGACAAAAAAGTATTCTATCAAGTAGCAGTTCAAAGCTTGCAATAGGACTAAGCTGGAAACAGTATTAAAGTTGTGAAACTTACTTTCAGTAAGTTATTCTAAAAGACTCATTTTATCACTTGGAGCAATTTAAAAGATAATTTTAAAATTTGTTATAACATGATGTATTGTTACAACCACTACAAAAATGATGTGGTTTCACATTTTAACAGAAAGAATAGATTTCTTAAATGTGTAGTATTTTGACCTTAAATTTAGAATTGATTTTTTTTGTTGATTTTAAACTTTACTAATTAAAGCTTGCATCATAATTAAGTAATGAACTTTATAGACAAGCAGTATTAATAACAAACTTTTTTAGAAATAGCAATGAGTTGACACTGTCGTTTTTAAATTGAACATAGGCTAAGTTCAGAGATAAAAAGTTTTGCAGCAAATGATTATTTAACAAATACCGTACAAGAATTTTTTGTAGGCTATTTTTCAAAATGTTTATAATTTGTTAGACAATGAAAAGGCTTGAAGTAAACTAATAGTGATCATTTTTTAACAAATTTACTAGTTTGAAAGGGATAAACTAAAATATGTGTATAGCTTTAGTTAGTGCGACTTGACTACTGAGATGTAAATCAACTGTGTTATAATAAGCCTCTCAAAACTATAGCAAAATTATTCAAAGGAAGACGGTTTGATTTTTTCAGCTAAACTGCTAGGTTTTACTGATAAAAGCTCATGAGTTGGTAATAGCTTTCAAACTACTAATTTTTGTTTACAATAATATCTTTGATATGTAATTTTCTGGTTTTTAATTGTAATTTTTTAGCTTAGTCAGATATAAGATCTAGATAAAAACAAAATAACATAGTTACTGAGTTTGTAACTTTTATTAACTGTATGTCTTTAGCAACTCTATTAGATGATAATAAACGTGAAAGCTTTGATCTTTATTTAATTTGTATTTATATAAAAAAAGAGTCTTTTGTCTTTCATTTTTTAACATTTTATCTAATTTATAGTTTCCTGCTTACTTAAGAAACTTATTTTGAAATGGTATTTTACTTCTTTATTTATTTATGTTTTCTATCGTTTCCATTACATTGTTGGAAAATAGTAGCAGTCATAGTTTTTGTTGTTATTTTAGACATTTTACAGTTTGCAACGGACTTGAAAAAAATGAGAGCTTTTACGTCTTGCTCCGTTTTTTACGTATGCTTATTGATTTTTTTGTCAAAAGTAATCTTATATTTTTTTATGTTTGAAAAGATGTGTTTTTGAGGTAGTCTCATCAAAGGAAGCTATCTTTTTCTTATATAGTTTTCAAATATGCAGAAAATAAACTGTAGTATGCTTCTTTTCTAAAAAAAATCTAATTAAAAAAGTGTAGATTTAGACAAGTTGCTTATTAGCACTCTTGAGATTTAACAATTAAAATTTAAATTAACTGTGCCTAGTTGACACAGTTGAGTAAGTATATAAATAAAGTGACTTATATGTCTTAAAGATTTAATTACTTATGTAAAATGTCACTTGTAGACACATCTTATTGTTCTTAAGCGATACTAAGTGTGCTAATGTATGTATTCATTAGCACACTACGCAATACGCAATGAATACGTCTGCCGTTATCAATATAAGTTTTTAAAACTGTAATAAATAAAATAATTATATTGATGACAGATCTTGTCAATTAATTAAAAAAAAAATTTTTTTTTAATATTTTAAAAATTGTCTGCACAATATTAAACGCGTGATAATGGTCTGCCATTGTTATTTTCAATTAATAATAATAATATATTTTTAAATATCAAAACGGCAGACGTGGTCAAATGCATTTATAGATAGCCAAAAATCGATACCTGTCTTACTTGCGCACTCGCCGCGTCCACCACTTTGGGCTTAGTGAGTCCCCATATCATGTAGGTATAGGGGCCTCAATGTACAAAACCCAGGTCTGGTCAAATACATACAGGTATCCGTTCACTGGCTTCTAGCCTATTATTATTTAAAATAAATATAAATATTTAATTGTACATTTTATAAACTATAAATCTTTAAATTCATTTTTTAATTAAACATTTTTATATAATTTTTCACCAGACTATTTGAACGTAAATTGTCGTGTCTCTTTACAACTGCAAAATCTACCAGATCTTAACAGCAAAGTTGCACTCGTCTAAAGCGGTGGCCCGTAAATTTTTGAAGATTTTGAAGACTAAGAATTCGTGAAATTCTATTTTTTCTAATTCTACAACGTTGCAGTGTAAAGGGTTTGTCGCTGTAATTGATGAACAGCTGTTTCTGTAAAATATTGTTAGGCAGTAATTTTTTGTGTTTTTGTAAAACGTTAATTACAAAAATAGGGTTACTTCTAGTAATGACATTAAACGTTTAGCGTTTATATCACCTCTGTTATCAACAGCATCAACTAACATAGCAACCAATTTACCAACTTTACAGCCTCTAAAAGCTTTTACAATAATACATATAATAATTTATTATATGTATTAATAAATTATTATTAGTAATAATACATATATTAATAATAATTTACAATAAATTACAATATTTTACTATCTTTTAGTAGCAAATATTTATCATCAAAAGCAGTAGGTCTCTAAAACCTTTTATTTTTGTCCAATTTTTTTAAATGTGAGCACTTTAAATTTTTTTGGTACGTGCTTTAGACTCTCCATAAAATACCCAAAAGTTATTTAATAGCTAAAATTATAAATAAAATCAGCCTTACAAGTCTGCTTATGCTACTATGTATTTTTTTACAGACATTTTGGTTTTTGAATCGTTCAGAAATATAAGTCAAAATTATTTGACTTATATATACTTTTATTATAATTGGTAAGATTTTGTTGCAACCACTTTTTCTATAATTTTTAAAGCTTTTTGGTTTCTTGAATGAACAACTCAGACCCAAAATCCTGGCTCTAAAATATATTGAAGACGCATGAATTGAACGACTTTATTTAATTGTTTAATTCACTTGTTGTATAATATTTATATACCTATCATCTGTTAGAAATTAATAAAAAACGCTACGGCAAAGCTGTTTTATTAAATTTATACATTATTATTTAGTATTTAGATAATGAAGTAAAATACTATGAGCATTTAATATAAAGTAAAATAATTTTTCACTTACTTTTTATATTCTTGCTCAGAACTTTTGGTTTCTTCTGGACGAACGCAATTTTTTTGTTTAGTATTGTTTATGTAATGCAATTCTTGTATTAATTTCTATTAATTGTATTAGTTTTTTTAACTCTGAATTGTGCTATAGCTTCTATCAATTTAATAATAGGTAAGTTAAACTTTTACTGCTGTTTAATCTTGTAGCATTGGTTGGTTTTTTGCTTGAATATTTTCATACAGCTTCTATATCTATATTCTCTGTAATACATTGAAACTGACGCACAATAAGTTGGGGAACGTTGTAATACATTTTTTATTTTACTCTACGACACAACCACTCTGCCTGGAAACAACAGAAACGAGGTGAAAAAATTACTTACTCATTACAGCTTATGAAGTAACCAGAAAAGAAAAATTTTATTTTTAAAAAAATATTTATTATGGAGAGTTTGCTTAGTAATTATCTTCTTATTTTTGTAAATTATGACTGATTCAAATAGTAACCAAAGTATAATGCACATGTTAAGTTAAGAGGAAGTTTACAAAACCGTTGATTGGTTTAGTATTATGACTATTAAATTTTAGAATTATTGCTTTCAAACGATAAAATCACTTTTAAGCAGAACACTTTAACATAGAAAATATATAAAAGCTATAACATATTACTAGATTTATTTTCCTTTGAAAAATTTCTTGTTTTTTAAAGATTGACTTTGTGATATAATGGAACATAAAACTTTGTATTGCAATATGTTGTCTTGTGTCTTTTCTATCTCTCCAACATTGTGCAAAATAAAATGAACAAACGTAAACACTTCTTGATTTTATTTATTGCTTTGATCTTCTACAATTCAACATTGGAAACCGTATTTCTCCAATTCTCCTGACACGTAGCTCTCTCGACGAAGAATACAAAGGACAATCAGGGGTAATAAAACTCAACACTTGTTTCAAGTTTTTACTTTTTATTTCAACAAATAAAAATTGTATTAACAAATCACAAATCTTTATATTACGGGGATTAATGATAATAATACCTTAAGTATCACAGCAATTACAAAGTTAATTTTTTTCAATAAAATACAACAAAAATCCACGATTATAACATTTAAGATACGATATGAATATTTGATTTGTCGTTATGAGGTAAACGGATGTTTAATATAGTCAAAAATAACATTATGTGGAAACACTTTTGCGCTTATTTATTGAGAAAAACACAATAAGTCAAGCCGGGTTAAGGATAGAGCTAGAATATTTCAGAGAAAATTGCGTTATCAACTTGACATATTTTAGTTTTTGCACACATCATGTGTTGACTGTGCTGAATTATTAGAGTAGAAAATACTGTTGGCAGAAAATCGATGGATTTGCTAAAAGAGATGACCCTAATCATAAAGTTTATTATATTTGAAATATTATGGAAATTTGTCACACAACTAACTTATTTGAGTTGACATGCTAACAAAAAATATGGCAACTTTTTTGCCTGACGGACTACATTACATTCTGGTTTTTTTTGTATAAGATTGATTCACAATATGCTCAATAAATCAAAGAATGTTGCTAAAAATCTGTGAAGAATGATAAAATAAAGACCTGAATATATACGAAATAATGATTAAGCTGGATTGCAACAAGATTACTTTTTTTAAAAGCAAATTTTTCAAACATTTTTATTTAACTTTGAAAGTTCTTGAGTTTTCTAGAGCTCCTACTGAGTAAATATTCAAAAACTTGTATGACCTTTGACTGGCTCAATCATTATCAATTATTATAAGCTACCAAAAAAAATGTTTTATGTTTTGTCGGATTATAACTACCACACTGTTTTTGAATAGTCACAAAAAAAGCGATTTCTTTGCAACATCATGTTCAAATGTGTTTTCATCATTAATTTTGATATATTTAGATCTTTATTTTTTTATTCTAATTAAAAGAAAAAAAAAGTTTGTGACTTCAACTGTTTTATAAACGTTTTTAAAAGTGTTGTTTGTTTTTATGACTTCAAAGCTGCTTTTTGCAAAATTCTTCGATTTACTGAGCATATTGTAATGCAATCTTATAAAAAAAAAACAGAAACTAATGTAGTCCACCAGGCAAAAAAGTTGTCATATTTTTTGTCAGGTTGTCAACTCAAATAAGTTAGTTATGTGACACATTTTTCATAATATTTCCAAACTTCTTACTTAAAATATTTTTTTGTAAAGCTCATGTTGATTCAAACGTTGAACACCACTCGTTATTGTTCCACAAATTTTGCTGTTTTGTAAAGAAAAATTCAAATGTCAAAAAATAACACTCGGAGGTGCTAATTAACTTTTATATTATGAATAGAGAATTTCATCCCGTTTATATGAACCAATAGACAGTGAGATTTTAAAACTCCTATGGTAATACTTGTTTTTGAAATACACTTTAATCGAAAAATTATCACAATACATAAGCACAAAAATTATCGCATTACAAACGTTTTCTTAAATTTTCATAATTTCTCTCTCCTTTATCAAATACCTTGTGTAGGTATATTCAAAATTAGAGCCTGCAACAAATTCAGAGCAAGTTCAAAAAAACTAGTTTTTTGCAACGTTGTTTGCTGGCCAATCAAAATGTCGATAAGTTTATATTTTGATCAGTTTTATCATGCAACCATGAATGCATACAACGACTAACACGTCACCTAACTGACGAACAGTCATTACATTAATTGAAGACGGCCGAAGTCAAAGATACGTGGCTAATCTCATTGGTGTTGAGCAAAGTGCCATTTCCAGATAGGCGCTTCGGGGAGACTGGCCAATATTATAGGAGACCAGAACAGGGAAGTAAAAGGATAACAGTTGCGTAGATGAACGCTTCTTACGGTTAACAGCCTTAAAAAACCGTCACTGTACGCAGCTTGAAATGTGCAAATTTGTCGGCAGAAAGTTAGAAAACGGCATAAAAGCAAGGGTTCTTGCTACAGGCCCTAGGTTAGCCAGGTAACACCAAGTTTTCCGATTACAGTTTGCCAGAGAACACGCTGACTGATGTCTTTGTGTTCTTTTTTCTGATGAGTCCAGCTCTTGTTTATACGCTGCAGACAGACGTATGCCAATATATCGCAACCCAGGAGAGCGATATCTGCAATGCAATTTCTGACAACGTCAGAATTTTGATGGCGACTCCATCATGGTATGGGAGATAATTTCTTTTAACTCAAGAACAGAATTTTTAGCTCTCAATGGAAAAAGAATGACATATAGATAGATAAAAAATATACTGGATAATTATGTAGTCCTACACGGCCCTTTTATAGGAGGAACTTTTGATTATATGCACGACAATGCGAGACCACACACAGGCATTATTAGTAAGGGAATACTTACAAAAAGAAAACATTGCAACCCTCAATTGGGCAGCTCGTAGCCTGGGTATAAATCCGATTGAACACGTGCGAAAATTCAGCAACTTCAAATCCTATTTCTAACTTTAAAATAAATTAAACGTGATTTGGAAAAATACGGAGCTGCCGTATATTCAAAATCGTTTTGAAGGTTTTCCAAAGCAAATGGGGGCTGTTATCAGAACAAGGGGAAAGAACACCAGATATTATATAAGTTTTGTGAGGATTTTACTCGAAAACTTTTGCTTTGTAGAATTAATAAATTTGGATTTCAAGTTATAATTTTTGTTTGTCTTGTATCTCATTAATATGCGATATACTTATATGAAAACTATTTCCTAGCCTATGTATTTTCAACACCCAAAACTATTGAATAAGTCTTTGCAGTAAATTAATAATTTGAGGTAATGCAATATTTTTTCTGCGGTGTGTAATATATGCACTTATGGTACTTTATGATAATTTTAAAACAGTTGTGTAATTACAAAAAAAAGTGTAACATTTTTAATGTTTTTAAATTTTATTGTCGTTAAGAAAATGTGTTTGATGCTGAAGTAAAAAAATTAATATATTCTACGTCGTGTAAGGCTTTTTAAGCGTTGGTATCTGATTTGTGAAGAATACATCAAAATTGACTTCAGCTTTTAAAAAGTTTCTACTGCTTTTGGTGTTGATTTTTTCAATCAGTTGTATAACTGGTAAAAATTGTATTTATTGCTTCACGTTTTTCTAAATACTTTCAATATATTCAGAACACCTTCATTTATTCAACCTGTTTGCTGTGATGGTACAGGTTTTAAAAATTTTGGGATTTCGATTAATTTGTTTTAATGAAAACCGAGACAGTTATTTTTCAATAAGCTTGTAAGTGTTTGCACGTAAACAGACCTATTATTACTCGAAAACTGTTTTTTAAACTTTAAACAGCATAAAATGCGTCACTCTGCCACTATTTTTTTTCAATGATTTTATTATTTTTGTTTGATTAGTTTTGCTGTTATTGTTGTCAATGATAAACGCTGTAGAAAATAAATACACTTGAGTTTGTGTTTGTTCAAACTCTGTTAGCTTATAATAATATTTTAAGTGTAAACGCAAATAAAATAACGTTATCTCTAGAGTATGTTCAACACATTTGCAAACATTAAATTGCACATAATAACTCAAAAATAACTGAAATACTCTTGCTCTGATTTTGATAAAGACATACAAATAGACCTGACCTGTATTGTAAATATTTTAAGCAATTTTGATTAATGTTTTGATTTCTACAAAAATTGTTTATTATTATTATACTTCTTACTATATGCGATGCTTACTTTTATTCACAATACAGGTGAAAAAGACCTTCTGTGCCCTAAACAACTTTTAGAATATATTCTTTCGTAGAGCTTTTCTCACTCATCACACCGCACTTCCTGAATAACTCAACGTATTCGATCTTTTGCCAAAGTCCGCAAATCCTGTTTCTGGCGTTTGAAACGTTTCGATTTTAACGCACTTCTTTCTGGGTCTCTGATGCTGTAAAGTTTTGCTCTTTGAGCAGTATCCGCTTGAGCTATTCGAACTCGAACTGCCAATTTCGGACACCCCCAGGAAGCCCTGATGCAGCGTAGTGCCCGCACTCATCGCCATTGGCATCGGCATCGTTCCGTATTTGTTGTTTGGAAAATTCGGCGCGTATAAATTGTGATTTTTAATAGTTATTGGAATTGTTTGACCCGCGAGAGGAACGCCGCCTCCGGAATAGTTCTGCTCTATCACTCCCGAAATTAAAGCACTAGTGTTAAGGTCTGTTGCAGCAAAATCGGGACATTTGTTGGTAGTGCACACGTCTGGAGGCGTTTTATTCAACAAAGGGCCGCACTCGCTGCTCTCATATTTTGGGGTAGGACGGTCGGAGGTGACAATTGCGTCGTATTGCTGGCAGGGTGGAGGACCTGCATGACGTACAAGGTATTCTGTTGAAAGGCGCTGATGCTCTCGCAGTTTACGATCGGCTCCGGGAACCATTTCTCTAACCTGAAAAAAAAAGTTGTCTTGTACAAAGCTTCAAAATATTTTTAGTTCGATTTTTTGGTTACTAAAATATATTATGTACGCACAGGTATAAAAAATTAAAACAAGCAAAATTTTTCAAATAAACTAATATGCAATGTCTTTGTAAATTTACATTTTTCATCTTAAGATTATTTTTATCTTATACAAACTAAACATAGAATTTTTTCATCTCTTGCCAGCCGAGAAAATTGACCATTTCTGGGCTTGCCAAGAAAAAAAATCAGGTTTTTCCCGCTAGACGTTGCTGCTATAAAAAAAATCAAATGAAATCTAGACGGTTGAACCTGTAGGTTAAACAGTCGTCACGAATCAAGGACACTCTAAACGTTCCACTATTCATAGGCGGTGGTAAAATTTGAAATCATATTTACTGTTTATGAACGTCAATCTTGTTTAAAAAAACTACTTTTGTGCATGATCAATTGTGTAAATCACGATAGTACAGTAATCCATGAATTTTTGACATATGTTGATTTTTAACATTCTCAATTGGCGGTAACAACCTCTAACCAATTTTAAGATAATGCTCGATTATAAAGTAATGTTGTGTAGGATAAAAATAATGTGTAAGCCACAGCAACAAAGTAATTTCCCAAGCCTTGAGAACTGCTTTGGCACGTCTGTTCATATCTTCTCTCGGCCTGGAAAAATATCACTTTGCTGCCTAGGTTAACAATGTACTATTTTTTTGTGTTGCCTATGTGTCTAAAACAGTCAGAAGAAAGTATTTTATAACCTAAATCTAAAAGCTCATTTTTGAAATATAGAATTTTATTGTTTAAAGTGCAAATTGGTTGCTAATGTGAATTGTTCAATTTAATTTTAATCTAGATTACAATTGTTAATGCAAACTAGATATGTATAGAATATATAGAGCCATATAAGCTGAAAAAAATTGAAAGATTATTTTCAAAGCGCTAGGTTTCAGCAAGATGACACCAACATCCACCAGCAACCGTGAAACAAGCGAGCTTTTGCACGCCAAGTTTAATCATCAACGGTTTTAGAGATTTTAATTTTATTGGCTTTTCAGGCTTTTTAGAAAAAAAATGTTAAGCACCGTTGTCACTGCAAGAATCCACAAACTGTTGATCAAAGAAAACATTCAAAGTTCCAGCGTCTAAAAAAACATCCAGCAAACTTAGCCCTGGCGGTCATTTAAAGAAAATAGTTTCTTTTGTTCAATTGGAAAGAATTTATTTAATATTATACGGTACTTTTTGGACTTCTAATTAAATAGAACATGATCAGTAAATAGATCATTTAGATCTACTTTTTTGTAGAGTTTGAACTGTTTCAAATGCAATAATAAATTAAACACTCGGTCAAAAAAGATCAAAAAGATATCTAAAACAGAATTTGGTTGCCTAGCAAAAAAATAATATTCAATATGTCTTTTTTTCAGGTTAGGTGGCGTTGAGAATAAATTATTTCTAAGTTAAATAAACATTTATTTATTGTTTTACGAGATTTTTTTGTTTTGACTGGCTGATATAACGGAGCCGAGATTATCAATAAAGATAAACATATTAATAAACATATCAGTTACATGTTAGAAGAACAAAGTACAAGTGTACTAAAAACCAATACATTAATTATATTTAACTTAAATGCACTTCTACATGAAACTCATGTAGATTTTGTTATTTAGGGATTTTATTGTCTTATTGGGATTTTATGAGACTCTACTAGCACAAAAAAAAATTATTAAACATCTCAGGGAAATCCAAAAATTAGATTTTCAAAATTAAAATCATTTAGTGTACTTGATGTTGTTAATGAACCTTATCTGAGTGCCTTGCTTTTAAACTACATAGTTTTTGGTTATTCATATTTTCTAATTTGGTTTTTGTAGTTGAAACTTTATGTTAAAAAAAAATTTAAGTTGCATTATTAGCTTTTTAATAATAATATAATAATTATTCCATTTTAACAAATCAGAACAAAGGTAGATAAATCTCGTGTTTTTATTTGCGACAAAAAGATAAGTGTTCCAGACGGTTTTGAAGTGATTGACAGATTGCTGTTAGTAAACACAAAATCTTGAGGCAGTAAACCAAATATGTAACGATGTAAAAAATATTAAATAAACGAGATAGTGTAATAGATTTAGAAATAATAATATGTAAATTTTCTTTGCATACTTGTTGAAAAACTCACGAGTATTTATAATAATATACAAACTCACACAGCTGTGGAACTAAATTCAATTTGTTTCTTAAAATATGTTTGATCTTATATGTTGTGATTTTACAAATGATACATTCTACATAATTAAAAATAACTTATAAGCAAATAGTCTTATGTTAGATAAGGAATAATGTCGACGGAATAACTCAGAAATTAATGTAACTCTCGTTACTACTTATAAATGACGATAAAATGTTAGAAATCATTAGTACATATTCAAAAACATTTATGTTTGACAAATTTAATGGTTTTTAAAAATGTAGTTATAAAATATATTAACCAGCAATAATATATAATCAATACAAAAGAGTTTTATAGGCTATACAGAAGTGGTAATGTAGGATTAGCGCACTAGGGATCAATTTCGTGGGCGTTTGACTTCTGAAGAAATCATCTGTGGTTCAAGATATCACGCGATTAAGTTAAACACTCCCTAAGGAACAAAAGTTTAGCCACTGAAATGGTAAATGAATAAAACTCTAAAAAGAACAGTAGTCAGAGTTGTTATATTAATTTTTGGATAAAATAAGATATAAAAGATGTAAGGAAACAATCATCTATGGATAATATAGAATTACCGAGAACGATAATAATAGTAAGAAAAATTTGCAAAATTAAAACAAACAAAATAATTTTTCATTATTGTTCACTAAACAGCAATATATTACAACGCGCTTGCTCTATTTCCAGAAAGGTTTTTAAGTATCACCAAATGCCCAACAAGGTGAAGTTAATGTGGTTATAGTGGGCACAAACTCACTGTCCTTTGTTCGCAAATTTGTAACTTCCTTTACTGGGTTATCAACATCCTTGTTATCTTATTGAAATGTGAAATCAAAACATAAACCAGAAAAACAATATCTATTGTCTATTATTTTGATTAGTTTACATTTTAAATTTTTTTTTGTAACAAATTTAACCTAATTTTTTATTAAGTTATCAATTGATATCAAATTAATCATGTCATTTTTTGAATATATAAATATTGTTTTTTGATCAAAAAGTAAGATTTGAGTATTTTGTTTACTGTTCTTTAGATAACAATTCCATTGTAATTATTGTTCCTATTAGATTATTTATGTCAAAAAATTTCAACCAATTATATTAATGCATATTACGGAAATCACCTAGCAACGGACTCGGTCATTTACAAACGTATATTTTTTGGCATTTTAAAAACATTTTGACTATTAATTATTAAAAATAATAATTTAAGCTGCAATTAAATTGTAGCTATAATAGTTATTGTTGTTTAAATTATAATATAAATCATAACTATAACTAATTTTTAAACAACTCATATATAAGAATTCAAAATAAAGTATGTTTTTTTTTCATGTTTCGATTCTGATTTTTGTAATATCTAGTTTGCATGCAATACATATTTTTTGTATGCCTACATTTTCACTCGTGCATTTTTTGCATTCATAAAAATATTCACGTGTAGTTCATTCTGGAGATATTGCTGGCAAAGTTTACAGCATTACAACAGCCCAGTTTGTTTATCTTATATCTCATAACAATTTATTTACTCGGTCACGTATCGGCCTCAGATAATGACTCAGTCGATCAGTCCAAGAGCGCAGTCAAATACTGGTCATGTAGATCCCATGTTTGGATATATATTAAAGCGGAAAAATCAATCGCCTCCGGGTGGTTTTGTACCAATTGAGTTAACTATACATATGGACTTGGATATAACTACTGATTGTTAGATTTTATATTAGATTATTATGCTAAAGCCATTTAAATAAAAGTCTAAATTAAAAAATACAATTAAACCATAAAAAATAAATTCTAGTCTTATAGACACTCTGCTACTTTAGCCGCGCTGTTGATAATGGGCAGCTAATTATTGTGTTTTTTAGAGTTACTCCGATTGGGGCTATTAATAATAGTTATCTGTGTACTCGGTCTACAAAAAATTGGTAAAGTTGAATGTATAATGCGTACAATAATAAAATATAGTGTTACGGTTAGAATACTCTCGGTAAAAATTATAAATTGAATTTTTGTACTGTACTTATATGTACGTAGTAAATATATGTACTATTGTCATGCTTGTAGATTGTCTTATACAGACAAAAACATATTAATGTATGACAAAAGACTTCACAAAAATATTTCAGAAAATACCTGCTGTAAATGTATTTATAAAATCTGATTTAAAAAAAATATATTCAGGTAAATTTTTTCCAAGAGTCTGAAAAACTAAAGCATAAACTGAAAAATTATTATTTGTATGAATTAAATGACTTAGGCTATCATTATCTAACGATGATAAACATGGCACAGTATGTATATTACTGTCACTAATTTGTAATTAAAAGTCATACAAACAACCATCTTTTTTACGCTATCAAGTAGTAATAGCTTTTTTAATAATTTTGCTATTTTTCTTGCTCAAAAATTATGGCAACAACGTTTTCAACTTTTAAAAACAAAATATAACCTAAATTTCTACAACACAAATTGAAAAAAATATTTTAATTAGCGTGGTCTTATATTGAAATTTTTGTAATCACTTAAAAACTTAAAATATGTAGCAACAGAGTTGTTTTTTACGTTAGCAAAACATTTTTGATAAAATGATTTGTTTGAAGACTGATGCTTTGAGCCAAACAAATTATAACCGGCATAAATTTTTTAAATAAAAGCTTACTAAAAATTAAATAAAATTTAATCTTAAGAGTTGTTATAAATAAGTTGGAGTAAATGTTTTTTGCTGTTTTTATAACAATCAATAGTAAAAGTTTTGTCTTATACGGTTTCTGAAAATTTAATTCAACTATTTAAATATTAAAATTCAAAATAAATAATATTTAATTATAATTGTTGTAATAAAATGTTTATAAATAAATTGTAATAATATGTCAGTATAAAGACAATAAAAAATGGGTTATTATCATAAAA
Organism: Lagria hirta; assembly: GCA_947359425.1. Lineage (NCBI taxonomy): Eukaryota > Metazoa > Arthropoda > Insecta > Coleoptera > Tenebrionidae > Lagria > Lagria hirta. Next base: position 7,457,283 of record OX375797.1, on the reverse strand, counting down.
AAATAAACATCAAAATATTAAAACTAAGTTGTTTGTTGATTAGTTTTTAAGTCATAATTTTACTTGAAACGTTTAAGTACGGATAGTTTTGTGACGTTTACAAATAAAACCTTGCCGTCTTTTTTTTTTAAATATATATACACACTATGCTTATCATATACAAAGTCAGTCAAAAATATAGAATGAGCAATATATTTCCGTAAGTATACACATTACAGAACTTTTTAACTTACTCACTTTTTTAGCACGTCAACGCATTTTTAACAAAATTTATTTTAAATTTTTTATATTTTTTACTTTCACGCTGTTTATAATCTCAAATCTAGTGTACAAATTGGTAGTACATAGTATTGTTACAAACATAGTGTACAAATACTCTTTATTTTTAAAAAGTAAAAATTGTACTTTGATTGTTTAGTCACAAAAATTGGCATTTTTAGAACAGTCACAAAAAAAACTATTTATTCTTTTTTTGAAAAATATATATTAATATTTACGTAAATCATTAGGCTATAATTTTGATGAGATATGAGGTAATATAATACTCTCTTTGAAAAAAACGGCTAATATTCTTATAGAAAGCTATTTTTTGGATTTTTTAAACGTTTCCAATTTGTCAAATCGACTTTTGTGTTCTGAGAATTTTTGCTGCAACAGATCTAAAAAATTAGAAATTGACATTTTTATTTCACATTTATTAAATAAAATACCACTTAATTCATTAAGAGAAGATCCTTTTCCGCCGTAGTCTTTAGGCAAGTCTTCGTCTGAAAAAATGTCTTTGAGACAGGCATCGTCACTATAAATGTGAATCTTCAAAGCAATAATTATAGTATTTTTTGTAGATAATACTCACTCTTTTGAAGATTTTTGGTTTAAGAATAGCTTTTGCAAAAGCCAGAACTGTAGAAAGTATTGGTGCTGCATTAAATAAATGAATGGCTTGAAACCGCAAAGCGTATACATTCTAAAAATCAGTACTGCACACTTTTCTTTTATAAAAGATTGTTACCTGGTATATTTTGACACAGTTTAATAAAAACATGGGTGAAAATTTAAAATAATCATTAAATGTAAAATTCGTAAAATCTCCTACAAGTATATCGCCAGCAAGGAAGTCTTCTTTTAACCGCATTTCTAAAATGTTGAAAAAGGTTTTTGATATTTCATAAGGCGCTACTTTGCCTGGAGTCATCAGTTTGATAAAATGAATTCTATATAATCCATCTTTTGTTTTTGGCAAAACTAAGACTTTACTACAATTGAAATAAATAAATAAATTCATTATAGCTACTTTAACTAGGTGTACCAATGTTCTAAAGATCTTTGAATTGAAGGTGAATCTGGATGTGTATCTGAAAACCAATCAGGAATGCTGTGTCTAATAGTGTAGTATTTGACAATTCCTTTTTTAGCTTTGTCTATTTTGAATTTGTTGAGAATTAGAAAATTTCGGACACTTGTTTCATCTTAAAATACAGATTTATTAATAAATTAATCATCTAACATTTGCTATACATACCCATCTTTTCAGGTAGATTACTTTGAGTGTCAAGCCATTCCATTACAGATTTTACATCTTTATCAGCTTTTTCTTTTGTATACCCAAATTGACTATAAACTTTTATATGAGCATCTGGTGCTAATTCAAATATGTTTATTGACATTTCGTAGGAAGAAACTTTGACAAAGATTGTGAATAGACTAATAAAAATATTATGCTGAGTATTTTAATTTTTAGTTATAACAACAATGTACTCATTGTACTTAAAAAGTACCTATTGATCTACACCTGACCACTTACGTCAAGTGCCTCAAAAAAGATAAGATATGTTTATCCGGGCCAAAATGCATTTATTTAAATAATCAAAAAAAATTTATGATTTCTTTCTTACGCGGCGACATCTATCTATCAAAAATTTTTTACATAAAAGTCTAAAGACATGTATTCACATTTTGATGTTAGAAGTCACTACTAGATAATATAGATACTACCGATAGAAATAGGCTTTTGAGACAAATGAGAAGAATTGCTAGGATAAAAAAGTTATTCGGTAGACAGAAAGTCAAACCACTGTCAAATAAGTTTTTTTAAACCCTATAAACACCTATATTTTATTTTTTTTTGTTTGGGTTAATAATCGGACATAATGACAAGATAACTTTAAAAAAAAAACTATTAGAAAAATATGTTTCAACTTCAATCAACAGCTAATAACTGAATTCAATTTTTTCTAAATAAAAAAATAACAATTGATTTTATGATTTTTGAAGATTTTTATATATTGTCAGAACTAGAAAAAACCTTCTATCAAAAAAAATTTTAAAATATAGGCTTTTGTCTATTTGAAAAAACAAAGTTGACATTAAATTTGTGTCAATCTCCAATCAAATTTAAACTGATCTTGCAGCGTTTTTTTTTTAATTTAATGTGTTTTTTATCTTTTAACGTCGGATGAAAGAATAAAGCAACACAAATTAATAAAAAAAAAAACAAATCAAGAGTGCTACCTTATCTTTTGTTTTATTGAAAAATATTTTGTTTAATTGAGCTATGAGCCACTTTGTTTTTAGTTCTGTAGTTATTGTTGTTTAAAAAAGTTGTTTGAAACAGCAAACAGATGTTTTAAAATTGACGCTTTTTTGACATTTTAACCAAAAACCCGTTTACCAGTGACGTTACATGTGACAATAAAGTTGATTACTTACACATTCTTACATTCTTAAATGTGAAATGTAGCTTTTTTTATTTGTAAGAGTTATGAGTTATAATTTATCAACGTTATAAGTAGTGTTTGACATCACAAATTGTCTACGCCTATGCATTCAACGCTTATTTGCATAGTTTTTTGCCAGAACATGACCGATAATTTGCAACACCTGCTCTGATTTGTGTTTTTTTTTATTGCAGTGTAGCTTAAGGTTTTTTTGTTTTACACACTTTGTACCTGCAAATACTTATTGATACAAATTTTTTTTTTACTCAATTCTTCAACGATTGGAAAGTTTTAGCTTTCTAGTGTGCTGTTTCCACAACTTTTTCCTCTACTTTTCTTACCTTTCTACTTACTGATACAAACTTCAGCACTAACAAAATCTAATAATTATAATTAGTTTAACGCGCTTTATACGTTACATTACTCGCTTTTATTGTGGTTTATCTGCTCTGGTGATGTCTTTACCCAGAGAGTGCAAACATCAATATATTTTCCAAATGTATTGATTTCAAAAAAATTCAATATTTTTTCAATGACTTCAGGGTTTAAAATAATTTTTTCTTCATAACGTTAGAATGGCAGTATACTTAGAAATCAATTTTTAAGTAAAATAATAGATGAAGCTTTAAAATTTGTCTATTGTAATGGGTATTTGATTACATCAATTTTATATTATTATTTTATTTATAATAAAAACCTTATTCTATCTTAACGTAGCATTGAAACTATCTAACTGGTCAAACCTGTCTGTGTATTCATGACATTTTGATATTAAAGCATCTGCAATATTTTATATTGTCTAATCATATTTGTTGTAACGTCTTGTTACCTCTTAGATCTAGAAAAGATGGACCATTTCCACCGTATTCTATCAGCAACTCCGTGTCTGAAAGTAATTCCTTAAGACGTGCCATCTGGTGACACGCATTAATAACCACGGACAAAATAACCGCGACAAAATAACCGCGACCAAATACCCGACGACAAGATAACCAAACGACATAATAACCGCAGACAATTGATCCACGACGATTGATCCGCGACATCTGATCCGCGGACAATTCATCCGAACGATAATTCGGTCAGGTCAGGTCAGGTCAGGTCAGGTCAGGTCTAAGAATACCGTCAGGTCCAATATAGGTCCAATATTTTCATGGACGAATTGTCGTGGGGATGAATTATCGTTTGGTTATTTTGTCTTCGGTAATTTTGTCGCGGTTATTTTGTCGTGGTTGTTTTGTCTTAGGGTGAAAAGTTACGGAACCGTGCCATCTTTATAAACATAGAGCTAAAAACCAAATTGTAGATTTTAAGTCTATAAGAGCAAGAAAAAAAAACTAAAAACTAGATTTTATTATTTTTATTAAACTATAGTTACAGAAAATATGTGATATACAAACTAGTAGTACATAGTGTTAGCTCTATGTCTAAGTAAATGACACGTCGATTAAAAAAAATTGAAATAACTTTGAGTGATCTATTTGAACTAATGCAAGTTTCATTGTATTTTTGCATTAGCTGTAATCTGTACGATATCGTTTGAACCAAAATTATTAAGAAACCGTTTTTATTTTATTGTAATTTCTACAAAAATAGTAGCGACGACGTCTACGTTTAGCATATTGCTTTTACAGTTTCTAGACATTAAAGGAATTTTTCTCTGTATTTACTATGTAATTTGCTATTAAAGAAAATTAAAAAAAAATATTAAAATATATAGTGTTGTAGCTATAAAGGTATCTTTATCAATTACTGTAGAAAATGCTTCAACAGAAAGTGGGCAAGGTCTAAACAATCTTGTAATCACTAAGAATTATTCTTATCAAAATTGTAGTTTTACAGTCTGGTTGACACGAAAAGATTAATATTTATAAAACTATGTAAAAAACTTTGAAATGTAGATATCTGTAGACGGTCATCAACAAAAATGATTTTAATGCAGCTTTTTATACTGAGAAATAAAAAAAACATATTCAACTAAGAAAGCACTTACTTGCAACTTGCACCTAAAGAAAACAAATGTTGATGATATGCTAAGAATAAAAATTGCACATCATTGATATTTTTTAGAAAGGTTTGAGTTGAGGTGATAACATAAATCTGTTTTCACTGTTCTTACGAGTGAAACTTGAGAAGAGCATAGGACTTTGTCAAATCAAAAACAGCTAGTAGGCTAAGCCAAAAATTTTAGTTCTATTACTTTCTTACTGTTTATCAACATTTTCCTAGGCAATGATTTCAAATTATTGCAATCAAAAAATTTAGCAACACATGACCAAGATTGCAATTAGTTGGTATAAGATAACTTAATTTTGAAACGCGCAACTGCTTTCAAATAGTAATCCGTGGTAAAATAGGACAAGTGGTAGTAGCTTTTTTTTTTAAATATTTTTACAGGTTCCACAGGATTAATTTGTTGTGGCAAATATCGTGAGGACTAGTAGGGACTATTGACCAACATTTTCAATTGCCTGTTTTTTTTATTTTTTAAGACTGCTAATTTTATTGCATCTTCTTCTATTGAACTTTTAATTGCAAAAATGTATCTGTTTATTATTGAAATCATAAAATTTAGTTTTCTTTAAGATTTAATTATGTAGCTACTTACTCTGTTAAAAAAGTTAGGTTTTAAAAAAGTTTTTACAACTGGTAATATAACAAATATTGCAGCACCACCATTAAATGTATAAACTTTTTTAATTCGAATAGAGTATACATTCTAAAAAACAAAATTGAAGAAATTTGTATAAGTAAAAATATCTATATATTTTACCTCATAAATAGTAACTGTTTTATATAAAAAAAAGTGTAACTTTCATATGATCTCACCAAGATAAATTTTTTATGTCACACACAATTATATCACCAGCAAGTTAATCTTCCATCAGACTTATTTTAAAAATATTAAACAGCCATTTGATAGTGTCGTATGGTTTGAAGGTTCCTGTAGTTTTCACATTTAATAATTGAATTCTGTATAAACCATCAATTTGTTTCAGATGTACTGCCCACTGACTAAAAGATTTATAATTTCTATCAAAAACAGTGAATTTGTGTAAGTGTAAGTAAATCAGATGAAAGAGAAGTTGTATAATGTTGGCTTAACATTAACAAATATAAAATACGATATATGCAAACCTCCCACAAAAGTGACTCTAAACCGAGCTGTCGACATCATCTAGTGGCTGATCATCTGGATAACAATATCACACAGTGATATTGTTACCACAGTTGTATTTTCAAAATTGTTGCTAACTAGACCGTATGCCTTACTAACAGTTACCAACGTTAGAATATAGTAAACCAATCTCAAATTAATAAAAAAATAAATACTTTTTGTATTATTTTGATAATTTTATTAATTTTATTGGCAATTGAAGAGCTTTATAAGCAAGTGTACAAACATCCTTGATCGAACTTGTTAAACCTTGTTATAAATTACGTTTTCCGATAATATAAATACAATATCTATAGTTTAATTAAAAATTCTAAGCTAAAGAGTTTAAATTTTACCTAAAATGTTTACGTTGTATTCACGAGTTTATTATTTACATCACTATGTAGTGTATCATAGAAAAATAGGAGAAATGAAAAAACATGTTATGTTGGATCTTTTCGACGATGAAGAAGCTGCTGAAAAATGTCCCAGTACAAACTCTTTTATTTCTTGCTGATGTCGTTATAAATATAAACAATGTACAATGCAAAACAATGTTTTGATTTTTAAGACAGTATGGCTAGACACGTGAAAATGCGAGGTATAAAGTACTACCATAAAAGTAGAATAAAAAAGTGGATTAGTTAGAAAAGTAAGAAAAACAAAAAAAATCAAACAAATTTAAAATTAAAAAAAAGGCAATAAAAAAAACGTCAATTATAATTAAGGCGCTATTTATTTCACACAAATGTCAAATTTGACAGATATATCATACCAGCTTAACTTCAATAAACTGACATTGAATTAAATTAACTGACAGGAATTTCAAAATTGCTACAGTACAAACTAAGAGTCGTTTTTTGTTGTTGCACTTTTTTACCAATGCTTCAAACTTTGACATTTTTGCTTTCAACCTATGACGTCATGAATGTTTTGTGTTCAAACCTGCAGCATAATATGATTCAAACCTACTCCGCGCATGTGTTTGTAGTGTGATTCAATATGGCACAAAATACAAACTGTCAATCATGCTGTCAAATTCAAATTTTCCCACTGACCCCCATAAATAAAACAAAAACTGTGTGAAACACAGCATGCAGTAATCACTTTTACTGCCTTTTTGACACTATTAACATTAACAAACCGCAAAATACGCTGTCTCTCTTTTAAAATTCCAAATGTATGATCTATCAATACTCGAGAACTACTTAGGGCCCTGTTATGATTACTTATATTATTAAATGAGAGTTAAGAGGTAGGGACCTAAGTAGATTACTTTTTGTTGTGAAACTCAACAAGTGAACATAACCACAAACGGTTTCGTCAGTTTGTTTGATCCATGGTTGAACCACAGATGAGTTATACCAGATCGCTCACTTAGAAAAGAAAGCTTAAAAAAGAGAGAGATAGAATATTAACCAGTTTAAAGGTCCAGCTGACGCATGCCCAGTAGAAGTTTATTTCACTGTAAGCAAAGATACACTCGGAACGCTTCGAGATGATTGTATGCAGTGTCTAAATTCACGATTTGGTCCGATGTCTGTCCGATCCAGTTTTATTTGCCTCGTGGTTTTATCTATCAATTATAAAACGGCCCACCCTTAATATCTTTCTTGCTGTTGAAAATATAAAAAATCGAAAAGGCACGTCAATGTACCATTTTAAAACGTGACTATTTGGAAACCTCTAGACAAAAAACAAAAAAATCTATTTTAATGCATTTGTAATTATGTGAATAAAGTAGGATCTTTCTTAAAAACCAAACGATTACCTCCTAATTATGCTTAATTAGTAAAATTAATGTTGATTACACAAGTTTTCTTCAGAAAACCTATGATGTGTCAAGTAGCTCCAGAACGACACTTTTTGGCAACAGGGCATTTTCTGTAGTAATTCTGGCAAAAAACTGCGCGCGGCAACACTGCTATTAACCAATTTAAAGGGACGAGAGACGCCAAGGTCATAGAAACGATGCGCAAAAGATCAAACGTTTCGAGGCAAGTGAGCAATCTGGTATAACTAATCTGTGATTGAACTATAGGTTTAAAATCTTTCATTTTCTTTTCAAATTAAAATATGACGTCATCTTTAGATACAGGTTGAATCAATTAACGAACCAGATTCAAAATGATGCAACAACTCTAGAAAACACGCACTAGGTCTGACAAGATGAACAATAGATGTGGACAAATATTACGAGACGAGTGAAGATAAGAGATATAATTTGCAACAATAAAAGTAAAACAAAAAAGTGGATAACAACAAGAATACGAAATAAAAATAAAATAAAACTAAAAAATTGTGAGTCGGAGATATAAAAGTCAGGCAATAAAACAATGAAAAACGGCGTTATAGATGTCATTCAATTCACACAAGTGTCATATTTGACAGATATATTAGTACCAACTAGAAAACACGCAGTAGATCTGACAAGATGAACAATAGAAATAGGCAAATATTGCTACCAACTTTAAAACAGTGCGCTATATGTTAGGTTGCTACAATTGATTGCTTTTTACTTTGAATGCCATCTATTTTTTAATAAGCTGGGACATTATTTGTAAAACACGGTCTATAATCCGATTTAGGTTTTTAATTAATTTAAACATGTTAAACAAACTCACGCATTTTTGTTTAATTTTTGCCGAAGTCAATTATCTTATTTATTTTAAATTGATTTCATAATTTGCTTGAATATTTAAAGCATTACAAACTCTAGTGACCCTAAAATATAACATAAGATATATTATATAATAAGATAAAACACTGCCGTAAATAGATTTAAACCAATATCTTTTTAACAACCTCTGTAAAGCGAAAAACGTAGAGCTGTTAAAGCCTAAAGATAATACGTAAGATTAATAAAATATTTTAAAACCAAATCATTGCATACTATAAATTTCGCCTTGTAGGTACGGTAACAACAATTTATGATAATTTGTCGGTAATGTTAGCTCTATAGTCTATAACAGTTAAAGTAAGCATTTAAGAATTCTTCACAAGTTTAGCAATATTTAAAAAAATAATAAAATTTAATTTTATTATTTGAGTTTCAGCTATCATTCAGGGAATAATGTTGTCATCTCATTCCATTATGTATCGTCGAGAATACCACACTACAACAGTTTTGAATTAAAATAATTATTAATGTCTTTGAAGTTTTAATCACTTATATTTGGTTATTTGAGACTTTCTGCATCAAAAATAGCAACATCTATTAGAAGCTCCTTACATTAAAATTAAGAATTCAGATTTTTACATGTCGATGCTATAGGTCACTTCTAATAACAATTGTCAGCATTGATAAAAATAATTTCCAGGCCTAGAAATATACGAATAATCTAGTTATTACATTAGCGTCTCTCGTCCTAAGAGCATTAATAAGTTATGCAATATTATTTATCATCTTTGGTTTCTACCAACAAATAGTGAAATGAAGTCAAAGCAACTTTATTCAAGCTATGGTTTAGAGACTCAGACAAGCTTTGTTCTTATGGGAACTCTTCAAGAAGTTGCAACAGACTTGAAGTTGAAAGTCATAGCTACGCGTCAATACAAATGATGATTAAAAATAAGAAAAGCCTACAATACTAGTCTACTGGTTACACATTGTTGTCATGTCACACCACCACAAATAATCATACCTCACTGGTTTCTGACCTATAAGTAACTGCAACTAATAAAGTAATATAAAAATAAGATTGCTTAGTAGTGTTGAATTAGTATTCCAACTAATATAGTACCTAAATATCTTATCATTTGTCATACTTACTGTATTTTTTGTGAAAGTGCTAAATATTCAAAAGGTAAAATAGTCGAATTTGTTTGTCTTATGTCTAAAAGCATGTTATAAAGTTTAAAGTACACGTGACGGCCTTCATTGATAAAAATAAAAATTCTAATGTATGTATGAAATTTATTTTGGACTTTAAACACTTTGTAAGGCTTTTACGACTCTAGCATAGAATAACAATAATTGCCGCCAAAGTTTAACTGTTCATTAGTGTTCAAATGTCAAATGATAATGATAAAAATGTTAACAATAGAATCTTGATTGTATGTAATATTCAAATTAGTATAAATCTTTAGCAAGATTTTCTTTAAAAAACAGACGCATTTATAAAAGTGATGTAAAAAAAGTTTTGGGCTAATTTATCCTCATTATATAATTTTTTGATTTTATAAATTAATTTACTTTACATCACTCCGGAGAAAGATGGCGAAAGATGACCAGTGTCATCACTGGAGATGGGATAAAAAATTTATTTTTTTAATATTTTTTATTAATCATTTCATAAAGATCATTTTCTAGCCTAAATTTGTTATTTAAATATTATATAATTTATTTCCAATTTTATAGAAAGTGTAGTAGATTTTGCATTGCATTGTATCTTTGGGTTAAGATCACCTTATATTTTTGACATTTAGTCTTATATCCGTTTTTAGAAAGATGAATTTTATCAATTTTATCGGTTTTGGTCTTGAAAGTCCAAATTGATAATTTTTTTACAGAAGTTAGAATGACTATGGTATAAATTACACAAGTCATCATAAAATTTTGGTTTAGCACTATCTAAAACCTTTTATTAACATTTCTCTGTTCTTTTTTAACAGACTTTTGGACTGTTTATAAATTAAGTACTTACTGAAAAAGATTCATGGGAGTACTTTTTCAAAAAAATGTTTAACTAAAAATGTTTTAAACAACGCCTTTTGTTGTTTTTGAAGAAATTACAATCATGAATCTCTCACATGTTTTTTTTTAAATTGTTTTTTTAATAAATTTTTTTTATGTTGCTAATAATAATTCAAAAAAATTAACATAATACTATTGGTCATATTTAGAGTTTGCGCACACCAAATTTTGCAGAAAAATGTAGTTACAAGCGTTATTTCAGTTTATTAGCACCATCTTCTTAGATAAGAAAAAAATTGGGAAAATCATGAGATTAGTTAAAATAGTCAGATTGAGCTGAAAATTAAGCATATTGAAATTTATGTAAATAGAAAAAATTTGTAGAAACATTATAAAAGTATATTGATGAGGTTATCTCAATTATTTTGTATTTATTATTGTACTCTACTAGCTAAGACCAACATTTAATGTTTTGATCAATAAAATAATTATTAACAAATGTATATTTGTCTCACTAAAATAACGTTATATGGCTGTACTTAAAATTCTGCTTTTATAATCTCTTAATACTAGACGCTGCATACAATTTGTAAAAAATTATTTTAGTATTGTTATATAATTATAACAATATTAAAAGAATATTGTTTGAAAATATTTCAGTTTTTGCATTAGTTAGATAAATAGTTTGCTCGTTTTTGTTCAAATATTACAAATATTTAGATATACCGGTTGTTACGTCAATTGCCACCAGTTGGTTTGAAGGTTGAAAGCTGGAAATTTATAGTGTTTTAGGTAGTGAGTCAGGCTATTAGTTTTTGCAACAAGGGAAAAGTTATATAATGTTATTCGATTTGACTACTATATCTCTGTTGCTCTAAAGGTTGCAAGATTTTAAAATGAGAATGACGTTTACAAATTCTAATACTTGATGCTACTTTTGTTTGTGAAATTTTTTTCGTAAATTAGCAGTTTTTTTGAATGGCACTATAAATTTTTTCTTCATGTTTTTTTCACTAAATGAAAGCAAAGCATTGCAGATAAAAGAAGATCAGTTTTCAGCTGGTCAACGTGGACTTGTGTCAAACTAAACGCAAATCACAGCGTTTCTAACGTTTATAAATAAATTCTTATAAATATCTTTTCTTTTTATTTTGTTTATGGAAGTAGAAAAACCGTGAAACGCCTATTTGAAATTTATGTTTTTGTCTACCGGTCGAACAGCTTTAAAGATAGGAAATAGGGCTGTAACGTGAATTATATTAGTGTGTAGTACGTATACGCCCTTTATTTGTATGATTATCCAATCAATAAAACAAAAAACTTAAAATTTTTCTGTTCTTAACAACTTTACAAAAAAAAATCTAATTAAATAGATTTTTTTTAAGAAAATGGACAGTAGACTGTCAAACTCAGTCACATATAACTAACTTTGAGCTTTAAAAACATTATTAAGAGTTAAATGATTTTAATTTAATTAACCTACCACAGCTGCTGCAACAGATTGCACAACACGTGAGACTAATCACAAATAATAAATCAACTGCAGTTTTTAGAGAAAAAAACACAACGTTTAACAAGTGTAGCTGTAAAATCACTAATCAGTAAAGCGATATTACTGTACATAACGTTTAGTGCGCTGTATACTTCTCATGTTTGCCTAATTATTGAGATATCAAATGCAGGGGTTTGTTCCTTTTAAAAACGTAATATAATACCTAAACACTTGAGTAAAGAAATCTTATTTTGCTGTCCCACAATGAGGGTGGGAAGAATTAGTGCGTATGTATATGTTTAGGGTATGAGCTACATATGAATTGGTACATGGTACATTGGTACATGAGTTGGTAATGTTGTGTGTGTGTGTGTGTGTGGGTGTATTCTGCTGTAACAAGATACAAAAACTTGGTCTGCTGTAACAACCCAAGGGAACAGCTACATGTTGTTTTTTGTTGGTCTTAAATTATTTCATAGAACGTTAATTAACGTTAATAATGTAATTATTAAATTTTAATAATTAGTACTTAAATTTGTAGCTTAATTGAAATATTTTATATTTTGAGTTTGGAATGTCAACAAGGTTTCTTTGTACTAATTCTAGTATATAGTCTTATTGGAATAACTTAAACTGAATTAATATTAATAATGTAGAATGATACGTTATTTGTATTTCAATACTTAAACTGCGATATAATTAATTTAATTTTATTATTAACAATTTAATAAACTACCTTAACTAACGATACGGAATGTAAATCATTATTGGTGAATGGACAAAGCAACATAATAAAAAAACTACCATATGCAAATCTGTAAGTGATATTTTAAGTCGAATTTTAAATAATTTTGATAAGATTAAAAAATATATTTTATTTTAATTGCATATCAAGTTGCATAAATTGAAAATAGCATGACAATTAAAGATTTAGTTTTCCTGCCTTTTGGGATATTTCAGATTTTAACTGGCTAATAAAATAATTATTAGAACCATTCAACTAGTAACTCATCAGAACAATTAACACGGAATAGTGTCAATGATACGAATTCTGTGAGATTATTAATTCACCGGTTTATTTCCTTGATTGCACTTTGTTGTTGATTTTGAAACTGTACTCGGATACTAACTTACATCAAATGCACTTGGTCTATAATATTTGAACTTTATTTATTAAGTGGTTTTTCTCTACCCCCAAAAAAGAAATTTTTGAATTTTATTTTGAAACTTGATTTTCTGAGAATAATCAGCTAAGAATAAGGTTTTTGGATTTTTTTTCAGGTATGTTGTCAGAAAACTCTAAGCGAGAATGTTTTTTGTCTTTAACGCCGTACAATAAGTTGTCACTTTACTTTTAAACTGATTCATAACGGATTCGGATTTCCTAGCGTCGAAGCTTATTGCAGACTTTTAAAAACTTTTAGACAATAGCCTACAGTCGGGTCTAGCCGCCAGATTTATTTACTTATTGCTTATTATATATTTTTAGTTTTAAATTTCTTCAAAAGAAGTAATGTAAATATGACCTTTTTACTACGAATATTCCAAAACATTATTTTGCTTCCGATTTTATTTATTATAAATTTAAATTGAAATTTCTATTGGGTTACACAAGAAAACACTTTGTTTTATTTTTGACATCAATTATTAAAACTGTTTATTATAATGCTTAAACAGAATTTATACTCAAAATTTTCAACTTAATTTTTGGAAAATTTCATTCTAGAACGTTGCAATTGAGATGTCAGAAATGCTCTTATGTGTTTTATGACAGGTGGAAACACTAGACACTAGGCTGATAAGCTGTAAAAAAATACTCCACACAGTAACTATGCAATTATTATACGGAGCCACATTTAGGTGCTTAAAAAAAATAAACATTTCAATAATTCTAAATTTTGATTAAATATAATAGAAATATGAAAAACTTTGATTAAGCAATGTCAAAAATACTAATAATTACAATAATACAAAAAACAATTTAACTGGCAGTCTGAAAAAAAAACAAATAAATAAAGATCTAAATAATATAGAAAACAATAGATTCCACATCAAAAAAGTAAAAAACTCCTGCCAACAGTAGAATTTAATCTGTCAGTCAACTTAATAATAGGAGTTCTGCATACGTATTGTGTGCTCAATGCACAGAGCACATAATTCTGATTGTGTTTCAAATAGATACTTGGCAAACTATAAAGCTAAAAAAATTTTAGAATAAACCTAAATGTTTTAACAAATTTGTATTTTTTATTATCTGAACCATATCTGAATTTTGATCGCAATCATTATTAAGTGTTATCAGTTAAGAGGAATAACATAGAATCGATAAGATTACATACAATGTTAGTGTTGCACATTTTATAACGTATGAATGTAAAGTACAGAAAAATTAAAGTGTAATGTATAGAAAAAATCTTGCAGGCGTGTTTTAAATAGTTGTTTTTTTTTGCAATTGCTATTTGATGACTAGCATTAGATACTGCCTATAACAGTAAGAATATTTATATTATTTTTAATCGAAAACAATTTAATATCTTATTACATAAAAGACATCAACGAAAAAATTATGATTGATAGGTCTAAAATAATTTATAAGTGTGGGCGTATAAAACACGCTTCTACTCAATGTACTAAGACTATGTTCTTCAAATTTTTTAAAAATAAGCATGTGACACTTGTCCTAACATAAGTAGACACTAAAACTGCTTATCAGATGAGATTTTAGCTACAATGACTGGTGGCGTTAATTTTGAAGTAAAATTGACATACTTACAAACGAATGAAAAACTGAATTAAACAACAATTTATTAATTCCAAAGCTGTCATAACATTTTTCATATGTGTTTTTATATATTTCCAAATTTGCTTTCTGATATATGCTTACAATTTATGTGTTTTTAATTAAATGTAATAAACAAAAAACCTGTTGGCCGTAATGGTCTAATAGAAGATCTACTTATGTAAAAATAAAAAATATGAAAAACAATTATAACTTAAAAAGTGCTTAAACGGTAACAGACATTTGGTTTTGGTTAGTTTTATTATACAGCGTGGAAAATAAGTAAGAAATAAATTCAATGTTTTGGAAATCAGTCAATAAGTATCTACTTGACAAACCGTATTATTCTGTATCAAAATGACGAAGATTGATGCAGGTAGATCTGAGCATCGCACAAACTCGCTTTATTTTTATTTTTATATATATAATCTTTTTGTTTATTATTAAATTGATAATAAAATTGTTATTTATGACTATGTAAAATTTTTATATGTATCTATATATATAAAGTATGTATACACGTGTATATATATATTTATTTTTAGAATTTGTATTTTGTTTTGGACTCTATGTTTATACATGTTTGTAAAATTTATGTTTTTTGCTTGTTTTTATTTTTTTTTGCTTTGTCTACAAATTTCATTGTAAGTTTAAATGACAATAAAGTAAAATATTATCATTATTATGTTTTTTTTTTAAGTTTGAGTAAAGGTTTTTGTTCGGATTTTGCTGGTATAAAATACTTAATAAGTTACATAGAAAAAACTAAATTAAAAAAAAACAAAGTAGTCTGCTTTACTACTTTGTTTTCTTTAATTTTTCTAAACGGAATTTGAACAGAAAGCATAGAGATAACTAACGATAAGAACTGACAACAATTCGGAATCGGTTACAATATAATTGTAACCTATATTTGTATGTAAACTATTTTCTGCTGAGTAACATTGCACATTTTAACTTCACCTACAACATGACATCTAAAATCTTAATAATCATTGGGTATGGAGATCGCGTTAGAACCTACCAAGAAGTCTGCCGGGCAAAATGTTCTAATTGCGAAGTAAGACAATCCATTTCAAAACAAATTTTGAGACATTGTATTGAATTATAATTTGAGCCATACTTCAGTACTGAAACTATTAAAAATAAAAAAAATTTAACTTTACAAGATAAACTTGGTTCATGACTAATCAGAGACTGGCTTTGATATTAAACCAAAATTTTGTGAACAAATGATAAACATTTGTAATACCGACCAAATGTTCGTGCAACCTCTAATATTTTCAAATGAAGCACATTTTTTAACCTAATCATGTCAACAAGCAGGATTGCGGATATTAGAGTGAGTTCTCACTAAGAATACACACACACTATCTTGAAAAACTTATTATATGGGCCGGAATTGTAGGTAACAGGATTATAGATTACAGACCATTTTTTTTCAACGAAAAATTAACTGGAGAAAATACTTAGAATATTTACAATTTTAGGAAGTTGCTACATTAGCGCCATTATTACTCCAATAAAGACAATCCGAAGAAAGTTCCATAAAAATATCTGGTAGCAACAGCATGGTGCTCCACCAGAAAACGTCTTTAATTGTTCGACTTTAATTGGAGGAGGTATTCTCAGAAAGATGGTTAGGAAGAGGTTCGCAAAGTGTATCAAAACCTACCCAATAATTTCGATGATCTTAAAACAAGATTTTGACATGAATGCGATTTAATGACTCGCCAAATTATTGAAAATGTATTGGCTGCTTTTAATGATTGTTTCGGATATTGTTAGATAGTGCAGAGTCATCAGTTTGATCATTAACTGTAAAATCTTTGTGTTGTCAATGTTAGATCAAAAAAATTTTTATTGTTAATTTTAGTAATTTGTTAACTCTACTTTCAAATTTAGGGTTGTTTTTGTTTTGTTTCTCATTGTTGGTTTTTGCCAACTTTGTTTTATTGAAAACCTCTGCTTTTATTTGTTACTTTTACTTGTTTACTCTGATTTTTCATTTGAATTCACTAATTTAAACTGTAGAGGTCCTGTAACAAAGATACTCATGATTCTAAGACTGTGTAATTATTATTTAAATATTTTATTTTTTAGACCTGATCTTTAGAATATCTGGTGCATGTAGATGTTACCAAGTTGCAAAAATGTAAACTGTGGTTTGTTGCTGCTAGTAAAGGCTCCTGACACCAAAATAAAAAAGATGCAATCTTTTACGATTTTGGAAGAAGAGTATTTGAAGAGTATTATCTCTTGTGAATTTAATTCGGGGACATACTGTATATAGAATTTTTAACGTTTATCTATTACATTTGAAGAATAATGAAATTTATTGAGATTTTGTTTTATTTTCCTAAAACAGTATATTCAAGAAGATGTGAGAAAAAAGATGTTGGTGCATTTGTCTATGGATCTTGGTTTTATAATGTTTATATGATATATGTTAAAACACTTTATTGAATACAGATGTGATACTTTGAAATAATTCCAAAAAGTTACACCGCTATCGACAATAATAATTTCACCTGACAAATAATTTTCATTTAATCTCTTTTCAAGAATGTTCAAAAATTGGTTTTCTGCTTCATATATGTGTAAGCTTTCAGGTTTTCTTACCTTGAAAAAATGAAATTTATATAGTCCATCTTTTTGTTTTGGTAGAACATTCCACATGCTACAAATCACTTAATTAAAAAGCTAATGTTTTAGCTCATTTCTAAATATCTAAAAATTGAAAATAATATTTTTGATTAATCTTAGTAAGCTATCTTATCACATAGTATCCGGTTTCCTATATAAATGCTGTTAAAAAAAGCAATGATTGAAAATACTCTGAAATCTGGAAATATTTCATTAAACTTTAAAAATTCTGAATAATAAAAAATTCAATACAAAGATGTATTAAATAAAAAATTACTAAATACATCTTTACAACTACACAATCAACTTTCTTTTGTTGGCGCGCATCATACGAGGACAATTTGGATTATAATCAATAAAAAAGTGCGGAATCTTTGATCGAATGGTATAATACAATCTATTTATTTTTTAGTTTTTTTTACATTAAATTTATTGAAAATCTAAAAATTGCAAATTTTTTTTTTAGCTGAAATTGAACCACACACAAAGCATAAATAGTTTCAATTCAGATATTTTTTTACTTATTATTTCGAGAAGATGTAATTGTATTTGTAATCATTCTCTGATGCACGCAACTTCAACTTCGGCTGGAGTTTTTTCAAAAAAGTTGTACACTCTGGTCTCACAAGCTGAAAATAACGCAGACAGTCTCTCGTTTGTAGATGCTTTCTCGCAAGCTTACTAAGCAGTGATGCAGTTTCAAATCGTTTTACATATTCACCAAAAATACTTATCTAATCTTTCTGCGAGGCTTCCGCTATCAAAGAAATTCGCATAATAAAAATGTGATTGGCTTCCTAAACACAGTGATAAATTAATTTATTTTGCAACAAAAACAAAAATAAAAAATTATCAATATAAAATGCAGAATTTAGATATATTCCAGACCAGCAAGCAGATCAATATACAATATTCCTGTAGCCGGCAGACTTAGGGTGTAACGCTTCTCGCTTTGTTGGTCAAGTCACTTAGGTTAGGTGATTTCAGGTCAAGTTCGAGGTTTAAATGCCGTTTTTGCAGAGAGGTTTTTTAGCCGTTGGGAGGCAGTTTCTTCTAGCAACGGGAAGAATCTTTTTGATATTCAGGTTTTTTATTTTTGTGTTTCAAGTAGTTAAAAACAAAATCAAATGATTGTAGCTATGTAGTAGGTGTAGGTGGTACACTGTGTAGTTTAGTATCTTATTATTGTGCATAATGACATCATTATTATCTTGATTAACATAAAATAATACAGCTGTCAGCTAAAAAGTTTATAATTTGTATCTCGTCAAGTAATATATTTAATCTTTTAACTGAGTTTAATATTATATTTTATTAAAATTAAAACTGTATGGCTAGTATAAATCAGATACAATTATTCTTGAATAAATTGCTAATTTGTAGAAAATGTATATAAATTAGGATGAACATGATTTACAATACTAAATTACATATGACGTCTTAAGCTTTCATTCACTCTCATATTTTCCAATTCTTCAAAACGGTCTTGATATTCTCTGAATTTAATTAATAATTGATCTGAAAATGTTTAAATTAATATCCGTTTTAGAAACCATACTGTTTTATTTCTTATTTAATTTAGAAAATGAGTTGACAATACCATAATGCCTGTTATCTAAATGTGATAAATTATCTTTAAGTATTTTTTTAAATAAAAATAAAACAGCATAGGTTTTAAACAATTATAATTACGGTTTAATTCTTTTAGCGATGGGCCTTCACCCCCATAATCTTGAGGGATTTGTTGATCATTAAGGAACTGCTTCAAGCAAGACTCGTCTTTGCATAGTGATATCTTTTAAAGAAAACATTAAAATTTTGTTATAATTTTAAATGGTAACTCACTCTGCTGAAAATTTTAGGCTTTAGAATTTTCTTCATAATAGAAAGCACCACTGAAAGTGCAGGAGGTGCGTTGAGACAGTAAAGATTTCTTAAGCGCAGGGAATATACACTCTAAAAGTATTTGCATTACTTTACAAAAATCAGTTTAACACACATTTGATCTACCAAGCAGTTCTAAGTAGCTATTTTAGATATTTTTAAAATAGTATATTTTTAAATAAAATATTATTTGAATATTTTAAAGTTGTTGAATAATTTACGCTTTTACTGTTAGTACATAATGGAAAATAAGCTACATCATACCTATATTTGGTTAAGTATACAAATTAAGATGCGTGCTTTATATTATTGTATGAATTATAAGCTAATTTTAAGTTATTATTTTACGAGTAATGTAAAACGTAATTTCGGTCTCAGGATGATATTTTCAACCAAACAAAAAAAATTAATTTTTTTTTTGTATAGGCGTGACTTGTCCGTGAAATTGCTACTTACATCATATCATTCCAAATGACATTTGGGACATTTTTTAAAAAATAAATTTTGATATTTTTATAAATATTGCTAAAACAATAACTTATGTTGTGTGCTTACCTTAAGTGTCTCAAAATTTAAATTTTTTTTTATTTGCAGGTCATCTATGGATTTAACATAACCTATAAATTGTCATAAATTGTTGCCACCGTACGTACAAAGAGTTGTATGCAATGACTTGGTTTAAAAATATTTTATAATTTTTCTGAATTATTTTTAGGCTTTTACAGCATTACGTTTCTTCGCTTCAGAGAGTTGTCAAATAGATATTGGTTTGCGTCTATTGTTGGCAGTGTACCAGCCAATATTAAAAATAGGTTGCCGAAGTTTGTAATGCTATAAATAATCAAACAATTTTTGAACGTTTTGTCAAATATTCAAAATACTTTGAAAAAGTGAATCAATAAAAAAATTAATTGGTTGCTATTATGTGTCCGACTAGTAATGACGAAAGACGACCAGCACAGATTTATGTTACTCGGAAAGTTCTTACTTGCTATATGTTCAATTGGCAAGTTATTATCATTTCTTACGTTTTAATTTTTGACTAAATTCTCACTGCTACAGATAATGCAAATTTCAAAAAAATTAAACGTTTACGTAAAAGCGTACACATCGTTCGGTCAATCGTGGAAAATAACCTGAGCGATTTAAGGAGGATTGATTATGCTTAGTATAATTAAACGGAAAAAATAAACACTCAAACCAACTTTTTGATAACTTCAGTTAATATTCTTACCACAAAACTTATCCAACGATATTTGTTTGCTAATTTTCTAAACTGCAAAAACGTAATGTCGTCAAATACGTAAGAATAATAAAATATTTTAAAAACAACAGCATATCTTACCCTATTCGTACGGTAGCCATAACTTGCAACAATTTGTAAGTTATGTCAGATCAATAGGTCCAAGCAAATAAAAAAAAATTTTTTTGAAATATTGTACTAGCTGACAGACAGTAGACAGAAAACAATTCATCGCAAGTTGGTGATTTTAGCAATATTTAAATTTATGCCTCAGGGATCATTCGAAATAAAATGTCACACTTTTACTAAAAAACCACGTTCATCAAAATAAGACAAGGCAAGCCGCAAATGTATAGTTTCTTGAGTATTATTGTTTATATCGAAAATAGTGGACTAATACTTTGAGAAAAAAAAATGTTTTGCTATTCCACTATTATATACAACATTTTTAAAGAGAATACGTTGTAACTCTTATAATATACAGTGCGTTCATGAATTATTTAGTTCTAGTCTTGCTGTGTAAATTAGTTTGACAATTTTTTTTTGATATGCATGCCGGCAAATGTCAGAAAAACGTCCAAGCTCGTTTATAAACGTCAAAGCTTGTCTATAATATTATAGACGGGCTTTGACGTTTTTTATGACATGTTTTTACGTTCGAAATTCCATGGCAAGAGTAGATCTACATAATTTATGAACGCATTATAGCTCTACGGCATCTACGGCATATTATGCCTCTTTTATTTATTATATTTTGATGGTTAAAGGTAAATCTATACTGAAATGTTATATTTAGAATAGCATAAGAAAATGCTTGATGAAAAAGATTAGTCATAACTTTTAGTCTTTTACCTGATAAACTTTAAGACCTTTCAACAAAAACAATGGAGAAACTTTCAAATAATCCCAAAAAGTCACACTACCGCTATCTACGACAATAATGTCACCAGTCAAGTAATCTTCATTCAATCTCAGTTCAATAATGTTGAAGAATTGAATTGCTGTTTCATATATGTGTAAGCCTCCTGGTTTCAGTACCTTAAAAAAATGAACTCTATACAGTCCATCTTTTTGTTGTGGCAAAACACCCCACATGCTAAAATTTTTGAAAAAAGTTTGTAATTGTTATCTACAGGGTGTATAATATTAACATGATGCAAAGGCGGCTGTGCTTTTTTAACAGCAGGTCTTAGATCGGATTGTAACAATCCGCTTTTGTGAATTGGAATATGTCAATTAAATTTGTTTGCGTTATTGTTTTTTTAAGCGCTGTAAAATAAGAAATACATATTTTTATTCTGTTTAACAATTTCCCGTTGTTTTTTCAAATATATAAAAATTTATTTCAAATTTAGAAAATTACGCAAATGCCGGCATTTATGCACGGCAGTGTGCTCAAATGTAAATGACAGTATTAATTGCCAATTGTAAATAAACACGTGCAATACCAATTAGCTTCCGGCACTGGTAAGTAATTAATCAATGTTATTTTTTAAATGAAATAAAGCGAAGAAATAGAGAATAAGAATATTTGAATAATGTGTGTCTTTAAGATGAATGAGTTGTTATTTTATCTAATTTTAGTACGAGCCAATCTAAGACCTGCTGCCAAAAAAGCACAGCCGCTCTTGATTAATGTTGATATTATACCCCCGGTACAATAATTGTTATTGTTTATTTCAAGATATTTTAAAATTAAGAATGATCATCAATTATTAAGAATGTAACTATTTTATCAAGTTATATCATATCTGACTTTCAAATCAATTGTTCCAAGATTATATCTGTGGGATAACACGATAGTTTGATAAAATGTATACAATTAGATACTTACTTGTTACAAAGTGTTTCTAAACATATCAAAAATAAAATGTAAATACTTTTTAGAAAATGTCTTTTCCCTAAATCTATCAATATCGATAAATCATTAAATATTGATTTTCCTAAAAAAAACTGTAGTGCAATTACTAATATCAATTGCTGTTGCCGAACTCACAAATTCCAATTTTGAAATACCTTGATATCCATTAAACATAAATACCTTTCTTTGTTGGCGCGCATCATACGAGGGCAATTTGGATTATTGTCAGCAAAAAAATCAGGTACTTTTGATCGAATAGTATAATACATATCGATTTTTTCTTTAGTTTTTTCGATATTAAATTTATTTAATATCAAAAAATTCCGAATTTTATTTTCATCTGAAAATTAAAAAAGCCACTAGTAAAATATTATATAACAATTAAACTTTACCCATTATTTCGGGAAGATGTAATTGTGTTTGAAGCCATTCTTTGATATGTGTTATATTATCATCAACTTCTGCTTTCGTTTTTTCAAAAAAATTGTACACTTTTGCCTCACTGTCATTATCAAGTTCAAATAAAATAGACATTCTACCGAGATCGAGATACGTCGTGGGTCATTAAATGAATAGTGATGTATTTTCAAACACTTGGATTTATTTATATGCAAAAACGCTTATCTAATCTTTCCGCAGACGATCTACAAGTAGTGTACTTTTCACTATACTCACTATTTTGTAGCGCGAAGTGAATAAACATTTTTTGTTTGAATCAATTTGTCTACCGCAAGATTGTTTTTTGACCTTGCTGTTAATAAAAATGCACCTTGTGTTCAAAATTAAAACGTGAGTGTCCAAAATTGTTAAAAATTAAAAGTTTTGGGAAAATTGTAAATGTTATTTTAGAGGTACGTGTAACTCCAATCTCCATGAAAATGATAAATAGGTCGAAAAATCAAGTGGCATATCATATTGAAAATATTTTAATTTTTAACATAATCGCAGCTTTTTTTTTGAAGTAAAGACTTTTTAGGCGCGTTGAGCACTTGTTGGGTGAATAAATCATAAAACTCGCGTCATCGTAACCAACCGCTTTTCAAAAGCTATAAAGTACACATATATACAGTGTATATATTTTTTGTGTAAACAAAAAGCGTGAAAGTCGCATCGTCACTGCACGCTTCTCATGTTTGATCTCTTACTGTTAATTTTAAGAGGTGACGCATTGTGATTTTCACATTCCAATTTAAATAACAAAAAAAATTGTTATCATTTGAAATTTTGATATACTTAAACATTTTGGTCTAGTGGAAATCAAAACCTATTTTTGCTGGAAATGTAACGATCTACAAAAAAGATCTTTTAAAAATTAAAAATAACAAATGCTCTGTTTACAGTTAATGACTATAGGGTAATTTAAAATGATGAAAGTAATAATGCGTTACTTCTTATTATTAATATTAAGAGATTGAACAATTCTACATATTTTTCTGTCATTTTGAACAATATTTTCATGGCAACTAATAAAAAATAAATAAAAGTTTTTTTGGGTCACTTCAATATAATACTGTGTAAAATGTATAGATATACCTCTGTGCATTATAAGCATATAATAAACATACAGGGTGTGAATTATTAACATTAACCAAAGGTGGTTATGGAAAATAAAACAGTTGTTTTATCAGTTAGGATCGAAATTGAAATTAGACGATTTGTTAGGAGGTTCAAAAGACTAATAACTGTGCGTAGATCAGTTTAAACCAGATACAAAGAGCAGTTAGTTTACTTAAAATACGACAGATTGGGCATGTCAACTGTAGCAGAGCACGCCTTTGATAGCAATAAAATTAGTATTAACAGTTTAGAATTAATCAAGCCAAAAATAATTATATACATCATTGTTGATCTTAACAAAAATAACATTGTTGATCTTTTTAAGCGTTTTGCCGAATTATTAGGAAAAATCTAAATAATTCTCTAAGCCTGGTAAACATAAGCAAATACTAATTCAGTTTTATTCTTCTCCTGATGATAATCACTTGGTGGGTCGAACGAGCTTCAGAGATCTAATATACAAACTTTTTGGCAAGTGGAAGAAAGTGTGATTAGTTTAAAGTGCCAAAGATTCCAAAACAATCAACTTAGTATTAGAAATTATCAAGAATTTAAAGGTACCCATATATTCTTAATATCTTAATTTACAGTTTAAGTGAGACCCAGCAAATCATTTCTACATTTAATAGTTTTATAGCAGATTTGTTCTGTAGCAATATGAAGTTTTCTAGTGTTGAACAGAAAATAAAAAATTTCTTCAATCGAAATGCCACAGGTTTGTTTTTTCATATTCAAAATTTTTAGGAGGTTGTTTACAAATTAGAGAAAGTGTTGGAAAGAGGTAATATTGTTATACCATGAATTGTCACATCAAGAATAGAAATCGAACTGTATCAGTTTTTTTCAAATTGTGCAATTCATATAGAAAATTTGAGAAAAATCTTTTAAAAGCAGTATAAAAACCTTAGCAAGTATTTGATTATAAGTATAGCTTTAGCCCAGAAACGAAAAGAATTAATTTTCGGTTTTTATCTTCAATAGACAAATTATGTTGTTTTCTCTAAGAATCCTAATCAAAGTTGTTAGGTTCATGGTTACTTACGCGTGTTAGAAATCCTCTCATCTTACTATTAGAAAAAAAAAGAATAAATTGTTTCTGCCGTCGCCTCAATAATTGATTTTAATAATTATTGAAAGTGATAAATTAAGTTTAATTATGTATTGCTTAAACTGCCAACTGTATATCAGCCAACAATTTTTGTCAAGTTCATGAACAGTCAAAAATAATGCAAAAATATGTATTTGTATACACTTTCTCTATTTATCACTTTTTTATTTTTAAGTTCAAATCTAATCGGTTTAAAATTTTGAATTTTAAGAAGTATTGAAGCAAGTAAATAAGTATTTGTGTTTGTTTTGATTCTTAAAACCAATAACCAATGTAGAGATTTGTAAAAATATTTTTTATTTACTTGCAAATTCTATTGATAAATTTTATTGAATACAATAATATTTGTTTAGCAAAACCCTGACTGTTACAGCGACCTATCATTGGTGATCACTCAGTAGTTTAAATTGAGTTGCAGTTCATGTCAGAAAATCATCACATAGAAATATTATTTATATAATTAGAATTGACAAACAATAACAAAATATGATATTAAATGTCATAATTAATAAAAACTAAATAAAATTACCGGAAAATTAAAATTCAAGGTTTTTTTAAAGAAAGAAGCATAATTATGGAACTTTGCTCTAATGCGATAATTTTCTGCGTATATACAATATTTAAATTTTGTTTTGCTTTTGATATCTTTTGGAATAGTAAGTAGTGAATATTTAGTTTAATCAATGCCCAATTAATAGTTATTTACATAAAAGTCAGGAAATTTTCACATTACTGAAGAGGAGCTAAATTGAAATACAAGGCACTTTGTGCCGAGTATTTTAAAGCTCAGAGTCAAGTAAGAGATTTTACTGACGTGTTTTGTATTAAATTTTTCCGGAAATCGTAAAAAAAGACAAAATTTACAAATTTTAGAATTTTTTTTGACAAATTCTACAAAAATCAAGTTTGTAATTTTGTTGGCAACTATAGTTACTAGAGTATCTTTTTTATTTTGCGTCTTGTAAAGTTTTTACAGTATTAGTCCGGAAAACTCAATTTTCCTGCGCGTTAATAAGCAGGAAAATGTTGTTTCCAAGGCGATTTCCGGAAAATAATATGTTGAGATGTTTTAGATCATTTAATTTAAAAATCACATAAAATTAAACATTTTCTATATAAATACAAATAAAAATATGCGCATATTCCACATGTGACTTAAGGTAGTTTCTCAAGATGAAACTTTTTTTAGGATTGAAAATAAACAATATTTTACTAATGACTAGTCGCAATTACCTGTTTCTTGCTAAACTTCTTTTGTATGTTAATAATTTAAGAATCAGCTACACATAGCCATCTCTGACGTTAAAATTTATTTAAAAAAATGTTAAAATTTTTAATAAAAAAATCAAACACAAGTATACCAACTTCATAGACATTAGCATATTTTTTTTACAAACTGAAAGAACAGAAATATAGTTTACTATGATCTTTGCTCCAAAAATTAAGCATTTATAACCAAATAAATTTATTATTTTATTAAAATAATGAAAAATTGTGTTTTAGACATGATTTGTTTATAAGTACGAGTGACGGAATAATAGGCGGATAAGGTATAGGCTATAGTAAAAACAATTTTGGAATGGCTTCCTATAGTAGTACCCACCCAAATTCGCGTTTGTTGTGGTACACATCCACATCACTCTAAATATCAAACATGTTTTGATTGTCCACATAAGTTGCAAACTAGAAGATTATAGTATTTTGTTGTTTTATGCATCATGTGTTAAGATTTGAAAGCTTTTTAATTTATTTTTATCAAATTGGCTTGAAATAGCTTGAGTGACTGGTTTAATAAACATTTTTTCTACTATATCTATAGTGTTAAAAATTGTGATGTCATAGGTAGTCAATATTCTTTTGTAAAAAAGAACGCGTTTTGTACAATCAGTGAAACATACAATGTTTGTTGTATATCAAAGTTATATAATTGTTTATTTGTTTTGTTTTAAGACTTTTTTTTATTTATTTTATCTGCTATAATTTCATATAAAAATCCGGGTTTTTATTAAGTTAGTATTTTAAGGCTGTTTTATTAAAACATTAACTTTTTGCTGCTTCATAAAAAGACAAGTGTATATAAAAATTTGTTAGTAGAAATGATGTGGCAAGCCTACATTACAATTTCACAGAAGTTTTTTTTAAGTGTATATGTTGGAGTTAAATGACGAATTTGGCCTATGGTCCATGTAATTGGAGAGATCCTGATGTCAGTGATATATGTAATTCAGCATTTGAATAACATGATTGGAACCACATCCAAAGATGCCTATAAACGCCGATAGCCCATGCCGAACAGAAACAACGAAAGCAACTATTTTAACTTACGTAAAAAATGTATTACATAAATAATTAACGAAACATTTGTTTTATTATTTATTGCGCCCAAAAGTACTTAAATGACAATTAGGTTTTTCTTCTCTCCTATCTTTATAATTTCAAACCTTTTTAGAGGTCTATGATTTTGGCAGCTTAGTTTTTTATTTCTGATGCTACTCTATACTTGACCTAAAATATTTAAATATGGCTCAGTAGTCAATACGACGGTAAAATTATTATCACTTTTTTTCAATCAACGTAAAAAGTTTTTCTTCAAAAATATGACAGTAACGGCGTATTAGAAAGAGGAACATTTTGCAACATAAGTTGAGTTGTGACGTCTAACATGGATATATGGGAATAGGCTCAATAATATCGGCCATAGACCGAATATGCCATCAGACTCTAATATATGTATATATACATTAATTTGTATAATTTTGTTTGATTTGTTTGTTTTAGTGCTATGGTAATGTCAATAGCCACAGTAATGTGTTGCATTGTTTATTCAACTTAGTATATAATAAACGTTAAAATAACCTTTAACCTGCTGATAATCAAAACAAATTTATAAGTTTTGTACTTTCTTTTGTTTAACAATAATTCTAATGTCTTTTAATGCTCTAAGAAATAAATAATTTTATTTCTTATCTCTATTTTATTCGAAAAAATAGAGAAGATAATAGTTCCTTATTTTTCTGAGATTTTTAATCATTTGGTACATGGTACTGAAACCTTGTACTAAAACCTTGTGGAATGCTTATTATTTTCAACTTTGAGATAACACGATAACCCAATATTTTTGGCAATAGACTTCATTTTAGCGAGGCATTGTTGTCATATGACAGCAGCATTCATCAAATTTAAAGTACATTTTGGTTCCTCAAACAATAACGTCATATAATTTAATAATCTAATAATAATAACAATCATAATAAAAAAGTAAGCCATCGTGCCTGCGTGAAATGAATTTTAAAGTGCTACACAAAAAGGTTAATTTCTCAAGATTTTTCAAGATAGTTTTTACTTGAGCTGGTTATCCATAGAAAGTCTTATTTTCATAATTAATCTATTTTTAGATAATTTATTGAAATAAGATTACTTTTACATACGTTAAAAAAAATCAACAAAAATTGGAAAAATAATACATTCGTGTTTAAAACTAAATTATGGGATCGTCTCAAAATAGCATCAACGAGGATGAGAACAGGATTTAAATGGACCTATGACATGATGTTTGTTCTACGTTTTTATAACATTATTTATAATTTTGATACGAAAATGGCTATATATTCGCTGCTTTCGATGGCCGTTAAGAATCTTTGTTATTTAAAAAATTTACCTTTACTTATTTTAAATATAGGTGTTGAACTCATATCATTAAGTAAAAATTTCAAAATTTTAGTTTTGGATCTAAAAATACTTACGGAAATACAGAAAGCAGCATTATTATGTTCATGTCATATTACTTTAATTTCAAAGGTTAAATCCGACAATTCAAATAGTATGATCGCAGATGTGTGGCGACATAGTAATTTAGCTTGATTTAAAAAAAAACAAACTCTTGTGTTGTTTTTTCCTTAAAACACAATTTGTAGTTTTTGATTTAATTCTCAAATTGGTTTTTAAGCTAGTTTAAAAGTAAAAGCTGGTTTTTCAACAATTTTTATATTATTGAAAAAGTAATTTTGTCATTATCATTACTTCTCAAAGACTGTAATCATTTTTGAATCTGACAAAATTGCTGTGTTTCCGGAACAGGGAGGGTTGCACATCAGAATATTAATAATAAAACCGCAACATTGAATAATTTTGAGAACCAGTCAGAAGATGA
Organism: Lagria hirta; assembly: GCA_947359425.1. NCBI lineage: Eukaryota > Metazoa > Arthropoda > Insecta > Coleoptera > Tenebrionidae > Lagria > Lagria hirta. The sequence continues at coordinate 7,428,053 of OX375797.1, read as the reverse complement.
AAGGGTATGAAATCGTCAAAGACTGGTTGAATTTGCATTTTTTTGAAAAATAACAAAATAGTTCAAAAATGAACGGTATAGAAAGAAGCTAGAACACTGCTGATGTATTATACATGTTTTTAAAATACAATATAAATATCCTCTATTCTTTTTAGCAGAGGCGGATGCGCGCGCATTGTAAAGGATCCTACAAACAATATAGCAAATTTCGATGCATTTTCAGAAAACTCCTAAAAATTTAACTGTCACTGGTGTCAGTGTCAATAAATTGTTTAAGTTGACATAACCTCACACAAGCACCGGAATCTCTAAAGACTCGCAATAGTGGAGAAAAATGTGACATCAATTGCCATGGAAACCAAGCTTTGCGCTCTAAACGACACAGGATTTGCACGTCGCTAAGGAAAAATCTTGCCTGACAGACAGAAGTAAGGTTAGAATAAATTGACAAGTCTGGCTGACACCGCTTTTTCATAAAATTGTGCTTGTAAACGGGACATTGCTTTAACCAATAGAAAAGGATTATTTCAAATGGGATTCTGAAGATGCTCGATTTGTCTTGCCAATAGCCGAAGAATATAATTTTAGTATCAAATTTTTTTTATTGCTACTAGAAAGATCTATTTGATTTGATGCATAATAAAAAAACAGTAAATTTTTGTCAATATGCGATAATTTATATTTTTATTTTTTTCGTTTTTTAAATTAATTAAAACTATTTTGAATAAAATTAGATTTTAAATTGGTCGAATATCAAATAACAATCGAGAAAAACAAGGCGCTTTTCAATTTCAAGAGAAAAACATTGAAAAATATTAGAAATTAAAGCTAACAAAAAGGCTCATTATAAAGTGCTTTGCTTCGCTCAAAATAAGATAAAGTACATTTTAAAATTTTGTAGAATCTTAAAAGATGTCAATAATCGAATGCAATTTTTATTAAAAAGTTTATACACATTTCAACAATTACTTATTTCTTTTAGGTGATTAAAGAGACTCAGCGTATGCAAAACTTTCTAGTTTTTTAAATAACTCTTGATATTTAGAAAAATTTTTAAGCAATATATCTATAAGTAAAAAAAATAGAATTTAAAAAAAAAATCGTTTTAAGGCTTACTATTTAGTTCTTGTACAGAGGGTGCTTTTCCACCATAATCACTTGGTATTTCATCTTCTGATAGTAGTTCTTTTAGGTAAGAATAATCCCTTGAAACTGTAATCTTTTATAAAATAAGTTTGCGGTTTGAAAACTTTAAATTTACATACTCTTTGGAACAGTTTAGGTTTCATACATGTTTTCAGTATGTTTAAAATCATCGATAGTGCTGGTGATGCATTAAAACAATGAAGATGTTGTAATCGCATTGAAAATATTTGCTAAAAGTTACATAATTAAAAAACCTAAGCTATTAAAGCACTTGCCTTTACTTGGTAAACTTTGACAGCGTTGATTATAAACACGGGAGTTACTTTCAGATAGTCTCTAAATGACGTATTGCCACAATCCGCAAAAATAAAGTCACCAGTGGTGTAATCATTTTTCAGTCTCATTTCAACAATATTGAAAAATTGAATGGCGGTTTCGTACGTTTTTAACTTACCAGAAGTACGAAGTTTAAAAAAATGTACTCTGTAAAGACCATTCAATTGTTTTGGTAAAACACCCCAAATACTACAAAAGAGTATATGATAAAATTTTTATTTTATTCAACTATTACCAGTCTTTATTAGCAGATAGCATACGATCGCAGTTTGGATTGTTATTTCGAAACAAATTTGGCATGAGACGCCTCAAATTGTAATAAGCACTAATTTTTTCTTTTGTTTTCTCAATTTTAAACTTTGCCAAAATAAGAAAATTTCTAATCTTAACTTCTTCTGCAACAACAAAATATTTCCAATGTTATAAATAAATTAATTCTCAAAACATTTACCCATTATTTCTGGAAAATTTGTTTGGGTTTTCAGCCATTCTTTCACAATAAGGACGTGCTGGTTAACTTCTTCTTGGTTTGTTCCAAAATAACTGTAAACATTTTGTTCACTATTAGAATCTAATTCAAATAGATTTGTTCGCATTTTATAACAATCTGACTAAGTAGGTACAATAACACTGCCGGACTAATAGACAGGACTAATAAAATAGATATGACTGATAATAATAATACTCATCGTATTATTTCAAAGTTGAAAGTAAAAAGTGTGTTCCACAAGGTTTTAAATACAATGGCAATTAACACTGTATAATGCTGAGAAAATTCATTACCATGCATATTTTAAATTTCTTAGAAAAAAAAATAATGCTAAGAATAATATGATGCATCATAAAAATACTTATTTTATCTATTAATAGAATAAATAATACTTCAATACCTATCGGTTAAAGAAGTACACAAGACTAAGGAATATCACACAATCTACTCGTATTTTAATAAATAAATGATTAAACCTGTAACTGTACATGAGTTACCTGCTAACAATGTTGACTCAGCAGACCAGTGCCACAGCACGCAATCAAATATTGTTCAATATGCAATGCATTTACTGCTTCTTTTGATAGGTAATTAAACGGTGCTAAAAAACAGTCGCCCCATGACAAAATCATACCGATTGAACCTACTATACATCTACTAATGAAATTATTAATAATAAATCAAAAGCTATTAAAACATGAGTTTTTGTAAACAAACGAAACTAACATTGAAAATAGTAAGATATAATACCTAAATTAAATGAGAGTAACACCGTGGCACACCGGAATCTCGAAGTTAAATCAACCACTTACGTCTATAAGTTTTCCATCGTCAATATTAATTTTTCAAACAATTTTGATAAAGTTTATTTATTTTAAAACAACGATTAGTAAATAAACGTCAGCATAAGACTTAGATGGTCAAAAGGAAGGCAAAACATAAGTTACAACGTAATATTTTGTTGTGTGGTGAGCTTTAATCCAGATACCCTTTGTTTGAACTGTAGGATCACATATTAAAAATAAGGTTTAAAAAAGACTTGACCCAATGCTATCATAATAATCAAAGCCAGTGCAAGTTTAGTAGTTTTTGTCGGACATGTTTTGTCTATTGGAACATAGAAAGTGTTTGGTCTAGATTCATTTGGCTTATAATACCTAAATTTGCGTTTTTTCTTAAAACAAACTGCAGGGTGTATACTATTAACAAAAATCAAGAGCGGCTGTGTTTTTTTGGCCTCATGTCTTCGATCGGTTAGTACTAAAATTAGGTAAAATAACTTGAAAACACTGATACACTTTTTGTTAAGCAAGATCGATGCGCTGTGTATACTCAGCCTGCATTTCTCGAAGACACAGATTAATCGAATATTTTGAAATCAAATATGTTTTACGTTCTTAGCTTATTCCATTTTATAAATAACATTGAATAGTTATAATTAATTATTAGTGCCGGTAAGCCAAGTGTTTATTCACAACTGACATTGACATTTCAGCACATTGCCGTGCATAAATGTTAGACCGCAAGCATTTGCGTCTATTTCTAAATGTGAAATGAGTTTTAAATTAATAAAAAAAAACGGAAAATTTTCAAACACAATAAAAATATGTAGTTTTCATTTTACAGCGCTCAAAAGCAATAAAGCAATCTAATTAAAATGCGATATTCAAATTCATTTTTGCGCAATTTTATGTTTACAAATTGTTACCAGTTTAAGTACGAACCGATCTGCTGCAAAAAAAACACAACCGCCCTTGATTCCTGTTAATATTATACACAAATACAACTGATTGTATTTAAAAAATTCCAAATGTTTACAAACTTTCTAAGGACAAAAAAGCAAATCCAAAACAACATAAAAGTGAAAAAGTTGTAAAAAAAAGTCATTGAAAAAAAAACAAAACAAATGAGGAAGTTTAAACACGACTTATAGTGGGTTTATGTAAAAAAGAAAAATTTAAAAAAACTGAATAGTTGCTAAATAGAGTAGTTGTCCACTGTGTTTGTTTTTGCTACCCAATCAAACTTTAACAGAAATTCTAATATAAAAAATAATAAAGTAAAATAAAAAAAAATTAGAAAAGGTTTTTTGTATCATTTTTTAGTATATAAAAATTTTTCAAAATGTATGTAATAGATACTTTTAAAATGATTTTATTATTTAAAATATCTTGCAGAAAACTGCAAAAACCAGCGTTTTCCGTATTTTGTTCTGTACAAGTGAAAATATATTTTTTAAATTTGGTTGGATTTTCGTGAGCATAGGACTTTGTTTGTAATTAAAAAACACTTCTTTTGTTACTCGACGTTTCGCAGCTGGTTTGGCTGCTTCATCAGGAGCTATTCAAGACATTTTATTATTATTTATGTTACATCAAAATTAGCCTACACTTACCTACAAAATTTTTACAAATACAAAAATGATAATGAGAAATTGAAATTTGAATACATGGAAATAAGATATAAATACGAGGGAATTAAAATTAAAACTGTTACAAAATGGCGTTGTAGTATTCCGTTGCCGTGTCATCATCGTCATCTGTCATCCGTCTAGGGAATTTTGCTCTTCATACGTTGTCAACCTCAACACTACACCGCTGTTCTTACCATGTGATCTTTTTGTTTTCCGTCGCTTTTGATATTAAGTGCATGTATACGTTCGAAAGGTCTTGTGTGTCTGTCCTAAAATTGCAACTGTCTTCAGCTAGAATAAATACCATTTCGCTTATGCTCCGGCGGTTTTTGTTAGCCTCGAAGTCTAATATAGTAGCATTATCGAAGTCGAATGTATGTCCGGTGGAAAACCTGTGAAATGTCAGCGCAGTCTTTTTGTCATTTGCCACCTGCCAAGGCCTACAATCATTGGTGTGTTGTTGCAGCCTCTGCTTCAATCTTTGGCCTGTTTGGCCGACATAGCATTTGGGACATTGCTTGCATTGGATTTTATAGACGATGTTGCAGTGGTCTAATTTTTCTATTTTATCTTTGATATTTGAAAACAACGGCCCATTGGTTATCAAGTTGTAGGGTGCTATACTCATAGAGTAGTTGCTCAGCAATCGGCATATGTGCGGTGTCAATTCTTGTATAAATGGAAATCTGTAATATCTTGTGGGACTGACCTCTAATCTCACAGTACCCTTAGAGGGTGTATTGTTGCCTTTTCCTTCAGCCATGTTTATAAGTCTTCCTATCAAAGATCTTGGATAGCCGTTTTGCATAGCCCCAATGGAACGTGGCTCAAAAATCTAACGAGTGTTATTTTACCTAAAGAAGTAGAACACATTATAAGTTTAGGGAAAAAACATAGCTATCCAGCATACGCTGTCGATATCCCAATGCACACGTTAATAAAAGACACTGAATTTCTTATTTCAAACTTAAACATAGCGAACGAAAAGAAGGTCGAAGAAGTAAGAGCAAGGGCAGTTAATATAATCACTAACGCTTACAACAATTCCAGAAATAAGAAAATAAGTTGCCCTCTCAGACAGCTTCATAAGAAGGCGTATAAGTTCCTGAAAGACCATCAAGAAATTATTGTGACTACTGCAGACAAAGGTGGCGCAGCAGTAATACAATATAGACACGATTATCTTTGTGAAATGAATAGAATGCTGAAAAACCAGGACACATATATCATAATGGAAAAAGATCCTACACGTAAATATGAAAGATTGGCAAATGATATGATCAACCAACTAACTAGCAAAGAGCTCCTCGACCCCCAAAAAGGGAAAAAGATGAAAGTCTACAATGCGGTTTCCCCACGTCTATATGGGCTAAGAAAAATACATAAGGATGGCACCCACTTTCGGCCAATAGTATCTTGCATAAATTCACCAACAACCCACATAGCTCAATTGCTACACAACATCATTGCACAAGTAACGTCCACTTCTATATACAACATTAAAAATAGTTCCCAACTTAAACACCGGTTAAATAATATTATCATTCCACAAAACTTCACCCAGATTTCATTGGACGTAACGTCTCTTTTCACTAACATAAAAAAAGAAACAGTGATAAAAGTCATTGACAAAAAATGGCAGTACATCAAATGTTTCACAACGATCGACAAAACCACGTTCAAAAACCTTATTTATTTTATTTTCGATACAAGTTATTTTAAATTTGACAACACTTTCTATAAACAAATCAGCGGCACTGCTATGGGCAACGTGGCAAGTCCCTCTATCGCCAATTTAGTCATGACAGATTTGTTGGAAACAGTGTTAAATGATCTGAAAAAAGAAGTAATTGAAGTGTTTTTATATGTGGACGACACCTACCTAATTGTAGAAGAAAAATCAATTGATCAAATCATTAACCAGTTCAACATATATGACCAAAACCTGAAATTTACGGTGGAAAAAGAAAATAACCGTTGGTTACCATTCCTAGACTTAATGATTAACAGGTGCGAAGACGGAACCATAAAAACAAAATGGTATAGCAAACCAACCGCTTCAGGTAGGTTGATTAATTTTAACTCAGCACATTCTAAAACACAAAAGTTAAATGTTATTAACAATCAAATCAAAAAAGCCATTAATTTAACGGACCCGATTTTTATGAAATCGATTAAAACGGAAGTTTACAAGAGGCTATTGCAAAACGGCTATCCAAGATCTTTGATAGGAAGACTTATAAACATGGCTGAAGGAAAAGGCAACAATACACCCTCTAAGGGTACTGTGAGATTAGAGGTCAGTCCCACAAGATATTACAGATTTCCATTTATACAAGAATTGACACCGCACATATGCCGATTGCTGAGCAACTACTCTATGAGTATAGCACCCTACAACTTGATAACCAATGGGCCGTTGTTTTCAAATATCAAAGATAAAATAGAAAAATTAGACCACTGCAACATCGTCTACAAAATCCAATGCAAGCAATGTCCCAAATGCTATGTCGGCCAAACAGGCCAAAGATTGAAGCAGAGGCTGCAACAACACACCAATGATTGTAGGCCTTGGCAGGTGGCAAATGACAAAAAGACTGCGCTGACATTTCACAGGTTTTCCACCGGACATACATTCGACTTCGATAATGCTACTATATTAGACTTCGAGGCTAACAAAAACCGCCGGAGCATAAGCGAAATGGTATTTATTCTAGCTGAAGACAGTTGCAATTTTAGGACAGACACACAAGACCTTTCGAACGTATACATGCACTTAATATCAAAAGCGACGGAAAACAAAAAGATCACATGGTAAGAACAGCGGTGTAGTGTTGAGGTTGACAACGTATGAAGAGCAAAATTCCCTAGACGGATGACAGATGACGATGATGACACGGCAACGGAATACTACAACGCCATTTTGTAACAGTTTTAATTTTAATTCCCTCGTATTTATATCTTATTTCCATGTATTCAAATTTCAATTTCTCATTATCATTTTTGTATTTGTAAAAATTTTGTAGGTAAGTGTAGGCTAATTTTGATGTAACATAAATAATAATAAAATGTCTTGAATAGCTCCTGATGAAGCAGCCAAACCAGCTGCGAAACGTCGAGTAACAAAAGAAGTGTTTTTTAATTACAAACAAAGTCCTATGCTCACGAAAATCCAACCAAATTTAAAAACATCCAGGACTGCGAAGAATAGATCATACCTAATATATTTTTTAATTTTACACCAATTTTATTTAGAAAAAAGTTTTTTATGTCGCTAGCCATTATTGACCGTTTTGAAAGATTTAAAATCGGCCAAAAACAGGAATTTTTTATCCTGTACTCAGAAAAGTGACGTTTGTTAAAAATTCACTAAAAGTGCACCAGCAGTATTTATTCTTAATTTAACAAACGTGGGCGTGGCATCTTTGGCATGAAAGTGAAATTAAAACCAGACATTGCATAAATAAGCAAATAAAACCTGTGAATAAGCAATTTTTGCTGTTTATTTTTATGCAGATGTAATCACGTAATGTCAATTGATTTTTGGGTTAAGTGTGGCATGAAAAATTGTGTGATTTACACGTCCAAAAAATGTTTAGCAAGTACTTGTGTTGCTACGCCTTGCAAAATATTATTTTCTGAACTAATGTACTAAATAACTATTTTCCAATCAATAAAACAAGACGTAAAAAAATGTTTACTATAAAATTGTACAAATTAGAATAATAAGGTTATAATACTCACGCATACGTAAACAAATTAATTATTTTTTGTTTTTTGCATCTGAAAGAAAAATTATAAAATTTAAAACTTTTTGTGAGAAGCTACAAGGTATATAACATAAGTTTTACCGAAAAAATAATATGAACGGTTTTTTTATTATTTTTTTATGAATTTTTGTATTAATAATTTAATTTCGATAAGAATATGTGATTCAGAATGTATACTTTTAGCAACAAACGTGCAAAAAATAATCACTCTAAATTCAATTTGCTTGCACTACTAATATTTTTAAAATATTGTTTCTAGAAGATGTATTTTGGTTTCCAATCATGGCTTGTCAATTTGGACGTTTTAATCATATTGTTGTTTAGTTCTACTATTATATGTCAATTCATTTTCTGTCTAATATAAAAATAAGCAATGTGTGTGTATTAAAAGCGTAAAATAATATATTTTCAATTAAAAGAGAAAGAGAGATCGTTGTAGCACAACAAAAGAGCGCACCGATAATTGAAAACGTTATCAAGTTTTTGTTTACAAAGTCATAAATTTAAAATAATTGTGCTTAAACAAAAATTTGTTCACATGTTATAAAATAAACTTGATTGTTGAATACAAGCTTTCTTACACTTTAAATAATATTTGTCAGAAAAGATTGTTTTAGCGTTGTCAAATGCAAACGCAAATGCCTACTTTCTGCATCGATTGCAGAACCAAGTGTACAAAGATCATTTAATTGATCTACTCTTTTCAAAAATATTATAACAAAACTTTATATATTATATTCATGAGGTTGGGTAATTTTTTTTATTTTACTAAAACTTTCAGGTAATAAGTTTACAAATTTGCATTGAACATTTTGGTTTTGATTAGCGCTCATCAGCGCCTGTAAAACTTAAATTTTTATACTAAAATGTACAATGCAATAAGTCAATGTATCTTACGCAAAGTTTGCGGAGATATATAAAAAAATTGATCGATCAATTAAAACAAGATTGAGTACATGCCTTGCTTATTTCTAGAAAGTAAAAAAACAGGCAACAGTAAATATCTTATTGTTTATTAAAACTTTTTTAAAAGTGGTTTTGGTATTAAATGTATTTTTTTATTGAATTAAAAAGTTAAGTACCCGGAAAGTGTCAAATAGAAAATCTTATCGGGAGTCGCTCCGAAAAAATGGAATTATACAATGTCACCGTTGCCAAAAGTACGGTCATGTGCAAAGAAATTGCACAGCCGAATACCGCTGCATGAAATGCGGCGAAGGCCATTCAACACTTTTATGCGTAAAAGAAAAAACGACTGCAGCAAGTTGTGCCAACTGCAAGGGGGCGCATACTTCAAAATACTCCAAATGCCCGGAAAGACAGGTAAACAAAAATTTGTCCCCTAAGGCAAAAGCATGGAGAACCGAGCAAAGAGCTCAATCAACCGCCCCTTCAATGAAGGAAATTATGAGGGAACCAAGAGAGGAAGCTAAAGCTCCTAAACAGACCCCTCAACAACATAAAGCGGAGAAAAAGGCGCCAGAAAGACGCCCACAGCCGCAACAACCTCCAGAGCAACAACAAAAACCGGCAGATGACCGGAAACACAAAATTGCCTACGAGCTGTCTATAATGCTCGTAGAACTATCAGAGCTCGTCGGAAAAGGCGCAGCATATCAAAGAGTATCAACACATATTACAAATATCCTGTCATGGATCTAAATAATCCAAATACAGCGCCAACAGCGAGATGTCAAAGCACCAGAAAACCGGTGCATCTTCGAATTATGTCATGGAACATAAACGGGATTCAATTAAGAAAAAGTGAATTGCTTGGTATTATAGAGGAAAATAACCCTGATGTGGTTCTGCTCCAGGAAACTAGATTAAAACCTGGGACATCGATCGCTATATTAAATTACAATATGTATAGAAAAGACAGAATGAATAAAACAGGAGGAGGAGTGATTGTGCTAGCCAAAAGAGGTATAGCTCAACATCCAATAGCCCTCATTGATGATGGACCTGAAGTAGAAACAATCGGCATCGAAATAGAGTGTAAAAACAACGAAAAATTACATATCTACTCTGCATATTCACCTCCAAAATCAGAGTTGAAAGAGACAACGCTAGACATGGCAATGAATTCAAACAATAAAGTGTTGATGGCAGGTGACTTTAATGCTAAACACAAACAAATTGGGTGCAAACACACTAACAACAAAGGCACAAACTTAGTGAGATACCTAGAAAATAGAAACTATGGATATATAGTTCCAGACGATCCAACTCACATAAGTACATACTTATCAACTGATATTCTAGATTATGGAATATACAAAAATATCACAAGGAATATGACAATTAAGACATTGGCAGAAACGACATCTGACCATATCCCAAAACTAATAGAGATAGAAGGAGAAAACTTTCAAGAAACTAGAACCTTAATAAAATGGAATAAATTTAAAGCTACATTAGAAGCGCTGAAAATTATCAAGTCAAAAAGGTTGACAATATCCAAGAACTTGAAAAAGAAGTTCTCAAAATGAAAACAAAAATTGTCGAAACAATAAACCAATCTAAAGAAATTATTGAAATTAAATCAAAAAGAGAAAATTCACCACAAATAATCAAAGACATGATTGAAACAAAGAAAATGGCAGGAAGAGAATACGAGAAGACGTTTGATCCACGTATTAAAAACATTGTCAACAATCTAAACAATCGCATCAAAGATGAATGGAGAAAGATCCGTAATGCAAAATGAATGAAAGCTAACGACAATAAAAGACCTCCATGGCAGATAGCCAAAGCACTTAAAGCGGACAAAAATAGAAATGACAGAAATTTAAAAGTAGACAACAGAATAGTCACTGACGACAGAGAAAAAGCTGAGACTTTTGCTATAGAAATGTAAAAGCAATTCAAACCAAATCCAGCTAAAGATCAAAGCCTTACAGAGCAAATAGAGCTCATAGTGGACTACCAACTGAATGAAAAAGTTGTAGAAACTTTAGAAGAAGCCACTGAAGACAAAGTGAGAAAACTTTTAGAAAAAACGAAGCTTAAAAAAGCATCTGGATTTGATGGAATTTCAAATAAAGCCCTGAGAGCGATTCCAGACAATATGGTTGAACAATTAACAGAGATTTGCAATGGAATATTAAAGACTTACCATTTTCCAGAGAGATGGAAAAAAGCAATAACCATAATGCTACCAAAACCTGGTAAATCTAGAAGTGATCCAGTAAACTATAGGCCAATAAGTTTACTATCAAATCTAAGTAAAATAGCCAATAGAATTATATATGCACGTCTCAAAAGAGAGACAGATGATTAGAAAGTCCTTCTCGATAAACAGCATGGTTTCAGAGAATGCGGAAATCAACTGGCAAGGATCACTGATCTAATATTGAAAAATAAAAACAAAGGCCATTGCTCAGGAGGAGTTTTTCTGAATGTCTCCAAAGCTTTCGACAGAGTATAGCACGAAGATCTAATTTATAAAATGGGAAGAAAGAAGTACCATAATGGAATGATGCGACTCAAAAAATCATATTTGACAAATAGAAAATTCCAAATTTGTATTAATGGGGAAATGTCCCTAGAAAAGGGCATAGAGGCTGGAGTGCCTCAAGGATCGATTTTAGGACCTGTGCTGTATAATATCTACACTCATGATATCCCAAAATCACGTGAAACAACACTAGCTATGTATACTGATGACACCGCCATCATCGCATTAGCTCCGAAAAAACCAAGTGTAAAAATGAAATTGCACAACCACATCGAAATTTTAGGAAAATGGTTCGAAAATTGGCGAATCAAAATCAATGAAGAAAAAAGCCAAGCTGTCATTTTGGGAACCAAAACACAACGTAGACTTCCGGAAGAGAGAATTCAATTGAATGGAAAAGGAATAAAATGGGAAAGAGAAGTCAAATACCTTGGTGTGACTTTCGACGAACAAATGAAGTTCAATAAGCACATAGCTATCAGAAACAAACAGGCGAGACAAATAAAGGGATATCTGTATTCATTAATGTCGAGGAAAACCGAACTGAGCGAGAAAAATACGCTGATTCTATACAAGTCAATGATAAGACCAGTGTTGACTTATGGGCACGAGGCCTGAGCCCATCTCAGCGAAAAAGAATTGAACAAAATGGAAACAACACAGAATGTGTCATTAAGAGAAATAACAAACTCAGAATGGTTCATAAGAAACAGCGAAATTCGGGAAAGAACCGACATGCTAACGATCAAGGATTATGTAATGAAATTAAGCAAAAAGAGCTATGAAAAGATGAAGACACATAGTAATCAATCCATTAAAAGAATGATGGAACATGAAGCGGAAATGTGAAATAGGAATATAAAACGACCGCGATTGGTACTTGATGCCGAGAAAGCTCGCAGCTAATCCTAGCAGTAGATATGCTGTACGATATCAGGAGATCTGGGCGACGTAAACTTCTGCGGGACTTACGGTATCCGTCCAAATCACATAGTGCTGTTAAAAGGTAACACTTTCCATCAGTACCAATACAAAAAAACTTAAAAAAAAAATAATTCCACCCATAATAAAACAACGTATACACACACACATCATTTAAAATCAATTAAAACCCACTGATGAGAAATCCTAGACACTAGCACAAGATGCTAAATAAATCCACTGATAACCTTTAAAGGTTTTAGATCTTATCCAAACAGTTTGAAAAGACAAACAGGTGGCCTGAAAAGAAGCGAAAGAATTTTTAAATATAGCTTCTAAGACGTTACCAATGATATATGATTTGATTTGATTTGAGAAAATCTTAAGCATTGCCATTAAAACAAATTTTTATTTGAGATAAGCTGAAATGATTTTAATTCCTTTGGGACATTGACATTCTTTGTGTTGCTCGTGGTAGAGATAATCAATTTTTTATATTATAATCAGCAAACTTAATGGATAGACAATGGAATAATCTTGCTAAAGTAATGTTTGTTGATCATTCAAAAGAATAATGTCGTCGATTAGACATTGAAATGTATTTATCTTGAAACGACAAAAAAATTATATGATGTTGTGTTTTAGCTTCCGGTTTCAAGGTTAAATATCAATTTTATGATTAATTTATCTATTTTTAAGTGTGTAATAAATACACTTTATCAATATTTATGATGGTAATTTTTTCAAACTTTGACCAATCAGTCTTTTTTCAGATATATCTTTTTGTTTTTGCTGAGTTCATTTAATTTTTTATCAAATTTTGATTTCTTTGTTCAATTTTTCAGTATTAATTTTTAAATGGTAAAAAAATAATTTTGGTGCAAACCTTTGAAATTGTGTTGAAATTATTTAAAATTTTCAATTTCTTTTTAAGTTATTTTGTTTTAAATCTTTTTCCAGAATTGCGAATTGTTTTCTACTAAAACTGCAGTTGGGAACGTCTTTGCGTCATAGACTTTCTGCTTGCATTTTTTCAAAGCTACAAAATTTCAGAGGTTTGCAAAAGGACTTTGAAGCATAATATAATTGATTGTTTGTCTCAAAACGTAATTAGGGTTCTAACAAATACTTTTTTGAGCAAGAATATTAGCAAAACGTATTTGCTGGTAATGTTGCAAAATCTATGTGGGTAATGATTTCAGTTTACAAATTAATCTTTTTATAAAGTAATAACGCTGTTTTAATTGCATGTTTTTTTTACAGGTGCAATGCTAAAAATACGTTTTATCTACTCTATCATGTCAAAGAGAAAAATATAATTAATGAAATCATGTGTGAATGCTGCGTAAAACCAGCACTCGTTATTTATGCCACTATTCTTATTGTAACTTCTTAGATAACAACATTTACTTTTATAGGTGTCTCACACACTTTTATGCATTGCAATGTTAAGTTTTTGTCAAACCGGCTTTTGTTTTTAAGCGTCTATAAAATAAAATTCAACGTTTTGATGCAACAAACTTTTATTAAGAACTAAATTTTGTTTTTGTACAAATCACAGTAACATAACATTTTATGGCCTTCTTTATAATTCAGATGAATATTGAGAGACTCAGCTTACGAATTTTTCTAATTTTCTAAATAACTCTTGGTTCTTAGAAAATTCTTGAACTAATAAAGCTACAATCATAAAAAATGATGTAATTTTTTAAACTGAATTTTATGGCTTACTATTAAGTTCTTGAATAGAAGGCCCTTTTCCGCCATAGTCGCTTGGTATTTCAGCTTCTGATAGTAGTTCTCTTAAGAAAGAATCATCTCTAGACGCTGTAATCTTAAAATAACATTATTTTCTAAGTTATTCACATAAAAACTTTCATACTCTTTGGAATATTTTTGGTTTCAAAATAGCTGTTAGCATATTTAATATCATAGATATTGCACGTGATGCATTCAAACAGTGGAGAGCCTTCAATCTCAACGAAAATACTTTCTACAATAAAAATACGTGTTTAGAAGTATTACATAAACTATCAAAATTTTGCTTTACTTGGTAAATTTTGAAACCCTTAATTAGAAACAGTGGAGTAACTTTTAGATAGTCTCTTAATGACGTATTAATACAATCCACAATGACAATATCACCCGTAACATAATCATCTTTCAACCTCATTTCGACAATGTTGAAAAATTGAATTGCTGTTTCGTAAATTTTTAATTTTCCAGGACTGTGGAGTCTCAGAAAATGTACTCTATATAGTCCATTCAATTGTTTTGGTAACACTCCCCAAATACTACAAAAAAAATTAAAATGAACATTAATTATACTTCACATAATTAATATTATCACCAGTCTTTATTTGCAGCTATCATTCGAGCACAATTTGGATTGTTGTCTTGAAACCATTCTGGCATCAGAGACCTCATTTTATAATAAGCACCAATTTTTTCTTTGGCTTTCTCAATGTTGAACTTTGTTAAAATAAGAAAATTTCGAATTTTAGCTTTTTCTATAACAACAAAAGAAAAGATTTGAGAAATATTATAAACCCAATTGTTTTATACCCATTATTTCTGGAAGTGTTTGAGTTTTCAGCCATTCTCTGACAGTTTCAACGTCTTGGTCAACTTCATATTTGCTTTTTCCAAAATAATTGTAGACATTTTGTTCACTATCTGCATCTAATTGAAATAAATTAGATGGCATTATTGTTTTAATGGCTGATAATCGAATTAAAATATTTGTTTATAACAAATCTAGTTGCCACACGATAACAATGACCGATTTATACTAAAGTAAAATTTACTGCAAAAAAAGGTTTTATCTTCTTATCGTATCATTTCAAAGATAAATGAAAGTAATTTGCCTACTAGATTCCAAATACAAGTCTAAACACTGCCTTGATACTTATGTTGTTTAAATAAATTGTTACCTTGTTATTTTTTATTTTCAAGAACAAAATTTGACCTTTAAATATAATTATATATTCCAATAGTAAATAGGACAAAAATGGCTGACAGTGTGAGTCAAGTCAGGAGGTCAAAAATTATTCGGTTCTACATTTAAATATACTAAGTAACATAAAAATAGCAACACCTAAAAAATAATAAATGACAACACTTAAAAAAAAACAAGTGGTGTTGTGAGACACCAGATAGGAACGAAGTGATAACAAAAATAAAATTATTTGAGTATACATTTTATATATGATTTTTTGATTGAATAAGGATTACGTTACTAACTTTTATTTTCATGTTTTGTATATGTATAGAAATATATTTATTTTGATTTGATAATGTATGGCTAGGAGTAAGTAGAAGATCAGACTTCTAGATATCAAATGGAAGAATTGAACTTACCCCTAGAGATTTTTTTTATATGAAAAAATAAAGATTATTGTTATTATTATTATTTCACCGATAAAATAAAAAAAACTCCGAAACCCGATAACTCCAATTAATGAGTTGGAAAAACCTACATTATCAATTATTTAAAATTACCAAACACACAGGTGTGTATTCCATAATATAGGCTACGCAGCAAAATTTGAATAAACTTAAAACTATTCAAGTTTAATTAATAAAAAATAACGTTATAATACATTTATCCAATGTAAGTAACTCTAAAACATTTATAATAAAAATATAGCTAAAAATATTCTCTTTAATAGTTTTTTCTATAATTTGAGAATTAAATTTTAGAAATTTAATTAAACAAGCCCGGTCAAGCCCAGCCCGGCCTTATCAATTTTCAAGTAATTTATTCCGAGTCTGGTCTACACTTGGCCAAACCGGGCCAACGGTTTAGTGCTTTTTATGTGCTAATTACTTGCTAAGAAACATTTTTTTTAGTAGCACAGTTACCAAGAAAGTGCTGGAAAAATTAGTTTTCAATTCTCGTGTAAGAGTTGTTTGCGTGCCGACGACACTGCAGACAATGGTCAATATTTACTTTTGATTCTAAAATTCAAGCTTTTAAATAATTATAAATTTAACTCTGAAATTCCAAAACTGAACACAAAAAATAGAAATATTTTTGAGGTTAGAACAAACATATTCAACGTTATTAAAATTAAGATGCAAATACAAGTAGCGAATGGAATTACAACTCTGGAAAAACTTTCTTGTGTTGCTGGTTGTCAATCGTTCGGAAGACAAGTGTGTGTCTTATAATATGTTAAACCTTAAATTAAAATACTAATTATTACAAAAATAAAACTTTAAATACATACTATTATTTTTTTTTATTTGAGAAATACAAAATAAATAACATATCACCTAAATACTATATATATTTTTTTGAACATAGTTTTTTTCATTCATTTTTTTTATCAAACTTGTCATTTTGTTATATCATTGTGAGAATATTTCTAGTGTACTCTATAGTACATGAATAAATACCAGATGATAGACTTCAATAGATTTGTGTAATCTAATCTGACAACTTTGTAAAACAAAACCGCTTATTTTTGTTTCAATTGATGTTAGATAAAGTAGCAACAATATTAATAAGAATAAGTGTTTTTTATCTGAAAGATTAAATTGTTTCTAATTGGTATAGAACACAAAATATGTTTTCTACCAAAGTGTTGCGAAAAATTTAAAAACTTCATACTCTTTTGGGAAAACGATTTTATAATTAAATAGATAAATAATAATTATATACCAAGAAAACATCAAATACATAATGATTATAATACTATTTCAATAAAATTCAAAATACCATACCTGTGACAGTTTTCTGCTTCTTGGTGTATTTACAAAAAGCAAAAATTCCTTTGAAAGTTGTCGTATATTAGCTACTGCTTGAACTGCTTAGAATACAAAGTAAGTAACTGAATCGCAGAATTAAATAGGGTTCAGTTCTCGAAGATACTTAATGGATTTAGATTATTTTGTATGAGCGTAGTTTGTCAGGCTTATACAAAATAAAATATTGACATTTTATTCCAAATGACATTTGGAACACAAATAAAAAAATGTAATTTTTATTCTTTTTTAAACGAGTTTTAAAGAACACCGTTGTTATAAAGGTTGTTTGTAACACTTTTCTTATTAGGACAGACATTATAAATCAATTATATATTCAGCATTTTGATAAAAAATGTAGACAGAGCGCCGAGGTACGTAATGCTTATTTTTGGCTCTCCAAACAATATAGACAACCACAACATTAAACCACTTGACAACGCTTGGTTGATAAGTTGAAGAAAGCATTTTAAGGTAAGAAGCGATAAGAAAAAGAAATAATAAAAAATATTATTGCAATAATGTACAATCTAATTTGTAACAGCGTTTAAGAATTTTGAAAAAGACGGTTATTAATTGCACAAGTTCACAAAAATTACGAGAAAAAAACTAAACAGAAAACGTTAACAGAAGCCATAACAAACACAAGCTTTGTCTTTGACACTATGCTTGCTACTTTTGGAAACACACGCATATCTTGTGTCTGTTAATGGAGCGTTAGTGTTCGAGAAGCTCAAGAAAAGAAAACCAGTGAGAGCCACGTAAAAGAAATTACGACATACTGATGTACCCTAAGCACATGGTGCAAGCAGATTTGATATTGTTTTCCTTTTTTTTTAAATAGTAAATATTCCTTTGAAAATTTTTTTTGAATCTGTCAAAGACGAGATACAATAGTAAATTTGTCTTGTAATAGGCAACCGAGAATCTTATTGCTACTAATAGTGCAACCGCAATACAGAAGTTGCAAAAATTTTATTTTAATCAGCTATATTATAAAAATGATGTAGTCTAACATAAGTTATAATGTAAAGCAAATTTGATATTAATTACTGTTAAAACCATCTTCGTCTTTTAATAATACATCAGTAATTATACAAAAACAAATGTAATCAAAACATTGTATTTACATACCATTTCGTCAACAGAAGGAAACCTATTTAAATAACCCGTAAGCGAAAAGACTGCAGCCATTTTCGTCATAATAAACGCAGCTCCCGCCGTGAAGAAGCACCATCCGTAGCGATAGTCGTAGACAGGGCCGGAGGGAGGTTCCTTGTGATATTGTGTTATTTCCATCAGAGTTTCTGACAGAGCAGATGCAAAAACCACCAAACCCGTTCCCAAAGAAAGTCCTAAAACAAAAAGATTATCTCAAGCTCAAACAACGATGTCAACGAAAGAGAGACAATGCAAGGAAATCTGTACGCCCTCTTCCTAAAGCGAAACTTCCACTTTAGGAGAGTACAGGAATGTTTTTGGATAGTTTTCAGAGTAATTTGTGAATGTCGGTGCTTTAAAAGGGAATTAAGATATCTTTAAAGGAAAATGCTTGTTAATTAATCATCTTACAAGCGAGGGAAAAGCGTTTTGTATTGCTGTTTTACAGGAAACTTGAGATAACAAGGAATTATTTCTTTTTGTTTATTTTGCTGTATATTTATTGTACTTAAATTAGTTAGACGTTTTGCTTTTGTAGATAACACATAATATACTGACTTGCTATACTGAAATTTACAATAAAATTTTCATTGTGCAAGTTAGTAAGAAAATTAACGTAGGTATCTCTATTTATAAAAACAATGTACATATTTGACTTACATAGTCTTCGTATACCAATAGGATATTTTTAATAGCCAATCTACCAAAAATTAGGAGAAATAAATTATTTTCGAAACCATAACGAAATTGTTCAAAATATACAGATTTATGACATCTTTTGAACATAATTATGCAATCAGTACAAACACACAACTGAGAACCTTTTCTGAACTAATATGTATGTAATGCCGCGGCGCTTCTATAAGCTCGACCTTATTGTATAAAAAAAATACTACCGGTTGTTCAATGTATAATATTTTTCAAGAAATTGCAGAAATAACATTCAAATTGAACAAAAATTTATCAAAACAAATACTTTATTCTACGCGGTACGTGGAAAATTCTATTTTTTCTCCTCACATGATGTTTTGAAAATCTTACTTCTCTTGCCTAAGACCTCTTTTGAGACCTTGGTACACAAATTGGCCAAGCTATAGTAGGTTGGAAACTGGTTAAAGAGGTTCAATTCTAACCCAGACTAGAACATTTTTCCAGAAGGAAAATTCCTCTTCTCTGGCTCGGGTGTGTGTAAATGTATAAATGTTTGTTATGTGGGAGTACAATAGAACCTTCATAAAAAAAGGTCGCAGTAGATATCTCAAGAGTAATCTATAAGTAGGGGCTCAGTTACTACTTTTCCCCTTTCTCAAAAATTTGTCTCATATTTCATTTTAACAAACAGTTTTATAGCAAATTATAGTTCTACTAATCATATTATTACTTAAATTTATATGACAACTACTTTATTGAATTGTAATAATAATATTAAAGTTACAATTGGTATTATCACAAACTGTAATTCCGTGAGTTATAGCTGATGGAAACTCTTCACAGAAACTGTGGTCACTATTACCAACAATATTGAATCTATTGTGTTCACCAGCAATCACTGTTGAAGGCACAGAAAAAACACATCTTTTAGTTTCACAAAGTATTTGGTTAAAAACACAACAGTTTTTGCTAATAAATTTCTTTTTTATAGCGCAACAACTCTAAGAAAGCCAAATTTGAGGCTTTTAAAAGTCCTACAGGTAATAGGTGTAACAGTGACAGATTTTCATACCCAACCCTCAAACATAAATTTGTAAAATACATTTATGATGTACATTTTTATTAGTCGCAATCGTCAGCTGCGACTTCGTAGGGCAACCTCTCACGCATAGGGAAAAAAAGTTTTTTTCTCTCTTTTTAAAATTTATAGTATACCTAAAATCTTGCAAGAAAAATTAAGCCAGCTGACCATAACATGGTGCATAAGACGTCAGCTGGCTGCTTAAACATAAAAAAAACCAGAAAATTATTGAAAATGAATTGATTTTCTCTCACCTACAAATTTATGTAGTCATAGTTCATATGCTACTATTGAAGAGTAACAAGATACAGCAAGCTGAGATACAGCAGTGGAAAGTTTGTCAACTGGTTTCTTGAAAAGTGTAATGCAGCAACAGCATCACCTAATAAATCTTATCAACTGACGACTTTTCTCTTGACTTACAGCTAACTAAGTTTTTTTACTATTTACTAGAGAAAGTCAATAAATCTTATAACAAATTCGTTTTCAGAAAAAAATCACGTGCTAAGTTATTCGGCAGTATGTTTGATTTAAGTGCTTTGATAAAAAATATAAAGTTTAATAATGGAACAAAAGTTGGTATAAGTAAATTAACTAATAAATAATTTATTGTATTATAATTTTTCAATTGAATAACTTGAGTTACTGTCAGAGTCGTTGTCAGAGTTACATCAATTACGTTTTGATTATCGTCTTTTGTGAAAAGATGAATAGAAACATTATTAGTACCTACGCTTATATATTATATACTTCAATAGAAAAAAGAATTGATATTTTAAATTTTAACAAATAAATTTTCTCTGTTTATCGATGGGTTCGACATTTGTACAAAACACTTCGTGATAGTTTAGATTCTGACATTATCAAAAATGGACGCTTGTTGACTTTTCTTAAAACTGCAGGGTTAAAATCACATACTGTATATGCATAGAATGCTAAAAATGTTGCGCTCAACTAGCTGTAAGTCAAGGAAACAGTCGTCAGTTGATAAGATTCAGTAGGTGATGGGTGCTGCTGCATCACAACTTTCCAGATACTAGCAGACAAATTTTCCAATGAGATACAGCAAGGTGACACTAATTTTTATTTACAGTAGCATATCAACTATATGTTATAGTCAGCTGACTTTATTTTTCATGCAAGATATTAGGTACTGAAATAGGAAGAAATGACAGAAAAAATTTGTTTTGTCTCCATGCGTGGAAGGCTGCCACTAATCGCAAATATTCATAATATAAATTCTTAATGCGTGTTTCAAATTTCCACTCAAAAGGAAATAATTGACCAAATTCGTACCTGGCTCGTAGACCATAACGCTTCAGAGTCAGAATCAATTCAAAATTGAATAAAAAGTGATCTTATAAAGATTTGTCAGATAATGAGCAAAACATGCGCTTCTATTTGTTCACTTTCGAAATGTTTTTTTACTTCTGTTGAAGTTTATTTACATTTTTGCTAAGCTAATATATTTCATATTTAACATGGCTCTCTTGATAATTAGCTACAATTGAATTTTAAAAACGAATACCATTATTAGATTTAAAAGCAAAATATACAACGTAGGAAAATCTTTGTGTTCTACTCGAGAGTAAACGCATTTTCAACCCTTATTTTATTACTATTATTAAAAAAAACTTAGGTCAAAAATGCTTAATTTTTTTTCCTCGATAAACAAATAGATATAATAGAGACATCGAAGTGAAAATTGTTGCATGTGTGCTAGTTTGTTGTGGTAAACAAAAAAGAAGGTGTGTTGTTGCTTCATAAACGTGGTTTGTACAACTGCTGGATCAACTGATATCGACAACTTAGCGTTTCTTCCTTAGATTTTAGTTTTTTTTTTTTGGAATTGGAAAACAGCTCTGGTTCATTACAAATTCTAGAAAAAAAATTATTTTATGCATCAGACTTTGATTTGCGTCTTTGAAGTCATCATAATTATTGATACAACAGTTTACACCATTAATTTTTTTCAAACAATTTTTTTTCAAGCAGCAGAAATTTTTGACACTGTAAAGCAATTTTTATAAACAGAAATGATGCATTTGGCTCACAAAGCAACAAGTTTTTTTGTAAAAACAAATTAATTTTAGAAAAGTCTCATAACAGATTGTAACAAATTTGTAAATTTGTTTGACAATAAGTGTTTAGCAAAATAACGGGATGCAACATAATAAGAAGACCGGTAAAAAATTAAAAAACTAGATAAGCAAATAAAGTAAATAAATGTTAAAAGTTTATAGGTTCTAAAAGTAAAATTGTGTTTTAATTTACGTCCGTAAAGCAACAATTGCCCAAAAGTTATTTAATTCTAAAATGCATAATTTAAAAAAAATGCGCAAGTAAAAGTTTGACATAAGTTGCTTTAGACTTGTAAGATAAGCAATCGCACATTCAGAACAATGATTGTATAAAATTTGTGCAACAATATGCGTTTTTCTAAACTGTATTTTTTATTCTTTTTCCAAATATTTTATGAGTAGCTAATGTAAGCTCAACGTAAATTAGTTTTTTGTCTTATGAGAGAAGAACATGCGATGCATTTATTATGCCTTACACTTTTTGCAAGTGTTTAATCTTTTTGAATATTTACTTTTATCTTGAATATGTCAGCGACCTTTATCAAATTAACAACTTATAAACGGTTAGACTAGATTTTTGAATTATCTATATAAGCTTATATATATATAACACGATTTAAAAATAAAAAAAGTAACTTGCAACACAAAAACGCTGTTTTAAAAAAAAGGGTTTATGCTGGTTAACTTTTAATTGCTTATATTCAATAACCTTCACGTTTCTACGTTTTAATAACCTTTATAATGTAGAATTAGTTCATAAACCAACATAATTCCGAGCATAGAATGTTATAACCGAAACTAATTTGAAAATAAGGCTACTGATTAGGAATAAATTGCAGTGTTTATTAGCAAGAGCGGTTATAATTATTTTGATGTCATCAGAGAATAACGCAATTATTTTGGAAGCCAACAAAGTGAAATCAAAATTAAGTTTATGAAAATAGATGACAAAATAAACGAGGCAAAAATGAAAATAAAATAAAGCCTGAGACAAATTTCAAAGAGTTTTTGATAACAAACTTTTATTAGGAAAGTTGATCTAGTCGAAGTTTATTCTATATTTTTCTAGTTTTTTTCACACCAAATAAATTCGGTAAAAAGCTGCAAAAGCTCTTTACTCGTTATTCACTTTAGCTTTCCGTACACGTACAGCTAGAAGCATGCTGTGAAATATAAAAAAAGCTTTCACGTTTGACAGCGCAAGATGTATGATGCAGGATGACAACAACTAAATTACTAGATAAAAACTACTAGCGCATTTTAACGTAGAGGAATATCATAACGTAAACTTAAGAGGCTTCATTCCTTTATTCTACATTTTTTTGTAGAGAAAGGCAATTTTACTGGCAGCGAAAACAGCTTAGATGCATCAACAAAAAATTATACAAAATATTATATCTACTAAGTGAAATTACAACTTCAATTTTAAATTTACATAAAAAATTAAAAAATTGGTAATTGGATAGGAATTTGTGGAGTTTGAACACAACTTGGGCAGTAAAAATATTGCCAACAAATTTTTCAAGGTTTTCTTTTACCTTTGTTTATGCTTTTACTATGTAGTATTAGCAATGGCACATTTAAAACAATGGTTGTAAAAAGTTTAGCAACAGTATGCATTTTTTTAAATTGTATATGGAATGCACTGCTAAGCCACGTTTAAGCGCATCTAAAACTAAATTCACATAAGAAAATAGATTAGTGCATGTAGAGCTTTTTTTTATAAAAACCATGTTGACGGGTTGATATAATGTTTTTAAAAATAGGAAATATTTTTGCAAACATTATGGATTCAAATAGCTTACATCGGTATTGAAAGAATTGAAGCGGGTCTATAATTCTTAATTTTAGAAGGCAATCCAGACTTGTGCACGGGGGCTATATGTGCCAATTTCCAACATAAAAGAAACCTACCAGTTTTTAAGAATAAATCAAACAAAATAAATAAAGGTACTACTAAAGAGTGGGCCAGCTGTTTATAAAAAAAAGTTGGCAATCCATCAGGACCTGGTCTCTTATTTGAGTTAAGATTATCAAACAAAGCTATAACGTTTGCCACAGAAATGTCGATGCCGCTTAACTTCACAGATTCATGAGATTCAAATTTGCAGGTAACATGTTGAGCTGTACTAAAGACACTAGAAAAAAACTTATTGAATGCTTCACAGAGGGTTTCATTATTATGCAACAGATTGTTATTATGACGAATAGGCAGAGGTATACCGTTATTCTTTGATTTACTTGAAATAAAGATCCAGAAGTTTCTAGGATTTTCTGCAAGATTAGATTCAACATTTTTTAAATGCTGTTTATATTTGATTGCAATTAATCTCTTACATTGTTTTCTGAAGCTGTCAAAAAATATATAATCAGAGTGATTCCCAGAGATTTTGTAGCATTTATGCGAAATTTTTATATTTTTTATACAATTAATTAGCTCTTCATCAAACCAATTAGGATAACTGCTAAATTTTTGACATTTTAATGGGACAAAAAAATCTCTAGCCTCATACAAGTGGTTATAGAACGTTTTGACCGCATCATCAATATCAGAGAATCCTAGTACTATCGGCTACTCTATGTTCATTAAGAATTCGTTAAGTTCGTTATAGTTTGCATTTTTGAAATCATAATACCAATGTATGTCTTTTGGAATAACATTGTATCTGTCTATATTCAAATTCAAAATATACAAAAAAAAAATTTGTATATTCAATTATCAATACACATTCTACCACTTGATGATTGGTAACTGTGTGACAATTGTGTGTTGCAATTTTAATCATATTCAACACTAAATTTAGTTTAGTTTTATTATTAAGTCATGCTATTTTTATTTAAAATACTAAAAAAAATTATTTGTTTGAACAAAACTCAAGAACTAATTTTAATTGCAAGAACAAAATTTCGGGTTATGTCAACATACGAGTGGTATTTGGTAAGAAAATTGATGGCAAAATAAATAATAATTTTAGCCGATAAGTAAGCTGAAAAATATGCTTTGTGCTGCAATGGTTATCATATTAATTACAAAATTTAGGTTAATTATTTCATCGAGTCATGCAATTTTTAATTTAATTTCATACACGTTCTCTACCACTTCCAGAATTGCTTCAACAATTAATCTTTTTGCTTACGTTTAATTAAAGTGTTCTGTTACTTTCTATTAATTGATCCATTTCTGTACATATACGCTGTCTATTTTAGGCTGCAAGCTAACGAAGAACAATAAACATACAACAGGTCAATTTTTATTTAATTTTAACACGTGATAAAGTTTGCTACAGTTTTAATATCATACTGATTGCAACTTATTAAATATTGTCTTTTTCATTTTTGTGATTACTTTTTTCAAGTAATTTTTAAGTTATTTGTCAGTGATTTGAGCACAAATTTTATTAAGGAGCAGCATTTTATTCTACAGCATACGCTAATGCCGCCGACAGCTGCTTCTAAATTGTTTCACATTGTATAATTGAGGTTTTAAGAGGATAATACTACCTAGTGTAAATTTCAAAAATTCATATTTCCTAAACCGTTTTATATTAAGACTTCAAATTTTAAAGACTTTTTCCGCTCTCCTTTATCGTTGTAATGAAATCAAACTATAAGTTTACTACTAGTATACTACTTACATAGTACTACTTTGACATTTTGTACTTGAGTGTATTCTCTATTCTAACTGATTCATATACTCATATACGTGAGTAATTTTACGCAGCGATATCTTTACGTGCTACAAGCAGAAGGTCACGGCCTATCTCGCTCCGAACTTTGAAGACAGAGAAGATTCTTTGAGCTCTTAAGATGCGAACGGTATACATGTTGAATATGTTTCGATTTATTTCATATCAATGACATACATTATGTTTAAATATCAAATTTATACATAAATAAATGTTTGCTTTATTTAAACACGTCTTTACAAAAATAAATAAAGAGATGTGTATAAGCCAATTACACTCATACAATACAACAAATCTTTAGTTTAACTAAAAATTTTGTGCGATTACAACTCTGCTTCTTTAAATACTTTACAGATCAACTCCCAATTTGCATAAAACAGGTAGCCAACAGATGCGTCTGTGATCTGGTCAGTATGGACCGTGATGAAAATTTTAGTCGGACTAAATTTTGCCTTGACTTCATCTTTACAATAATTGCCACTTTTTGACTGCGAATAGTATTTGAAATGAATAAACAACCTATAAAGGTAATATTTAAGTAGCAATACCAATACCGCACTAGCAAGTAGCAATACCGTTCTAGGATTAAAAGCTATTTTGAGTAATTATCTCTTTCTATACCAACCCACATAATATTTGTCCAATAAACAAATCTGTGTTTAGATAATTATTTGTCTTTTAATGTTTATCGTTAGTAACATGCAGGCGAAAATAATAAAAGCACCCCGAATGCGGCCCTGGCGCAGTGTCTTCAAGATTCTGCATATAAATTCTGCGGTGAGCCCTAATAAAGATTAGTGAAAGTTAAGTAGCAATAAAACTATATTTGCACAAAACGTTTACCCGAACTATAAAAATTATTTTTAGAAGACATTTTAGGTAAATATAATTCAACTTCTACTTTTAGTCTAAAGACTGCTCTTCATAGTTAGTAGGTAATAAATTATAAAATTGATAGTCAATTTTTTTTTTATTAGTAGACCTTCTTTTTAAAACAAAAAGATTTGTTTAATTAGAATTGATCTTTGGTAAATAAAGATAATTATATTAATTATTAGTAGGTATTCCTAAAAACTAAGGTTTTGTGCGTTTACAATATAAGCTTCAATTTGTCACGTGTCGACGAAAATCCTGCTAAAAATTAGTTCTTCAGCAGTCTGCTTCAATATTGCTTGAAAACTGCCATTTCGGATACGAAAAGAAATACACGAAAAGCGTCGCAAAGCTCTAAATCCTTGCGGTAAATCCTCCTCGCTCGTAGTGGCCACACCTAAGCTCCAGCACAACTTATCAAAGCTCAGCTCGAGGAACTGAAAGCTTTCTATCTCATAACGAGATCCAATAATTGTCGCTTTAACTTTGTTTATTTTTTCTTATTTTAAAATGTTGGTTCTTTTTTTAAATAGATTTTATTTTGTAAAGTAGTACAATTTTGTTGCGAAATAAGATCCTTTTTTTCAAATAATATAATCAACAGATCATTACGTAAGGGTTGACATGTTTTTTTTTTATTGATAACTAGTTGACCCGGCGAACTTCGTACCGCCTTAGCGTAGATTTGATGCACTACTTTATTTTGTATAGCTGACCTATCTTATGTGCGTACCTATTCAATTTGAGCTGAAATCTATAATATCCTCCATATAAAAATGAATACCTATTTCCCTGGTCTCGTCATACCTGAGAAGGACTTTACTAATTTTATTAAATAAAAAACAAAATATATATTTTCATAATAGTGTTTATTCCGTAGGGTTCAATAATTTCACTTATATTCTTACAAATCGCTATTGAACAACTGAACATTTTGAAGTAAACACTGAGCTCATTATCATGCGCGCTCTAGAAAGCAACTAATAGCCTCTATACCCTTCACTGCTTCTCTCTATTCTAATGCTTTTTGATAAACTATATTTTTAGTTTTATGTTCTGGCGCGTAAATAAATAATGTTGATGGTTTTCCGACACGGGAACAGGCGACATATAATTGGCCATGTGAAAAACATGGATTTTTTAGGTTGATGCCACATACACTTAGCGACTGCCCTTACGATTTATTTATTGACATTGCAATGCAAGCCGCACTGGAAACTGTAAACGTTTAAAACTGAATGGCATATCGTTCGGTATCATAGGGATGCGTGGGATTAAAACATCTTCGCCTTCGTACTTTCCTTTCAAAATGTTTGAAAACGAAGTTAAATTGAATGACGTTGACATTTGTTAGCGCGGTTATGTCTGTGGTGTCATAGATCACCACAGGGTTTTTGTTTTAAATTAAATGACGTTAACATTCGTAACGCGCTTTTTTTAAAATATGCAAAATCAAATGTTTATTTTTCAATCTTTTTGAGAGATTTTCTTAATATTTTTTTTTGTAAGAACTTTGTACAAAGTATTAGAAAACTACAAAAAAAAAAATCAGCCAAATCGGTCAAGCCGTTTTCATGCTATGTCGTGACAACAAAAAACGGGATTCATTTATATTTATATATAGATAAACACAGAACATTAGTTCCATAGAAATTTTTTTTGAGATTTTGCTTAATTTTACAAAACATTATTGGATATAAAGTGTGTCACGTAAGACTACGACCTTGTCAAATTAGAGATACATTATTCAATTTTGCTTGTTGACTCGTTTCTTTAAAATTATTAATACATTAATTTTGAATCTGGGCTACAAGGTGGTCATCTGTTGATGCTGCTTCTTTCAATCCACCTTCCTGGATATGTTCTGTCAAGGTTCTTTGTTACAGTTCTAGCTTTATGTAGAAAGAAATCATTTTGTTGAAACCACATCTTTCCAGATTTGAATAGGAACATCTTTAAGGTATAATGATAACGTGTTTTGTGAAAATTTTTGATAATAATGTCTCGTTGAAAAACTATGGCCTAACAATTTAGTTGCTTACTATGCCGCACCACACATTTATAGAACGTCTTGAAGGCGGATTTTCCGTATGGAGTGAGGGTTTTCCAAAGCATAGTAGTGGCAATTATGCCGATAAACAGAAAAAGTTTTGTCTCGTCCCTGAACATTGAATTATTTATAATAATTATTTTTGTATTATATTACAAAACTGGATTTGCTTAAGATAGTTTGTCTCTTTTAATCCTTAGACTAAGATCACATAATGAAGATGAAACTTATTTTATTTCAAAATTCTGTCGACTAATTCCAGTTTCTCAGGATATTTGTCTCTGACCAATATATAGATCGTTCTCAATAAATTTTAAGTATTCCACTTTAAAGTGTAACCGTTCTGGATCTTTTTTTTTGTTATGGCCAGTTTATTCTTAGACCATGTTTAAATACTTTGAAAATTTTGTCAGCGAGCGCATTGTTGGATATCGTTGTTTGTACAAAACTTTAATCCTAACTGCCTTTTTGCGGCATTCATCGTAAATAAAAAACACCTCTACTTTTTTAATGTTAGAAAACATTTTCGTTTTTTAAAACTACGTTTAGAATGATATACGAGTGTAAAAATAACGGGTAGTTGACAATTATTATTGTCTTGATGTCAGGGGTGCCTAAACTAAAAGACTAAAAATTGTCATTTATTGAAGCTAGTTTGTCAGAAAGTTTAACTGTTAGCTTGCGTTTCAAAATCGGCAAGATTGTACTTTTACGTGGCTCACCCTGTATTTTATAAATTGAATAAATTTGCGTCAATACCTTGGCTGATGTTTGTTGTTTTGGATATGAAAAATTTGAGTGAACTAGCTAAAATTTATTGAAAATCTTAGTTCTATTGTTATTTATTTTAATATGTGATTGCATGTGACTTTGAAGCTTTTTGATAAAAGATATATTATTTGTATTCTCTTTAATCAGTCTTTAAAAAAGTTTTCTCATTCTTTAATTTAGAGAATCAAAATCATGAAGGTTTGTTTTTGTTTTAGGCAACTTTTGGATAAAAATTCTTCATAAAATGCAAATTTGCCAATTTTACATATTTACATATTTAATAAAACATTAAAAAACTCGTTAAAAAGCGTTATACGTAAATGAATAGAATAGTCATAAAAGTAAATCTCATTAAATAGATGGGATTTAAAACGTTTTTGAAAGCATTGCCACTAAGGTCTATAGACTATTCTTTAAAAAATTGTAAAAGATTGGTTAAAGTAAATATCTATT
Organism: Lagria hirta; assembly: GCA_947359425.1. Taxonomy (NCBI): domain Eukaryota; kingdom Metazoa; phylum Arthropoda; class Insecta; order Coleoptera; family Tenebrionidae; genus Lagria; species Lagria hirta. Next base: position 7,397,961 of record OX375797.1, on the reverse strand, counting down.
TAAAATAAAAATTTAGTTATAAAAATTGTCTAAATAAACAAGAAAAGATAAATTTTTTATCAGTAAATGAAAAAATATATAATACGGGCTTAGTTTTACAAAGCTCTTGGCGTAGTCAACTACTACGCTAAATGTACATTTTTAAGTAGGTTTATAAAAATGTACTTAAACCATTTATTAGACTAACAAAACAATCAAATATGAGTTTTCTATGGACTCACTCCTGTTCTAATTGTTCGTAAAAGATATAACGCATTGATATAATTTTTTTTCATTTGCAGACAATGCAACTTGTACTTTATCTGCCAAAAATGATACCAAACCACAAAATTTAATTTTCTAAATTTTTGTTTGAAACCTCCAGGTGATGTAAAAAAAATCAAATAACTGTTTAATTTGCCAAATAGAGAGAATACTATACATTGATCACGGCTTCAGCTGAGAAAAATAAACAAATTGACCTGATAGCTAACTTACTTTCTAATAAAAGTTTTTTTTTTGTTATTTTCAATTGAATATCTTGAATACTCTGATCATTTATTTTTAATTAATTTTTAATTATTTTAACAGTTTTCAATGTTAAGTAACTTTGCATGTTGACAGAATATTTTTATTGCAGCAAACAATAATTGTGTACCATATTTATCACTACTTTGTTAGGCTTGAAGTGAGGTTAGACGTCAATTGTATGCCAAAATATTGTGAAATTATATATATATATATATAGAGAATCGGTTTTTTTTTTTTTTAAAACGTGCGTCGACGTTGTCCGATGCCCTTACTCCAACTAACTCGGTCGTCCCACTGTCCAGCTTGTAAATTTCGCTCGCTCATTGCATTTCGCATGCCCTGTTCCCATCGTTTCTGAGGGCGACCGCGCTTTAATCTCTCGGCTGGTACCCAGTTCAATGCCGCTTTCGGGAGTCTGTCTTCCTGCATACGTTGTACATGTCCGTACCATATTAGCTGTCGTGATGTGATTTTCTGGAGTATATCCGAGTCCATCTCCATTTCTTCTTTTAGAGTGTCATTACGAATTCGCTCCCTTCGGGACACCATAAGTGCTCTTCTGATTGCATCCATTTCAACGGCCGCTATTTTCCTTTCTTGAGCCTGAGTGAGTCTCCACGTTTCACATCCATAGAGCATGGTGTTCTTAATGAGAGTATTATATAAGGTTTTCTTCCTTTGTTTGTTTATTCTTTTGCTCCATAACACTCCATTAATTGCACCGATTATTTTTTTGGCGCCAATAATACTCTCCCTTACTTCTCGCTCATCCTTCCCAGTCTCGTCGAACATAACGCCTAGATATCTGTATTCTGTGCAAGCTTCTACCTTTCCGTTTTGTCCCAGATCCAAGTCCCGTCCAGCTTCTCCAACACAGAGGTACTTAGTCTTTTTTAGATTTATGCTCATTCCCCACTCTTCGTACTCTTCCAGCAGTTTACGAGCCATATACTCCAGATCTTCTCTATCGTGTGCAATGATCACCTGGTCGTCTGCGAATTGCAGCGTATAGAGAGTTATCTTATCATTGAGCGGGATTCCCATGCCTTTACATTTTCTTTTCCATTCTCTTAGCACTCTATCTATGTATATATTGAACAAAGTTGGGGACAGACAACATCCCTGTCTAAGGCCTTTAGTGACGGGAAAGCTGCTGGATATTTTATCTCCTATTTTTATCCTTCCCTTTGATCCTTCATATAGTCTTTGAATTGTTCGTATGATGGTTACATTTATCGGGGATTCTTCTAAGACTTGCCATAGTTTTTGCAGTGGGACATTGTCATACGCTTTTGATAGATCTACAAATAGTAGGTGAGTCTCCCTTTTCCTACACGTTTTCTTTTCAACTATCTGTTTAAGGCAAAACACGTTGTCATTGCAGGACCTTCCTGCTCGAAATCCCGATTGTTCTTCTGAGAAACTTCCATATTCCTTTTCAATAAGTTGTCGTAGTATTCGGCCAAAGATTTTACTCATTGTGCTGGTGACCGATATTCCTCTGTAATTTCCGCAATCGTTCTTGTCTCCGTTTTTATGAATTGACGATATGTACATTTCCTTCCAGGATTCCGGCAGTTCATGACCATTTACATATTCTGTGAACACCCTTGCTATCATAGAGAATAATTTATCTGTTCCGTTCTTCACCAGTTCAGCGTTTATTTCTTCGGGTCCTGGAGCTTTATTGTTTCGTAATTCCTTTACTACTTTTTTAACCATGTCTATGGTAATTTCGACCCTTTCTCCCTGAACCGATACTTTCTTTGGCGATGATGCTGAGAATATATGGCGATCTTCAGTTAATAACTGTTGGTAATGTGCTTTCCACTTCTTAGTTGAGATTACTTGCAGTGGGGTTTTTATCGACTTTTCTGATCTAATTGCTTTGATGAATCTCCAGGCCTGGTTACTTCTACTGCCTCCTGTATAAGTGTTGACTTCTTCGCATTTCTTATCCCAAAGCTCGTTCTTGTGGAAGTTGATAAGGTTTCGTGTTTTCCCTCTTCTTTTTGTTGTATCTTTCTTTATCTCTTACATCATGTGTATTTATCCATTTGAGGTATGTTCGTTTCTTTTCCATGACCAGTTCTTCTATTTCTGGAGTCCACCATAGTTTTTTGCTCTTGCGTTTTTCTTCTTCCCCAAGTGCTTCTTTTGCGGCTTCTTTTATACTCGTTACTATATTATTGTATGTTTCCAAAGTCGTGTGACCTAATATAAGTTTCTGATCCAGTCTTTTTTTGTATAAGAATATTGTGCTTTCCTGTCCCAAGCCTAATATATTTAATCTTGTTGTATGCATTGATTGCATGTCTTCTGTTCCTTCCTTGTTTATGCTCGGTTTAAGTTTAGCGTACGGTATGTTGATCTCTGCTTTTAGTAAATAGTGATCGGATCCACATATGGCACCTCTCCAAACCCTAACATCGTTAATTTGTATGTTGGATTTCTGTTTCGTCACTAGGTAGTCTATTATTGATTTTTGTTGTAAGGTATGTTGGGCACGAGTGAACTTATGTATCTCCTTATGTTTGTAAAATCCATTTGTTATCCTAAGGTCATACGTTTCGCATAGATCTATCAAACGGTTGCCATTATCATTCAGGGTGTCTTCTCCCCATGGTCCGACTATTCTGTTGTTCATTTTTCGGCCTGTCCTACCGTTTAGATCACCCAACAGGACTATTTCTCTATTGTTTCCGATTTCCAATATACATTGTTCTAATTCTTGGAAGAATTCCGTCTTTTTATCTACAGGTTCGTCGTTGGATATGCCATATACTCCTAGCACTGTTAGTTTGTTGCCTCTGATGTTCATGTTTAGCGTAACTATATTTTCGTTGTAGGTGTTCCAATTAGTTATTTTGCTTTTGTGCTTCTTGTTTATTAATATAGATACCCCTCGTTTAGCTCTATTATGCTTTGGTACTCCGCTATATATATGAACGTAGTTGTTTAACATTTCTGTACCGATGCCTTTCTTTTTTGTTTCAGTCAATGTTATTATATCCATTTTCATTATAGTTAGTTCTCGTTCTATTTCTTCCATCTTCCCTCTCGCGCCTTGAATGTTCCATGTTCCAAAATTCATTTTCCATTTTCGTAGCTTTTGTCTTTTTCCATTTAATCCGTCCGATCCAAGGCCGTTTGTGGGCTTTTTAGTATTGGAGTTGTTTTTACAAATGCCGAGTTACTAGCCCAACGATTCAACCCCCAACCTGGAGGACCAGGGTACTTTTTTAGTCTGGGCCCTCTCCGTCGACCTGTCCGGCTAGGGTGACCCTGCCAGTAGCTATGCTACCGCCGGCATAGCTCTTCGGTTCATTGGGCCACGCTAACCTCCTCACCCGGCAAAAGATGCCTTCGTCAAGGTGAAGTACCACGAGGAGGTACTATTGTGAAATTAACTTTTTGAATAAAAATTTAAAAAAAAACTTTATGAAGTATGACATTTGAGCTGTTTTTATTTCAGATAAATAATGATCAAATAATGTAAACTTGAGAAGTAAAACAGACAAAGCTAGTATGGTCCTATTAATATTAATTGCTTTCTTTAATAACACTAATTACATTCTTTATATGTAAAGAATATATCTTTATAAAATATGATAACAGAACATATGTTTTTCATTTATTATTTTTTTCAGGATTTGTTTAAAAATTAAAAATAATCTAGCAGCTATCCATCTTTTGCTGTATAAAAGTAACAAAAGTTGATTTTTCTACATATAGAGATAACTAGTTAGGAAGCGAAAATGTTTTTTTGAGTTACGTTTTTCTGTGATAAACTTCTTTAGACATTAGGCGATATATGCATTGTTCTAAACAAAGTTCATAAAGTTTAACAAAAATTTAATTAAATTTGCTTTTTGTGTGAATTCAAATGCCGTTTAATAAAGTTACTCCTTTCCTGTTAATTAAAACAAGCTAAAACCCCGTATACAAACTTTGTTACAAATCCGAACCCCAAAACAACCAAACATTGTCTATCTCTGCTGAATTAAATTTATTTTCTGTATCTACGTAAAGTGTCGAAGCTAATTGGATTATACTTACCTCCCAAAATGAAGAAGCCACAGGCTATAATTGTTTTATTGTCGCTGTTACAATGGCCGAGAAGCGCAAAGAATGACGCTAGTAAGAGAAGAATTACAGCTGATCCTGTTAAAACGGTACATGACCTGAAAACAAAAAGTAAATATTAGGTTCAAGCAAATAAACGACGAGTGTGTATGTATGTAGAGAGATTGCTAATCATATTTAAGAGTGATGGACGAAAGCTAAATCAATTATTAAGCGCTTGGTCTGTCAATATTGAACCTCGGTTATAGATTTTCTAGAATACTAAAGCAAAATATTATATTTAACGCTCTATAAAATTACCGCTAAAAAATAAAAACTAATTGTATTTATGTATTTTATTAGATTTATGTTATTAATCTTTTTTATTTTTAATTTGGCAGATTTATTTTAACAATAATAAATACTATGTATATGATTTACGGTGAGTCTTCTAATAATACGGTAGCGGTAATATCTCATTTCAACCCACAATGCGTATTTAGAAGTACATATTCATAAAACTAGAGACTAGTAAATAGTGGTCGGTAGTTAATGTTCGATTTGTCGCTAACGGATATAACAACAACCATGTACTCATGTTATTTCAATTGATAAGAAAATTGTTTACATGTGACAAACATGTTTACTTTAACAAAAAAGTTATTTCTGATTAGAACATGTATTAGAACAGTTCAATACTTTATTATAAAGATCGCCCATTCAACCTTTATCGAGAAACAGCTAGAAGCACAATGATAATTTCTTTAAATTTTAAAACATCGTTAGCAAAATAATATTTTGGAAATTGCTCTCAACTGCGAGTCTTTTGCTAGAAGCTAAGTGTTTAATGAGGATCGCTGCTGAGTTTGAAACTCATTGTCATTGAATACTGATTTGACTATGTTGGAAACTTATTCAAAGGCAGTAACTATAAAGGCAAAAAACATTCAACCTAGAGTCATCTGTTGGAGTATTTGAAGAAACCTGTTGTTTAACCTTTAATTCTTGAAAAATTAAGTGTTCTTAGTTGAATATTCTTAGAAAATAATATTTAAAAAAAAAACACAAAACTTTTTTTTTAGAGTAGGGAAAAAACAACTTCAAAAATTTAGTTCAAATCCTAGATATACTAAAAGACAAAAAAACTAATAATTATGCTAATTATTAGTTGTAGCTAATTAATAGTTGTAGCTAATTATTAGTTGTAAACTAATTAAGATTATTAGTTGCAAACTAATAATCTTCAACAATTATGTTCTATTAAAATTAGGCAACTTAATACTATACAATTAAAATAAAATATTTTTTTTAATCTTAAGCAAATTATTCAAATTACTAATTAAAATATTACTACGTGATTTGTATACGATGGCTTTCTGATTATGACGTTTAGTTTATTTACCAATGATGGTTTACATCTTGTATCGTCAGTTGAGGTAATTTATTGAATAATTAATAAATTAAAATAATTATATTACAGTTTAAAATTTGTAATTAACGTAATTAAATTATTCAACACTATTAGGTGTTGAAAAACTAAAGTACTGTTCAATCTACAATAAAAAATACTCTAGTTTCCCTAATTAGCATATAGATCAATTGTTATTATTTTATTCCAATAATTAATTATACAAATAATAACATCTTACAATATTGAAGAAGAAATCAAATTTGCTAGTTAGTTTTGATCACTCTTTACAAAAGTTCCTGTTTCAGAAGCAGTGGCTATTGTCAGAGAGTTGCTATGTGATAATGACTTTCCTCAAATCCTAGAAGATCTGACAGAAAAATGTTTAACTTCAACATATTTTCGATTCAATAATAAATTTTATAAACAGGTCACAGGGACACCCTTAGGTTCTTCTCTGTCTCTTGTCATTGTTAATATCTTCATGGAATCTTTTAAAAGCAAGGCATTTGAAACATCTGTTTTAAAACCTAAAGTATGGCTTTGATATGTGGCCATATAATAAACGTGTCATTTATTATTTTGCCTCACGGTAAAGACAGTTTACCAGACTTTTTAAATCATCTAAATGGTTTAAATAAAGATATTCAATTTACAATAAAAATTGAGAACCAATGTTCTCTTCCATTGTTGAATGTGTTGATAACGCGTCTCCCTAACGGGTTTTTGGGCCATACAATATATTGAAAGCCTACTCATACCATGCGACATCACATCATCATCCTGTCTAAAAATTGTCTGTTATTAAATCTTTGGTTTATCGCGTTTTTTCGGTTTGTCAAAACATCAAGTCTTCAAACACAATTAGACCGGTTATCAATTAGCCTAATGAATAATGGGTATAAGAAACAGGATCTTCAACGTATTATAAACCACCACCAACATCCTCGCACGAAAACGAGAGAGTCAAAAAATAATACTGGAACTGTTTTGCTTCCATTTGTTTATGGGGTTACAGACAGAATCGGAAATTTTTTTCGTAAACAAGCATTGAGAACGGTTTTCTAACCACCTACAAAAATCTTGGAAATTTTACCATCTCTAAAAGACAGATTTGTCTCACTTTTGTCAAAAGGTGCTTATAAAATTCCGTGCTCTTGTGGAAAAGTTTACATTGGGGAAACAGAAAGTCCAACTAAATTTCGAGTTTCTGAACATAAAAGGTGCATAAATTGGGGCTTATGGTCACAGTCATAACTAGCTGAACATCATCTAGACACCGGTCAGAAAATTTGTCTAGATAAATCTTCCTTGATTTGTAAATAGGAATTTTTATATGACAGAAAAATCAGAGAAACAATTGAAATTGTTAAACACCCCAACAATTCTAATAGAGATTTAGGTTATTATCTCTCAAACGTTTGGAAGTCCTTGTTGACAAACACTACTTTGTCATCAACACAAAGCGGTTCTGCTTTCTCCTCAGCTCTCTCTACCGAGTCTTCCGCCAGTTTTTCTTTTGCTTCTCCCTACGCTTTCTCTTCCTCGCTTACCAATGTAAGCCCAAGCAGCAACGAGGTCTAGCCAGAATAAGTTTCGCCTCTGGCGTGGTTTACACGTCGAGCTACCGTGTTTGTTCTCACTTTTATTTTCCTGTCCTGATGACAACGTTGACAATTTTATTAAACCTTTCGACACGGTCTTTTCCAACAGATGTCAATATTACATCTCACAATATTGTCAAACCAATATTCATTGTTGGTAAATTAAAATATCAATCAGGTCACCTTGAGTCTTAAACGATATTTCAGGAATTTGATTTAAATTATCAATTCAGTTTAAATTGATTTATTGAGACCACTAATTAATAGATTAAAATTGGTACAAACAATCATTGTTGTTATTAATGAACACAAACGCATAAATAAATTATTTTTGTTAAGTTACTAATTAGTAAAATTTGATAATTAGATTCTTAACGTTAATAAGCGTTTTCTGAAACAATTTTAAAGCCTACAAACAGCAGTACGTTGTTCTCTGTTCTGTTATAGCAGGACAAAATTTCTACAGAGTATTCTATAGTAAAATGAAGTCCCTACACTTGAGTGTTCAGGTCTTATATGGCGATATATAAAAGTAACAAAGCCTTTACAACGCACTAGCATAATTTGCGTCATAGCGTTAATTACATTATAATGACTTTCTCAAATGATTTAAAACTACCCTTGTCAAAAGTCCCAGAACAAAAATGATTAACTTTTAATTGTGTCCAGTTTGTTAGAGCAGCTGCAGTGGGTTATGAAAATTAGATTAATCAGTAAACTCTTAATGTGTTTTCAAAGATCCAAGTCATTCATAGATTATTGATTTACTACAAAAAATTCTTTACCATTATTTGCGGATTGGTAAAAACAGCAAATTTGTCGCTTGTTTCTTACAGTTTCAGCAACTATCATTGACAGTGAGATATTTATTATTGATTTGAAGGTGATGTCTTAGTTGCTCTTGCAGCAGTAAGTGATTTGATAACTCGTCAAATGACTTATAGAGGTATTTATATCTAAACTTTATCATATAAGTTGTGTGGTCTTGATTAGATATATAACTATTTATTATAATTTTGTCTTGTTTACATCAATAACCAATAAAAAAAATTATGAAAAACGTACCAAAGCGTAAGAAAAATTAAAAAATTGCATTAAAAAATTATTTTAATTACTAATTATTAATCTAATCAATTAATTTATTTTAATAATAAAGGAGGTTGCCGTTAGGTTACGAAAGACTCATTAGGTTCTGTAATTATACAAAAGATAAATTTTTGTATAATTATACCAAAGTATAATATAACTATGTATAAGTAAACAAAAGCTAAATCATTAAATATTGTTTTTTCTTATGTTTGTCGACAGATTTATTTTTTTTTAGTAGAAGTCAAAATATGTTATGCAAGTCGTGAAACAAATTATGTACATAATCAAAAAAAAATTATATCAAAGTGAGTAAGTAGATTTAGATTAGGAATAAGGTGTCATATGCACTGCAACTTATGGGTCTATTGTGCTCTTTTTTTTAAGCTGTTAGAGGTGTGCTTTAGTTTATAGTTACTGATCCAACTTCAAAGCTGTAACAAATTCTAACAGCTGCAATGGCTTTAAAGATGACGTGTTTCTATCTAACATGTATTCCAGCCATAAAAGTTTTCTGCGTTGGGTTCCAGTGGCGGCGCATTCTGTTACCAGGTGTTCTAAAGTTTCTTAACCGGTAAGAAAACCTGTAAAGATGAGAAGCCTATTTTTAAAAAGGTTCAAGTAAACTTTAAATTTTGCATGCTCTAATTCTCCAAGAAATCTCTCTAACCAAGCGTTTTCATTTGTCCGCGTCTTCCTTCATTATGAATCGTTTTTTCCCCAATTGTCTTTGTTGCTTGTTTTTCAAAAATATATTTCCTTATTATTTTGTCACTTGGACAGTTTAGAAGTCAAGCACTATGTTAGAGATTCCCAAGCTCTCGGACATTTGATTTTTTTTAAGTAAGTAAGTTATATTAAAGTGACTTTATCATTCAAACTATTTACGTAAGGTTATTGAAAATGTGTATATAATAAATAGAACAGAGATAGCAAACAATACAGATTATTATCTTTACATAAAACGATTACAAACAAAAATATATATATATATGTAAAACCAGGAAACTCCGTCAAAAACAAAAGAGAAACAGAAAAAGTGCAAGTTTGTGTATCACAAGTATCACAGAGAAAAAAACAAAGGACATTTTCCATAACTGACAAATTAAATTATTTAATTCTTGCACTTTACAAAACTTTCTTATTAGCAATTTCTACACTTTTAAGTTAACAAAATAATTGAACAAAAAATGCTTAATTAAAATCTTGTATAAACATTTCACAGCGTGCTTGTTCAGTGCTATTCAGATATGAAAATTTTGGTAAAAAAATTAATTAACGATTAGAGAGTGTATTAATGTACGGAGAAAAAATCTGGTATATTGTAAGAAAAATAAGCTGAAAGTGAAAACACAGAAAAAAATAGAATAAATGTAAGAAAAGAATGTAGAATACTGAATAAATGTTGGAGAAAGATTAATGAAAGAGAGATATATTAAAGAAAAAATGGGTAAGCAATTAAAGAAGTGGAAAGATTAAGAACAGAAAACAAGTGGATGAACGGAGAGACGTGTGATAGAAACAAGGATATAGATAAGCAAAAAAAAGAAAGAATCTAAGAATCTAGGTACAACAGAAATCATGAAAAATGTATGACAGAAAAAATTTTAGTGTACCTGAAAAAAGAAAGATAATGGCGAGGTTCAGGTGCGGAAATGAGAAGAGAAAAAATAGGTATTGAACGGAAAAAGTAGAGAGACTGTGTAGATTGTGTTATGAGAAAAGAGAGACAATAGAGCACATGTGAAAATATTGAAAGAAATTAGAAGATAGGTAAAGTGGATGAAAAAAGTAAGGGAGGAAAAAGAAAAATAAAAACAGGAGAAAAGAACACAAAGGAAAAACAGGGAAAATAAAATAGAAAAAAATTGTGAACAGTTAATAAAGGTACCTATTTTAAGCCTGTATAGGCAAAAATAAACCTATTAGTAGTATATTAAACGATTCCAAATAAAAAGAAACATCTATAAAACCAGGAAACTTCTTCAAAAGCATAAAAAAAAGAAAAAGTAGAAGTTTGTGTAAGTATCACAAAAAAAAATCATATAAAGCAAAATACCAAAAATAAATAATATTTGACAAGACAATTTCCATAACTGACAAATTAAATTATTTAATTCTTGCACGTACAGAGTTTTCTTACAAGCAATTTTCACATTTGGTTAAAATATGTTATCAAAATAATTTAACATAACTTGCTTAATGTAAATTATAATAATTAAATACATACCTAAGTAAATACCTGGAAATGCTCACTAAAATTTAATTAGATTTTTAACAATGCTTAATAAAAATTTTTTGGTATAAAAATTTGACAGCTTGCTCGTTTAGTGCTATTTAAAGAAAAAATTTGGTAAACAAATGAATAAACATTTCTCAACTTTACTTTTAATTTTTAATTAAAGTTAGAGCACTTATATTAACTGAAACTAAACTAATTTCAATTTTTTTTAATTTAAAAGTGTTTTTTAATAAACTGATCAGTTTAATAAACACAACAAACTTTTTAAAAAACCTGGTTGATCATATTTTAAGCACTACCACAGCTGGTGCGATATGTAGTTTTTTTGAAGAAATCAAATTTTTATTTTATTATGGTTTTGTTAAATGGAGTTTCTAACCAAAACAGAAAATCAATTTGATATACATAGACAAATATATGAGGAAATAAATGTAGATAAAGAATGTAAGATAATGTTAATTAATAAAAAAAAAAGAAAGAGAGAGAAAGAATGAAGAATATACTGACTGGAAACAGTCAGAAATGCAAAATCGCACATTTATATTGCAAAAATAATAGAATAATAAATTGACTCTAACATTGAGAATAAGGGTGATTAAACTATGTTTAAATAAATATTTCTCAAATATTTCACTATTTGAATTAAATAAGTAACAAGCAAATTTGACTCAATTGACGCAATGACACCATTATCTTGTGGAGAAATGAACGTCGCTAATAATTTTGAACTTATTTGAAAATAAAGAAAACAAACTAAGAAAATAGAAAAATTTAGAAGTAAATAAATCTTTAAAAGCGGACATAGCAAATCTTGTAATCGTTTAACTAATATCTTTTTTTTTATTTAACATTTTTTAAATATCAGATATATAGGGTGTGTGTGTATGGTAGAATTTAAAAGCAGCGCCTATTCATTCGTAATTTTTCATTAGGGCGGTTTTCCAGACCACACACAGCATTCATTCAAAGTAAAACCTACCTGAAAATGACATTTCCCACAAAATGAATTTTACTGGACAATTGCTGTGAGATTTACATTTAATAAATTTAGTCGAGTGCTTAGCTGTTTTATTTAATTGAGGACGTTGCTTTATTTAATTTACTTAACACAATGAACATAATATAATTTCAAAGATGAATTCACATTGCTTATCCAATAATTTGAAATTAATTTGGATTTCAATTTTTACGTATTATTTCTTATTTCTCATTTATGTTAGTGAAAAAGCAAATTTTCTGGAGTCAGAGTGGAAATAAAGTTATGAATATAAAAGAATTAATAATCCGACTTTTTCCTATTGAGAATTTATTTTGTATTATGTGAATTTTAAATTACTGAAATACATTAGATTTTTCTGAAAGTTTTTTTATTTTTTTTTTTCTGGAAAAAGTGTTTTTCAAGGAATTTTAGACACAAATTTTTAGCGGTATCTGCGATTGTCAAATCAAATTTTTCAGAAGAAGATAATATGATCGGTTTGAGACTACAATTATTTACTATTAAGTTGTGCTTGGCTAATGTAGTAACAAATAATTCAATATTATTGTAAACAAGATTTGAAACCTAAAATATTTTTTTCTTTTCCCTACTGTCACTCTGAGTTGTCAAGTTAAAAATAAGGCGTTATTAGAACACTGAGATTTTTAAAATTTTTTGTTTAGACAAACAACGCTAGTTTTGTTGATTTAGTAAAATTTCATTTGACTTAGATGGATGTAAAATCGGTTGGTCAGTGAGACTTCATAATTTTATTACAAGAAAAGACTTGTCGGAAATCGCTATCGGTTCGTTGAATTTTCAGAGCAGAAAGTTAAGCTCTCCCTAAGCGTTGTCGGGATTTCGTAGAGCATATCCCAGTAAGTCATTTGTTATAATTACTAAACCAAAAACAAGGAATGGTCTCCCTCCGCAGGTTTTATCTTGCAATTTATCGTCGTACGCTACTCCTATTTCCCACATTCTACAAATCCTGCTCACCACAATTTAGTTCTTTTTATCCTGGATAATGTAATATTATGTTGTACACTAAATCTTGTTTCACGTTAAAAATGGATATTTTTCTTCCGTTTTGGTCCCTGAATGGGTTTATTATGTTCTAGCTTGGGGGTGTGTTTGTTTACAATCTTCTCAAATTGGTGCATCTGCTAGATTTGCATAGAACGTATTGTAATAGGTTGATAATAACAAAAACACAATGGATTTAGAGAAAGAGACTTACTAAGTTTGAGTTGCTTATTTCACTGCCCATTACTAAAGTAAATCCAGCTCAATTATCCAGTTATTTAAAAATTAATTTTGCATGAATTATGATCAATCACTAATTGATTAGCGCATACGCACATGTTTGACTTTTTAAAAAACAAACCGTCTTAGTTTTATGTGCAACACAAGAAGTACGCGGAAAATATTTTTAATAATAGAATGTAGGTGCTGCTAAAAAAGTCTATATAATATGTATACGGCAACTGCAAGATTTATTCAAAATTTTAAAAACTTTTGAGTGAGACCATTCTAATAAGCCTAAACAAGATCTTTCTGCTGCAAAATGGTAAAAGATTTAAATGTTGTGATGTTTCAGCATTATTTTTAAGTTCTAATAAAACGTCATACTATTTCCACTAAGCTCAGACTTGTGAAAAATGTTCATATTTATTTATAAACTCAAAAAAAAAGTTTTTTCTCTTTAATTGTGTTGTTATTAATAGTTTACCTTGCATATTATAATTGTCCATGAAATACAATACATGGTCTCGCGCATATAACTCGTGACAAAGAAAAGATGATTAGAGTTTATTACCATCATAAGAAAACCGGCTTAAACCACTAGGCGCGTTTTAATTTTTTTTAGGTATTGTACCATCTGTATTGTACGCTAGTTGGTGGCTAAAAAAGTGTTTTTGCATACAGTATCAGCTGCAGACCTCACTTTTTCAATTAACCGATAAACAAAGGTAGTTCTATTTTGTACTACTGTTAATAGTGATTCAATAGGTTCCTTTTAGAGGCTTGAACTGCTATAGTTTTCAAATCAACTAACGATTGGGTATAGTTTGTATCTAAAGGGTCATTTGTAGCACATAAGGTACATTTCTGGAAGCAACCCGTTTTTTCCAAGATGGCAATTTAGGAAATTAGAAGCGATTTATTTTTGACGTTTTAAAAGGTAGAAAAAAGACATTTTTTTTCATATGATCCGTCAAACGAGAGCTGTTGATTGTTTAACAAACTATAAATTCGGCGTTATGCAAGAGATATTAGAACAATAGGACTGTTTGTTTTGAAATATATTATGAATAATATATAGCACAATAAAAGATCTTAAAAAACAAACAATATCGTCTAGCAATTAGAAGGAAAGGGTTTGGAAAAAAATATATTTTGAATTATAATAATTTTGAAGTTAGGCAAAGAAAATATCCGAATTTTTTTTTCTTGGTTTATTAACCTTTGGTCATTGCCCAACGTATTTTGGACCTTTCCGACCACATTAGTTGGTACAATCCACCATCTAACAGAAATTAGCCGTGCATTAAGTCAGAAGATAACCATCAGAGAGGCAGCATTACTTTGGAAATAGTGATGGAGAGGTTAACATCTATCTGGCAAGGCAAATTCGTCTATACTATAAGTATATGAGGCTGTCTGAACACAAATGAAAGAAACAAATATTATACAGATTGTCATTTCAGCGTTGAATTTTTGAGCTTTTGTGACAAATTGGGAATTTCATTCATTACAGTTACGATTAAATATATCGTAACTATATAATTTTGTTTTGATAAAAATGTACCAATTTATAATTTGATAGTATAATTTGTTTTTTGTTTACTTGACACTGCCTACATTTCAGTGGTTTTCATGATTATTTTTTTGTATATATTGTATTATTATTATTTAACGTGTTAATATGCACAATATTAAATTGTAGTCACATAGTTAGGCCTGGGCTGTTTTGTGTCTCAAAAATGCAACAGCTTAGATAATGTTAGTCAGCGTGGTCTTCTTCAACCTAGTGGTGGAAAAAAATAATTAAAAGACAGAGTGACGCTTAATTTGCCGTTGTGATCAACATCTAATTGAGTTTATTGGATATCCCACCCCTTACTGTCGATCGACGGTTGGGAACATTTTATTGAAGAAGACGCAAACGCGTTATCGTGACAGAATTTACCCTTGACCTACAGTTAACTATGTTTAATTTTTGCAGCTTTGACAGCAACCTGACCTGACCTGAGGTAACCTAATTTGACCTGACCTGACCAACTGTTAATTAAGCTTAATTTTTGCAACTTTGACGGCATGCCAATCTATATCTTAGAGTCAGAAGATGAAAGTGAATGAGTGAGAGAACCTAGATATGTCTATCCAAAGGTTGTGTTTAAAAGATATATTATTTTTTCTATTTTCTTAGAGCGTTCTAAAGATCAACTACTATTCCTGTTTTCTTAATTGTTGCGGAAACTCCACATTATTTAATTGTACAGTTTTGTATTTTTTTTAGATCTGTGCTGATTTTATTGAATAGATAAAATCTATTGTTAATAACAATTTTAAAAAATTGGTGAGTTTTTTGTCAAAACCTAATAATAAATTTAAAAATTTTTTATACAGATTATCAATTTTTTGTAATTGTTTTAAAAACCATACAAAATGGTTAAATCAATAACCATAATGCGTAAAGTTGTCATGATTAAAATACAATTGCATTTTTAATCATGAATTTCAGTTGTATTTAAATTATTGTTATATAGTATCAATGAATAAAATACATGCACCATGCGGTTTAAAAAAAAGATTTTGCAGACATTAATAAAACCTTATTACTAAGCATATAACACTAATAAAAGTTTGTGCAAGCTTTTAAGACACGGATCTTCAACATGAATGGTTTGCGAAGGATTGTTGACATTTTCATGTAGGAACCACTACAAGAATGGTTTTCGGTTCTCAAAATGCTAAAAAAGATAATAAAATCATTAAATATAAATTAATTATAATTACTACGCATGGGGAATAACAAAATATAAATCAGCCGCATACGTCCAATATCGGGTGTGGTCCAAATAAATTTTCCGAAAAAGTATATGAAATAATTAATGAAAAACATTTACCAAATAATATTAACGCACTATAGCTATGTCAAACGCTTAATGAGACAAACTCGCCTCATCATTCACAAAGCAAAAAACAAAACACTTCACACAAACTTTCTACACTACGACCTATTTGAAATCTCATTGACAAATGAGTAATTGACATCGTTGTACGGTATGGGCTATTTATATACACGAACAAAATCAACTTAAATTCTGGTTTTTTGTACAAAATATTATTTAGCGCTAGTGATAAACATTTACTTTTGAATTTCTATTATTGAAGAAGAAATCTTTATTTCTCTGTCATGATGACGCCTCTACCGATGGAGTGCAAAACGTCGACAACTTCATTTAACTTTTCAACACGGTCTTTTCCGAAAGATGTCAATATTTCAATTTCTATTATTTAAAGTGAACGCTGATATTATGAAATTTACCGCGCTCCATGCAGGTATGTAAATATTTTTTTCACCCTCTAATACTCATTTGCACAAACTTTGAGTGCACATTTCCTACACTTATTACACACATCCTTCAAAAAAAATTTAAGCTAACAGCATAGTGCATATTCGGCAAAATGACCAAAGTTTCTAATTGGCAATTAATTTCGTATTTTTGTTAAAGCAATCCAAATAATAATTTGCGACCAATTTCATATTTTTATTAAGCCAATCCATAACCGTTGACCACGCCTCTTTTCCAAAAAAAATTGCCTGTGACGAGCTTTTGTCTTGCTCGACTTTGCTCACCTTAAAAAAACAAATGATCACAAGCCGCCACTGTTTGTGTATTATTAATAAATTATCCATTTCAATTACCTCAAACATCTATGTAATTTTAGTAATTTATGCTACATTAACACCATAATGTATTTATATTTAATTTAATTTGTTTTGTGAAACAATTTAGCTTGGTGGGTTCAAATTTCAAGCGAGTTTAAGCAAAGTCTGTATTTTATTTCTGAAAAAGCTGGCACGTATAAATTATCATTTTATGTGTTTATAATATCTGAAATTGCTTCGCCCTTTATCGGGTTAACTTATCTTTTTTACAAGCCCTCTGGGCGAAAGATAATACTTGTAATTGATATATGAGACATTTATATCTCTATATCAATAAAGAGATAGTAGGACTTTACTGAGCAAACTGATTTATTTTAATATTTTATTATTCCATCTCTTTAAACATTATGTCACATTTTCTAAACTAGCAATAGTATTTTTAAGGTTGCTAATGTCTTCTCAAAAATAATAAATAATTGATCTTCCATATATAATTGAATCTTATTTGTATTAAAAGGCAATGTATACCATAAAAAAGCTTTTTCTAATATAATATTGCGTTGAAAGTCACCTTTAAATTGCTTTTTCCCGACTGAAAAAACACTTTTGGTAAAATAAATTTCAATTTTGCAGCTAAAATGGATGATCCCAGGTGCTTCTATTTAGGTAACTGAGTTTTGACACACCCTACCTACGACTTACTTTTCGTATGTACAGTCGATATGCCCGACGCTGTAACTGCTGGCAAGATATTAACATAATAGCCCCAAACTGGAAGTTTTTGACTATTATGTTAAAGTAAAAACTACAAATTATATTTTTCTAATAATACAATAAAAACAAATAATGGCAGTAAATGTGAAGTAACAAAATAAAACCAGAAAAACAAAAACTGCGTAAATAAAATACGGAAAAGCACGACTGAATTTGGTTGGGTTTAATAACAAGTCTATAGTCATTAACATTAGAGTGCGGAAAGGTATGATTTTACAGTGTGACAGCTTTGTTTGAGGAACAATACATCTGGAACGCTGTACAATGATTTTTCCGACAAAATTTGTATAAATTTTTTTGACCGACAACAATTTTAATGTTAAATTAATTCAAATCAATAATTTAAAACAATACTAAAATTTTTCTTTTCAAAGTTGGCATTACTTTTTGACGTATGCTTACTTAATTGATTTAAAATTGTTTAAATAAATTTGTTTGTAAGTGTTACAAACTGTTGAACAATTTAGTCAATAAATCATTTAAATTTATCATATTACAAAGTTCAAAACAATGTAAAGTGTAATTTTTCAACTTAAAACTACATTATGTAGCACGTAAATTATTTTTTTAAGCTTTTTAGAAAAAGATAGTTTTTTGGTTATTTTGACGTATACGTTATTGTCAACTTTACCATCAATGCCAACTTTCTTGTCAACCGATTCTTTCTGCGCAGAAATAAAAAAAACTAAATCTTGCGGTAAAGATAAGATTGAGAAAGTAAAGTTACGGCGTTGAGTTAGTACATTGTGCATACTTGAACCAATTACTGTTTATAATAAGGATGTATTATAACCTTTCCAGTATATGTTTTTAAAAATTATGTTGGTCAATTAGTGCATATATTTTTATGTACAAGTATTTTATGTTACATTCTTTATGTTGTTGTTTCTCCTTGGGTAATTTTTTTGTTTTTCCTTTTTAAAAAATGGTTTGCTTTAACAAAATCCAATTTTTCACTGGCTTTAAAAAAGCTATATCGAAATGGGTTGAGCCGTTTAATAGCTATGAAAAAACAGACAAGTATACACATATATAAATACATTTTACAAACTTATAACCCTTTGCTTTTGTTTGATGTTAAAAGCACAAAAATGGTTTAAAACTGGTTAAGCCATTTGATAGCTACAGTGCGACAGACAGAAACATAGAAACACGCTTTGGAAGGTTTTTTTTTGTCAAAAGCAAAAAAAAAAGTTAAAAATTAGATGTCTAATAAAGGTTAGAGTTTTACATTTGAAATTGTAAAGTTGCTATTAAACTTAACGTTTTTAATGAATCAGCTCATTTGCGCATCATGTTTTTAGATTTAAATTGTGTTTTCATTAATTAGAGTCGTTTTTGTGACAATAGATTTTTTCTAATTTTAATTAGTCGAATACAACCGCCATCTAAAAAAGCTCTTTTAAGAGAATTAACTAATAAAAAAGCAATTCACGACAATAAAGCGAATTAAAACTCAAACTAATTTAACTTAAAATTTTTATTAGTAGTATTATCGGCTTCTTTTACATTTCCAACAGCCCAGCCACAATTGGAGCATAAAATCGGTTCATTCCTTTCAAATCCGATTCAGGAAAAAATCGTTTCTATTTTTATTAAGGTTGTTTGACTTTTTTGGATAAACAGCTTTAGAGCTTTTGGAGTCGAAATGATCGAAAGCTGTTAGGGATTTGGACGAGATTAATTGTGTTTTGTTCAAAAAAAAAGTTTAAATTGCACCGGACCTTAAACTATGTGCTTTAAAGCTAAGTTTCTAAACAATGAAGTAATTGTATACTTTATAATCGCATTGTTCCAGTTTGTGGCGAGTTGGGCGCTCAAACTTGTATATGGTCAAGTAATTAAAACGTATACACTTGAATTAAAATATAATAAGCTGAATTTAATCACATTTCCGCCACTTTCCACTATTAACCCAAGGCAATAAAGTTTTTAGATGTAATAACATTGAAGCCGCTGTTGGTTTAAGCTATTAAAATTTTAACGCAAGTCAATTGGAGGAAAGGAAAGGTCCTAAGCTTTTAGTAGGGTAAACGCATTTACTCCTGTTTTTGCCACTCGAATTACACAAATGAGTTTTTGAAAGCACATATTGCTGGATATTCAAAAATGTTTACTCTAATTTAGACTGCAAACAATACGCAATAATCAATACTTTTTATGGAGATTTTATAAAGTTTATGATCAAATGGAAAAATTTGGAACTTTGAAAGTTACCCATAAATCTTGCCAATTATTTTCGAGCGTAAAATCATAAATGTTCAATGATCGACCATTTCTAGACAACAATGAATTTTCAATTTTTATAAGAAGAAAAATAATTAAGCTATGAACAGAACGCACATTCATGACATAGTAACAGATCTTAAGCTCTGCAATAAAACCTACTTTAATATAAGCAATAATCGACCAATTAAAATATATAGTCGTCCAAGAACTATTTTGCTTTTATAAGGTTGTCTATTATGTAGAAGTTTATAGAATTCACAATAGGGACTCACCGCTAGCTATTATCGTCAGGTTTTAAATAAAAGTATTATCATAGGTTCGGTCCTATACAAAACCGTATTTTTTTAGTCAAAGAAACCGTTGAAACGTAAATAATGTATTTAAAAACTAATTTGTCCAAAGCTACCTTTAAGTCAATTGTTATTGCTCTGTCATAAAAACAAAGTAGTACTTTGTTTTTGGAAGACTCAGATTCATTATTCAACTTTTTTGTAGTTCGTCGACAACTCTACATAATGTAGTAGGACAAGAACTGTCAAATAAATCCGCAGGATTAAGACAAATTCAGAGGTACACTAGTTTAAAATTTATTATTTTGAAGAGATTTTTTTACGCAATTTACATTGGAATATGGTGACATGAATACAGTACTGCACAAATACTATACAAGAATAGCAGACTCCATCATTATCTCCTTTGTGACCGTCCTTAAGAAGTCATAGTTAAACATGAAACTTATCACACATAATTTACCTGTCAATAAGACTTATCAACTAACTCACCAGGGACTGGTTCTTGTAAGACAATTTTCGTCCATCCCAGCTTTGTGGAGGACATCTTTTGCTACGGTGGCTTTCTTGTTTCAATCATATGAACCGGACTCTATATTTCCATATAATTTTCCTTAACTTCTACCATTACCATTTGCTTCTCTTTTAGTTACATCATCATCACTTTTATTATTACTATTTGCTTTTTGAAAAGAAGAGTTGAAGAAAAGAAAAGGTTAGAACACTTCTTCTTCTTCTATTGTTGCAATGGTGACAGCGTCAGCACCAGACCCGGTCTCAAAAATCTTTTCAACCTTTAAAAAATCTGAGAAGCTAGATCTTAACCGAAAAACACTATATGTGTTAATCAGCATTAAGATAATAATAACAATAGTAATACAGATTTCTAGTTTTAATCATCTCACATAAAAATCAACAATTAACAATAACAACCGTGACAACCGCGGCACGGTTGAAAAATATCTGCATGTTTTCTAAATAAAACCAGTATGTCAATGTAAACATAAATAAATCTGCATTCATAAGAATAACTAATATGTGATAGAGTCTCACAAGTGCTCTTCTCCAAGCTTAGAGCAAATTGCCTCAGCACTCACAAACTCATCATATTGTTAGATTTGTCTTTCGGCTCTCGGCCAGTTTACTGAAACAAAAATAGTTAACACACAACATTTGCCTTTAATTTTCACACAATAACATGTTGCATTTGTTCGAATGTAGAGATAACTATCGCTGATTATTAATTTACAATTGCTACACGAGAGCTGATAACCCGAGAACCGTGTATGTCTCCCATTCTCTAGACCTAATTTGGTTATGGTTATACACGAGTACGAAAGTCTTACCAGTACTACCCGCTGACTACCAAATTGTTTCATCCTTCAGGTAACCTTTCTGCGCAATCTCTATTTTATTACACATCTATATTCTACTACATAATAAAGCTGTTTCAGCTTGCGTTTTTGGTTATTAAGCACTTCTGTAATCTTTTTGCTTATGATTTAAATTTTTTATTTAAAGTTTTTTTTCCCTACAGTGCTAAGGCTGGTTTTGATTAGTATAAGTTATTATTTTCCAATTTATTCACCTCAAATTTTAACTCTATATTAAAATACCAAAATTTAGAGTGAGTGTACTTTAACAAAGCATCAATATTTAGAATTATTAGAATTTAAAATTAAAAATAAGAAATAATGATCATCTAAAAAACTTAAACGATAAATCCAAATTTGGCAAGCATTTATCGTTATTAGGTCACAATTTTGACTCAGCTAATGGTGTTCAGCTTCTACATAATTTTTAACGCGGTGCTCTATTAACAGCTCTTGAAAACTTTAAAATATACAAATCAATTAATAACCAAAAATATCAATTAATCTAAAAAATATCGTTGAGTTTTCTAGTTTCTATAAGTTTATCTAATCACTACTGTTTATAATACATATGATTGATATGAAAAAAGTGTTAGCAAAAAGACAAGAAAAAAGAGTAGTAGTGAGAAGAAAGAAAATTTGGATGTTGGCGTATGCGGACGATATAGTGATGGTAGCGAGAAAGGAACGAGGACTGAGAGAAATGTTAAAAATTGCAGAGATATACATGAGAAAGAAGAAAGTATGTTAGCGATTGAAAATGTACTGAAAGTAAAAAAAGAAATAATGCAATAGATGAAAATGATAATGAGATAAAAAGAAAGGCTAAATCAGAAGGCAAACGAGGAATGAATGAAAAAGAGAGATAATGGAAATGGATAAATGAATAATAAAACCAAGAAAGAAGAATAAATACATATATTTATGTTATACTTTATTTTCTTATAAGTGCAACACTGTATACTGAGCAAAAAAACTTTAATTAAGTTTACTTTGAAATTTATAACTTAGTCTAGTTGAGTTAATAGTATGATAACAGTATTTAAAATTTTAAACTTTTTAAAAAAAAAATACTGTAAAAATTTTTAGACTTAAGGTAACATTTTTTGTGTTAACATTTATTTATTTGTGTTTATTTAGTAAAGTTTGTATGTGCCTTAAATACCTGATACCTTGAAATTGGCTGTTTAAGCAAGCTAGCAGGTATACCTACGTTCTTAGGACATATTAACACTACCTAATCGTCTACATTTTAATTGTTATAAAATATGTGACGTCTGGTGGCCTTGGGAAGTTTAACTATTGCATATAATTATGTTTAATAGAATTTCTTAAGGTTGTCAAAAATAGCAACTGTAGTGTTTTTAAAAACAGCAAGTGTTTTTCAGAAATCTTTAGTAGGGCTTGCTATAAAGTTTAAAAGAATTCTTCTATTATTTATGAACAGTTTATTATTCATAAATTTGGAATTTAATTAAATATTTGCTTTATTAAAAAATTAATATTATTATTCACAGAGAAAACCAGTTTTCGAATATCTCTTGAAACCATCTCTAAGATTTATTTAAAATTCTGTCTTTAATCATTTGCGCTTCCAAGCTTCAAACTTTTTACGTCTAAAAAAAAGCCCAGCTAGGTTTTACTTATTTTTAGTTTAGAGATCTATATTTTATGCATGCAGACTGAAAAAAGTCATCGTCTTGTAAGTTATGAAAGGAAGTTGTGACTGTTTGCAGTAAAACTCAATTTTCTAAGAATTTTGGTTATGTCTATAATAAATCTCAATAATAAAGGTGGCGCTTTCACTACATTCAAAAAATTGTTATTGTGTAGAGTTGTGGATGCATGTATAAAAAAAGTTTCAAAGTTTACAAGAGTGCTCTTTCAATTTATTAGGATTTCCGTAGAAAGCTGGAAAAAGTTTGCTTTTCATTGGGAAATAATTACAGAAGCGAGCTCGTCGTCAAGCTATTCAAAGAGTTGAATTGTTTTAAAACAGAGTTTCTTAGAAGGTTATCAGATGCATTTTAAATTTTTTAAATCATTATTTTTTGGATTACTTTATTTTTGTTTGGAAACAACTTCTAAAGAACTTAAGTATCAAACTTGTTAGAGTTTTAATTACAAAATGAATACAGAAATCTTAAAATAGATCATTATTAAAGCACAAACAAAGTTTTTTCACATTTTTGATGTTTTTATTTAATAATAATAAACAATTTGAAGTTTTTATTCTATAATTAAAAGTAATAGTGTTCCATGATGTTTTTTGTTGCGCTAATTAGTTAATAATTTATCAGTTAACAACTGATAGAAATAGAAACAATACTCTTTGTTTTTACCAACTTTTGTTATCGGTGACTGTTGTGCCTATCTAACTTATTTAATACACGTGAATTAAAGTTTAAAATTATTTTAAACAAAAAGTTTTATCTAACTGATATACGGTTTGAGATTATTAACTTTTATTTGCGGAAAACTTTATCAATTTAACCTATATTATCCTTTCAAAACATACAGCTTGTTTAAGACATCAATATGGATATAAGTGTGAATTGATAATAATAATAAAAATAATAAAATAAAATTAAAATCTTTGCAGAAATACAGAAAGCAGAATTATTATGTTCATGTCATATTGTTCAAATGTTTTAAAATGTTAAACCCAACAATTCAAATGATATAATTGCAGATGCGTGGGGAAATAGTAGTTTAGCTGAATGTTTTAAAAAACTAACTTATATAAACCATTTAGTTTAAAACACAATTTGTGGTTTTTGTTTGTAATTCAATTTTTAAATTGGTTTTTAAAGTAATTGAAAATTAAAAGCTTGTTTTTCAACAACTTTTATATTATTGGAAAAATAATAATGTCATTATCATTACTTGTCAAAGATCGTAATGATTTTTAAATCCAACAAAATTGTTGTGCTTCTGGAACAGAGAGGGTTGAACATAATAACAGAAAAAATATTATTAAAAATAATTACTACTTATATAATAACTTAATAACTTCAACATGTAGAAAGTGTTATCTTTATTTTTGTAATCTTTTTAAAAGAAATTTGTTAAAATAAAAACCTATTCTCAATTTTGGAAAGAAAACCTATGCTTAATTATGAGATTATTATCAAAAATTTGATAATGAAAAACTGCTAAAATTTAGATTATGATAAAGTTTTATTCATTATTCGTGAGTACTTACTGAATACAAAAAATGAACGCTTAAAGCAAACATGAGCCTCGGAAAATATGCGAACTAAATTAACAAATTTAGAAATAAATTCAAATTAACCAATCAGAAGCTCAAAAAAGCATAAAAGCATAAAAGCTGAAACGCCATCAGGCCACGTCCCCAAAGGCTCATGTTTACTTGGAAGCACTGTAGTAATAAGTTAAACAGAAATTCTTCAATACCAATATTTGAATTCAAAATTTGTAGATCGCCAAACCGATTATTGTAAAAAATTATATTTGGCATAATGTGATAAATTTACTAAAATTAGAATCTGACGTGTTTAGAGGATCAAAAACAATTGATTCAGACATTAAAAACGTAAAATTATAGAAAATATTTTGTAAAAGTTGGCAGAAGATGCTTCTATAATGGGCAAATGTATAATATATCTTCAGATACCAAAGAATTTAAGCAATTGACAGGTTTTCGTATCATCTGAATTAAGAAAAACAACTAAAGAAAGAATTTATCAATGCTCATACATCTAGACTTTAAATTAATCAGATCTAATGATAAAATGAATTTATTCAAATAGAAATATGTCAAAAATGTAATGCATAAATTACCATTTTTAGCACAAACATTATTCACAAAATTTTAAATTCCAATCATTCTTTTAATTAATTGCGTGAAGTGTTATTTTGTATATTGTATCGCTGCAATTAGAATCAATGACTTTGAAAACATTTATTCTAATAATAGATCTAACAAAGTAAATCAAAGTTTTTATTCTGTTTTTAATAAAAAATTTTTCAGGCATTAATAAAACCTTGATAATATTCATATAATACTAACAAAAGTTGGTTTTACAATTAATTTTAAAGAAACATACGGAAAGATTGGTGCCAGAAGAGTGCTAGGCCGGGTAAAATATATTTATATATGTGTATAAAAAGCGTTAATTGTAAAAATAATGATACTATCAACTTGTCTATAAATTTTTAAGGGCAAGAAATATCTGCATGAATGGTTTGCAAAAGAATTTCGACATTTTGTCGTACCAATTAATCAAGGTCACCAGAAGTTTTATAAACACCTTTATAATGCAATGTTGACATACCACTAAACCACAGAAAAGTGTACGTGTCTCCTCTTGTCTAAGTAATGTATTAGCCCTCCCATCCTCCCATTGTAATATAGAGCAATTAGACCAAAAAAACACAAAACACAACGCAATCGCACAAAGAAGAGCAAAAAAAAAAATTACACAACAATTAGCAACTACAAGAAAACACAATTAATAAATATTAAACACAATTTGCAAGTGAATTTTGTGGTATGCAACACAGAAACGCGCATGCAGTAAAGATAGCACCCTAGCTCAGTAGATCTTGATCTGGGAACACTTTTTCCGTGTTTGATACGAAACAACTATTCTATTGGCTGAAAACAATCACATGTCAAGCAGAGCATGGTGATGTCATTGTATGATAAATAATTTTTTTTGCAAAAGTAAAATTTTTCCGAAATTCAAAAATATCGTACACAGTAAAAAAAAATTTTAATCCTCTAATACTAATTTATGCAAACTTGAGTGAGTGCACAAAAGCGTTTCCCCCATATATTATACATATTCCAAAAAAAAATGAGCTAACAGCATTGTGTTCACATAGTGTAAACAATGACTTTAAGTCAATTAAAAGTATATAGTAAGTATAAAAAGTATTAAAGTATAAAAAGAGTTATCTTTTTTTAGAAACTGGTTTTATTTCTCCTATTTAAGATAGAGTAATGAACACTAAAACTATTGTAAGCTTGTAATTAAAGAGCAAATAATTATTGACATCTGTAAAATGTGTTTTAATTTATTGGAAAGAATTAAACACATTTTATGTTTTTGTTCAATATATGTTAATAGAAATTATAAAAAAAAATTATGTTGTTGCAAAAACAGTTCATTCAAATTAAAATTTTTATTTTAATTTAGTGAAAAACTATTTTATATTTATCTATAACCCTGACATTTTTCGGTAAAATGATAATTATTGATTACAAATTATTTTAGAATAGAACTTTATTAGCTAGTTGAAGCAGTTTAGCCACAGTAAATTACTAATTTTTCTAATATGTAGAATACTATCAATAGGTAAAAACTTACTAATTGTATTTAAAAATTTTTACTTTCATTATCTATTTGTAAACATAAACTCTACAGCGACAGAATAAAGTTTTGTTCTTAGATTATATTTAACGTGACCAAATTACCTTGCTTAAATCGACTTTTGAATTTTTTTGAGACGTCCTTTGTCAGACAACGTTTAATTTTTATTAAGTTTAACATTTCACATAATTGCTACCAAAGCATAAGACGCTAAAACAAAGCAGTAAATGTTTCACACACAAGTTCTAATTTAGTGTTTCAAACGTAAGAACATTGATTAAAAAATTACAGGTTTGAAAAATTAAAGCTTTGCACCTTAACGTTTTTACATAAACATAGTTTTTTTTAATTAAAAATACAGCTTCCGTATGTTTGTGGCGGCAAAATTTCTAATGTAAAATTTAAATTACCTTAAAAATTGAAAAGATTGTTGGAATTTTACTCAAAGCTGTTAAACACTTTTTTTTGAAGTAGAATCCAAGGGGGCATCCCCATAGAGGGCAATCTAAAAACCTTAAAATTAGTCTTAAAAGTGCTAGTTAGGAATTGCTTAGAGTTATGGTTTGACAAGTGCGAGTTTCTATTCTGAAAATAATGTAAGAAGTCCCATGTCATATTTAACAGTGGCGCTAATGTTTCTGTAAGTACATTCAAAACAAAAATTATTGTTAGTTAATAATTTGTGTTGTTTGTTATTTTGCACATCAAACAGTTCAAAGTGTTAAGACAAATTTAAAAAGAATATGAAGAACAAAAGCTATACATATATTAAATACCAAAAGATATTGAATAAAATGGAAAAATAAAAATGGTCTTAATCTTATTCATCTGATAAATCATTTATGCCAGTATCAGAATTTTTATTACTTGTCTCTCTTATATTAATAATAAGTTCGTCAATAATCTGATCTAAAAGTCCTTTTTTAATTCATGCTTTCTCAATTATTTTTCGTACATGGTTGACATCTTTAGTTCATTGTTCAGGTGCAATTATACTTATCGCTTCTAAAAAGAGCTTCTTTAGTGCACTCATGTTGAATTTTTTGTCATGTGAAGCCACATATTTTTCAATTTGTGCTATAGGATTAAAATGACAATGGTAAGGTGGAAGACAATTAACATTGTAACCATTGTACTTTAAATTTTTTATTAATTTTCTATAACAACATACATCATTTTGTAGTTTCGTCGTGAAACTTGTTAGATTATTTTTAGTATAGCTACGAATATAAACTATTTATTTAGGTTACCAAGCTGATAGAAACGGCAAATATAAAAAATATGTAATAAAAGAATTTTGCACCGTGGGCTTAAAAAATCGCTAACCACAGAGATACAGCAATCTTTGCGCTATTTTAGATTGTCATTTTTGAAGGTTTTTTTTTCAGAAATGTTAAAGAATGTGCTTCTCATTATTTGAGGTCAAATTCCAAGAAAATCCGACGCAGAAAAGATATTTATAAGATTAAAGTAAATATCCAAATACAATCTAAAGGCCTGAATATTCTTGAAATTTCTCACCCCGTCTTCTTTCAAAAGTTTTAGTTTATGGAAGCGATAAAACGTCGGATATTGAAAGTTATTCAGGTTAGCATTTCTACTTCGCATCATTAAGCAGGAATATCTATGTAAATGGAGTCATAGCCTAAAGCTATTAAAGACATCTGAAAGTCAGGCTAACTTATAATATTAACTTGTTCATATTTCTGCAATCCCTTTTCATACTATACATAACAGAAACTCCAGCCGAACTTCTGAATAAGTTTTGAGCTGTGCTGTATAAGGACGAATCCTGTTTAGCCGTCGCGTCTCAAATCCTCTCTAATAACTTTACAGCTACATGCGTGAATTATATTTCTATCAAAACTTGAATTTGCTTTTGAAATTGCTTTGTAACAATCTGATAGATCTAACATGTCATGATTAACATATATTTTTAGTTAATCAAAATTTTCAACTAATTATATACCTTTAATGATATTCAAAAACAAGATAACTTCAAAGTTTGGTTTCTTAATTGAAAAAAACAAGTACCGTTAGAGATAAAGTGCAGTAGATCTGTTATACAATAGCTTGACCGCCAAAGTGTTTTAATTGTCTGCTATCAGTTTTTTTGCTACTGGCAATGGTCAGCACTCCACTTTTGCTGACCACAGCCACAGAACTAAAATTTTTTGCTTTTTTGTAATTTGATTTCTCTGGTGTTTTACCGAGCAGCACATTTGCATAGTACTTACAAAAAATAAACTTACCTTATGATGACAAATTACTTAGTACTCAATTATTATTGTATAGTAAAACATTCTCTAAACCTAAGCGTAGATGTCTAGTTGTATTACTGGCTAAAAATCGTATAGAATGATAAACATCTTGAACATTAAGTTTGGCCTACGGTCTCTAACCGTTTTGTACCCATTTCTTAAAACACTGTAACATGAAGTTTTTGCTTTCAATATAAAGCGCATCCATCCATCGCCATCTATCAAGTGAACAATATAAGTAACATCAACAAAAAGAATTATTATGCTTTTTGTGATTTGTAAGAAGACATTAAAAAAATTCTAAAAGATTTTGGTATAAACCCATGTTGCAAAAGTATCAACTGTTTAGACAAACCAATAAACTGAAATCATTTATTTTCTGAGCACATATCTTGCCGGACATTAAATTTTATCAGTTTTATTAGCTTTCATTGCATAGTGGAAAGTCGTATAAAATTTTAGTAAAAGAGTAACCCGTTATTCGAACGAACGCTTTTGCGCAAGATTGGTTATGTGTATGTTTTTTTTTGTCAGTTTAATTAAGTATCGACTCATACTAAATGACATATTATCTTTTTTTTTGGCAAAACTGGCAGAAAAGTACAGTAAATAAGTAAAAAAAACATTCTTTTTTTCTGTGATCTCTAGTTTGACGTTACTCTTTTTGTTATTATATTACCAGTTTTGCAAGAATTTGCGACAAAGCAAAAAAGAGTGAGTCATTTAGTGCAACCAATAAAGACTAACAACTCTGAAACCGATATTGCGCAAAGACGTTCAATTAGATGATGTATCCTTCTAAAATCAGTTACAATCTAAAACGCAGTTTTAATTTTTAATTGATCACATAATCCGACTCTTAAAAATTGTACTTTATATTTTATATTCCAGTAGATATTTTGCAATAGTTACTGTCATAACAAAAGCACCACAGCAATAGTAGTCGGTTCTAGAACCTGCTAGAATCAATGGGAACATACCCAAGATCTTTCGGACTGAAATACACGCAATCAACTAATAGATGTGTACAATTTAAATACCTGGTGCTAATAATAGGATTTACCTCATATGTCATCAGTTCTAGAATAGCATGAAATTCCACAAGCAAGCTAAGCAAACTGGAAAAAATAACAATGTTTTTTGCGTTTGGATATTCGTACATTTGGGAATATATATAAAAGATAAATAACTTCTTTTGTATGAACCGAACAATTTTGTGGTATAAGGAAAAAATCCTGCAGGATAAGATTCAAAATGAAAGAAGAGATAAGACAGCCTGACAATAAGCTTTGCACCCTCATAGGCCTCTTCTCCGGTCACTGCCGTCTAGGAAAGCACCTGGTGAGGCTTTATATAGAAGAATAATAAACACAGATTTTGGCTGAGAGGAGGGAGAAACTTTGAAACATCCGATACTAAAATTCGTCGTTATTTGAATCTAACGTAAAAAACTCTTAAAGCAGGAATACTTATTAAATAGAAACACAGCGGTATCTGCTGCTGGAATTTATTACAACTTTGGAGTTGGATAGAGATCTATAAACGGAGACACACTTCGAACGGTTCAAGAAAAAAAAGCGGAATAGACCAATAGGTCACAGTGCATATGACACCCTATTTTAATTTAATGTTATTTTTGATTAAACTATACTGAACGGTTTTGTTGCATGACTACACAAAAATATGTTCACTCAATAATTTGAAAAATACTAGTTTTACAAAGTTAGCTTTAGGAAAAAATATAATAATTATCATGGAATAAAACAAACAAAACACTAGGTTTGACATAATCTAAAAAATCTACGTAACCAATTTTATGTAAGTATACACTGTTTAGTTTTTATAATATACATTAATAATTATTATTGTAGGTATTTTAAGCTTGTTTTTATTTTCTATATACATTCTGAAAATATTATAAAAATTCTCATCTGATTTACGCTGGTGGTAATCTGAAGCATGATCGATTTTTACACAAAGTTAAATTAAACTATCTCAGATTATCTTTTGAAAAGGACAATTTTCAAACTCCCTTGATCCCTATACAATCTCACCGCCTCTCACATGTAATATATCCAGAGGAAAAAATGTGATGCATCCACTTAACTTTTCCCGGATATACTTTGCCGAAGAACTGTCTAATTTGGGGTGATGTTGACAGGATTGTAGAAGAAAAGTGGGTTGGTTGTAGAGCAGGACTTTTTCATATCTCAATGGTTGAACGCACCATAAAGCTTCTTTCATATCTTCCCTGAAAACCAGTGAATGGATACTTGCCAATATTTTCCTTTCGTTTCACACTTAATCATTTCAGAAGTTGGAACGTAAATCGGGGGAGTGTATTTTAAATGTGATGTGATTTATTCTGGCTAGGGTTAGATTTTTTCAGGGTTTTATGAATGGAAGCGACAATAAAATATTGAGTAATTTAAAAAACATTTGGAGCATACGTTTATTCTGAAATTATTGATCGCAAAATACCTAAAAAATAAATTATTTAAATTGGTGTCGACCCTACAAGGCTACTTAATGTTTATTTACATAGATGCTAAATACAGACTACCGCTCTGTCATTTGCAAATTTGATAATTATAAACATTGTGTACCAGTTTTTTGTTTTTTTTGGTAGCTTTCAATTATTGTTTATTTCGTTTCAGCAAAACATATCTGAAAATTTTTTAATGCTTTTATTTTTCTTTTACTCTTCTATACTTGCTTAAAATCAAAACAAACTCAAAGTGAATCTTTAAACAATTTCAGTTTTGCACGATCTATATTATTTAAGAATTTAGAAAGAGCAGGTTATGTTACTTTAAAATTCAGTTTATTTTTGGGTGAACGACGTATCAGCCATTTTTTTGATAAAAAAATGTTAGAAAACATTTTGCGAACGTTTTAATGGTTATTTGTTCAGTGAGAAGACAAAGAGAAATAGATTTATTGTCGAATCAAAGAGAGAGAAAAAGTGTTGTCGCACGACGAAAAAGCTTTTCAAAATCTTTCAAAATCGGCAGTAAATTTAGCACACCCAAGATTTATGCTACAACAATTTCACAGTTTGATTGTTCAATTCACAATTGTTTGTGTGCAAGCAAAAGTTTGTTTACCTCTTGTTATAGAACATACTACATTATACTCTCTCTTCAGTCGCTCTCTCATTGCTGAGAATCGTGATCATTAGCAACCTGCATTGTCAGTGCCCGCCATTGATTTCGATTTTGGGCTATATTTATGGACCCATAAAATGAGATACCGGTGGCCCTTTGGATCTGGTCGGTCCATCGGGTAGGAGAACGCCCTCTTGATCTTCGTCCCTCTACGTTGCCAGAAACTATTAGTCTCTCCAGATTATCTTTTCGTGAGACGTGGCCGAAGAACTTCAAAATGTTTGCAAGACAAACCGACGAGAGTCTATTCTGGATTTTCAACTCTCTGAGAATCGAGTCATTAGTTCTGCGTGCTGTCCACGGAATTCGGAGCATGCGTCTCCAGCACCACATCTCGAACGCGTCGATACGTCTTCGATCTGCCGCTTTAATTGTCCACGTTTCTGCCGCATATCGAAAGATAGAGAAAATCAGCGACTGAACTAGCTTCATCTTGACAGTTTTTGAAATGGCACGGTCTTTCCAGATCCTGGATAATCTGCTCATCGCACTTTTAGCCATTCCTATTCTTCTTCGAATGTCACCCTCGCTTGACCCAGTGTTGCATACATAGGAACCCAGATACACAATATGGTCTAGGATCTGGAACCTGCGTAAAGCATCTGTAAGCTGTAAAACGTTTGAACGATCGACAATCATAATTTTGGTTTTTTCTACATTTATTTTAAGACCGCATTTATTGCTCTCGGTCTCAACCCGGTGTAGAAGGTCTACCATTTCCTCTTCCGATGCAGCTAAGAGCGTTGTGTCGTCTGCGTATCTCAGGTTTGAGATCTTTTTGCCAGCAATTGAGATTCCTTTTCTCTACCCGTCCAGAGATTTCCTCATTATATATTCTCCATAGATATTAAATAGATCGGGAGAGAGAATACATCCCTGGCGGACTCCTCTGGCAGTTCTAAAAGACGCAGACTGTTGGTTCTCCACTCGTACCTTCGCCGTGTTGCACTCGTAAAGGTTTCTGATGAGTGAAATTAGGTGTTCAGGCGTTCCCATCTCACGAAGCACGCGCCATAGTATCCTCCAGTTTACACAATCAAAGGCCTTTTGATAGTCCAAAAAACAAACAATCATTGGAATGTTAAACTCTCGACATTTTTCTATGATCTGACGCAAGTTAAGAATCTGTTCCCTGGTTCCTTTTCCTTTTACAAAACCCGCTTGTTCATGGGAGATCTGTCGGTCCAGGTAGGCTTCTAAGCGTCGTTTCACAATTCGGAGAAGAATCTTGCTCGGGTGTGATATCAGCGAGATGGTACGGTAGTTACTGCACTTAGTAGTGGCACCTTTTTTGTGCAATGGAACGAAAATAGAGGTACACCAGTCTTTGGGCCATTTACCTTGGTTCCATATTATATTGCATAGATGTGTCATGATTTTCTTGCCGTGGTCATCCAAACTCTGCAAAAGTTCCCCTGTTATACCGTCGCATCCCGCAGATTTTCCTCTTTTTAAATGGATAATTGCCTCCTCAACCTCAGCCTGCATAATGTCTGGTTCTCGCTCAAAGTTGTTGGTGTTATCAGAATCATCATCCTCCTCATAGATATGTTGTTCCTTAAATAGTTCTGTGCAGTATTTTTTCCAAATATCCAACACGGTTTCAAGATCTCCACAGACAACGCCTTTTTCCGTTTCGATTGCGTAGTTGCTTGGCTTGAACTCTCTTGAGAGGAACTTTACCTTCTGAAACAGGTCTTTCGTTTCATTTCGATGAGCATGTGTTTCGATCTCTTGGCATATGTTTGAGATAAAATTTTCTTTGTCCTTGCGGCATCGTTTTTGGACCTTTTTTGATAATGATCTATATGCAGTTACATTTGGGGGACCTATTTTTAGTTGTTTCCTTTGTCCTATTATGTCCCAAGTCTCCAGGTCACTGATCCAGGGCTTTCGACGTTCCATATTTTCGTATCCTCGACACCGGTTAGCTGTTTCCAGGAGACAGTCCCTTATATTTGTCCATGATGTTTCCACATTATCGTTGCATTCAATACTGGCCATGACTGGTGCGATTTCATTTTTAAAAGTTTCTAGTTCTTCTGCTGTTAACTTTTTCTGCTTGCAGGAAGGTTTGCGACTATTTTTAAAGCGTAGTCTGAAATCTAGTACCAGTAGTTGGTGATCGCTTCCGCAGTCTGCGCCCGGAAAGGTTTTGGCACCTGTTACAGAGGATTTCCATCTTGTATTAATCAGGACGAAATCTGTTTGATTTCTCGTTCTGCCATCAGGCGACGTCCATGTGTACAGCCTACGTGGATGCTGTTGGAAGTATGTGTTCATTATAGAAAGTCTTCTTTGCAGACAGAAATCTAGCAGCCTATCTCCCCTTTCGTTCCTTTCGCCCAGGCCATATCCTCCAACAATATCTCGCATGTGGTGATCCATGGATGTAGATCCTATTTTAGAATTATAGTTTATACTATAATTCTATATTATATTATACAATATAGGAATTATAGTTTTTTAAGGCGCATGAGCGACAAAGTGGCAATTGTCAGAAAGTTGACTTTTATTTGGTCAACTACAATCGTAAATGCCAACTTTATTTTATCAATTTTTAACCAAAAAGGAAAACTAAACAAGTTAAGACAATCTAAATTTAAACAATTTTTTACTTACTACTGTTACTTTTTGCAAAAATTTAGTATCATTTTGCTGTTTATTGCAACTATTCTAATTAGCTCTTGTAGACGTCTTATAGTAAGGTGCCAAAAAATTAGCATTTTGTAAGCTAGATGTATCTTTTGCAAGCTACACTGAATATTTTAATTTTTACCACAAATAAAAATCTAAGCAAGTCAAGTTTGGCGATCTTGGTGGTCATGAAGATACACTTTCTCTTCCAATCTATTTTCCAGGATACAGCTCATCTAGATGATGACTAACATTTACTGAAAAATAATACTCTTTTTACTTTTCCACCTATAATTTTTATTGCAAAAAAAATATTAGCGTGCTGTTTTAAAATTTACACTTGTTTAATTTTTTTTTTAATTATATTAGGACTTTTGAACCGGTTTATTAAAATTTTTAAAGAAAACTGTAAAAATTTGAAAGTTTTTCAAACATTTTTACTTAGCAAATAAAAAATTTAATTAATTTGTTTCATTTATCAAAAATTAAATAAAACATAAAACTTTTGTTCTATTGAAATCAATTTTAGCAAATATGATTAAGGCAAGCTAATGTTATAGACGTTTTCCGTATTGCACCGCCTTCTTACTCACATTTAACAAATTAGAGTAACAAGTGTCATATCAAATTTGTGCAAAATAGTCTCGTCTTTGCAGTACACAAATTTTTGATTGTCTTTTCCTAGTCTTATAACGACAAAAACCAATGGTTTTTCTAATTGGTTGTAACAATTTTTCTTTCTGGCGGCTAATCTAGAAACTTGAAAATAGTTTCCAATTTTTATTTCAAAGTTCTATAGCAAGGGGTTCTTGAGATATAGCCGGTGATCTTTCTTATCAGAACACCCGGTACATATGTGATCACAAGGCTGTTACTTGTGTACATAAGATTAATAAACACAATAAAAATAGTTATTACAGACCAATAACGCAAAATGGGCTTAATAAATTCTACAACACTTTTTTAACAACAAACTGGATGATAGATCTATACAAGTTAATGAAAAATAGATAAGATTTGTTAATCTTATATAAAAGTTTATCTCAAAATTAATTATTATAATTTAAAAAAAAACTTGAAGAGTCAATTAGCCGTTTTTACAATTTGAAAACTAGGTATTGACACGATCTATATCTTAAGGGGTTCCGTAACTTTTCACCCAAAGACAAAACAACCACGACAAAATAACCGCGACAAAATAACCGAAGACAAAATAACCAAACGACAATTCATCCCCACGACAATTCGTCCATGAAAATATTGAACCTATATTGGACCTGACGGTATTCTTGGACCTGACCTGACCTGACCGAATTATCGTTCGCGAATCAGATGTCGCGGATCAATCGTCGCGGATCAATTGTCTGCGGTTATTATGTCGTTTGGTTATTTTGTCGTCGGGTATTTAGTCGCGGTTATTTTGTCGCGGTTATTTTGTCCGTGGTTATTAAAGCGTGTCACCATCTGTTAACAAAGAAATAAAAAAATTTGGATGGTTCTTATCAGTTAACAGCTACCGATTTCAAAAATCGTTTTGTAAATATTATCAGAGATTTACAATCATAGACTAAGACTTTCACTAAACCAAATAATATAATTAACTTTAAGTCTTTTAATTTTATTCACACATTTAAATTTGCGAATACATATCTTATTAGTATTTGCGACGTCACAGAAAAAATGCTTTGTAAGAAAACATTAGACCACTATGGAATCAATATAAACATGATAAAAAAGGTTAAAAACTTAATTATCAGTCCTTTAACCAAATTAACAAACTGTAGCATTAATGTTGGCCTATTTCCTGATTGTCTAAAAATGAAATGTTCCATTAAAAAAAATAGGAAAATTAACGACATAAATAATTAAAGAATTATCTCAGTGTCTCTAATTTTTAGTAAAATGTATGAAAAAGTGCTATACACTCAATTATCTCTCTTTTTAGAACCAAATAATCTAATCTCAAATGCTCAATATAGATTTCGAACTAATAAATACACTAAAATATCCACTAATGATCTCGCTTCATTTATTAGTAAAAGCTTTGATGATAATAAGTACTTTTTGTGATTTCTACAAAGCTTCTGATCGAATTCTTGTAAATAAACCACATAAGTTGGGAGTAGTGTCTTTGTCTTATATTTGCTAGAAAGTTACCTATCAAACCGTAAGCAAGGTACTACTTATCAAGGAGAAACATCAGATCCCCAACGAGTTTTATACGGGGTTCCTCAAAGATCTATACTAGGATTTCTTCTGTTCTTAGTATATATCAATAATTTAGCATTGTACAGTAATTCTACACAGTTTTAGTCTATACAAATGATAGCTTGGAATCACTACACAATAACTTAAAAAAATATAAGTTTCTGAGTGGTTTCATAAACATGGTCTGTTCTTAAATAAACTTAAAACAAAAACAATAATATTCTCCACCAAACAGATTAAATGTAATCATCCTGAGATGCAAATTTTCTTGGGAGTCAATTTGGACCTAATTTTGTGCTGGGACAAACATGTTGACAAAGTTTGTAATAATTTATTAAAATGCACCTGTTTATTACGTAAAAAAGAATCAATATTTTGTTAGACGCCCTTAAAACAGTTTATTATTCTGTTTTCAAGAGTCATGTCTCGTATGCTTTATTAGCTTGGGGTTACAGTGCCCATTTAAAACAAATCTTTAAAATTTAAAAAAAGCAGCTTGCATCATGTTAGGGCTAAAATACAGCCCGGAAGTTAATGACGCTTTTGATCAACTTACTATATTGACAATCCCTTCATTGTATGTTTACCAATGCCCCAGATATGTAAAAGCCAATAATCATAAGTATGTCAGAACAATAGACACGATACGCGAAACAGAGATGATTTATACCTTGATTTTAAAAGAATTGATAAAAGTAGAAACTCTTTAAACTTCTACGAGCCAATATTATTTAATTTACTGCCCAAAAACACTGCCGCTTCACGTTATCGAGAGTTTTAAAATTCAATAAAACACTGTTTATATCTTCAATGTTTGACTTGAATGATGTATCGTTAAATTTGTTCACTCTATGAATCGCCTACTTTATGTTATTTAGATTAATTTATCTGCACATTGTAATTGTCATATATTATTTGTTGACTTTGTTGATGTGTCGACGTGTATTATTTACAATATGTATATATTACTTATTCATATTTTAGTTTATTATTTGACTTAGCTTTGCTTTCATATTGTAACTTTATAAAGCTTAATAAATTAAGAATAATCATAATTTTTAATTAATGTCAAAATTAATTCTAATATATATTAATTTTAATTTGTTATATTATTTTACTAAGTATAACGCGTGATAAAATTAATCATCGAAAATCATTTTCAGATCAAAAACATTATCGATAATAATTTTATTGCATTTTATATTACTTTCAATAATATGTTGAATTATCTACGTGCCGATTATCTACGAGTTATGAAATTGAAAACTTTAGAAAGTTTTAAAATCTTAAGCGTAGAGGTAATGTGCGAACAAGTTTAAAACTTTCTTCTAACCTCAAGTTTGATGAAACTTTTTTTATATAACATCCCCAAGTAATGTGATTCTTGATGAAGTTTATTATTGCTTTTTTACTCAAAAAATATTTATTAGCAGGATATTGTGTGAATCAAGAAGTTTTTGCATTTGAAAAGCTGAACCCAACTCAAGTTTGTGTGAGGTGTCAAAGTTCGCAAAAAAGTGAAAAGAAGTTCGTTCCTTTGGAACTGCTGCCAACATATTATACACAAAATAATTTGTAATTATAAATTTCAGATATTTTACTATAAAACAATTTATTATAATTTATATTTATTTTGATTGTTGTGATATATTTAAATCGATTTCTTAAATTGTAAACAACATATTTAAAATGACAAATTAATTACTAAGTAGTTGGTTTTTAATACTCATAAAAGGATATTTCATCAGCGCTGATACAACTTGCTTCTGTCTATTAAAAAAAATGAATATATATATATATTTTAATTAAGTCAAAGCAAACTTTTTCATATTAGATCTCAAGCCAAGATATGTTTTGTCGGTATTAAAACTCTGTAGTAAGTTGCAACAGATTCATGTTTGTATAAATTTGCAATGCTGGTTCAGTCTTCTATTTACCCATGTGATTATTACTTACGTAATATAGTAAAAATTACAACATTTATTAAAAGCTTTTTACATCAAGTTCAACTGCGTTTCTACAATGTGATGCTAGAGGCCACTTTTAAAGACAGCTATCAATTTTGATAAAAAAATTGTTTTAGAAACAATATCCACTTCTCAAAACAAATGTTTAATTTCAAAGTATCAGTGCAGAATGAGAAACAATTATTGTAATATTCTTCACATGCGGTAATTGGCTAGCTAAATGAGAATAATTTTATCAAACGCACCTGTTGCATAAAAATGCAATTTTAGGATTATAGTGTGTGGTTTCGTTGGAATAGACTTAATAAATGCTGAAAGTTGATTTTTGGATACGTTTATAATTATTATTGAAAAACGATTATATTTTTTTAAATTGTTTGCAATTAAAAAAAAAAATTAATTGGAAAAATTTTATAGGTTGATTGATCTTGATTTTAGACACAGCGGTAAATTGTTTGATAAAATCTTTCTGTGGATCTAAGATAAAATCAATTGCTAAAAATCTATGTAGTGTGTCAAAAGAATTGAATACATTTTTTAGCACCTAGTTAATCCTACTCTACTTTTTCAATTGTTATGGCGTTTTCAACGGGTACTGGCAATCCATATTAATTTGTCGATAATATAGTTAATTTCAATTCTGACGTCACATCTAGTATGTGTTATTTTTAGCGGCTCTTTGATAGCAGCAATAACCATGCAAAACCGTGCTTTTTGTGCAATTTCCAGATTTGTTTGAAAGTTTTAAATATTTTGAGAAGTAAGTCAATTATTTACCAATCTAAAGAGTACTCAAGACCCAAAAATAATCTTCGCTCGGTTTTTCCTCTGAGAAATCAATGATTATTTACCTACATATCCTTTCCGGTCGTTAACTACAAATTTATTCAATTTTTTCTAACATACTCACCTAAAAAAAATGAAAGAAAATGGTCTTTTCTTGACTCTGGCTTGTGTAGGGTGTGAAATTAAGATTGGTCTTCGTCTGTCGACACGTTCCAAACGGCGTTGTTTTCTAATGTTTCTTTATGTTAGAAACTTCTTTGTAGAAAATTTTTTAGAGAAATAGCCGATGGCAATAACCGCTTTCTACTACTCCAACCTATTTTATAATTTATTTAATTTTTTCAATATTACCTGGTTAAATTATACCTGAACATGAGTAATCTTTTTCATCGAAGTGCAAAGAACATACTGACACTGCATTTGACACCTTTTTCTGTAATTTTCTCACTAAAATTATTAATAATTTCCACTTTCTCTTTTTTTTATGGAAATAAATAAAATGTAAGATTAGAATTTTTCTTCTTTACAGAACTACATCCGCATACACAAGAGTTGGTGTTCCACACGCGTTTTCGCCGAACAAACTACCTTTATAATTGTTCTGGCATTTTGCATCAATGATACCGAAACATAGAAAAAAATATTTGAAAAATTTAAGGTCGTTTCCACAATAACTAATAATGTATTGACAACAGGTAATACTAGTTGTGACGTCATTTAATGTAAGGTTAGTGGATAAATCTGCAGCAGCAAAATAATATTATAATTTGCTAATGTGTAGAAATTGCAATTTTACTCTTATTTATTCAAAAACATCTTTTAATCAAAATCATCTGTAATGAAACATTTGCACCTTATCTATTGCTACCGCAATTGAGGTAACATAGAACGACGTTGTTATAATACCAAAATGTATGCTAGAGCTTCAAATTAAATTTTGCGACTTTAAACGTAGAGGTGCCCTTTATTTTTCACATTTAGTTCTAACTTTTTATGTTATTGAAAAATATTTATTATCACTACCAACCATTTGCGACAACTAAGTGTTCAAACTTTTTTGGAACAATTGCTTAAAATTTTTATAATAAAGCAACCGTTGAAATAACAAATTGAGATGACATTTGTTGACGTTTGTGGGATTGGTTTACAACAATTTGTGCACATTTTTTTTTAAATTGCCTCGAGGAAAAGCCACAAATAAGCAGTTACCTGATTTGGTTATTAAATTTTACCACCAAGGCAAAAAGATGGGACAAATAAACACAGAACTTAATTTGCCAAAATCTACATTGCCGACATTATGAAACTATTTGGAGAACCTGCTGATACCATTGTTTGTGAAAAACCGAAAAGTAGAACAAAAAAAATTATTTCTAAGAGTATTTGTACAAATATGTACGAGCAATCACTGCCGCCTGAAACAGCGATATAAAGTCCAACGATTCTAGGAAATGTTGTTGCAAGCAATGGATACACAAGTGAGAGTACGGTTTTTTATAAAGTAAGATGGCTTTTTGATTTATTAATTAGGTTTATATTGGTTTGCTGTGTAAATGTAGGCTAAAGAAAAATCTCGTTCAACAGAAAAGCACAAAATATGGGCAAACCAACTGATATGGGCAGAATCAAAGCGTTTATAGACCGTGGATGAATGGTCCAAAATTATATTTTTTGATGAATCTAAATTTGAAGTCATTTGTACAAAATTTAAAGCGTCTCTGTGGGGATAAATGTTAAGGGTTTGGGCAACTTGCAGTTTGTAGAGGGATATATGAATGCTTAAAAAACTAAAAAATTTTAGAAGAAAGATATTAAGGTATTTATTTGGCCTTCAAACCGCCTAGATCTCAATGTCATAAATTATTTTTTTCTATCTTTATTTTTAGTGTTATTGTTGTAATAATGTGTTTTATTTTTGATAATGTAAAAATCGTAAAAATATGACTCCATAGAATGAGTATTTTGATTGTCCTCTGTTTGTACTATTTCAAATCAGTTTCAAGCCCTTAACAAAAGAGTTAAATTTTGACAGCAGCTCACGTTGTTTGAGTTTTCAAATAATAAAACTCTAGTATAGCAGATATTAAACAAACACATTATAATAGCAATTACAGTATACTCGTGCAGCATGAGAAAGTATTATGCGTCGGCACTTAAAAAGAATTACACATTTGTGTAAGTTGCTTTACTTTGTTAGCTGCTATTTTATTTTTCATTTTATTATTTATTTATTTTTTAATTTTAATTTTTATTTATAGTAAGTTATTATAATTTCTTTCAAATACCTTGCTTTTAAGCCTGTGTAGGCACTTTTAACGTTTTACCCAATACGCTATAAAGCAAATAAAATTAAGTTTCTACTGAAATGCACAAATCTAACTAAAACTGCTTTCCAACTTACCTTACAACTTCTAAATGTTTAAGCACTTTCCACAGATTCTCGTAAAAGCCTCCATCTCGATTTAACAATTTCTTATTTATGAGAATAAGTGTACGTACATTGAACATTACATGCACGGCTGAATAAAATATAGAACAGCTTTTCATAAAAATGAAAAATGCAAATTTGTGGTCTGGGTTTGTTCACTGCAATATTCATCCTACGACAGCTGCAATCCAAGACCACAAAAGATTTGTCTCAAAACTCTTGGAACTTTATTGTTTACCTAAATTTAATTATTTAGTTACCAAGAGAAGTTTCCTGATACTTATTGTGGTTTCCTCTATTTCTTGTTCTAGTGACAAAGCAATTAAATACTAGGAAACTAATTTCGGGAAAGAGGCAAGTCTCTTATTTTGATATTATTATTTTAAGGCTTTCAATTAGATGACAATTTTATTAATCAACAATTTTTATATTAGTATTATAAAGTCGCACATAAACAACTATTTTTATATAAAAAGCGTAAAGAAAACGATTTTGCTTCGTAGCAGATTTATAAACCCTAGCCCTAAAGGGACACCAAAGAACTAAAACCGTCGTTTACGTATGAGCAAACAAAATATATTGTAAAATTTAGTTAGGGCTCAAATTGATACGTTCTCAAAAATCATGTAATGTTGTTGGCTGTCACTGCGATTCAAATAAACAAAAAAGGCATTAAAAAAATTATTGACGTGTCTAAAAACTTGAATTTGTGATGAAAAATTGTTCGAAAATAGAAAACAAACCGAATCTAGCTCTTTTAGCATAAGCGGTGAAAGCTGCAACAGCTTAAGTTATTGCTACAAAAATATTTTACAATTGTTAGTTTTTTAAGCCTTCGATGGTAAAAAATATTATTTGCGCTCGGAAATTATAGTACATATAAAAACTTCATTTTAATTTGATTTTACGAAAATTGAATTTATAAATTTATAAAAGGTTTTGTGTCATCAAGTTAAAAAACTTATACCGTGTGTTCTTAAATGACGTAAAGTTCTTATAAGAAAATTTTTAGAAAAAAAAACATTTTAGTCTAGGCGTTTAATTATTTAACTGTACAAAATCATAAAATCAAGCATTTTAAATAATCCGTTACACATAAAAGCTTTTTTCACAAATTTTTTATCTCTAAACACTGAAACTAAAATTACCTGACAACCTGAACACAATAGCACTGTCAGAACTGTTACTAATTATGTGAGTTCAAATGATTTTTCGTTCATTTCTTTATTATTTCATAGCAAGCAGAATCTGCCTGAATGAAAAAATTATTTTTTTAAAAATATTTTTAGAAATAATTACTTTTTGTTTCTAACTGTATAGAGTGTGTCTTGTATACAGAAATACATTGGTCGCTGACGAT
Source organism: Lagria hirta (assembly GCA_947359425.1). Taxonomy (NCBI): domain Eukaryota; kingdom Metazoa; phylum Arthropoda; class Insecta; order Coleoptera; family Tenebrionidae; genus Lagria; species Lagria hirta. The sequence goes on along the minus strand of OX375797.1, from coordinate 7,354,348 downwards.
TACACTACACGACCTTACAAGGTCGCTTTCCTTTTCAACCATTGGCTGAATAGAATGTAAGATCTCTCAAAATTAATCACACAATTAATGTAAGACTTTCTTTTTCTAAAAAAAACTTTTCGTTGATTTTTGACAATTACTTTGAGTTAAATTCAGTTAATTCTCTTTCTCTTTTTTCCTTTCTCGTCAGAATGCCTATGCTGTACAATTATTAGCATTAAATATTTGCTCAGAGTCAGTGTAAAAAATAGTAATAACCAGCTACATTATCATCATAAATCTGCTATAACTCACTCCTCAAAATGTTTATTGTGATAGAAAACGGCTAAACAGATCGGTTTGACGACATATAAAACCTGTTTACACATAATATACCTGTCAATAATACTTGTACTGTAAACGTTTGTCCTGATGTTAAGTTTTTTTTTCTTTCCAACTGTCTATTGGGTTGCAACGACTACTTTGTAAACTTTTTTTATCATAAGTTTTCTTAAATTTTGTGTTCTCAATAATGCCTTTACGGTTTTAGACTTTATTTTAATTATGCAAAATAGAATGTTTAAAAGTAATGCGTAGTAGAAGACGGTATAAAATAACAAAAAATAAGTGAAGAATTGAAGAACATTACGCAATACTCTGTCTGACCAGCAAATAGGTATTCACAACCTTTTCATTCCCTGACAAGAAGAACATAATCATAGTGATTAACTAGCATCATCTCACCTCTATACTTGCTTTTTGTTGAGAAATAATGGTCTGTAAAAGCCCATAGATGTTGATAAAACCTATATAGTCAAGAATGTCTAAAATAAAACGCTGTATAAGCCGTTTTTCAGGTATTAAACCGTAGTTTCTGCCGTAGATATTTTACATCAACATATTCAGTACTTATCAGCAATATCTTATTTATTATTTTTCTAGATTTAAGGAATCACCACTGAAAACATTCACCACATGTAATTACAACACAACACAACACATATCAACAACAACAAGAACAATATTAATTTTTTCTTCTTATTAAACAATTCACAAATCTAAAGATTTATGGTAATGCTAAGCCGTTTTTTCGTCTAGAGACCTTTACTAATCATTATCATCTTCCTCAGTTTATTTACTGCCAGTCAACTTTTCTACTGATTTTTTTCTCTTTAACTTTAAATGCTATATGACCTCCATTGAAGTCAGCCAATAAAATTGTTGTAAGTTAAAAATAACTACATGTACTAAAAAAAAAAGTTTACATTACGAGTCAGTTGTCATTTTAATAGACAATGTCTCGTTCCAAAAATGTAATATAAATAAAATCTGTCTAATTTTTTTATATATGGTAGTAAAGCTTTCTCTCTTTGCGCGCAACTGTCAAATTGTTTCGGAAATTATCTCTTTTTTTATTATCAACCTCACACAATCGCTGGACAATCCAAATTTTTTTCTGTTCTCTATTTTTTATTTGTTTTAAAATCTCAACCATGTAGTCCCTTCTTTAATATTTGCATAGAAAAATTCTTTTTAGTTGTCGACAAGAATGTGTTAGTTAAAAAAACAGAATAATACTTATGTACATTATTGTAAAAATTATAATTTTAATAGATTTTATTTTGGCAAAAACAAATGGTAGATGTTTAATAATAATTAATCTTATGATAGTGAAATCCAGCAAAATTTTGTAGAGATAAAAAGCCATAAAATATCTAAAGCGTCTCTTGTGATTAGTTTTGAAACTAATTTTACGGCTTAGGCATTTATCTACTTTTTGTCGACTTAACCGAAAGTAAGCGTACTTTTGGTAAAACAAAATTTTTCAATCGTACATGAAAAATACATCAGTTTTATTTTCCAAATCAAAACTTGTTTATAATTAAGTTTTGAAATTTCGAAGCGGCGCAACAAGTACTTCTTTATCTATTGTTGAAGTATCAATAAATTGCCTGAAACAAAGTTTTTTTTTGAGATATAAAAAAATAAGCTCAAAGTACTATGTTTTTGGGTATCTAAGTGTTTGTCTGTGCTATTATAGCTTCTAGACGGATAAATTGATTAGAAATTATTTTATTTTTTTATTTGGAAGCTGCGGTAGTTGATTATGTTTTTAACAATAATTTACAAAAAAAAATGTTCAGCCGCTTTAAAACTATCAGTTTTTACTTGTTGACGGATGGATGTAAGCATTTTTCACAGGCTTGATCAATTAAAAGTTTACATTATATTAATGATATTAAAACAAAATAGTAATTCTAAATTTATACTAAAGCATTATTTGGAAGTTACAAAACATTCAATTCTTTCACCACGTTACAGCAAAAGTATTTTTCTGCCCTCCGGCCGGAAACTTGCAACTTTCCGGCTTCGTCGAGCAGAAAAATAGTATACGCACCTTGCCCAGTAAAAAAGAAAGCCTCAGACCACATGTTTGTCATCCTCGGCTTCGCCTCGGCCAACAATTACATGTGCTCTGAGACTTTTCTTATTTTACTGGCCTAGGTATGTAATTTACTATTGTTTGGAATCATTTCAATGGTTGAAAAAAAAACTGTAAAAACGGTTTGTATACAAATATTAAGCTTCAATTTCCGAACACAATTTAGAGAAAGGTTAACCAAACAGGTGTAAACGTGTTAACGGTGTTAATAATCAAATGCCTAAGTAAGGTTGAATCTTGCCTTGAAAGGCGCTTGTAAACTACTACTTAACCTTTAATAATTAATTCAAATTGTCCCTTTCAACCCGCACAGTAATAAATTTTTTTGCCTTCCATTTGAATGTTACCTGTAAGTGTAATTTAACGTCTTCCTCTCGATCTAAATTAATCAATCCAAATTTACTTGTATTTCAACAATATAGAAGCTCTTAAAATTTAAAACTTATATTGAAACATTCATTACGTTGATTTCTTTCAAGTGTTGATAAGATTGGATCCCAAGGACTAAGGATAGAAATTTACTGAAGGTAATATAACATTGTTAACAATGGAATAAGATTTACTCGAGACGGTTACGACACCATTATTTAGTTCATAGCGTCTTGTATGGTGACCTTATTCCCTTTCATTTAGTCCTAATCAGCATTAATTATATATGCAAAGCTGCATTAACACCAATTGGAAGCTATATTTAATTAAGTCACGTCATACAAGAACGAACATAATTATTATAACTTCTTTCTTTTTTATAGCCATTAAGATCATTTGTATAGCACTATTATACTAAACTTTTGTTTCCAATTACGATAAATTTCTTGAATGAAATAAATTATAAAAATTAATGCAAATTGTATGAAACTACATTTGTAAATTTGAACATGTTCTTATTGGAACTCATCAGCAAGTCATAACAGATTCAGATTTGAATGAATTTGCACTTACAAGTTTGGACTTATATGTTGTCTATCACTTTCTTTCTGTTTTTTATTTTTTTCTTTTTTTTGTTTTTTTTTTGCTATTCTTCTTTATCTTTTTTGATTAGTCTTTGTATTTCTTTTTTATAAAGTAACTTCTAGTAGATGTCGCTTGTTTTATGATATTTTAGTCACATAGAACTCTGAACTACATTTATATGGTGAATCCCAAATCTCACTGATTTAACAAACGAGAGACATATTATTTTAATGATTGAATGAATTAGATTCTATAACAAAGTTATATTTGACGTGTGCTAACAAATTTGTGTCACCTGCTTTTTCTCACATAATATTTTAAGTAATTTTATTCATAGTAAACAATTTTTCCTGAGAAAGATGAAAAAAGACTTATGTGAGATTCGTTGACCAATTTAATCATCTCATTGTGATTGTCTGCATCTATACTGTAGTTAAACTCTGTTCAAAATATTTTATATATTTTGCTATATCTTCTTACTATTAAAATCTCCTTTGAATGCTTCAAATCGTATCATTGTATCATTGTGTAAACAAGACAACATTATAGAAACGATTATGTCGCATCATTAACGTTTTCTCATAATAATGAATTATATATTTAATCAAATTTACAACCTCTACGTTAAAGTTTAGAAATAAATACCTAAAGTCATTTGTTGTGTTATTAATCACTTGCAGCTAATAATAAATATCTCGGTTTTAATGATGGTAGCTGAAACTGAAAGAAACCAACTAAATTCGCTGTTTTCACTTATTGCCAAATAATTGTTAATCAATTACAGCCTTAAAACATTAACTGAATCTAATAAAAGATTAACTTTGCTTGATATAATACTTGTTTTGTGGCAAGTTGAACTTTCATAGTATTATAATACTAGTCAGAGAAAACATAGATGATTTACTCTGTGATCTTACACAATCCATAATAATACTGAAGAGTGAATAAGAAGTAATCAAAGATAAAAGCATTAATACTTTACAAGTAGCGTAGAATTATATAACAAAATCTAATCTCATTGACCAACTAGAATCTCATAAGCACATAAAAATTTTATAAGTAATTACATATCCAATAATTGTATATTATCAAATTACAAAGCTTTTAAGTAAATTTGAGTGTTATAACTGAACAACCAAACGCAAATTTTATAATTCAATTAGAATGTTTCAAATGAATTGGTCTTTACTAAATTATTTCAAATTTTACAAGCAATTCAAAACTCTATCAAAAAACTTTATTTTAAGAATTTGTTGTAGCTGCTACAACAATCTGCACAACGCGTGAAATTAATCCCAGTTGAATCACAGTGAGAAATCAACTGTTTTTTCTAAAAGCAGATCAGATTGTAATTCAATTATAATGTAAACAGCGTTTCAAAGCTAATTAAGCTAGTGTGAAGTACCTGTACGCACCTCTACGTTTGCATTACTATCAAATTATCAAATTATCAAACCATCAAACATTTATATGGCTTACACCTTCAGAAACAAACTCAAATCAACTACAACTTTTTCAAGTAAATTGACAGTCTATGGATGTCTTTAAACTATGAAAACATATGGTGAAGAGTTTACTATTTATTTGATTTTGATAACCCGCTACAACTACTCTAACAAACTTTACGACACAATTAAAAGTCAACCACCTTTGTTGTGGGTCTTGTAACAACAGCAGCTGTAAATTCTTCTGTAAAGCAATTATAATGTAATTAACGTCCCAACGCAAACTATGCTAGTGTGCTGTACAAAAACGCATTTTTTACCTTTGCATGATCTTGAGTCATCAAACATGGGGCTTTGTTACTTTTTTATAACCTTATAAAAGACCTGAATACTTAAGTGTTAAAAACTTATTTTACTAGGCTATAATGGTGCATGGAATTGTGAATACATGTCTAGACTAGAGTATGTTCAAGTGTATTCTGCCGGAACCGAATATTTGGTGGAAATTTTGTCCTGCTACTACAGTACAGAAAACAAAGTACTGTGGTTTGTGTAGGTTTTAAAATTATTTTGCTAAACGCTTATTAACGTTATTGAATTTTAACAAATAGTACTTTAATTAAAATAACTTATTCTTGTGTTTGAGCTCATTAATAATGCAAATGTTTGTTTGTACCAAATTCTAGTCTACTAAAATGTAGTCTCTTTGAATTAATTTAAACTGAATTAAATTCTTGCAAAATTATCAGCAACACAAAGTTGATGATTTGATTAATTTAATAATTAGTCTACAATAAATACCGGTTTGACAAAATAGTGAGATGTTATTGATAAATTGAAGTATTAATTATTGGGTTGAATTTACAACAATTGAGCTATAAATATGTTAAATAGGATAGTTGAAGCATTTGGATTGACCAAAACTTCTGTTCTTTTACAACTAATGATAAATTACGTTATTTACAAAATTTAAATTGTCATATAATTATTTCAATAACTTAATTATTAATTATTTAATAAATTACTTCTACTGATGATATGAGATGCAAATTGTTATTGGGGAATAGACAATCAACATAATAAGAAAACTCTTATATGCAAATTAGGTAGTAATATTTTAATTAGTAGTTTAAATAATTGCATCATATTATTATAGCATGAAGATTAAAGATCTAGTTTTCTTGCTTCTAGGGTTATTTGATATTTTAATTAATTTTATTAAGTGGCAAATCAAATTTTTTCAAAGTTTTTAAAATTCTTCAATTAGTAATTCATCATAACTAATACTACAAGCTAGGTATCAACATTTAATTCTGTGAGTTAGAACATTAAATCACCGGTCTATTTGCTTAATTACACTCTGTTAATTTGAAATCTAAATACAAACACTTATTTTTCACTAACTTACACAAAATGATCCTGGTTTATGTGTTGCAACTATTTTTGTTTCTTCTACTATTTTTTCCTTCTCAACATTAAAAAAGAAGTTTTGGAATTTCTTTAAGCTAAGAATATCTAATTTTCTAAAAATTAGAGGTTAGAGATTAGGTTTTACCCAAATACTCTAAATGTTCAATTCTTCCACATTAAATATTTTTTTGCTTTATAGTTACCGCTTTTGAGTAAGATTAATATTTTTATTTAAAAAGTAATGGGTTTATCTTAGCGGCAACTTTTATTGAACACTTTTAAAAGCTCTTCGACCGTCGCCAACAATTGGGTGGCTAGTCGCTTGGTTTATTTATTTATTGTTATAAGTATAATTTTACAGTAAGATGCCAAATAAAAATATGTAAATAAAATCATTTTCTAATGCTCAACTTGTACAAAATGAGTAATTTGTTTTTGGCAATGCGATAAAGTGCTAAACTGTAATGACAAATAGCAAAATGAATTGTAGCAATAAGATTTGTTTTACATCAGTGATATTATATAATTAAAGCGTTAAAAAAAATTTTATACTTTGTTATTTTTGTTTATTTGATTATGTCTGAAAAAAGTAATAAAGATTATTAAAAAATGAGTGGAGTTTATGTGAGGATAAGCTAGCTTTACTATAGGGATTTACTTAAATAATAATTTAGATTAAGTATTCTTCAGACAATTGAAAACAAAACATTTGAAAAGAATAGCTATAAATCGTAAAATAAAAAATTGCTTAAATCGAAGCCAGCCAATAATTCATCTTCCTTTCCGACAATTAGTGTCTCGAGATTTTTCCTCTTATTTTTCAGTTTTGTTATAAATGAATCCTAGATTCTATTTATCTTTAAGATTTATTAATGGTATTGTTGGACTTTTATTACTTGACATCTCTTTTGTCAATTTATAACAATTCCAAGTTGTGCTTGGCTGTAAACAGAGCTCATTAAAAGGGTAGGCTACGCGTTGTTAAGTAAATGTTCTATAGGAAATGAACCAGTCAGAAAAAATCTGTTCATTATGAAAAGCGAACATTAATTTTTTCTTCTAAAACTCGACGACAAAGATTTTAAAACTGTTTTGAAATTTCTAGTTGAAAATATATAAATGAATATTCATAAAATCATAAATGCTGTCTTTTCATCCGTTAGTTTCCTCGACTATATACAGCAAAATTTACCGCATAGTGTTGTAGGGAAATACAGAACCTTTTCACGGCTGGATACGCTTAAAATGGGCTAAATGTGAGTTGAAAACGTGATTTTGAACGCCTTTATCTTCATTTCAACATGATTTTGCGTAATATCAAATATACAATGTTTTATTATTAAAGAGAATAAGAAGAGACGATACGAGCAAATAAAAGAAGCTAACGCATATAATGGAAAATGGTTGAGTTAGACCCGGGACCTCGAGCTCCAAACCAACAAGCCATTGCTAAAAATACGAAGCAATTCTCTTTTCCACTTGACTCATACACTAGGCTGCTCCCCTAAGTCAAATAAAAGAAACTTGCTTTATACGTCTATCTAAAAAACAAAAAATTTACGTTAGGCCTTTAATATAAAATGTCTGTGTACAAGCTAAAGCGATGTTAAATTTGCAAATATTTGCTCAGCTTGGCTTGTTTCAGTTACATCAGCTGGGTACACATTTAAAACAATTAGCAACTTTTGTATACACATCAAAACATCAAATTGTCACAAACAACATATTGCAATCTACATTTGTTTTGATTTTTAAATATTAATTTCCACATAGCGTTTTTGAATAGAAATAATATTTACAGAATCAGCTTTGAATTACATCGTATTAAAATTATTTAAAAATAAAAAAATATTTTTGTGAACAAAACAACCTAGCTCTCATATGAAAAATTAGATTTTCTGCGGTTTGGTTTACTATTAAATCAATTAAAACAAATGTTTAAAACTTTTAACAGTGCACTTAATTGATCGTAACTTTATCCGCTAATCGCTGTGTAGACAAAAGTATGCCTACTTTTTTAGTAACTGCAAATTGCTGCTATAAACATACCATGCGTGTTTAAATAATTTAAATCAACTCTTGCTGCGATATTAAGCTTGATACCGTTGATATAAGGGTCTTGCCGTCAAACGTCAAAGCTCATTCAATAATACATGCGTGTATCTGCGTATGAATTCATCAAAAATGAACATATGTTTAAAAATTTATAGCATGAGTAGATCTAAATAATTTGTGAACGCACAGTATATTTTGAATAATACTCGACTGAATCATTATTGTTAAGAATGTTATAAGTTTTTAAAAAGTTAAACATTGTTTTAAACAAATTCAAAAGAAAAAAAAGTGTTTAAAAAAGCCCAAAAAAACCTTTATTACTCTTTCACCTCTTTTTCTAAAACATTTCTACTAGAATAGACTAAATATTTTGCAAGTTATCAATAATATCATGAGGCATGTCACTAAGTACTTTTTCGTGTTCAAAAAATATTATGTACATAATATTATCATTAAGCAAAGGATCTTTTTTTGGCACCAGGTCTTAGATCGGTTCTTACTAAAGCCAGTAACGTAAAGTCGCTTACGCAATGACGCCGAGATTTTTGGAAATCTAAATATATTAATTTAATTAGTTTGCATTATTGTTTTTAGGCGCTGTAAAATAAGAAACCTATGTTGTCATTATGCTTAAAAATTTTTCGTTTTTCTATAAATAATTAAAGACAGGCATTAGTGTACAACACTGTACTTTCTAGCCTCACTTTTTATTAGATTAATCCATATTAATCACATCAACATCGATTATAAATTATTCGATAAAACCTATTTAGGCAAAGTGATAAAATGGCATTTACTGTTTAAGAAAAACGTTTTTATTAAATTGTTATTTTTAAAATAAAATAAGGCCAGAAAATAAAGAATGAAAATATTTAATTAATCTCTGTCTTCAAAAAATGCAGGTTGAGTATCCACACTCTAGAGCGCAAAATATTAATTTATTTAAAGTTTTATGGGTCATGCTTGAGTGACTTTATGTTTACAGGTTGTAACCGGCTTTAGTACAAACCAATCTAAGATTTGCTGCCAAAAAGCTAAACCACTCTCCTTTAATGTTAATATTATACACTCTGTATAACATGTAATTATACCACAAGACAACACATCAATTACTTCAACAACTGGTTATTGCTACCTAATATAAATATGATATTATAGTTACAACGACGTTTTGGTCATTATTACTATTTTTGTTGTCAAAAAATTACCTTTTCAAAACAAATTTTAAGAAAGGTTTAATCTTGAATGTTTTTAATGTCTGTAACTGTCATCGACTTTCATGTTTTGTTTTACCAACTGCTTTTCAAGTGTCACTTTATCTCCATTTATTCAACTAGATTACGTTCTTGAAGAGCAGTTACAGAGGATTATATGTTGGAATAGGAACTACTCGGAAAGTTCGTGTAGAGCTTTCAACTATCTAATGTGGAAATTGCATTTTATTTTTTGTACTGCTGCACATAGTGAACATTTATTTGAATTCCCCATTCTCGAGAGTTAGCTTCTAATATTGCTTGAATAGAAAGGTGTTCGTTCATTTGATCTTTTGGAATAAAATTCGCTCTTGTTCGGGCTAACGCTTGAAGCTATTGAATTAAAAAGTACAGAAAGAAGTTGTGTACACAACCGGATTTCTAATTAAAAGCAAGACGCCTTGTTGCAGAAAAAACCTAAAACGGCTTATGACGATCTTTGTTTGCCTTACAATAAAGAGAGCTATTGTAAAAACGTTTGAGATATACCCAGCAATCAATTTTCAAAACGTTCAACACCCAAAACCCCAGTCATAAATTAAAAAAAATTAGGGTGATACTCCGCTCCCTGGTTGGTTTTATTCCCAAACCAAGGTACATCATGCTTTGGATTGTAAATATTTTTTATTTTTGTTACTTGTTTTATTTATTAGAAGCAATGAAATTTCCTGCCGGGTGTTCCTAGAATCTACAATACATCTGCGCTATTGTTTAACCCAGTTTAGAATGACTACTTTTAGAAATTTTTTTGTCTACTTTTTTATACTCTTACACGCTAAATCCTCTCTCTCTAAAATATTTAGATAAAGCAATGATCGAAACTATCTTTACAAAGAGTGAGCTTTTCTCAAAAACTCACTATTTAAAAAAATTAAAAGTAAGTTTTTGATCAGATTATTTCTTCTGTAGCTCATTACAAACAAAATTCAATCTAGCTTAAAAAATCATTAACTTTGTCAATAAAAACATTACGTTTGCAACACTATTAAAAAAAAAACAACAAAAAATTTAATTTAAAGTTTACAAAAAATCAGTTGGGGTAGCAATATGTAAAACCTGCGCTTAACAAATTTTCTGTTTTATTTTTAAAATTAGTAGTACTTGAATTGACGTTTAAAAGCCGCGTCTCCACAACTGCAATTTAATATAAACTCCTTCAATTAGGTTTTGTCAAGTAATACTTCTTAAATGTATGTAAAATGATGATTTTCTTTCTTCTTGTGTATTTTTTAGAAATACATTTTTTATTAATGATACCTACCTGACCTACAAGCGTTTTAAAAAATATTAAAGTTTTTTTTTAATAAAACGATGTATTTAGGGTTTATAATTACTCCAGGTTAAAATGTGACTTATAATGCAAAAATCTGTCATGTAAAAAGGAGATTAGATTTTTGTAGTTACCGTTTTTGTGTAATTTTTACTTTGCAAATAATTGAAATAATACCAAATCTTACCAAGAGTTTCTTAAATCCTAATTAAATGTGCAGAAAAACTTTTTTTCCTGAAATTTCCCATCTAAATTCTGTTAGATTATTTAATCAAGATTGTCAAATAAAAAATAATATTACCTAATATAAATACATTGAATAATAATTATTTTTTCCGGAAATTGTCTTGGAAACAACATTTTCCTGCTTATTTACGCGTAGGAAAATTGAGTTTTCCGGACTAGTACTGTAAAAACTTTACAAGACGCAAAATAAAAGAAATACTTTAGTAACTATAGTTGCCAACAAAATTGACAAACTGGGTTTTTGTGAAATTTGTAAAAAAAAATTTAAAATTTGTAAATTTGGTTTTTTTTTCAATTTCCGGAAAAATTTAATACGAAACACGTCAGTAAAATCTCTTACTTGACTCGGAGCTTTAAAATCTCAATTTAGCTCTTCTTCAGTAATGTAAAATTTTCCTGACTTTTATGTAAACAACTATTTAACTAAATTAAACTTACAACATGTGTTTATATGTGAATTTGTAACACAAAAAATCACATCAATTAAATGACTTTAAATTTGTAGAAAATTACAAATTTGTAATTATTGCCGTATTTCTGGCTGTCGCGCAAATTACGACAAAATATCAAAAGAAACATGCTTTTTTTCCTACCAAGCTACGGTAACCTAACCTTAAACCGTTACTTATAGCGTCAAAAATTTATATTCTGTGTCATTTACAGCAGAAAAAGCATGTTTTAATTTGTAACACTCATAAAACTAATAAAATTATCACTTGCATGTGAAAAATACTTGAAGCTTATAAGTTTTGTCATTTTAGTAGTAACATAGGGTTTGAGAATTTTTGGTCTACTTTTCTAAATCCCTACTATAAGCACGATAATGAAATTCATCTAGAATAACGTCGTGTCAACCTCTACCACATTAATCCGTTAAAACCACAAAGCTTTATTTAGAATGTAAACAAAATCCTTTTATTGGCCACAAAACGCTAACAATATCAAACAAAATCATAGCTGCTAACATAAACAGTGTTGTCGTTAAATGTATTCTGAAAGGTTAGATTTCCATTTTACGAGAAAATCTTAATTCTGGATACTATCCAATTCGATTTATTTCAGAAAATGCATTTAAATTTCAACAGTATTTTCCTTCCATGTAGACATTTTTTGTTGGCGAGAAACAATGTTAGAATTGTGGTTCAAATATTATTAACTAAATAAGAAAGAAATCTGCTGGCTTCCACCCAGCAAACTTTTCAAATCTCAACAAATCATTTTAAAAAGAAACGGCAGCTTCATCATTGTCCAACAAGTCACATAATCCATTAGAGTATTCAAAAAGCAAATTTCTTTGGTTTACCTACAAAAGCAATTTGAAAGTAGACTGATATAGTTTCGTAGGAAGTCGTATCGTAAATAGAAATCTGCAAGAACTTTAAAAGTTAGTGCTTGACGTGCCAAGTGATAAATTGTTAATCCTTCCACGTTCTTCCACCCTTACGCTGAATCGATACATCACAGTAACTAGCTACATATATTTCAAAAATGGTAAATGGCCCTACTAAATGAAACGAACATAAAATTCAACTTTTAAAAAATGTGAACGATTTTTATTAATATTTGCTCTTTCGAGGCTTTTTTACTGCGTCTGCAGAACATATTAGCCGTATGGTGCTTACTCGCTGTTATTGAGTTTGATACCATTCAAGTAGTTTCTTTCTATCATATTTTATTTTGAAATAGCTTTTTTATTGGAAAGTGCTTTTAGTTAATGAAATATGAGCAAGAAAATTGTAAACTAGTCTTTCGCAAAAGGAAATAAAACGTTTTTCTTTACTTTACGTCTGTTTTTTCACATTAATGAAGATGGATACATTATTGAAAATATCTTTTTTAAAAAAACGTGCATTTACAGGCATTTAGTGACGTGTTTTTTCTTTATTGACCTATAGAGCCTATTCTCTTATTGACCGATTTTTTATTTGGTTAAAGTGGAGTGTTTTGTTTCTAATTTTTTGTTATGTTCAGTAGTCTTGTAGCCATGCTGTCTTAGTTTTATATGTCTGTTACTGTTTTACTGTCTTACATAGATTGATGTTTTTCTTTGAAATTTTTTTTACAACGCTCAGCTTAGCTCTAAATTGATTTGATTCAATAAACGGACTTTTTAGGTCGGTTGTCTGTAATTTGCAAGCAATCTATCATTTCTCTTCTTGGTATACATACTTTAAATTTTGCTTATTTAGTCAAATTGTAATAATAATTTTTTTAAAAAAAGTTAAAAAACAGTACTTAAATAAAAAAAATCATAGCATAGTTTTTTATACTTTAGTACGAGTATAATAAGTTTTTGCAAAATTATTTAATTTAGTTTTAGAAACGGTTGATTTAAAACAGATTATGATGAGTAAAACTTGTGTCTTACAGATTTTAAAGTAGAAATTGACATAAAGTACAGAAAAGCTAAAAAACAATAATTCTTATATCTTACAAATAATGGTTTTTAAAGACTTAAAGTGTCAAAAGCTACTTTTTTCAGATATTTCAAGTTTTTGGTGTGCTTAGGAAAGGTTTGAATCAAGCTGATTATTGCGATAATTCACTTGATGTAATAAAAACAATTTAATGTTTTTTTTCAGACATGCTGTACAGTAATAGCTCAGTATAACATTGTGGTTACGCAAATAAATTGCGATTGTAAAATTTATATGACAATAAATTAAATGCTTTGTATAATCACCTAAAATTATTGGACATTTGGGTCATTCGAAACCGACAAGAACCACTTTTTAAGTACTATATTAAAACTAAAACAATTAATAAACGCTACTAAACTATTGAAATTTTGTATTTAAAATTAATTAAAAAAACTTACACATTTGGTACCCTGAGAAGAAGTTTAACATCTTTTGTCCATTCACGATAACTACCATAAAAATTTCATTTGTAAGTGCAAAGTGTCAAAGCTATTTTATGGCCTTTTTGACGGAATTTGGTCAAATAAAACGAAGAAATGCTAAGCAAATTTTAGAATAAAATTTGTCAATCTGACAAATATTCTTTTTCAAATATATTTTTTTTTTCTGAAATAAAACTGGAACACTAAATCAAACCTATATTTTATGTTTTTTCTTTCAAATAAAACGTCAAAATTTTAGGAAAAATTATTTTACAGCTGCGCCAAATTAAACCTAGGGCATGGCAACAGGCGCAAAAAGGGAAGATAGAAGCCATTTAAACCAAATATCTGAGCCAGGAAAAATCATAAAACTTCCAGTCTTAGAAACCTTCGTTCTTTAGCGACGTTTTGCAACAAAATATTGTTTTGCGTATTTTGCGTGATACGAGCTTAGCAGCCTAGCCGCTTGAGCTCTATTCTGTTATTTGAGTAGATCAATATTTTACTTTATACTTTTTTATCAACAACTTTTCAAATTTAGCCGCTTGAGCTCGGAATCTTTTAGTCTGATTCTAAGATTAGATCAATGATAATTTATTTGTTCAACATGCAAATGTTGTTTCCAAATAAAACTTTCAAAACTAAACAACTTACTGTAAAATTTACAGAAAAACACACACTTTTTGCTTTGCAAGATGCACTCAGCATATTTTTTATTTACTAAATTTCTGACAGTATGCGTTTGGCGTGTACACCTTTAGCAAAGTATAAATTAGTCACTTTGTGACCTATAAGATCCTAACTAATTTAGAGACACCCAGCCTTTACGAAGTAAAAGACGGCAAAATTAGAGGTATCACAATTAGGCCACAAAGATTTAAATCCATTTAGGTTTATTCTTCTTTTATGTGAGACCTGACAACACTGCTCTTTACTAATGCCGTCTAAAATGTAATCATGATTTGATAGGAAAATCTATTATATGTTTTGAATAATTTTAATTTGTTTTGGATACATTCGATTATTTTTACCTATTAGTAGATTAGATTTAAATAATGGTTACATACCACCGCATGGTTGTATGTAAGTTGATAAAATGTAGTGTATCAAAGCAGGTCTGTTACCATTTTACAATTTAGGATAACGTTCAACATTATTCAACCCACAGATAGATGACCCTACTGTAGCAAATTTTTTTCTACTGCATTTCTAATAAATAACAATTAGTTGAGACAAGTATTATTTAAATCTATTTTCTTTTGAGTTTGTATCTCATGATATTTTCTAACATTTCTTGCATTATATAACAGTATTATTGTAAGTAAGTCACAATTAGCATTGTACATTTTAATCTTGAGAAATCATAAAAGTACTATTTAAAGATATTTGACAAAAAAAAAATTTGTCAGACTTGCTACGCTTGTGATTGTGAATTTTTATATTGCATTATCATTTTCATAATAACGCTCACATTATGATTAAACCTAGTTCAGGTTCTATCATATTGGCTATCTTGCACAGTAACATTGAATTATATCATATTATAATATAGTTTTAATCCTTATGATGTTAGCATAAAACATGATGTTTGAGGATTTGCTCACATTTGAAAACTAACCTCATCCTAGTAATAAAAACTTGTGCTAGATCTAAGGGCGCCCACACTCCGAGATCTGTGTGGACCACTTCATCCCAGCCTGAGTACTTGACAAGCGAACACGCCGGCGAGGGTATATCTGCAACAAGACATTTGAATTAATACATATTCATATACCCCTAAATGTACACGCTAATTATTAGGAAAACACGTACGCCACAGTCTACAGCGACTTTTATGTATTCAGAACAGTGTTGATTTTAATTTTCCTAATGGGAACCAGCCATATACTTTTGCAGACTTCATTATTTTGACTGGAAAAAATTGGCCACTGCTATGTAATAAACGCTTTGTTAAATTGTTTGGCTTCGAAACTGTTCAAGCTACTGAATAAATTAATACTAAAACGCATTCCAAAAGGTATACGTACACAAAACATTATTTAAGAACAAATGTTACCTATAAATAATTTTACCCATTATAAATATTATATAATGCAATTTTATAAAAACTTATCTGGTAATAGATGATTTTTTTAAAATTACGTTCTTTTATTATGCTTAATTAATGCTCTTAATTAATCCGCAAAAGTGCTGACTGTTGAGTTTATTTTACCAATAATATTTATTAATATAGTTAAATATTATAAATAATTTTCAAAGAATCTTTCTCATTATTGAAAGCAACTCACCTTATTGTAAAATGATATATGTAAATTGTAAAAGAACGGACAGCCATAAAGAATATTTTTCACTTATAGGGTATTGTAAAAAAAAATTGAAAAATTACAGTGATCTTAATTATTTTTCAACAGTTGTCATTTAATTGTATTGCCACCAAATGGGCATCAAAAAAGCTGTTGATTTCTTTTTAATTATGATAATATTGCTACGCTTTTTGTTTACACAGCTGATTTTTCTCATTGTTTTCTTATTACTAGAATACTAAAGCAAACTATAACAATAATTTTAAAATTAAGCTTGCGCTACATTTTTAACATGATGGATAAATTAACAGCATTATTAAGTTTTGCAAATAGTTTTTTTTGTCAAACCTGTCAACGTTGTGACATTTTGTATACATTTTACTCCAATTTAACGTGCAAGCTCTTCTTGACTATTGATTGGTTGGTCTATTTATTAAAAAAAATTGATTTGAATTTTTGTCTCATTTTTAATTTTATATTTTATATAACTTTGAAATAATTTTTTTAATTGATATGTTGAATACTTTCATCAGATTGTGCAAATGAACGACTTTTAAAGTATACTTTTCTATAATAAATAAAGTTTTATAACAGAAACGGATTAGAATTTATAAACAAAAGAATAAATAAAAAAAAATAATATTTCGATTTAGAGACGATAACGTTATTCAATTTAAAACATATATATATGCATGTAATGATAAAAATGCATGTTATTCTTAGAAGAACATAATGTTCTAAACCCGGAATAATTTCTAGTTTTCTAAAACTTTTAATAATAAAAAAACGTTCTACGGTAATTCCAAGTCAGGAGTGAAAATGGTTGATGAGTATGTTCTTTATGATAAGAATCTTTCAACAAAACCATAACTTGATATCTTCCCTGATGAAGCACCAATAAAAAGTGCAAAACGTTGAGACAAATCAAGATTTTGTTCACCTTTCAACACTAGTTCTCCCCTTGGTAACTTATATTTAATATAGGTAATATAGATAAAGAGCTTTAAAATTGGTCTAGAATTTATTGATGATCAAAAATACATAAACAAGCATAAAAACATGTAGGCAAACTTACAAGCCTTACAAGAGGTTCATTAATAATCTCATAATATTAATATTAATAAACGGTAGCTTTGGAAAATAAAACAATTTTCTTAACGTACGCGGTATTTCTTATTTTGCGCCGCTCAAAAACAATAACGCAAACTAATTAAATCATTGATATATCGTTGACCTAAAGCGCATTTATTGTTCTGACACATCAATTTTTTGACAATTGTCAGTTGAAAGTTCTAATAAGTGTAACTAAGTACCTTAATTCTCAATTTTAAATTCAAATTAACAATACTTTGGTGTGAATTGGTACTACAATGTCTGTGCCCAATGAGGAAAACCAAAATACAAATTGATTATCACCAAAATCTTAAAAATGTTAAATTTGGTGTTACAATAAGTGTGCTTTAGATCGACGATATTCAAATTAACAAAAATGTTTGCGCCATTGCTTAAGCGACTTTCTGGTTACAGCTATTTAACGGCTTTAGTACAAACCAATGTAAGACTTGCTTCTATAAAAGCATAACCATCTTTGATTAATGTTAATATTGTACACCCTGTACTTTTATTACATATTATTAAGATTAAATTTGTAGTTTTCATAAATTCAAATAAAATTTCTATTAATTGATTGTTATCAAATATTCATTTAGTAACCCGGGTCAACACAAAATTAGTCTATAATTTTAAAGCATAATGTTTTGATATTTTAGACAAAAAATTAAAAGTTTAATATTGGAACGATATTTTTCAAAATCTGTAGTTTTAATTTTTAATTGGAGATGAAACCATTCAAATAAAAATGATTATTATTTTCAGTAAGTTTTACTATCAAAATAACAACAATTAATAACTACAAAAAGTAGAAATTAATTTAAAAGAGAACGTTTTTACATTTTCTTTTTTGTTCATAAGCACTTTTTCTCAATAAATTCAAAATATAGTCTTTCATTATGTTTTTATTGTATTGGCCTCAATAACGTTTGCTGAAGCTTATAATGTTTTGATAGAAATGTTGTCTTTGCTCTTCTGAAGACGATCAAATGTTTGCTTTTAAATTTATCTAAATAATTATAATATTTAGTAAGTTGCATATGAATAAATTGATTAGAAAAAGTAGATTTTTTTAATTCTATAAAAAATACTGTTTGTCGATAACGCCTTTAAAATCCTATAAAAATTTTTTTATGGTTTTATGTTGTACAACTGTCAGTCATCAAACAAACCATTTTGTCAATTATTCAACAAATGACCCCGGTTTGCACATGAAATATAAATTATCAGCAACAAATTCCTATTCGAGCATAAAACGAATAAAAATTTGCAATTTCACCGTTCAACTGTCAAATTTTCTCCCCAATCAATAACGTTTTTTATGTGGTTTGACAAATTTGTACACACATGTCACCGTTTTTTGCCGTACTTCAATTGATTGTTCCAATCGCAGGTAAGCAAAATGCAATAAAAATTTAATTGAATTGAATGAATTTAATTGAATGACTGCGCTTGCTTTTGCTGTAGCACACTAGGTGTACATATGATTTTAAATTTGTGTGCTTTTCCAGTTTTTCTAAGCTTTTCACACAGAACTACTAAAAATATTTATATATGACATATTTTAATAATAGAGTTTATCAACTGAAAGAGTCTATTATTCAATAAGCATTTAAAGGAAATTATAATTTAGGAGAATGAAGCCGATTATACCGCAAGTGTATAAATCATTCGAAAGAAACTAAATCATTATGTGCGATTTAAAGTTATTTATGTCCTATTATCCGTTTTATCTTGAAGCTACAACAGTTTTTACTTTTAAAATTTATATTTATTATGAGTAAGTGTAAGTAAACTATATATTACTAGGTATATAAAATCATATTGTTTTGTGAGTTGAACATTTTTTTTGGTTTTTTGAAAAAAATTATAATGTAGAATTATTGGAAGATTTTAAAAATTGTAACAGAATGTTATCAAAAACATTTTTTTAAATTAATGTCATCTGTAGTGTTTTCTAAACTTTGCAGTTTGTAAAATGTCTAAATTAGCAGATTTTTCTTCAAAATTTGTACAATTTCTCCAGCAGAATCACTTTAAGATAGATGATATAAAAGAAATAAGGTTTATGATCGTATGAAATTTGTAACTTTATCTTCATCAATATACCTTTCGGTTACAGAAGTATTTTTCACCCTTATAACGTTTTAGGTTAGTGGTGTCACCTCCATTTATCAACAAAGTTGTTACTTATTCACTTGCTTTTATAAACAAAAAATCTAGCACAATAAATATTGTTTGCTTGGTTATTAAAATTGTTTTTTTCGTTGTTATAAAATTGAATTTCTTGGGCTTGTAGCCTGCCAATTTATGTATCAGTAGTGTTTTAAACTTTATATTTGAAGCAACATTTATAATTTGATTGGCCAGTAGCGTTCCTCCAAGCATTGAGTATTTAGACCTTAAGAGTGTTTAGAGTGTTTTTTTTTTAATAAAAGTTTAAAATATGCTAAAAGTCTATTCTTGAAAAATAATGTAGCAGTACATTGCTTTTTTTGCCACTGTATGAATTGTTCCTATAATTAATTATACCTTACCTAGATTGTGCTTCTTAGATTTATTGCTTTCTGATTTTTTATAAAAATCATTTTAATGAGCTTTTTTGCACGGTTCAAAACTGTAAGCGGTGTACAATTGAGATTTTTCTAAACTTTACCTCTTTAGTCAAGTAAAGCCAATTTTACCTGAACAAAATAATGTTATGACCGGATAGGTGAACATGAGAAAATTCTAAAATAAAGTGACAATTTACTTTTTAAAATGTTTACACAAAATTTGAACCGAAAGTGGCTGCGATGCCTATGTCTCTTTAAATCTAGTAGATTACGACAGATTTACTCTGGTAAGTGGTACCCGAAAAAATATTGTATTCAACACGCAGCAGTGTCTTTATTAAACTTGACGCGGCTAAGTCTAGGTTTGCAATATCCAGGCTCGTTCAAGTGTCACTTTGCTGCATTGTTACCTAGATAGCTATTATTGTAATAATTATCTTATTTGGCAATTAAAATTGTAGTTCATTCTCATTGTTTATCAGTTATATATTTTTTGTTGATTTATTTCATTTACTTTAGAACATTTAAAAATTTGTTTTACCAGTCAGCTTTTCTTTAAAGCGAACCAAATATCATTATATGTATTACATTTTAGATTATCTAATCTTATACGAGCTTATCAGCAACAGTTGAACAAACAAGCTTTTTAAAAAAGATACGTTTTGCTAAAGGGTAATTACATCAATTAGAAATCGCGTTCTCCCCAAGTCTTTTCACATTAAAATACTCAGATAGTAACCGGCCAACGCTTTAAACTGCAAATGTGCACATTTGGACTAAAGGTTCCAGGTTTTAATTAAAGTGTTGCATTGTAATACGGTGATTTTCTGCTACGAAGCAATTTCTACTGATTTAATTGTACATCGCTATTATCAGCTAGAATGGTTGAATTTTAATTCCTTTTTGTTGGATATAATAAAAACGAAACTACTATTTTAGAATAAATGTTCCAATATTAACATTGAATGTTGACAATTAGCGCATATATGAGTGTTTTCAACATAGTAAACAAAATTTAAAATTGGTAGCGGAATAATTTTTTTGGGTTGGGCTTTAGTAGATAACTTGTTATGAAAATCATTAGACTACTAGCGTTATCGTAATTATCGATAATATATAACAAGCTATATTGAGTTGAAGATTTGACGAGTCTGTAGTACAAGTGAAATGTTCTTTTGCAATTTCACAAATCAATATCATCGGTTATTAATCATATCAGGCATTAAATTTGATAAAACAATATGATGAATAAAATAAATTTGTTACTGCTAAAATTAGTATTTATTTATAGCAATACTTATTATGTACCTAAAAAGTGCAGTTCTTATATACGATTTGTGCCTGTTCCTTATTCGATGACATGCCATTTACATCAGAACGTAAAAATTGCACAGAATTCTCTGATGACTGTACAGAACTGGAATCGTTTTTATTTTTACCACACTTCTCTTTCTGTGTCTGCTCTTGCATCAATTTAACTAGTTTTTGATAGCGTTTTCATTGCATATTTACATATGATTTTAGATGTCGAATTACTGTGCCCAGTAGATTTTATTAGTTGTTGATCAGATGCATTAGCATTTTGCAAGGATTGGTTGGTGTCTAGGGTAGAACGATTATTGTGATTGGTAAGCTTCTTATGTTTTGTGTCATGGGTGAAGTCCAATGCTGTCTGCTTATTCCACGATGACAAATTGTTAACTCCAATGGTTCTTAAACCAGATGAGATTGTTCTTAATTTTTTAGTAAGTTTGGTGTCAAAAAAAACCAATCAGTGGTTTGGACTTTTTGCCATTATTTTATGGTACTATCTGACAAGACAAATTGCTGCGTTTTTTTTTTACTGTGGACAACTTTTTTCTGTTGGGACAACATTTACTTCTCCTGGCGGTGTCTTGAGTCTAAAGTTTTAGTTTTAAAATAATCTATTTTGCAATATTTTCTGTCGCTTCTCTTATACGCTAAGTCTTCTGGGGTTTTAATATAATACTTTTTTGACAAGTCTTTTGGGATGTTTTTATCTCTACTATTTTTTTAGAGTAAATGCGACAGCACTGGCTTTTTCTTTAGCAACGTTTTTTTGAGGAATTTTTTTTTTAACTTTTGCTTTCCTCTCTTCTTAAAACTTAATGTTTTAAAAAAAATTGAATTTAATTTTCAACTTTTCAAAATACATGTCCTTTAAAGATTTTGCTGCGATGTTCCACAGTGAAAACAGATTCCTTGTATTCAGATCTATCTGTTTTCCTCATATTAAAAGCGTATTTTTTTATAATGTTTGCTAAATTATGGATATTTGTAGATCCATTCATTGACAATGATTTTGAATTGCAATACTTCTCAAATTACCGTCATTGAAATTTGTTATTAGGCACAGTATTTTTCGGAACAGTTTACAGTCTTATGAGCTGCCTCTCCGCATCGATTAATTTTTAAAACTGTACTTGTCTAACAAATTTATTAAAAAGTTAACAACAGATGTAATTAAAGTGATTAGTTTCTTTTGTTTTTTATCACCGCTGTGATAGAATGGTAGCTACAGACATTCTGCCTTTGATTGCGTTACTGTGGGGATTAGGTGATTCATGAATTATATTGTCAGCATTATAATTATATTTCTATTAAAAAATTTGCTGCTGACATATCTAAAACGATTGAAAATAAAAATAATTGGAATAAAAATTTTTTAATCGCATTTTTTAGCACAAGTAGACTGACATAAAGCCTTTGATCTTATTATAAGTAAATTTTAAAAGATTGTTTTTACCCTCTTGTTCATTTAATGATCTATTATAATTTAATACTTAATCTATCGTTAAATTATTACATTTTAATTCTCAACTTATTTTAAAAAGCTTTATTATAAGTTGTTTTTGAGCGTTCAATTTAGAAAATATATAGTATATTACAGTACAAGGGACAAAAGTTGAATTTTCGGCCCTGCGCGCCATAATGCCAGAGGCGAAGCCGAGGGCATTGTGGCGCGCAGGGCCGAGATTTCAACTTCTGTCCCGCGTATTGTATACGATTTTTCTTCATACCTCGCTCGAAAGTACGTACTTTAATTTTATTTTTTTAACTTTAAATGCTATATTTTTTATGCTGACAGTTTTTGATGCCTGCCGCGACATTTGCGGCACGAGCGAAGCGAGTGTTGCTAGTCATATAACATAGTTACGAGTATAAATAAACACGATGAATTCTTTCTTCCCGCTATTATAGGGCAGAAAGAATTTCATCTTACAGGGACTAAAAGTTAAACTTTCGGCTCTGTTATTAGGGCCGAAAGTACGTACTTTCGAGCGAGGTATGAAGAAAAAATTATTTATGAATGAAATATTTACTGGTAATTTTTCTAAAGGTGTAAGGGTTCTGTATTTTAAAAGTGATGAGCTTAAAATTGTTAATTACAGAATTAAAAAAAGATTTTATGTCAGATGTAAATTCTAGAAGAATATTATGTCGTTCCTACTGTACCTAGCACAATGTTGCAACTTTTAAAAAACATATACATAGTTACAAGTTGTTAGGTAAAAACATCAAAATACAAAAAATATTGTCTTCTATTGACTAGTGAATTGGCAGATCCTAAATGTTAAAACAGAACGTTTAAGCTGCTTTTTGCAGTATTGCAACACATTGTTTTTGCCAGAATAGACTTGTTTTCCTATCTTGTAATTGAGTTTGTCCTGTTGGATAGCTACTTAATAATAATAATAAAAAATAAAAAACAATTATTGTTTGCATGTTTACAACTTCTCGGCTAAAAAGTTTAAGCAATCGTTTGCATGTTCAAGTTGTCAAGAGTCAAGTTTTCTGCAAAAACAGCAAAAAGCTCTAATTAAAAACGAAACAATTTTTCGACAAACAAATTTTACAAACTGATTTTAGTTATTATTTATGACTTAACAGTAGTAACAAAATTTAGTACACATTTAAAAAACTAAAATAATTTGAAATTTTTTGCTTTCACAAAATCAAATCATCCGCTATAAACAATAATTTAAAATATTGGTTTTTTGTCTAATAAGTAACTGTCAATAAATTTTGAACAAATTTTATGAGAAGTCTATTTTATCTATCTGAAGCCGCGATGTTATTTGCGCTCAACCAAATGGTTTCAAATTGAAGTTTGATTCATAAATTAATCTGCATCTTGGGGGAACTTAGATACGTAAAACACTAAAACTTTTTCGAATTTTTCTAACCTAAAATTCATAAGAAATTAGAAGCAATTTTTGAATAACAATCTAAATAGACACGAAAATCAGACAAAGAGTTTTATACTTATAAATTACTTTTTATAATAACGATTCTGTTTGTCTGTTTTTAATTTTGGAATAAAACCGTTTGCCATTTTAACTTTTTTTTGTAAATTGGTTTTAGTTAATAAGATCTTAAGCAAGCATTTGGCTAGTTTTTGCATAAAAAGTAAAATGAATGGTACAAATTAGACAATTATTGTACGCGGACGTACTGGCGTGAGATAAACGTTTTCACAAGTAGGCTATAAAAATAGAAAATTGGTATTGAATAATTATTTTGTCTAAAAATATAGATACTGTAACAACTCTCATTAAACTAGCAGTGTACGTGGAATGAAAATGATCCACAAGTTTTTGAGAAATAGATTCGAGGTGTTAACTAAACCAATTAATTTAAATAACACAATTTAATAAATTAATAAAATTAAATACATTAATGAAGAATTCTAACAGAATAACAACTACAGATTAAGTGCCAAAAAATTTTACAATTATTTGAAATACTAATTTGCAACTAATTAAAGTAATTAATTGATAAACTTAGATTCTTACCAAAAACTGTTAGATGTCTGTTTCTGGTAAGTTGTTTGATGTCTAGTTTATTGAAAGCATTTGTAGATAGCTTGAGATGTTATAGACCAGCTCACTTGTTTTCAGAAAATGGAATTTAAGAGACGTTTGTAGCTTTGGTAAACCTTGATTTGGTTACTAATCATCTTCTAGAGACTATCTTTAAAATAGCCTCAATTGTTTGATAATCACTATTCTAAAAGCAAACTCTTAGAAACCTAGAAAATCTAGAATCCACTTTCAAACATGAAACCGAAACAATACTTCCACACTTTAGGTTTTATTTTAAACTTTTGTATTTCAATCAACGTCTTTTGACTACTTTCAACTTAATTGACTTACTTGTGTCACCTAACTATTGTTGTTTTGGCACTGTCCTTTAAAACATATTATTTTTTATTATTTTGGCGTTTGCTTGTATTTATTGATTTATCTAATAAATTTGGAATATTCTAGACTTTTTTGCATTTTTTGACATCTCTCATCTTTCTCAGATCTTTACAAAACTCGTTATTGTCTCTCTTATAGAGACGCAACTATTTTCAGAATAAATCAAAAAAATTAGCGCTTTTTTTATTTAAAAGAACACCTTAAATTTTTAATTTATCAACAAAATTACTTCAAATTTTGACAAGAAATATTTTTATAACGCTTATTTTATTGTGATCAAAAAGTTGAGTTAGTTAGGTAAATATTTGTATATAAATATTTTATTTTTTGAATTGTTATGTATTTGATTGCGTTAGCTGTCTTTTGTAGTAATCCACCATCTCTTTACGGCAAAGCAGCTGAACATTGTAGAACAAAGTACCGAAAGACCGTAGTGCAGTAATTAGTTCTGACAAACAAAACCGTGCTTACAATTGGGCTATTTTATATCTCCTGTTGACTTGATGCACATTTTTACAAATCACAAAAGGCAAAAATGAAAAAAGTAATTAAATTTGTTCTGTTTGTGTATACGCTGGAATTTATTTCTTTCTCTTTTTTATTCGAGAATTTTTTTAATTTTATTTGCGGTTTATATCATTGTCTATATAATAATAGTGCTTATTCCACTTTCAAGTATTTATATCGCATCATAAGTATACTTCTAGTTTTTTTTTACTATTCTAAATCACTACAATAGTTTAAGCCATAAATTGGAGAGCTTTCCTACACCAATTACTTTCATTTTAAGTTTTTTTCTAGCTTTCTAAAACTTTTTTATGTCTTTTAGAAACCAGTAGTTTTTTTTCGACGTTCTAACTTTAAATGTTACACAGACATTGCCCTATTTTTTTAAAAATAGACATTTAGGAGGAATATTTATATCGGTTAGGCAATTTTATTATTTATGCAAATTTTTACAGTGTTAAAAAATCAGAAAACATTATTTTTCTTTTTTTTATACCGAAAAACTGAAAATAATCTGTTGACAGGTAAAACTACTTATTATTTATTTAAACCAAAGCATAACTGTTAATTTAAGTAAATAGAATTTCTGCTTCTTACTAACTGCATCTTATTGATGCGGTAAATAATATACAGTAAAGAAATTTCACTCCCAACGCGTCTTTAGGTTGTAGGCAAAGTTTATAAGATTTATATTTAAATCAAATTTCAATGGTTAAGCAGTTAGCAGGACAATTAAGTTAACTGCTAAAAGCAGCTAATATATTAACGAGAAATGTATAATAAATAACTTGAACGCTTTGTTCATAAATAACAAAGTTTAATTTAGTCATCCATAAATTTTCAATATAAATAATAATTTATTTGATGTAGGTACGTTTACGTTTCAAACAGACGTACAATTTAAGCGTAAACACAGCCGCGTTATAAAATGTCAAATAAATTTTACTAAACACAACAATCAGTCTCCAGCAATGCGTAGTAATCGCAATCTGTTCAAACTTCACACAAATCACAAGCTGAATGAACCCCACGCCATTATTGATATCGCTCTGTGCATCATGGATAATGATCATCTGCAATTAGAAATGGTGCTCTCGTCTGATCCTTTCGTCCTTAAAATTGAAATCGATATCTAAAGCCCACGATTTCAACTGCAAATTTGCACACTTTTTGGTTTTAGCTGCAACTGCAATTAATTGTAAATTTTGCTGTGGTTGCTACGTAGAGAGGAAACTAAAAGTGCAAAAAAGCAAAGAATTCATAATCAACTTTGTAAAAAAAAACCCCATGCATTTTAATAACTGTTTGTTTTAGATTTGCAAACAAACGATACAGAAATTCATGTTTATGATGTGTAATCAGATTTCTATTTTCAAGTAATATCACCCAAAACCTGATCAATTTAGTAACAATTATTCATTCACACGTTAACTGCGACGTAAATCTTTTGCTTCGTTCTTTGGTCGCATAAGTCGACAGGGACCTTACAGAGCACAACATTAGCATCATTTTTGTAGAAAGGTTACTAAATTTATATTTCTAGAAATGTGTAATCAGATAAACGTTTTTACTATATTGACTTATTCATTTTGAACCTTAATCTCACTGTGACCAAGCAAACTGCTTAAACATATTCTAATCTCAAATTTTGACATTTAATAAATAATAAAATATAAAACAGTCTGCAAAAAGGAATCAGTAAGCATTCACATAAGTAAATAAGTAACTACTTGTTGAGCAAGTAAACTTGTTCACTTGCTCAAGTTTAAGCTGTACACATTTTGTAAATTTTTTGTACACATTTTGTAAAGATAAAAAAACACATCGTAAAACGCCTAGCGCTTTTTGTTATACAAAGTTTACATATTGAAACATTTTAAAACTGAATAAATAATTTGATCTATTTTGTAATTATTCTACTTGTTTACTGTCTTGTTATATGATATCTTTAATAACACTGTTTTTGAATTTTGATATACAGATTTTGCTAAGGGTAAAATCTTCTGTTTTGTATATTTATTTTATAAAATTTAAAATTTATCTAACTTTAAATGGTTATTTAAATGTAAGCATACAAATAAACAGTGTTTTTTGCCATTTTCAAATTAATTTTCACCACTATTTTAAAATGCAACAGAGACCAACTTTATAAGACTTAAATTAGGCTAGTATGTCAGAAAAAAAAGCTTATTATCATGTTTTTACCGATTTTGTGTACTTATTTGCTTCTTTTTTTATACATAGTAACAATTTTGCTGGAATATCCTGCATTCAAAATTAACACATATTTTTTTTATTTTATTTTTAAATTGTCTCCTTAGCCAAAATTTCATTAATTTTTAGGTTTTATTTTTACTGTTTTTTTTGGCTGAAATTCTTGTTTGTTTAGTTGTAAAATATGACTTAATAAAAAATTAAAAAGAAATGCCGAGCTCACTAATGTATATACAATTAATACTTACAATTAACCTATTATGATGTCACACAAAAATTTTAAAACCCTTGTATTATAGTTGATTTGGTATAAAAACTAGAAATAATTTTATTTTTATCCTACACCAACTCAAAATGAAATTTTCTCGTCTCTCGACAGCCGAGAAAGTACATTATTTCCAGGCTAGCCGGGAAATAATGTACTTTCTCAGCTGAAAAAAAATCTGATTTTCTCCGCCAGGCGTCGCTGTGAAATCTATCTAGACGGTTGAACAGTCGTCACGCAACAAAAACACTCAAAACGTCTCACTATTTATGAAAGGTGTTAAAATTTTAAAACACATTTACTGTTTATGAACGTCAATCTTATTTTAAAAAACTACTTTTGTGCAAGATAAATTGTGTAAATCATGACAGTAAAGTAATCCATAAATTTTTGACATCTGTCAAGGTTTGACATTTTGGCGGTATTAACATCAAATCAATTTTAAGATAATGCTCGATTATAAGGTAATTTATGTAGGATAAAAACTAATGTGTAAACCACGGCCGCAAAGTAATTTTCCAAGCCTTGAGAAGTGGCCAGGCTCGCCTTTGGCTTGCCTGTTCATATATTCTCTCGGCCTGGAAAAACACCACTTTGCCGCCTAAGTTTGCAATACACTATTTTTTTATATTATTTTTTTTCCAGTTTGATTACTAATATCAACCAAATTCTTTTTAAGAACCACGTTTATGATTTTTTGGATCGTTTGAGCAATAGAGGCTAGCTGCTTAAAGGCAATAATTATTCTATTGCTAAAAATAGTTTCTGCAGAAGCTCTTGAAGACATTGTATAAAGCTGATTTGATATCAATTTGTTTATTGATTGCCAACCGGTTAGTTGTTTCAGAATCTGTATTTACTCAAATTGCACTTATTCAGGTCAACATCAATTTTGCAAGTCCGGTTTAGCTTTTATATAAAACTTCTGTTTAAACATATAACTGTCATAAAACGCAACCAAATATATAAACACGCTGTAAATTATATATTATAATTAGTTACACTTTGTTGAAGATAAACATAAATAGTAATAACATAAAAATACAACAAACATAAAATGTTGATAGATTAAAAAACAATTTGTTTGTTTTTGTATACAACATTTTCAATTAACAGCCACATTTTAATAATTTTAAATCTTGATTGGAGGTTGAGATTTAAAATTATGCATTTTTAATATAATAGGGAATAGTAGACTTAATCTCATGAAGAAACTTTACATTTTTACAAATCTACAAATAGTCCTAAGTAGGTAACTTAGAGTGTTATACTTGACCATTCGTAATAAAATGAAATGACGAAATAATCCCGGATGAGCGGAGTTTAGCAATTAGATTGTAAAATTTTATTTCAAATGAGATTTGCAACCGAAATAAAAAAACAAAATCTATTTTTTTAAAATATTGCTAAAACACTAACTTGTGATAAATTTTTGTGTGTTTAGATCGGTTGTTTAAATATTTAAAAAAATATATTTTTTTATTGGCTTAGGCTTGCTGATTCACCATCACCTAAAAAATGCCTTAAATTGTTGCTATTGTATGGCAAAGTGAAAATTGTCTTTTAAAATTTACGAGTTATTTTTTTCAAAATTAATAACGTTATTTTCACAATTTTATTAATTACATCATTACAGAATAAAACAAGAAATAGTAGAGTTTGTCTTGTTGGATGTTGAACGAAAAAAACGGCTGAAAGATGATCTAGTAAGAGCTTTATTATTTTCTGCTGATGCTGTTATAAATATGACTAAAACAATGTTTAGTTTCTCAAAAAATTTGCATTGCAAACTTTGAAAACCTATCTTCACTGCTGGCTGAAAGATTGTCATGAAAAAATTTGAACCAATATCTAGTTGACAAGTTCCCGAAGAACAAACGAAGTGCAAACAAAGCCTCAAAATAATACGTATATTATACACTAAAGGAGTAAAGTGCATGTTTTTTTCTCAAAGTGATTTTAGTCTCAAGGCCTTTATAATGCACTAAGGGCAAAAAGCAAGAACTTTTACAGTTTATATACTGTTTTTTGCACGATTTTAGTTGAAAGAATCTAAAATAAAATTAATTGTCGTTTCTAATTTACGAAAATTAATATTTAGCAAATTTGCAAAAGCATTTGAATCGGCATTACATAAAATCTCATATTTCAATTTTAGCAATTCAATATCGGAGAGTCAGCATGGGTTTATGAAAGGCAGGTCTACTATAACACATTTAAGTGTTTTTACCTAGTTGGTCTCTGATTCTATGAATCCACGCAAACAGGTTGATGTGATATACCTGAACTTTTTAAAAGCATTTAATCAGTTAAATCACAAGATTTTATTATCAAAACTTCACTTATTTGGTTTTTCTGATGCGTTAATTCTTATTTCTTAAATAGACGTCAGTATGTCAAGTGTTTTGGCCATGAATCTGACAAATTGGTAATATGCTCGGGTGTGCCACAGGGTTCCATATTGGGTCCACTCTTTTTTATCATTTATATTAATGACATTGCAAACAATGTAGCTTCTCAGGTGCTTATGTATGCAGACTACCTAAGAAATTATCGTGCAATTTTTGATATGTCTGACTGTTTGCTTCTACAAAAAATTTTTTTGTCAATTCAATGCAATTTTCTATGTTTAAACATCGATAAATGCTCTTTTATGTCTATGACCATCAAACAATTAAGAGTTACTTACGACTACAACGTAGGTGGAAAATGTTCACAAAAAGTTGATTTATTTAAAGATCTAGGTATTACTAGTAACTCTAGGTATAATAACTAGCAGTACATATTGCTTTTTGTCTACATAAAAAAAATGTGTTCCCTCTTTCTAAACTGTTTCCCCAGTTTTTTGAATAAATATTGCAAAAATGTGTTAAGAAGTTATTGGTAAAGCTTTCGCAAAAATAGTGGTACATTTATTGCCAGAAAAAATTTTGAATTAAGCAAAAAATGTTTTTCTTTTAACCTATTTTTCTAAAATTACAAGAAAGTTTTTTTTCCTTTTCTGATTTAATCCGGAGACCTACTGAACCGAGAAAAATCTATGAACATTCTCAAAATTTGAGAAAGTTTGGATTTTATTATATTAATGTACATATTTTCTACACTAAAGTAATAATCTGTTTGTCATGAAAAATTTAGCATTAGTGTCTTGATATATAAATAGCTGATTTTTGCTTAATTTTTATTTACATTTATGCCAACACAAGTAC
This sequence comes from Lagria hirta, assembly GCA_947359425.1. Taxonomy (NCBI): domain Eukaryota; kingdom Metazoa; phylum Arthropoda; class Insecta; order Coleoptera; family Tenebrionidae; genus Lagria; species Lagria hirta. The sequence goes on along the minus strand of OX375797.1, from coordinate 7,323,063 downwards.
ATATTTTTTTAAACATCTTTAAGTTATTGTTATTTATATTTTTATAACAGCTAAGCTCAAAAGTATTTCAAATTTTCATTTTATATCGCAAATGATTTATTTAGTACCATTTTCCCTAACGTTTAATAACTTTTGTAACAGAATATGACAGAACAAATTTGACTTAATCATGGTTTGCACGTCAATTACGAAAGATGCCAAATATTCGACAGTTTAAAAGGTGTTGGTCGGCCTTAAATTTTTTAGCTTTAAGACTTACTGATGTCTTTCGAAAAAATAAAAATTTTAGCAGTGATTTTTTTAATTCGTAGAGCTTATCATAAAACGCTTTTAGAATTAGTTTTTATATTTTTGCAAATAGTATATGTTGAAAACAACTAAATTAAAATGTTAATAAAGATGTTTACTTAAAGTGCTTCTAAATTTTTCATTTGAAAATTTATTATTTATATTACAGAATACAGAAAGAGAACAAACTGTTTCTTGCAGAATGCAGTTTGGTATTCCTTCTAAAACATTTTATAAAAAGAAACTTTAATAATCCATTTATAAAAATAACTTTCTTCATTAGTAGGGTATACTACATCATGTTCATTTAAACTGTGGCAAAAACATAGAAAAAGCTACATTAATTTTTTAATTCAATAAGTAAAAGCACTTAAAACGCTTTCTGAAAATTACCTCTTAGCCCTTGAGAAATAAAAGTGATTCGGAATCGTTTCTTTTAAAAAGCAAATAAACTTAATGGACTATATTTTTAAAAGTGTGAGTTGAAAAACTACGTTTCGGTTTTATTGCAGCTCGATTTATGTCAGATGTATACCTAGATTGTTCAAAATTTGGCACAGATTCCGATTAATGCACTCTGCTGGCATTAGTACAAGAGCATTATTGTCAACTTTTGCAATTAGTGGAAGATATTGTCCGCAGCGTTTTCATGTTGCAATCTAACTTCAGAGGAAATCGGATTATTTTTGAATGGTGGATCCGCAGGTCTAATGCTTTTAAAGTGCCAAATGACATTTTTATTAGACGCTTTTTACAGATTCTCAAAAGCGTAAAAGTAATAACTTCAATAAAATCTTTATTTATCCCAATTTCAACAGCAATTTGCAATCACATGCCGAATTTTTATCATATTTTATAAGCAAACTGAATCAGAGAATTTCAAATATTTTGTATTTTTGCTGAAAAAAAGAAAAAGTCAAATTACAATAAAGCAAAACAGTTAAGGGTACTTGTAAACTAATTAAGAACAAATATTTATTTAAACGTTTTGTTACATTTCACATAAAAACATGGTAAAATTATTTGTAAACATTTAAATGTATTTGTTTAAAAAAACTGTATTGTTTGTTAATTGGTTGAAAAATTAAGACAGCAGCCAAACATAAAATAATAATTGATAAATTAATTCAATTAGAGTGAAAAGAATATGAATTTAATAAGAAATGTGTAATGCTTAACTCAAGTAGCGCCATTGCCTCTTATACAGACGATTGCTCAGCTTAAATGTCAATTTGAATTCTTGAAATCAATAATTATGACCAGTATAATATCTATATATATTTAAGAAAGTCGTGTTTGTTACAACACTTATAACTCGAGAACGGCTGGACCAATTGCCATGGTTTTTGATTTGTTGGATTTGTTTCCGTCCCGAATAGCAGAATACATCTTAAAAACAATGAAAACTCAATATGTGTAATGAATACTTAATCATTTCAATAGATGCTGATTTGTTTATTACATGTCAAACATTTGTTGTCCAATCCTGTCAAATAGTGTAACAACTATTTTTTTTTGGAGCTTATGGCCTGGTTGCTGAGACCTTTAAGCCACAACTTTATTTTTTTCTGAAGACATCATGTGTGCGTTCAGAAATTAATTTTTTGTAAAATTTCAACAAAGTTCAGGTACTGTTATATTTGTTTGTTTTAGACATTAATTCCTGAAAATAATACTTAAGATTTATTCTACAGTAAAAACATAAAATCATCGGAAAGGAACGGAATTTAGGGAATAAAAAATCAGTTGGTAAAGGTTATAAGATTAAGGGAAAAAAATCTACAGGTTAAAAAAAGTGTAAATGACTTTTTATAGGTTGTCTATGATTTTTCTTGATAAGCTATTCATACGTAGTGGTTATATACTCTTTGAGCTATTGTCTATGTCTCGAAAGTTCAGGCACTGTTATTATATTTGGTGGTTTTATGCGAGTGCACATTTTAATAACAATGCCGCGTCCTAGAAGATCTAATCTTTCCCAGCGAAGCCGTAATGCAATTAGGCAACGGAATATCGCGAGTCAATTATCTGCGAGAAATTGCACGCGTTGATACTTAAAGGAAAATTTAAAGATAAGGAAGATCTTATTCCAAGGATTCCGATGATCTCAACGGATATGCCCTTTGAGTTTAAACGAATTCAATTCCCGATTTGTCTTGCCTTCGCCATGGCGATCAACAAATCACAGGGCCAATCCTTGACTATTTGTGGCCTCAATCTAGAAAATGCATGTTTTTCTCATGGTCAATTGTACGAGGCATGCTCACGTGTCGGCAAACCATCCGCTATATTTGTTCTTGCGCTTGACCAAAAAACAAAGAATGTCGTTTACTACAAAGTGCTTGAATGAAAATCCTATTAATGAATTAATCCGAGTTTTATTTTTTTTCCCTATCTGCACAACATAGGTTTCCATAATTTTTTTCTGACATGAGTTTGAAGTACTTAATTATTATTTTTTATTTTTTTTTATTTTTATTCTCATTCTGTATGTATGTTTTCATCATCATTCATCATAATAAAATACTTTTTTGTTTCTATCTATATAAATATATTATTTTGTATCATTGTTTTACGTTCATCAAAGCCTAAATTAGTTCAGCTAAAAAATAACACGACATTCATTGACTGTTAGGTGGTACGAAGTTTGCCGGGTCAGCTAGTATACTATAATCAAACAAAAATTGTTAAAGTTACAAGCGCAATTGCATCTAATTATGCAACAAATTCTGAACAAAACTTGTAGAAAAACCCAAACTTCTGATTGTGCTTTTTTAGCAATGTATAGCTTTTTAGCTAAGTACTAGATTTAGCTTAGACCATTGTAAACTAATTTCATTTTTTTCTTTAACTACAAAACCTTCAGTATCGCGTGGCTTGTAATATACTTTATAAAATAATATATAGTTAGAAAAAGTCACTTTAAGTAACTAATACTAATTTCGATAGAAAATAACTTCTGAGACAAATAGGAGATATAGCAAATAGAGCAACCAAGTTATCACATCAGCTTTTTTTTAGAAATGAATATTTAAGATGTGCAATATATTTTATATACTTTGATTTATTTGAAAAAATAGTAAAATAAAGCCATAGCAAATCTATTCACACTAAAAGTAAATATGTTATAATTTTATTGAACTTTTTCATAAATCTCATATTGACCTAAGTGTCTATTTCTTTTGTAATAGGGTACAAATACTAAGATCTGTCAGAAGCTTTTTACACCAAAGTTTCCATTTTGATTCTAAATAGGAGTGACACTAGAAAAAGATATCAATTATAATAAAAAATAATTTTAAGACAAATAACGGACATAGTCGATCGAACAAACAAGTTACTACATTAGCATCGTTTGTCTGAAAGGTATTTGTAAGATATGCTATATTCTCCATCCACTTTAATTTCTACGATATCTCTTATTAGAAAAAGACCTAAAAGTAAGACATTTGTAATGACATTGTGTTTTAGAAAAATCTTCAAACTCTTATTGGGCAGAATAATTTGAACACCATGTAAATTTACATAAAGTAGGAAAAATATAATAAAATTTGATGAACAATGAACCAATTTGTACAAAATTTTTAAATTTATAAATTGAGTATAGATATAATTTTGTTAACCTAATAAATTTACTTTCTCAAAGCGATATTTTTTGAAAATCTAAGAAAACTTGAAAAAATTTACATTTATTTGCTTATTTAGCTCATAAAATACCGCCTTGGTTTATCTAGCTCATAACAGGCAGGGGGACAAACAAACAGTGCAGGTTCTTCTAAAAGGCTTTTTTTAACGCTCTAAATTAGGCGTACGGAACCTAAAAAAATAACTATTTGATTATTTTTTCGAAAAAATAAGACGGTACTATATAAAACCATTTTGTATACATACGTAATTTGATAGAAATTGGTAAAAATTTAAAATCTAAAATCAATAGTCATAAAACAAATTTAAAGCAATTGCTGCAAAAATACCAAATAATAATTTTTTATTTAACAAAAAAGCTAATTAATTAGTACCTGTATTTTGTATCAAATCTTTAAATAAAAAAGATTTAAAATTTTTAATAAATGAAAGGTATTGAACTGTGTTTTATCATTTGCAAAAGAGTTGTAACATTCAACTATTTATATGTGTCATAGCAGTATATTTCAAAATGTATTACGCCACAACGCCATATTTTTTGACGAAAAATTCATGAATTTTGTGAATATTTTATCTACGATCTACAACACATATATTCGTACATTTGCGCTTTTGCGTCATTTTTCAAAAGATGGTAAGCTCATCCGAAACATGTAAATGAGCAGAAATAAGTTAGACCCTTTGGAATAGGTCATGCATAAATGTCAATCAATATTGTATTGGTGTCGAAAGATGTTGCTCTTGAATTGGATCTCGAATATAAATGTTTGCTATTCTTTGACCTACTTGTCTCTAAACTTTGATCTCAATTTCTTTATAGTCTGGTGTAATTTACGTCAGCAAAATATGATTTGTGGGGTATATAAAATAATAAAGCTGTTTGGCTTTATCTTTTTTATGTTGCTAGCAAAAAACGAAAATAAATAGTATTGGGCATATTAAATTAATCGATATCATCAATAATTTATCTATATTTTATGTTGTTATTTTTTCTGCATTTAAAATCAGTTTGTCGTAAAATAGAAAAAATATTTTGATAAATATTTAATTTAGATTTTAAACTTTTTAATAAATATTTAGAAAAATTAAAAATTTACAGTCATTTATAGTGAAAAAAAGCTTTGTATCTTTCAAAGTTATCTAAAATTAATAATTTTTTTCGGTTAAAAATTTGTTTAGTTTTATTACACCTTATCAATTTTCTTTTCATTTAACTCTTAAAAATAATAAGGTCAATGCAAATTCATTCAAACTATTGTAGAACTTGAGCATGTTTCGTTCTTATTGGAACTCGTCGGCAAGTCGCAACAGATTCAGATTTGAACAAATTTTCAGTGACAAGTTTGGACAGACATTTACCTAAATGCCTGTTGCTTTAAACATGGTGGACAAGCGACATCTATTAGAAGCTATCTTTTTTCATACAATATAAAAATGTGCGCTAATACATTCTAATAGAGTTGTTTGTCGCTAGTTTACCATATTAAGAACTTATGTGAGAAAAGAGGTGTTGAGTAAGTGAGTGAAAATAAGTGCGCAAAATTGGTCATAAATTATTGTAAGTCACACAAATATCCCTGGAAAGTAATTTTTTCTGAAGGACTGTTTTTAGAGTTTGTTAAAAGGATAAGCTTTAGTAATCTTTCCAACAATAGTAGATAAGAAGTAATACGTAATATAATTATTAGAACTACGGATTACATAACTTAAATTACATCTATATTATATAATAGTTGTAATTGTTCATGTGTCTTGTCTCTTCTCTTACTTATAATATTATAATAGTAAAACGTTTAACGTTTAGTATTTGAGTTTGAAATACCAAAATATTATGCAGTACTGCAATCTACTTTAATCCCATTGATGCATTTTCTGATTAATACATTTTTTATGTTAATAAGCTTTTAGAATGCTGAACTAACAACGTTTTTAAGCAGATAATCTATTAGTACCAGTTAAAATAAAACGTAAAATTTTAAGCTTTCAAATTCAACTACATCAAATCGTAATTCCTGCTGAAAACAGCTTCCACTAAAAAAACACCAATACTTTATTTTTTGCAATTTTAACAAACGTTCATCGGCCTAAAAAACGCTAACATTCTAAAAAGCAATTATTTGCTGGGATAACGCTCGTTGATCCAGGTGAAAATGTTATTCAGACTGAATTTTAAACTGATGTGATGTAAATTAGGATTAGATGTTTAACCAGTTAATGAATAATCTTTTTTTTTCAATTTTAACGTATAAGAAGTCTTGGAAACAATTAAATTTTTACTATAACAGTATATTACTATATACAGTAGGTGCAAGTTTATGATAGTTCCGCTGGTTTATCTAATCTAACTGTATTGTCAAAGTTGAACAGTTTATTTATTAATATACTAATTTTACGCTAGTAATTTTACACTAATTTATACGAATTATCAATATTACACTATTTTATATAAAGCTTGTTGAAACACTTTGTACATTTAATTTATATTTATGTCGACACATTCGGACGTGATGTGACGTCAGTCTCTCGATTGGATTTGTCTGTTGACTGAACTTTATTGGACTTGAACTTGATCTGACTCCCACTCTCGCTTGCTGCTCGCTTATATCGCATCCGGTACCAGCAGTCTAGAGCCCACTAGACAACCGTCTAGAAGCTTTAATCCTTCTTGAATCTTTGTTTCCCTTACATAATAATAGTTGTTGGAATAGCTAACTTGAGTTTCTTGGTTTTATATTTTAAATGAAAAATATACAAAGCTTAACGCGCTTGGTCAATAAATGTTCAAAGTTTTTGTGTTTTTTTTTGAGCTTGTTCATTCTTTAAATTATGTTGTCTAAAATAGCATTTAAAGTAACTCCATCTCTAAAATTATAAAATCTTAAATATTAAAAAAAATTCTTTAGCAACAACAATAAAATTATTTTTAGCTCAAGATATGTGACCTGTTTACCTATAAAATATCGCAAATAAATTACAATTTGAGCTTCGTCTGCATAATACAAGTGTATAATTGTTTGTAATATGTAATAAACAGTTTTTAAGCCATATTACAAGATACAGTAAAAGTCGCTTATGACGACGCACAAAGGATCAGACAAATTCCGTCGTTATATCCGATTAAAGTAAAATCAGAATATGTACAAACATACAAATATTAAAGTGTTCGCACACGTTTCCTAAATAAAACTGCTATTTTGGTTTGAGTATTATTCTATAAGCATTTTTTTTCTAGTGCTTGTTTTAGAGTGATTACGTTTTTTATACAATTTTCATTTATAAAAATAAAAGCTTTTTATTGTATTTTACCTTGAACGGGAAACATCTCTAGATTGGCGTCAGTTTTTTCAAATTCTAAAAACAGTGGAAAATATAGTTGGACAAACCTGATAACAGCTAGTAGAAATCGAGCCTCATACCCTATATAAAACTGTTAATTTTTTTGGAGTAGTTAGTAATGGTTTATGACTGTATTGTTCGGGGCCTGACCGAAGATTAAGGCTGTGCAAGCACGACTAAATTTGTTATATAAGCTATATTGTTAAACATAACCGACATAAACTACCTAAAAAAGATAATAGTTTTGTATCGGGTAATAAAGATTGTAAAAATTTGGTTTGGTTTGTTATGCACTATATCAAACTGAGGCTTTTTGCAACATTTACGATAGCGTCTCTATTTAATATTCGAAAAACTGGTACAATTTTTTTGTTTATTAAAAAATTTATCATTCTTTTAAGTGTCGCTATTCTCTATTCAAAAATATTTGAATTTTATCTATTAAATTGCAAGATTTGAACAAATCCTTCTCTATCTATAAAAAATGCGAATTATCAAATGTTTCAGCTAACATAAAACACAAAATTGACCAACACCACATAATCTTGAGACTTTTTGCCTACACACGTTCGTTATGTCTGGTCTCAAACAGAACTTCACAAGTCGCTACAAGCGACTTCATCGTTATAATCGACATCGACGACGTAAGGAAATAGAATACAAACCAAATAATAAGCAGTCCGTCGTTACAAGCGACGTCGCTAGAAGTGGCTTTCAGTGTAATACCAAATAAAAATGAGTGACTTAGTATACGATAATGTGTTCCCCTCCGGGCAATTGCTTTATTTATTCTTTTGAAGTCACACATAAGTACTATGTTACCATGTTGATTTTAGCAGGTAAAACCAAATGTTAAATTATTTTTATTTTGTAGATCTTCTAAACCAGAAACAATTCCAGCAAAACAATATATTTTTTAAATATATATTAAATTAAACAGAAAGCACTTACAATTTTATTATTGAACATACAATTTAATTTGTAATTCATAACTTGTCAAATCTACAGGATTTTGAAGTTTATGTTGATTGATTAATGCATCAATTTAATATTATCAAATTTAATTGTAAATCTTGTGTTGATATTATTTGAGTTTTTTTTTATAAAACGTCATTTTTTTTAGTTATTAATTAGTTATTTATTTTACTAAGCAATACATATAAACAAATTACTTGTTAACAAAGTTGCTTGCAAAAAATAATCTGTTTGCACAAAGACATTGTGTTTCTAAAAAGCTTTTATTTGGAAAGTAAATTTTGTCGCTCTAGTGGCTTATCTATCTTTGTACATTTTATATGCTTTAAATTCTTTTGAAATAAAATTTTCTAAAAAAATGCAGGCTGTCCGCTGTTGCAATTTGAAACTTCAAGATCGTTTCGATATCAGGTTATTGGTTTCTAATAACTCAAAAATTATAGGATTTTTATTACTAGAGAATGCTTTGCTTCTTAGCCATTAACTTAGACTTAAAATACAAAAATAAAAACGTTTAATCTAGGGATTAAAATGGAAGTTTATTTGATGAGAACAACTAACGTGTTTTGATGTTTGGATTTCAGCACATTTTATGTGGTTTAGTTAAGTTTGAAATAGAAAATGCACTATTTGTTGTTGATTGATATTATTGTCTTCAATTATCTTGGTTAAAAAACTACCTGGGTTAAAAAACAAAACAGTAAGCAACTTAATCGTTCTTTTTCAAACTCTAAAACGTCAAAAAGTTTTTAAAATTTTTAAACTTACAATAATTGTTTGGCGGTTTTACGAATGATTTTTTTCAATATTTTTGAAACGTAAAAACACAGTTTTTTACGTTGTGTAAAAAAAAAGACAAACACTGAACCTAGGAGTTGTTCTATTGTATTTGAGAATATTGCAACACTTTCTAATAAAAAACCTTACAGTGACTTCAAACTACACAATTTTACTAAAAGGATGCGTTGATCACTGCCATAACAAGAACCAAATTATATGGTTACTAATTGACGATGAACAAAGCAGAAGTGTCAAAAAAACAAGCGTTCTTTGTTTATGATAAAATCGAACAAGTTCAATCACTAACACCGAAATTTAAATTGCTTTTAGAAAAAATTAAAAGCAATCTAAATTCAGATAAAACTTCTTAAAACTTTAAGGCAATTCAAAACAATCAGTCAATTTCGTTTTCTTCAGCGCCAATTACATCTCATAAAGTAGCTATAACTGTTAGTACACTACAAAGTTTTAGAAGTATTTTGCATAAAGTACTAAGCTATCTGATACACTTAAGATAACTGTTAATTTTATTTCATGCAAAATTTAAAAATTGAAAAATTTAACATTTATTTTAATATTTGTTGAACGTACGATAACTGAAAGATTTGATATCGTCTTTAAACACATTTAAAGCGATTTAATCCAAATTTTAGAAACAAAAATAAAAGATTGGTTTGAAGATCTTAAAGATAAAACACTATTTCTAGAAAAATCTTGGACTTACCGCATATGATGACAGGACGAACTCGTAAATATTAAGAAAAAACCTACAAAAGTTTTCCAGACTTTTTTAAAAAGCTTTCATCTCATTCTTTAACATAATTTAACATCAAAAAAATAGTTTAGTTTTATTTATCTTGTGATAATAACTACATAATAGTCAGAGGACTTTTGAAATTAAATAAAAAACTTTTTGAAAAGTGGTAAAAAAATGTTGAAAATATATCGTGTCCAAAATTTTAATGCAATTAGTTAATTTAAAAATGATGTTTTATTTCAGTGATATGCGGAATGCCATTGCTTGTGGTATCTGCTGTTTTCATAATCTGCGGCAAATTGTAAATTTTATTTAGTTTTTAATTTTACGTTGACAAACTACTAATTAATTTAATTTTGAAATTTGGAAAAAAATAAAAAACAAATAGTTTTTTTTTGTATTATCTTGACTGTCAATGTGTATGAAACTGTCAATTGTCAATTAATTAAATAATAACAAAGTTACAACATATGAGTGAATTTCATACGCAGATTGTTAATAAACTTGTCATAACACATTTTTCAGTCAACGAAAATCTTAATTTGAACCCTACAATATATTTTTTTAATATATGACAATGCATGAGTTTTTACAGAAAATGTTGTCAAAAAAAATTTATTTTCACAGGATGAAAACATGAGAAATGCAAATGCAATTATGTATTATGTTCAGCTACAATGTTTTTGGCTGTAAACTGATGATGACAAAAAATGAGACACAATAATTTGCAATTGTAATAGTACTATAACATAATAAACATTTGAAACTGTGTAGTAAATTTTAGTCACAAAAAATTTTTAGTTTTTTAACCAAAAAAAAAAACAAAAAAAATTTTTAAAAATTTGTGAATTTTAGGTGTTTGAACACAGATACTTTATAATGCTAAAAATGTAGATCCTTAGAAATATAGACAAAAAAGTAGTTGATAGTTGTGACTATAAAAAGTTTTAACTCATGACATGAATCAGAATGGCGCCAACTTGACATTATTTATATTTGTATAGGACTTAACCTAAAAGATTTTTTATGTGTTTGTTTTCCAGTTCCGTTTCTTTCAATGGTTAATTTTTTTGATAGAAATTATTTTTTTAAACCAGAAATTACAAATTATGTGTTGTTAATTATATTTTTAGTAATTTTAGTTTTAATTTACTAATTTTTTAAATTTGAACGCAATATTGCAGCGCCATTAATCCGTTTACACTTTCCAAACTTTATACATATTGAATAACCAACCAACTCCACCACAAAACCAATATAATTAGAGTAGAATATGATTGATGAAAATTAAGGCTCGGTTCAAACAACCGAAAATTTCATGTTTAAATTCTCCGAATTGTTTCCAATTCCAAACTTAATAATTGCACTGTTGCAAATTGTAATTCTCTAAAATTAATTACAGCGCATGGCGTAAAGTTCGCTTCAAATAATCTCTTTGAAATTAAAGCTACTACAATAAATTGAAACTTGTTTAAGCAGATAAATTGTTCATTGTTGTAGTGTGTACATAGTTAACTTTCACATATATTACTTACTTTGAAATAGTGCGAAGCTTTATTCTAATGGTTGTCCAATTAGTATTGGAGAAAACTCATCAAGCTTTAGCCCAAAAATCAATTTCATTGTTTAAATTCTTGTGAAACACCTAATGTAGTTAGAGCACACTGTTTCTTAATAAATATATAGAGTCTGCAAATTTCTGTCAACTAATAACAATAATTTAAGCAACACAACCACCTGTGTTAATTGTTATCAAGCAAAATCATAGTTAATTTTACAAAGATACAAGATCTATATGTACGCCCTTTGAATATCAATGTAATTACGTTGTGACGTTTTGTGCTTGGGTCAGCACAAATAGTTAATATTAATTATTACTACTGCAATAACTTACGCTGAAATTCACTCCAATTACGTAATGGCTTTGATAAAATTTATTGGAAACATTAACTAGAATTAAATTCTAAAATATATTGGTTGTTTGATTGTACAACTTTAGCTAGGTTTACGAGAAACAAAACAATGAGTTATTTACAGAAACAAATTTAGTTTTCATGTTGCCATAAAAACATTGAACCTGTTTTTAGTATATATTGATTTTTTAGATAAAATAACATAAAACTTTCAAATTACGGTTTAAACTAGTTTTTTAAGCTTATAATGATTAAAACATTCAAAATTATTAAAAGCAAGATTAGTAACAGATTAAAATTTCATTCAATTTTACAGTGGACACAATTTGATGAAGATATAGTTTGTGCGATAATTAACAAGAGATGATATACGTTTTCTTCAGAAAGTTTCATTATATTATAAATTACCAAACTGTTTTAGAATTAAACAAAACTCAACTATAAATTTTTAAAAACATTTTCAAGAATCATTTCTTAAACACTTTATACAGTCTAGAAAAGTACTCTTAGTATTATTTATTTTTAACCTGTGTATTTCTGTTTTTCATCATTGTAGTAACGATTTCAATAAGATTTCAGATGAATTTAATAGTTATTTGTTTTACAAGTGTTGCAAAGCGAATTTTTCATGCGAGTGTCTTACATAAGCATAACATAGTTAAGTACGTTAGAGTGCAGAAAAGTATGATTTCACAGCGTGACAGCTCTGTTTCATTAGCTGGAACGCTGTAAAATAATTTTTGACACTAAATTTGTATACATTTTTCAATGTATAATAATAATAATGTTATTTTTATTTAAAACGATACCAATAAGTTTTTTTCAAAGTTTAAACCACTTTTGACGTACAATTCAGACAATAATTACATTCAAATTTATGATAATACCAAATTTAAAACAGTGTAATGTGTAATTGTTTAACTTAAACTACATTGTGTAACATTTAATTAATTTTGTTAAAGTTTTACAAACGAGAGAATTTACTGGTTATTTTGCAACACGGTAGACTTTACCGCATTGTGTTTAATGATCAAGTTTCCATTGACGTATACGCGATTTCAATGCCAACTTTACACTTCAGGAAAGCAAAAAAATATTTACTAATACATAGAAGCTAGTTAAAACTTATAAGAAAATTATCGATAAATTTCAACTTGTCAACTGCTATGGTACGTAGATTTTTTTACAAGCAAAGCTTCCATCTGTCACTTTGTCTCACAAAATGCCATGAAAACTATTCTTTAGTCATAAACAGAGCTTGTTTATACCTGGACAATTTACCGCACTCAATAAAACCTACAGACTACCTAAGCCACAGACTACAGGCACTTGCGCTGTTAACCAAAACAAGTCACAAAATTGAGTCTTTGGCTAAAAAGTTTTATATATTATTCGTGCGTTAGTAATTTTACAACGGGCGGCTTTATTACAGCGCTACGCAGAGCGTCGTGGTTAAAAAATTAACGCATTGCACTGTAAAATGAAACTTACCTCACTAATAACGTGAATAACTATCCGTATCTGTGTTACATAACAGCTTTGGTTTTGTGGAGATTCCACAAAACGGAGTGTACATAACTATATTTATTATTATTATTTAGACTATATACATGAGTTAGTAAGCAAAACGAAACAATTTAGATATGATAAATGCTTAAAATATAAGCTACTAAATTTAACACATTTGCAACATTGAAAAGATAAATTAACAATTGAATCTATTCAATTGTTGAATAGATGAATTTTATATAATTTTAAGGTTCAATAATACAAAGAGTTAATTAAAGAAAACTAATGCAAATTTATTCAAACTAGATCTGTAAACTTGAACATGTTTTGTTCTTATTGGAACTCATCGGCAAGTTGCAACTAATTCAGATTGGAATGAATTTGCAGTGACACGTTTGGACTTATATCTACTCATGTAAGGGTAGATAAATAAAACAAAAAAAATTGAGACTCTTTGGGGTGAATTATAAACCCTAAAGTGACCGTGGAAAAGCTGCTATTTTCTACGGTTATTTCTAAAACTGACTATTAAAAGCTCACTATCAATGCAAAAACTTTGCGATTCGCACAATTTTTTCTGACCTCCACCCAAACGATATTGTAATGAAACAATCACGGGTTTTATTTTACTTTATCTACGACTACTTGGATAAGAGCCTGTTATTAAATTTATTTGAGTTAGGTAATGAAGCTCATTACCTCACTAGTTACGTAATGAAATCCAGATCAAACTAATATTTTATCCTTGATTTTTCAGGTATCAGTGACGAAATTACGTTGGTTGCAGATTCTTCAATGTACGAGGGAAGACTTTCAGACTCGCTCATGATTATATTTGCTTGCTTTCAACAATATTTTCACAAATTCTTACCACAAAATAACGAGAAATTACAAAACAAAAAAAAATGTTTAGTGTTGTTGACATATTACCATGACTTCGAAAGCTTAGACAACTTTGATATTAAATGAAACATTCGTATTAGACTCGTCAAAAAATTCCGACTTATTAAATTTTTTTCAATTTTAGGGTAGTCTTAGATAAAATTTTGTACTTTAATTCGTGTGATAAGGCATATTAACATATTCATGCTCTTACCGACTCGGGCTAACGCCCTCGTCTTGCAACTCACCGCATTCATATGTTAATAATGCGCTTATCCCACTAATAAGGTAAATAACTATTACCTACCGCCATCACCATGGCTACCTGACTACTATTTTAATTTGGAACTGTTAAGAGAGAGTAATAAGAGAGTAACAACTTTATATATATTTTGAGTGCAAAAGTTTTGGTATTCGGTTGCTTTTTTGCGTTTTGTACAAAATCTACATTCTTATACAAAACAGCTTTCTTTACACACTAAGTACATATATAACAATTTATTTTGAAGAAACTTTTTTAATGACACGTAAAAATAAAATGTTTAAGATAAGTTGTTTTATTGTGAGTTGTTGGATTATAGAATAAATCAGAAAAGTTAAATAAAATTAATAAGATTATAACATATACCTACTTAATAGTGTAGATTTTAACAAAATTCATAAAACTGCTATATGTATTATGATATTTCATTTATAATTTAATTTCATTTCAATCTGGAGGCTAAATATTAATTGCCCATTGAGAGAAGAATTTACTTCTATGGCTTTTATAAATGACGTCATAATGACTTAGTCAAACTCATTATTAATATCTAAATAGTGAACAAAGAATTATTACTATTAAAACAGTCATTAGATTATGTAATTTAAACATTTTTTATTATAGAAACAATAGTCACGTACAGAATTAGAGAGCTTACTTTATAGAACCGATACTAAAAGATATCTATGCATCTGTGGCAAATAACCATAAATTTGAAAACTCCGAGTTGTTGCAGATAGGAAGAAATATATCACGCCAAAATCCTATGTGTAATGATAATTTCACTCGCTTTAGATAGTTACTCGCAAAAAATTATAGAGGCTATAAAAAGCAGCACAAGATTTTTAAACCAGGTGTTTGGTTTGCTAACGCTTAAGCTCTTTCGGGAAAATTGCACGGTTTTAAATCACAGAAATGTCAAGCGATTTGACCCTTACTAAAACCCCGTGTTCTAATTAAGTTTGCTTTACCTTTTTTTTTGTTTAGGTTTTTGCCGTGGAAACATAGCAAAGGTTAATTTGTGCATATAGTGTGCGTAACATTTAGAAATTTCTCTAAATAGCTTTATAAATATTTCTATGTGGAGGTTACACTAAATTTCTAAAGTACTTATTTTGTGTCCTGATGATGCTGAAATAAATCAGCAAAACAGGTTGACTGAAATAATTTTGTTCTATCAATTATCAACTCTGTAATTGTATAAGCCAAATTTTAGTATAATACAAGAGAGTAATTTCTTAATCTTAATAATTAAAATTATACAAGAGAGTAATTTCTAAAACTTGAAATATAATACTTCACTGCACTTAAATGATTAAACACATTTATCAGTTTAGAAATTTTGTTCTTAACTTTTTTGAGGCACAACTGCATGACTCTCATTAAACTAGCACGGCGGCCAACCTGCAATGAAAATTATTCACAATTTTTCTAGGGAGAGGTAATTAAACAAAGGTGCTAATGAAAATAGTAATTATACCCTTGACGCAAGGCGTCGAGGGTGATAATAAACGCAAGGCAATATTAATCTTCTCTCTCGTGGTCTATTTATTAATTTTTTTACGTCTAGCATCATTTTTATATTTAATAATAAAAAACAACAGAATTGCAATTTTACTTTAAAGTTCTTTTAAGAACCAAATAACCCTTGAAATTGAAAGCAGTAAATTGACACCTAAAATATAAAAACATTTGTTTGTGTGAAACACTTGTCATTAATAATATTATTAAATCTAGAATAATAAGCAGGAGTAATATTTGTACTTATCTTGTAGTTTGGAAAGAAACAAAAAGAGTTGAATGCAGTAAGCTATTACCTAAAAGATTGATCTAAAACTAAAACCGCAGAACAAACTATTTTCCATGCTTATCTATATATTATTATTTATAATGCATTAACTACTCAAGTATCTTGGAATTATGCGCTAAAATGCCTATCATAGCCATAAAATTTAAACAATTTAATATAACAATTAAAACAACTGTTTTTAAAAATAAGTAAATTAGAAAATATAAGGCAACACTAATCAATTCGCATTAGAAGTGATGTTTAAAGAAACCAGCAGCGATTTTGTTATAAAGTCTGTTACTTTTGCAGCAATTAATTTTAAATTTTTTTAGCGGAATTATGAAAACTAGTATAAAAATTTAAATTTATTATTGAAAAAATATCAGATACATAGTTTTAATTGTGCAGTATCTTTCAACCGCGTTTTTAAAAAAGTTATATAACTGCAACATTTTCTGGTTCTAATTTAGTTTAAGTTAACAAGAATAATTGCATTTATCTATTTTTATCAACACAAAAAACAAAATTAGTATATTGTTTTAAAAATCTAGTTTTATAAGGGTTGATTTGCCGCACAAGTTTTAGAGTAAAATCAAGCCTCAGGCAACTTTTCTATTGTAAAACATGTGCGCAAATACCTCTTTTGTTTGCTAAGCTATTTCTGTAATTTTGCGTCTTTTTTTTAGTTTTATTTAAGAACAAATTAATTTTTAACTTTAGGAAAATTTTGTTGATAACGGATGATAACAGCAACAAGTCATTTGTTTCCAAATTTAACTAGAGACTTTTATTTAACATAATTTGCTTATTTTTGAACAAAAAATTATTATAAAAAAAAGAACAGAACTTAAGTAGGTGCCTCACTCGAATTTCGGGAACTACGGGAACGGCCGAGACGACTGAAAATTTATTACGTGATAAATTTGAAATAGTTCTTAAATTTCTAACAATAACTATCCACTTAGAGGAAAATATGGACAACTTTAAACATCTGATTCTATATAGTTTAATTTATTTTGCTTTTTATTCTGCCGTCAATTTTATTTTTATCTTGGATTTCAATTTAATGTATAATTGTGTTTATTGTGCAAATGTGCTGTTGACAAACTTGAGAAAAGCGTAAAGATGTACCACCGCAGGTGTTTCCTAATTGGAAGCGTCCGTCACAAAACCTTAGACGACATCTATTATACTTGAGCCTTATTGGAAAGTACGGCATTATTTTTATAAAAACCGCCAACGGCTGATTTTTTGTTGTTCAAGCTTTAAACTGACAAAACATTACATTGACTTTTGTAAAAATTGTAGAAACAATCAGCTAACAATTCGCTACACTTTGACAATGTTTGACGCTAACACAAGACGAAACATTTATAATAAGAATTAATTGCACTTGATTCAAACTCTGATAATAGATCGTTTTCATTTCTTAATGAAGCTTTTATGGAAATGATCACAACTGAAGTTGGACGGAGATAAAGTGATCTCATTAATGAGCCACCGCTCTTCGCCAATTTGCATTGCGCCAGTTTGTAGAAAAAAATTGCACTTTAAACTTTGATATTTTGAAACTTTTTTTTTTTTTAATGAGCGCACAATAAACTGTTTCTTTCTTCAGTTAAAACTATGTTATACACATTTAAAAAATCTTTAAAGGAGCTTAACTTGCTTGGTAAGCAGTTTGATCTGATTGTAGTGAATACGCCGAGTTACTACATAATTTGTTTTAGCTGTTATATCATTTGATAGCAAAAATTGTTATAACTCAACTATCTTAACGTAGTAGGCTGTTATAGAATATTTCTTAAAAGCAATTTTCAAAATAATAAAAAACTGATGCACAAATAACGGTATAATATTTGTGAAATGATAATTCATAGTTTATTTGTTATTCTTAAAGTATTACAACAAACCTAACAATTTAATTATGTAAAAATAGTTATTTTTTGTAAATATTTTTATAAATATTATTAAATGTATGAAGTGCGTGAGTTAGTGCACCATAAAACCTTTCTACTACCAGGTTTCTTTGAAAAGCTTTTAAACATCCATGTAACATTAGCACCGTAACAATAAACGCTTCACATACAACCATACACACAAGCACCCTTCATAAGTGTTTATTAGAACACCGTGTGAGAGTTTGCTTTCTATAAAGTTAATAATATAAATTATTCAAGTCAAAACGGCTTTAATATGATATATCGCAAGAAAGAGAGGTAGTTAAGTGAAGGTTGCGCCGTGCGCTTTGCTGAGAAATGAAACTGTTTACCGGAAGAGCAGTAGACAGTGGTCAGCGGTTGGTACTGGTAAAAGTGCCGGATGCGGTATTTGTGCAAAGTCAAGTCAAGTCAAGAGAACGGGAGTGATAGTTATCTCTACACTCAAACGAATATAGCTTGTTATTGTGTGCGAACGTGGTGTCTTAACCTTTATGTTTCAGTAACCTAGCCAGGTGACAGATTTTACCTTTTTCTAATAATGTGGCTGCTTTGGCCATGGCAGCTGGATTTGTGAGTACTGGGACGATTTGCTCTAATCTTGGAAAATAGCACAATATGTAAAATTTTATCACAGTATAATAATTATTTTTATTCATGCAGATACATCTATTTCTTCATTGGCATAATTGTTTTTATCAGAGAGCATGCAAATTTATTTGTGTCAAGATTGACACTGTTGTTAATGTTTATTGTTGCGCTTTCTGCGAAATGATGAAAACCTACACGACAGAACTGGTTCTGTGCTTGATCTGGTTTTTACTTCTATTACTATTTCTATGTTACTATTATTTGAGTCTTAACGCCGATTAACACAAATTCTGTTTTTCGGTTGAGATCTAGCTTCTCAGATTTCTTCAAAGGACCGGAGAGATCTTTGAAGCCGGGTTTGCCGCTGTCGCCAAGACTGGTGCCTTGTTGCTTAAAAGGTTGTAGTGTTATCCCAGTTTGCAGTAGTGGAAAGTTGCAGTGTTCTTACCTTTCAATTCTTTTACTTTTATTGTTATTTTTCTCCCCGGAATCACTGTAGCCAATGGATATCTAGATTCTTATATCTGGGTGCAGGCTTGAGAAGACCTGTAGAACTTCTCATATAGGTACGAAAAACAAAAAATAGGTAGAAGAATGGAGAAGCAGTGAGAAGGTGCCAAAGTTTACAGAATTCGGTCTATATAATAGAAACAGCAAAGCCACCGTAGCAGAGGATGCTCTCTCCAAGACTGGAATAGAAAAAGTAACTCGCCGCGGGGACAAGCCCCCGGTGATTTACTTGATAAATATCATTGACAGAATGATTATGTGTGAATGTGTTTCATGTATGGTTAATCTAATCCGTTCAATTCGTTTGAGACGGTTTCTTAACGGCGGCTACAAAGGGGGTGAGTTGTAGTAGATCGTTGATAATGATGTAGTTTATTAATTTTGTATTAATGCAGTAGTTAAGTTTTGTATTCATAATCAGAATAATAATGTAATAGAATGTAATGCAACAATCTAACAATTCTTGTATTTTAACGAAAATAGTTAATTTAATCCCGGCGCCTTCACCATTATTCTTATACAAATTGCGCCAAAAGAATACCCCAAAAACCGTAATAAATAATAATTATATAAGTAAAGTTGTAAAATTGGATATCTTCTAGCAACATTTTCTTTTTATTTTCTTAATCTTTAAATAGTTTTTTACAATTTGAGAAGTAGAATTGTACAGCACGAGACTGAATGCGTTATTAGTTGGAGTGATGTAAAATTGATTTACGCATTAGAGTAGTGCAATATTTTTTGGCCGACTATCTTTGCTCACTATAATTATTTCGCCCTCATATCATCGCTATAAAATTTAAATTGAGTAAACATTCTCTGTAAATTGGACATTGTCAATTACGACTAAAAAACTGTCAATTATTATTTGATATTATAACTATAGTTGATCTAAGACAAATACGGCTGACGCATTTTATGACTTAACACCAGCCCAGTCCGTTTATCTTATGTCAACCACATTACTCATTACAATTTGTTTACTGACTAACCCGTTGCAACTCGTTGGCTTTTGACATTGACTCAGTCAACCAGCGCAATAAGACGCAGTCGAATACTGTTTACGTATATGTAATGTTTCATTGCTTGTTAAGATACGTAATTGAGCGGAACTAAAAAAACAACATTTTTTATCTTTCAATAAAATTCAGCTTATTATAAACAGTTGAATCAAAGTCTGCGTGATGCATTTCAATGAAACAGTTTTGTTAAAATTATTATTTTTTTAATGTCATATGGAGAATATCTACGGTGTAATTTACGATGTACAAACAACGGTGTACAAACAACGGATTCAGATAATTACAATGTTTGTAATTATCTGAATCTGTCTGTCATTATCTTCTAAAATTGTTAGCAAAGTCTTTTATTCTATATTTTTTATAAATTTTATAAAAACCAAGCATTTAAGGAATTTGAAGCTAAAATGGCTTAAAGATTAAAAGCTTTAAATTACATATTGTAAGACTATTTACCGTTAATTTCTTGCTTTCAATCAAAGCTCGCAAGGCTAAAATACCTAATAGAATTAAAAGTATTTAGATTGAAATATTTTTCTTTAATTAAAGTAATAATAATATGTAAGCAAAATTTGACAGAAAACAGCTTAGCAAGTCAGCAAAAAGAAAAAATAGAGTTAACTGTGGATAAATGATTCGGACCTTTAGCTAAAAATGTCGTCAGATATGTTGACAAAATTTGATGTAAATATCTAATTTATAACAACTTTCTCGACGCTTAAAAATGTCATTAACAAAATAAGCAATGTAACTTTACGTGTGAACTATGCTGGAAGCCAATATTATTCTAATAATACTTCGTCTTTGCTGTGGCTTATATTGCTGAATGGCAAGAAGAAAGCAGTATAAGAACGATAGCAAGACAGTAGAAAAATCAAAAACCTCCCTTGTAAATAAGAAGCAAATACAGGTAAGCAAAGCGGTCTAAACGTTATAAAAATAATTCAAATTGCAATTGAAGTTGATTATTATTAGATATTTAACAATGTCTATTGCCTAACAAATTTAAATAACCTTGTAACAATTTCAATCCAAAATAACTTCAACCAAAAAAAAATAAAAATATAATAAAATTATAATTGTAAGCTGGGTTTTGTTAAAAAAATTGTTTCTGTTTTTGAAAATATTGTCATCTTGTGTCAAATCTTAGATTGATTGTTTTGCAATAATTCGTCAAACACAATTCTATTCTAATATAAGGTTAAATTTATTCACACAGTTAAATTTAAGCTTAACATGACATTTAGAAGTTGAGAAGAGTGCTTTTATTGATTTGATACTGTATTCTCAAGACCGACTTTTACAACGTCAAGTTGGAACCGTGAAATTAAAAACTTTCAACCGTGAAACTCTAAAACTAAAGTGAATTTTGACTCAAAGTCTCTGATTGTTTTTAGCTAAATATAAAAATATTTTGGTTTAATAAACTCTTTACAGATTTGGTTAAGCAGTAACTAACGTTTTTTCATCGACGGTGTTTATTACGCATCGTTATACAGTGCGATCAAAAAGTCTTTCTATCAAGTAGGCGTATGTCTTTCCGCTGTTTAATACTGGTTGAAATAATTTGTAATCACTTAAAGTGTATTTTGATATTTCTTTTTGAACACTATGATCATTAAAAACTTTCGACGATGTTCCGTCGTTATATTATTCTCATTCCAACTCTAGCTTGATCGAAAGTCTTCTTAATTACACCGTATTAAGTGTATTATTGTATACAAAATTGTAAGTTATTTAGCTTTCATAGTTGCCTTATGTTTTTTTAATTTACGATTTTTGAGTAATAAAATCAAATATTAAATAGATTTGGAGGTTTGATTGTAATCAATGTCACACTAATAACACATAAAACGAGCGAAATGTTTGAATTTTTGTATAATGCATGAAAGATGCTATCTCAGGGCATCTCATGAAAGTAATGTATCATGCCAATCCTGAGAACAGAGCTGTTTTTTTCATATTGGAAACTCATGGTTCAGCCATTGCAAAAACCAGTACATTTTTACCAGCTTGATCTTTTAGTATTATGTACGTTTCTAACAAAGGACTATGTAGTAAATGAATTGGTTTTAATCTTTCATGCGTTATGATGTGTGATTAAAAGTCACAAGTAATTATTGTACTACTCTTAGTCACGTAATACCGGATGACACTTTTAATTATTGAAAATTATTTTCTTGTGTAGGTAAGATATTTGAATTCTTCAGTTGGCAATATCGTTATCATTACACGCGCAATGTGACACATAACACAAAAACTAAAATCAAAGGTCAAAATTGTCTATACTTATTGTTGCTTTTCTTTGTACCATAACCTAAATAAAAACAATTGACAATTGACAGTTAAGTTGCACTACCGATTTACTCGGTCTTGCCAGTGTATTTTTTACTTTTTTCATATATAGTCACTTGGTATACCTACATAGCGACTCTACATATACATACCATTATGCATCTTATTTAAAACTTTAATTTTATTGCTTACAATTAAAGAAAAAATAACTATATTCTTAAAAAAATAGTTTTAAAACTTATCTAAGTACTAGAAGATTAATGTTGAAAATTTGATTTGACCTAAGCTTCTAATTACAGCAAAAGCTTTTAATGGTTAATATTTGTTATATTTTTATTGATCATATTTATGTATTATAAATATATATGTATACAAAAACTAAATCTATTAGATTGTTAAATACGCCTTGTTGTGTTATGTACTCAATTAATTGTGTTCTGATAATATTTCACTTTTGATGTTTTTTCATTAAAAAGAAGAAAATATTTAATCATCTTGTAATCCGAGAAACTATTTTGACCAATTATGAAAGTTTTGCAAACCAGTTACTGAACTTCCTTACTATGCATATTATGCATTGTTATATAGTTTACAGCAACAACTTTAGTAAAAAGCTCTTAGACTATAGCTATTATAGCGGTAACGATCTCAAGCTCTACTAACCTGTCCCACTTGATATTCCTATTGTTTCTTAGTATCGTTGTGAAAAGCTCCAGCACACTCAAAAGCTGCACTTCCAGCTTTGGATACAGAAATAATACGTTTCATTTTCATTCCTACATAATTATTGCAACTAAATTTGATATTAAAGCTAAAATTTAGGTCAAAAATGGTAAAATAGATAAGCTATTGCATAAAATTTTATTTGATATTTTTCACAAAATGTTTAAATAAATACTTTTTAGCAAGAAAACTTGAATTTTCTAGTATTTTGTTTTATAGCTGTTGGAAATAAGCGTTTTTCGTCCAGTACAAAACATTCCTTAGTAGTAGCACTTACAAACATTATCTAACTCTTATTAAAATACATCTCAAAATTAGCAACAAATGCTTGCTTTTGAGAGAAGACGAAGGTTTAGGAGACAATAATTTAAAATCTTGCAAATGTGCAAGGCATTAATAGAAAAGCATTAAAACAGTAAATTTTTTATCAAATATAAATATCGCAAAAACAATAATTGACAAATCAAGTCAGAGTTATTATTTTAACGTTATTATTTTTTAATACTTTCTAAGTGTTGCTGACACACATACTATGTGTGCTGACATAGAGAAAAAATTGTGTGTCTTTTTATAATTGTTTTATAGTAACATACGGTAACTAATTGGTATGAAATTTCTGGCACAATAAACTATTCACACAGTTTTACCATTACCCAAAAGTTTTTTTCTTAGATTTCGAGGATTTTTTCAATCACAATGTGGTCATTATTAGAAGATGAGTAAAACTGTTCAACTTTAGTTTTATTACTTTTTATTTTTATTCAGTTTTCTTCATCTCCTGATGATGACTATTTGGTGGTCCGAAAAGCTCTCGAGATCTAATAAACAGACTTTTTAGCAAGTTGTAAGACTGTGTGAATGGTATAGTAACATACTTACTTACATCATTCTATAAACTGACATTAGTATTAAAATTCACTGTTACAGGCGATACACAAACAATCGGCAGTCACACCCAATAGTTTTAATTTTTTGAACAAATCTGCTTTGATTTATAATATTTTCGGAATTTTCAAAAGTAGAGCAAAAAAAAATTTGTATTTTATTTTGCTCATAATTATGCAAATTATTTATAGATAATAATAGAAGCAGACATTCAGTGCACGCCGCTAGAAGTTTAGGAAAAGTTGTTAGAGACGTGTTTCGAAACTCTTTCAACAAAAATCAGTCAAACAATATAATTGCCAATATGACATATTTATGAAGTGGTGCAAGAAACTAGGAATTAAATAATATACTGAACAAGTTCCACTTGTGTATTTTTCTGATTTATCAAAAGAGTAATCTCCTTCTTCAATGTGGTCCTATGGTTTCACAACAAGTAGAAAAAAATCATTTCAAAAAAGTCCGAAACTTTTTCACAGAAAGAGATATTTGATTTTTACTGAATGGACCGCATGAAATCTATTTGATGATGGAAGTAATTTATGCAAATTTTTTATAGCTAGTTTGATATAAATGTAGTAATTATTATAGATTTGTGTTGTGTTTGGCATTACGTTATGAAGAACTCTTGAAAATAAAAGTAAGTGACATAGAGCACAATAAAACCATTTTGGTTGTTCATATTTTAAAACTTAATCAAAGACCAACAGACCTCAATTAGTTTTGATCACTTTAGAGTTTGACGTAAAAGTAAAATTCATAGAATTATTTAACAACTATTTAGCTTTAGACGCCGCGCGACAGATATTTTTCATCTTATAAAAGTTGCAAATCCACAGTCCCAACCAGTTGAAATCTATACTTTTGGAAGGGTACTAACCAAAATTGCTAATTATTTGGATTTACCAGAACTATCACTTTATACGGGTGTATTAGTCAAACCTCAGCTACTCTCTTTGCCAACGCAGGCGGCAATAAGAACAATTTAAAACGCCACAAAGAGTGGAAAAGCGACACGATTGCAAAGTCCTATGATGAAGAGTCTGTGCTCGTCTCGTTTGCTTTGCTTGCTAGGCTGATAATTTCAGATTCGTTTGACACAGAATTATTTTACTGACTTGGTACATGAATAACTATTATTGTCGTACCAAGTTTTATCCAAGTTTGTTTAGCCGTTATGTCTGCTCCTGATGGGAATTGTAAACCTGTAACCTTTTGACATAAATCCATGCATATTTAAAAATAAAATTCTGTTTGTATTCGGTTCAGATTCGTTTGACACAGAATTACTTTACTGACTTGGTACATGAATAACTATTATTGTCGTACCAAGTTTTATCCAAGTTTGTTTAGCCCTTATGTCTGCTCCTGATGGGAATTGTAAATCTGTAACCTTTTGACACAAATCCATGCATTTAAAAATAAAATTCTGTTTGTACCGTAGTAAATAGTTGTTTAACTAATGATAAGTGAACAAAACTTATCAAAAAGAATAATTCTTAAAATCTTTGCTTCTTTTGTATGTAAGCTTCTTTGTTGTGCATCTACTACTTTTTAGTTATTGTCTTAGCAAAACCGAAAACTTTAGTTATTAGCACAGTTCTACCGTTTTACATCTTGTCAAATAGTTCTTTATTTGACCTTGGAGCTATTTTGAGTAATATACAGTCGTCATTATTAAGAGATGAATAATACCAATTGTTTTCCTCTTTTGATGATTGCTACACAGTGGTCAAAAAAACTGTCAAGATCAAGTGTATCTTGTTAGCAACTGGTAATTATAAAGTTTTAAAAATTCTTCAGGAATTAATTGTATTTTATTCTTTTCTAATACTGTTAATATTCTTTGCAAAGTTGTAAAATAAAAAAAAAACAAAAAAATTTGGTTTTAGCTTCTATAAATTGTTCAATTTTTGCTGTCGTGTAAATTTCTGCTAAAAATTTGCATTCAAATGAGCAAGGTTATTCGTTGACACTGACAATCTACATAGAACTTTAGTTAATTAAATAACATTAAAATGCACAATAGTCATCCAGACTCTGCACATGAGCTTATGTAAATGTGCTATGTAATAACGTCTATTCCCTGATTTTTGCAATCTCGTCATGTTTTTAATTAGCAAGTGTCTTCAACATAATCAAGTATCGCATTACGGTCAAATTACTTGCCAATTTCATTATTGGCTTAACTCTACTGATTTAAAAAAATACGAGATTATAACCGTCAAATGTGTTATTTCAATATTACAAGAATGTATTCTTATTACAGTTTAGAAAAACATAACTTTTTTTAAAGAAATAATATAGTGCATTTTACCTGTCTTGCTGTCTTAGCACAACGTTTATAGAGTTATATAAATCATAAATACATTTATAACTAAAAAGCTTTCAAAAACTTTGATCACTTTTCCACCAAAAAGCATATTTTAATAGTTTAGTAGAACATGTTTCTTGAAAATCACCCAAACTTTTTTTAAACATCACACATGCTAAGATAGCTAAAATGCACTGTAAACAATATGTTAAAATAAAATGTTCAGTAGAAGCTGCATACTTTGAATAACAATAATTTTGATTTTCTATTAACAAGCATCTTGTCTCAAAAATTTATTAATTAATTGTAAATATTAAAAAAGCTTCTACTTTACATAGTGGTTTTATGCTTTTATTTATTTTTTTGTATGTATGTAAAAAAAACATACTTTCTTTAATGCTTTTAGTAAAAGTTTATAAATAGATACGTTTTTTTTTAATTCATATTTGACATTGGACTATTATAACAAATCGGTCGTTTACATTATACATGAAATTATAATTTATGACACTTTTTATAGCATTTTTATTTTATAATATGTAGTAAGTGAGTGGCTGTTTATAGAACATTACAGAATTTTCAAATAATCGTTTGATAATGTAATCTGTTATCATCTACAACTACAAAATCGTTGTGAGCTTTTAAGATTTTATTTACAATCTGAAATCTACATTATTTATAAATCGTATTTTTTATTTAAGCTATGGTGTATTGCTATCATTCATCTGGTAACTAAAGCAAAAACTGCCTTACCAAAATATTTTAAAAAGCTGATAATCTCAAAACTTACATTCACGTTAGCAAACTTTGATTTTTACTAAGCAATCCAAACAAAAAAACGCAATTTACTCTATTTTTAGAATTATTCCTAGGGTACTTTCATCAAAGCATTTTGAAAAAACTCTTGCTACTTAAATTTCAAACTTTTTTGAGGAACACAAAGTTTTTTCTCTATGTCAGTACGGTTTCAGAAAAAATATAAACACTTCACAGAAAATTCTTAACTTAACTAATTATCTAACAGAATCATAGGAAAAAAAACTGTTTTTACCGACCTAAGTGAAGCTTTTGATTTTGTCAACAACGAGATCCTATTTCAAAAACTTGCTCACTCTAACTTTGATAGATTTAGCAACAATTTTATGCGTTTACATTTAACAAACATTACTCAAAGGTTGTAATTGACGAGAAAGTGGTCAATGGAAAAAACATTTACACGAGTGTTTTTCAAGGATCTATTTTAGGGCTTATGTTATTCTTAGTCTCTCTCACAGCGACTTGAGTGTAAGAACTAATAAAAGTAATGAAGCTTTTGCTAGTCTAGACCAATAGTTCACTAGCAATAAGTTATTTCGACATACGACGAAAACGAAAATTTTGACCTGCTCATTAAGAAATGTTAAAAATCAAACTGCGAACAGTTCTATTAAATTCTTAGAGTTTAGATTAGATCTAGCTCTAAGATAGCATGTTTCATTTAAAGAATTGGCTAGAAGATTGTCAAAATATATTCATCTATTAAGATTATTTTATATATGCGAAGAAAAAATTTTTTTTACGGGGGATTTAGGCTATAAAATGTAGATGTTTTTTACAGTTCTTTATTTCATTTGAGAGCTACGTTTTGGTCCAAAATTTTACCTTCTTCAGGCTGTTGATGTCATTGAACCGGTCATTTTTTTTATAAAGAGAAACACGTTAAAATAAAAAGATAAAAAAAAACTACAATTATTTCGGATGGTTAAAACAATTGTCATTTGGACTTTTTGGAAATAGACTAAAGCTGCCAGGCAGCCGTGGTGAAATGTTTTACCACGGCTATCATGTTTAACGTGTCTTTATAAAAAAAATTACCGGTTCAATGACATCAACAGCCTGAAGAAGGTAAAATTTTGTACCGAAACGTAGCTCTCAGATGAAATAAAGAACTGTAAAAAACATCAAAATTTTATACCCTAAATGCTCTATTAAAAAAAATTTCTTCGCATATAATATTATTTTCCAATTTTGGTTGTCTTTGCTCTCTTAAAACCGCATATTTTGGCTTGTGCTGGAGTCTAATAGCATATAGAATTTTGGCATGGGGCACCTCATCACACGCTTCTAGAATCTTTTCTCTACAGCGTAGAGCAATGCAAATTTTAAATAACTTAAGATATCAGAAAGATTGTAAACAACCCTTTATCGATAATGAAATCTTAACATTAGCCTTTTTGTACATATTAGAGTATATATATATATATATATATATATATATATATATATATATATATATATATATATATATGTTGTATGCCAAATCTAGACTTAACCTTACAATTTAAACATTGTGATGTTTATCCTTACGAGACCCAAAACAAGCTTAAACGAATTCAGAAATCTTCTCAATTGTCTAAATCTTAAAAACAGCGCATCATTTTTTACATCTAATTAAGTACCTTGAAATTAGTGGAGTGGAAATTAATCTGAAAAGGCATTCAAAACTAATGTAAAAACATTTTATGAAAAAAAACTTAGTAACATACAAGCGAGTTCAGTGATAACATAGCGTAGACATGTTTTTCTCAATATTTTTTTGTTTGTTTGTTGTTTTGAGCTGTGCATCTATACGTTTCCGTTCTATATCTAACCTATGGCTATTTTATTAACGAGTGTAAATACATACATATTGTATAAAACACAATAAAACCTTTTATTATTATATTTTACTAAAGTGGACCAAAATTTTATGACAAGTTTTTTTGTCGTTTTGACAAGATTTTTTGAAGACAAACTACTCAATCCGTATAAAACCAAATCGCATCTGACGAATGTGCACAGTATATGTAATTCACACCAAATTGTCATTATTAACAAATATTTCTTTTTTAAATTGCAACACGGTTCCGGATATAATACTTAGTATCCATGTAGATCTACAAAAAGTAAAAAAAAACTATTCCAACAGTCTTATGTCGTACAATCTTAATAAGCAAAATTAAAACATATAAAACTTTTAGCTCTTACGCATTTTGTTAAACTAATTGAACAAAATTTACATATAAAACATTTTAGTGCAGTCTTAACAATTGCTTAAGTTATTTGTTTCACATAAACTATAACTCACAGTTTAAAATAATTTATAATTCCAAATGCAATAAAAAAAATTAAAATATTGTGCAATAATTTTACAGAACTAAATCTGCGGTTGATAACAGCCAGAACAAACAAATTGAATTTGAAAATAATCATGTAATAATTAAAAATTTAATAACCATGAATAAGCGGTTTTAAAATGAATTTGCGGTGTTATTTTATAAGCAGTCTATGGTTTACAAATAAATTTGAAATATAATACTATTCAGCCAAAAAATATTTAGTTATTTACACAATCCAATTGTCACAAATTATATTCATATTTAAAAGTTGATTCTGAACAAATACAGCAAAGTGGATTGGGATTTAATGCTAAAATTTACATTTATTGTTTTTGAAAAGCCAGTAACGTTAATTACATTTAGTAGTACAATACTGTATAAGAGATTATTAAAAAAAAAAAACAAAAACGTTCTTAACAAAATATTTTTTATATAAAATGGCTAATCAATTGCCGAGAGTGGCTTTTTAAAGTAGATTAATTTTTTTTTAAGATAATTAATTGTTGTATTATTTAGATGGTATTAACTCTCATGTGAATAAAAAAAATATATTATATTGTATTATAAATGTTATGTTATATGCTATGTAATTTGTAATATGGTTATGGTTTTGCGCAAAATAAATACAGCACTTTGAAAGAATTGACAAAGAAGAGATTGTCACATATATTATCATAAGTACATTCATTGTTTTCGATATTTTTTTTGAAGCTGCTGAAGCAAAAATTAGTTTAGGAGACCCAGCGTCAAAAACAATGATTAAGTTAAAGAAGCTAAAAATGAGAAAGATGAGTAACTATATCATATATCTATTCTAAAATTTTTTTTTAACATGTGAAGTGTGTTTTTTAAAATATATAGTTTATTTTATTCTATTTTAGTCAATAATTGTCTTTATACGCTATCAAATGGAAGCATAAATTGGTTTTTATAGAACAATTCTGTCAAAAATCCATTGCAAATATTGCCCACAGTTATTGCGCGCCGTCACGCGTAAAAGATGTCATTCTTTCACATACAAATTCTTTGATTTATGGGGAATTAACTTTCCTTGAGCAGCTTTAAATTCTTGCAAAATTTTGTTCTTGCAAAAACGTTTATTTAGAAAAATAATTGTTTTTTAAACAAACGGCTTAAAGTTACAGCTTAACAACATCAAAATTGCTAACTTTCTACACAACACTAAAATTTGCATGTTTCAGTTAATTACCTTTATAATACTAAATATTTGTTAGAATAAAACGTTTTATGTACCATGGACATAATTGTCGATTATGGCCCTTGGGAATTTAAAAGCTCTCGTTTCTCGGGTTTTAAACATTATATAATCGCCTAATTATGCCCTTAATACATAAATAGCTATAATACAATAAACAAAAATGTTTTGACACATAATTTAAGCACTGATTTTTTATTACTGATTTTGTAAAATTGCTGCGCATTCAGTAAACATATTTAACTTTTTATAAACTATAAATACAAACTACAAACACGGAAAAATATTCTTCAAATTCAAACAGCCTGCTTTGAATTTGAATTTAAACTTACAATAATGTATCTAAATTGAAATGTTTTAATATTGTAGGTAAAAACTTGAATAAAATTGTCCTAACAACGGCATCTGATGGTCACTGTTGTAATATTTATGCAAAAGCTGTCAAAATGACAGCGCTTTGTAATGTCACCATAACAAAGCTGTTTGTATTGTAGATATCTTGAAATCAACATCATCACATCAACAATCATGTAGGATTGACGTCTTATGTTCTTGATATAAATTTATTAAACCGAGTAAATTTACATTGTGAACATATTATTATTTTCAAAAAATGCTAAGGATTATATAAAAGCACCTAATTGTTTAGAGTTGAACTTGACTTTTGTTGTTTAATAAAACGCTCTCTCGTAATTTTGGTTTGTTTTGATGTTCGCTGTATAAATTACCAGACAACTGTAGAAATGTTTAATGTTTAATGTTTAACTGCAAAAACGTTAAGAAAAATGTTCTCAAAACGTATTTAAAAACATGGTTTACTAAAAATGTTATAAGTTTTTGCAATTATCTACAAAAAAAATTATACATAGCAAAAGAATCGTATTTTGCTTTAATTTTTTAATTTTAAAATGTATCCTATAGGAAAAAACTATTTTCAATACTATTGTCTTGTCAAAACTTTGTTTTATTAAATTGATTGATTGAGTGAGAAGAGGTCAGATTGCTGCTTTTTACCTTACAGAAGAGCGACTCATTTGATCTATTGTTCCTGAACCCTACGCTTATTGTTTTTTTTTTAAATTCTAGGTTTTAAAGTATGTTTCTAAGTGGCTTGTTTTTTATTTAGGCAGGCGTTAGTCTCGCACTGCCTAAGTAGGTCAACCTTTGAGACGCCAAACGCATTACAATTATGGAGTAAGTGCTCAGCGGTTTTACTGCCTGATTCACATAGTATGCAGTTCTCACTGTCTACCAGATCTAAATTTTGGGGATAACACCTCACAAACCAGTGTGCAGTAAACAGGCCTGCAATGTTTCTTATTTCGTTTTTTGATTGAAGAAGAAGTTTTTTTGCGTTCTCTGGCAAATGTTCAATGAATTTTCTCGCCTGCCTTTGCTCGAGAGTATTCTTTCAGTGACTCATTTTAGATGCCGGTTTCCACTTAAAAATTTCCGTTCGTCTATGCAAATTTGTTAATCCACAGAACGGTTCGGGGCTTGTTGAGAGTATCTGCTGTTGCTAGTTTGTCGGCAATTTCATTTTCTTCTATTTCTTCATGATCTTGCACCCAGATGACAGCCAGGTTCTACACCGACTGTTTGCATTCTTAGATTATTCAAGATTGTTATTTGCACTTACAGTTTTTATGGTCGCTTGGCTGTTAGACAGAGTATAGATCTTTTTGTCTTTAAAACGCTGTCGCAGACATCCTTGGGCAGTTAGATCTATAGCAAGTGTCTCAGCTTTCGTAATTGGGAGTATGTTATCTAGGTATTATTGTTGCCCAACATTTTGAACTATGGATCCCTGTGCCTGTCTTTTTCATTTGTTTTTGATCTATCTGTATACCGGATGGGAAAGCTCACGCCAACTTGTGCAATTCAATTTTAAGTCGCATGACAGGCAGTAAGAACCGTTTTAAATTGCGTTCCACAGTCATGCATTATCAACATAACGTCTATTGGTTGTTTAAGAAAACCTGATTGTAGAAAGTCAAGTATCTTCAGGTGACCTTTTCGGTCTCCTGATTTGAATTTCTTTGATTCAGCCAGCCTCAGAGATGCCTACAGACTCATTCTTTGCACCTGTAGGTAAAGGGGAGTTAAGTTCAACAGCATCTCTACAGATATAGTAGAAGCCGTGCGCATAACTCTTGTAATGCCCTGGCACTCAAACTGCTGCAAATTCTGCCGTTTACTTTGTGTCGTTGTTTTTCTTGTTGTTGTTTAGCATACAAGAGATGCTTACGAGACAATAAGTTTTATTACTGTGATGCACAACTAGTGTACTAGTTTTGACTTTAAACTCTATGTCTTGCCAAAGAGCTTCCGACATGCCCAAAAGCAACCGGTTGCTTTGGCAAGAGTTTTATCAACGTAGGTGTTCCATTGAAGTTTACTGTGTAGCTCTAGGGTTACCTCTAGATATTAGACTTTATTAGAAAATTGTATTGATAATCTCTCTAATTTTAAACCTTTAAGATTTAGCTTTTAGCGTCTGGTAAATGGGACTATGATGGTCTTTTTAGAGTTAACACGAGTCCTCCTTATTTCACCTTCTATTAATTGTGTTTAGGTCGTTCTGTAGTGGGCTGGAAATGATATCATCATGCTTGCATCTGACTAGAATTACGAGGTTATCAGCTTATCCTAGTGCGCAGTGATCCTTTTGTGATTCCCTTACAGAGTAGATCATCTACCACAATTGACTAAAGCAGAGACGGCAACATTTCATTTTGTGGACAATTTATAACCCTGATCAGCAAAGTGATTTTCTCTTCTAGTTAGGCCGTTATTTTGCTGGTTATAAGCATTGATTCAATCCAGCTTGTTACATTTGGTTCCCTGGTAGCTTTTTTTACTGCTAATTTTATAGATGTTCTAGTTCTTTCAAACATTATCTTGTATAATTTTTTATGTCAGTGAATAATTGTTTCTAACTTTTTTTTTATTACTTATTCTTAAATCTTTATTGATTAAAATAATTGAAAGTACGTGATAAAAAAATTGCAACAAAACAAAAACATAAAGTAAAAGTTACTTAAGTCAGTCCACATTAAGTTTATACTTATACGCAACAAACCAAATAAATAATAGGGTTAACTGATTGGCTTTTAACTGAAATTTTTATTGTAAAGCTAAAAATTTGATTTGTAAACTTTTAATACTACATTTTAATCAATTATATGTTTAGAATAATTTTTGATTTTGTCAGACAGGAGATTTACACTGTAATAAATATTATAGAAGAAAATTTTTCATAAATTGAAAGCTCAAAAAAATCGCTGCATGAAATTGCTTCAAATCCAAAATATGTAACAACATTTGCCATTTGCCCGAAGCAGAATCTGTCTATCCATAATACGAAATAGAAATTTCTAACCGCTTATTCGTGCTTTACATGTAGCAGGAGCAGCAGCAGGTATATACGGGTTGATAATAACATTGGACGCACGGCATCGCGTAATAAATAGGTGGCTGCGAGCTGGGATAATATTATACTTCGCACGTGACTGGGGTTTCAAGGAAAGCCCTTGGCTTCACAACGCTTCGTCAATCTTATTAACGGCACTTTGCATACAAGTTGTTTAACTTGATTTGCTTCAATTTACAATTCTACTGTTTTGTTATTTGTTTCCTTAATCTATGTCTGTTTACATTTGATTTTGTTGAAAATGATATTGCTACAGACAAAGTTAATCCCAGATTTTATTCAGAGGCAGCAAACATAAAAAAAGGTTTAAAGATTTTTAACAGTGCCAGATATATAAACCGTTATAAAACTTATTTTTTGGCAAACAGAATTTTTAATCTGAAAGCTGTAGAGGTTACTATTGAAAATTATCATAAAACAAAAATTTTATTGTTTTTTTGATTGATCGGGAAATTCGGGTAAGACAGTATACATACACTCGGTGCTGTTTGACTCTTTATTAATTTTTTCTCAGGCTTTTAAGGAGAGAATACACGTTACATGCAATATATTATAAAATTAAAAAAGTGAAAACACAAACATAAAATAACGTCATGATTTAAAGTTTATGTCAAAGTACATCAAAAGTCCCACTGCATCAAAAGAAATTTATTCTTGAGTGACTCTGATTCGTTCTAATAATTATCATTAATTGGTATTAAAAACTATCTGCGTCAGAACAATTTTGAAATTTTCAATCTAGCTTCTCGCTAAACGAAAAACAAATTGTTAAAAATCAACAGATTGCAATACAGAGACGTTAAGCTTCACACAGCCTATTGCGTTTATAACGTTGTTTATAATAAACTTTTTGAAACAAACACTAATTTGTTAAAACAGTTCCAGTCTTGAGGAGGCTGAAATATCAATTTGACCTTGTGATTGTCTAAGTTTTGGGCGGACCCCTGTTGTCGTTCCAAGTATTTGAAGTACTGAGTATCTAGGAAAGAGTATGAAAATCCAACTAGCTTGAACATTATATATTTAACTTTTGCAATTTTCAAATAAAATTATGATTTTATTTCAGATGTGGTTAGTAAAAAGCAGTCTTGTCAAGTCCAACATAAAAAAATTAAACCTAACCTGATTCTGCATAGCAGGTGTTATAAAGAAAATGAATTTATTGCTTTATCTTGTCATCTTTATCTTTACAAACAAAAAGAGAAAAGTATGTTGCAAAGAAACTTAAAGTTTTCTCTGTTACTATGTACTCAAAAATCCGTCAGATTACCATTGTGGTACCTAATTTTACCATCTTTGCCTTTTACTCGGTAGAGTCTCTGTGTTCCTAAATTTTCTAGGATCTTTAAGGTCACAAAGTAGCTAATTTATTTATTTAGTTTGACAAAGATGGACACGCTAATCGCTTTCTGCAACAAATTTAGCACACATAAAGATTGTCGTTGATTTAAAAATATGCTGCGTGCAGTTTGGAAAGCAGAAAGTGTGTGTTGTATCGTAAATTGTACAATAACTAGCTTGGTTTTGAAAGTTTTATTTAAAAACAACATTAATTTGTATGTTGATCAAATGAATAGCATTGATCTAATCCTAGAATTAGATTAAAATATTTTTAGCCTTAGAATTTAAATGTGTTTGCTACTTTTAGAGCAAATTGAAATCCACTCAGTAGATATTTGAAAACCAACAACGATCGAAATTTGTCTATAACAGTCTCCGCAGGAACTGGCTATTCTTTCTACCACCAATCAGGATGCAACAAAATCGACAACAGGTTGAGGAAAAACAGGATAGTATTGGATAACACAAGCGATACATAAATAAGACAAAAAAGCATTTGTGCTTTTGAAACAAAATTACTCTCTCCTGTCAACTTGCAGCAGCAATATTGATACTGATAACAATTTACTTTAAAATGAAAGATAGATTATAATTGATATAATTAACAATTAGTCAAATAGAAATGTATGATAAATTTGAATTTATTCTGATCTAGTAATGCTAATAATTTTATAAAACAGAATAAAAGTGTCTTTAGTTTTAAAATATATATGAAGTGATCATCTAACCTAGAATGGTACCATTAGTTTTGTCTAGAGAAAGATCAACGTTTGTCTTAGACTTCTATCGATTAGAAAGTGAGTTTTGGCTTGACTTGTTCTAGCGGCTTTATCAGTTATGGTTTACGTAAATTTAAAAATAGAGCTCAAGAGGCTAGGGTGCTAAGCTTGTATCAGGCAAGATACGCAAAACAATATCATTTTGAAATAAGCTACTACTGTACAAATCTACAGAGGCTCTGAACTCAAGCGGATAGGTCGCTAAGGTCAAGCTGTTGTTGATAAAAACAGTATATAGTAAAATTTCGATCTACTTAAGTTACATAATAGAGCTGAAGCGGCTAGGCTGCTAAGCTCGCATGAGGCAAAATCAGCAAAACAATACAACCGTAATATACTGTGCAACTAACAGCAGTTCTGAACTCAAGAGGCTAGGCTGTTCAGTTCAGCTAGGAGGTTGTAAATGAAAACAGTATCCACTCAAATATTCATTTACGTAAGTAACACAATAGAGCTCAAGCGTCAAAGTTGCTAAGCTTGATCCGGCGAAACACGCAAAATAATATTATGTTCCAAGAGGTCGCTAAAGAACAAAGGTTTCTAAGATAGAAAATTTTCTGGTTTCTTCTGGCTCGGGGATTTGGTTTGATAAGATTTGATCTTTCTTAATTTTTCTTTTAGCGGCTTTAGGCTAAATTTTATGGCTCGATTTTTTTATTACAAGAAAGATTCAGCAGTTAAAAATTTTTGTTTAAAATTTATTTGATGTTTTATTTGAAAAGACAATTATTATTTATAGGTTTAATTTAGTGGTCTAGTTTTATTTCACAGGTGACAAATTTTATCCTAAATTTTGGCAGTTTACTTTGACATTTTTTTGCTTTATTTTGTAAAAGACTCTAAAATATAGACGTTTGACACTTTACACTTGGTGGTGGTGCAAATGCAATTTTTATGGTAGTTACAGTAGATGAACAAGAGATGTTGGACTTCTCCTCAGGGTAAAAAATGTGAAAGTTTTTTAAAATATTTTTAAATATAAGATTTTAATAGAACGGCGCTATTTGTCTTAGTTTTAATATAATGTTCTATTTTAAAAGAGGATCTCAGATAATCCTATTTCTTTATACTGCAATGCAATTGTTTTCTGATTATAAATAACCAATTTTTGCAAATTTAATCTAAAGGCTATTGTCTATGGCAGGTACTCTAAGGGTAGCTTTTTGTCGGTTTCGAGTGGCCCAAATAATCTGCAAATAATTTTAGCTAATTTAATTTATCTATATATATATATAAATGAAGCCCTATTTTCCTTGGTTACGGCATCATGCCTGAACGGCTGGGCCGATTTGGCTGATTTTTTTTTTGTTCGTTATTATCAGGAGAAGGTTTTTATAAAAGAAAAAAATTAAAAAATCTTTCAGAAAGATTGCAAAATATACATTTAATTTTGCATATTTTAAAAAAAGCGCGTTACGAATGTCAACGTCATTCCATTTAAAACAAAAAACTCTGTGGTGATCTATGACACCACAGACATAACCTCGCTAACAAATGTCAACGTCATTCAATTTAACTTTTCTTTCAATCATTTTGAAAGGGAAGTACAAAGACGAAGATGTTTTAATCTCACGCATCTCTATGATACCGAACGATATGCCATTCAGTTTTAAACGTTTACAGTTTCCAGTGCGGCTTGCATTTGCAATGCCAATAAATAAATCGTAAGGGCAGTCGCTAAGTGTTTGACCATGTTTTTCACATGGTCAATTATATGTCGCCTGTTCCCGTGTCGGAAATTTATCAACATTATTTATTTACGCGCCAGAACTTAAAACTAAAAATATAGTTTATCAAAAGCATTACAATAGAGAGAAGCAGTGAAGGGTATAGATGCTATTAGCTGCTTTCTAGAGCGCGCGTGATATTGAGCTCAGTGTTTATTTCAAAATGCCTAATTGTTCAATAGCGATTTGTAAAAATATAAGTGAAATTATTGAACCCTACGGAATAAACACTATTATGAAAATATATATTTTGTTTTTTATTTAATAAAATTAGTAAAGTCCTTCTCAGGTATGACGAGACCAGGGAAATAGGTATTCATTTTTATATGGAGGATATTATAGATTCCAGTTCTAAGGCGGTACGAAGTTCGCCGGGTCAGCTAGTTAGTTTATAATTTTTACAAACAAAATTTATTTGCATAACTACAATGTGATACTAAGCTATTACTACCCAGTATGTCTCAAAAAAAAAAATTTAATTGATTTCAATAAATCAATTGAGATATCACAATATCTAATAATATAAATTACAAAGCAATCAGTTAATAAATATTGCCTATTTATGATGCACATAATAATTAGGTATAGTGGATATAAACTATTTTGACACCACGTTGTTAAAGTTATAATGTGAAGTTATGTAAAAAAGTATTTAAGCTTTCAAAATGCTTAATTTGTTTGATAAAATTACTACCAAAGAGTATATTTTCATGATTTAGTAGAACTTGATTTTTAAAAATTACACATTCAGCTGAAATGCGTTGTAGTAGGTGGATGGTTCAACTATTAAATAAAGTTTTAATTTAGTAATAAAGAATCAAATTTATTGACAAAAACTAAAAACAAACTAATTTGCTAATTTCGTTATTTTTGCAAAACACAACACTTTTAACTTTATTCATTTTAATAATAAAATGTAGATTTACCAACTATTTTATATTGTCCATATATTTATCTCAATCTGATTCTCATAGTAATTTTTTCTAATACTTTTTAACTTCTTTTTCTTCTAGACATTGGTGTGTCTAAAAAATAAGTAGAAAAGTATGGTTAAAATGGAAAGGAATAAAAAAAACATGTCTTTATTTAATTTTTTCAACATTGCATGATATTGTTTTTACATTATATGTCTCTTTGTATTTCAGTAAAAAGCTATCTTATAACACACTGCCGTTTTGCGCTATGTGTAATTATTGTTTACAGCATAAATAAAAATTAATTCCTTACAATAAAAAATTGATAAAAAACATAAAACGCAGACAGGCAATATGAGCAGTTTTGAATATAATTATGTGCAAACGCTTTTTCGAAACTTTATTTTGGCATTTATTTATTAAAATTGAATAAATGGAAATTGAATTATGTTATGGAGTGAAAAACCAAAACATTTTGATTTTTTACTAAATAGTTACAATTAGGTCCAACTTTCAGTTTTTTTTTGTAGTTTTGTTTAGTTTTTTTCTTTTTTTGAGTTTACCATCTTGTGACAATGAAAAAAAAACTTGTAAAAACTGTAAAAATATTTATGAGTAAGCGCTAGGTTTTGTGATGAACACATTTGGAATGTTACTTGAAGTAAAGATATTAAACTTATAAAGCTAGTTTAGTGAGCTTTTGCTGAAATTGAAAAATATTTTTAGTTATTGCATCTTTTTAAGAATTTACGACGGTATATATTTCTAGATTCACACAAAATAGTCCACTTCTAGAATAACTAAACTGGTGCACTTTACAGAAAGATGTATGTTTACTTTGTATAAATGTATTTACAAGCAAGACGTGCATCTGTCAAAATAGTGTTTTGGCCCGCCATGTTCTCAAACCGTATAAATTATTCATCTCAGATTAAGTTGTGGGTGGTAGCGTTTACAATGCTAAGCTAGTGGGTCCAGGAAACTATTTACTAACTACCATTAAGATCAAATACAGAAGATAACAACTACAACAAGAATACAAATGTTCCGTCGTCTGTATTTATGATTAAACGCTTCCTTGGCATTTTACTTAAATTTTATCATTAAAGTTTGAAAATGTAATTGAAATTGGTCTTAACATTGATAATAACCTAACATAATAATAAACCACTTTCTAAAATGAAACATTTCAAACACCAAACATTACAGTTATTTGTAATTATTTAGCCTAACCAACATTGTTTTATTTCTAGAACTTGTTGACACTCTTAAACTTAAAACTTTAGGATCTAGGTGACGTATGTATTAATATTAGATAACAAGCAAGTCCGTCGTAAATAATCTAACTAAAAAAATGTGTAAGAAAACACATTTAAAATATAAAAATATAATATAAAAAAAAAATAGAAAAGCAAGAACAACAAGATTTTGGTAGAGTATGTTTATTACAGTTATTTACTTGATAAATTAGACATTATAGTAACCAGATAAACACTACAAAAAGTTTGAGAATTTGAAGTGGCTAAAAAATTTTGCTTTTTTAGTTTTCCAAAATTTGATTTTTTGCGTCAGAAGA
Source organism: Lagria hirta (assembly GCA_947359425.1). NCBI lineage: Eukaryota > Metazoa > Arthropoda > Insecta > Coleoptera > Tenebrionidae > Lagria > Lagria hirta. The sequence goes on along the minus strand of OX375797.1, from coordinate 7,282,527 downwards.
ATTATTTTACTTAAATTCTATTATACTTCTCAGAAATTGAAAAAATGAGATAAAATATTTCGAGCAGAAAATTTTATGTTTTTAATCTTGATGTTTATGTTTTGATTTCATTTATTTTTAAAATATTATAAAGAAAATTTCAATGGTTTTTAAAAATTTGGCGTCATAGTTGACCATGCTTATGAGTTTGTGTGAACAGACTATGATTTGTAGAACAATTGCTTCAAATATTAAAATAGATACAAAATGGTTTAATTTCTTTATTTTTTAATTTAAAATGGTTTTCTCACAACAACAAAAAATTTGGGCGCTCTTGTTTTTTAAATGACCACCGAGTTGATGGTGAATGGCAATACTTAATTCGAAGTTAATTTTTAAAATTCTGCAAATTTTTTTTAATGCATTTAACTCTTTTCAGCACCATTGTATTCAAATTTTTTGCAAGACTGGCAGACTGGCTTGTGTGATTGTAAAAAGAGTAGTGGTCTCCCTGCAAAGAGAACACAAAAAGATATTGAAAATGTAAGGACACTTGCTACAAAATTGAAAAAAAGAGTTTTCGCTTGTAATCCTATCGTTTGCAAACAGTACTTCAACTCCTGCCTGCTAATTATTATGTACGTGTCCTACAGTGTATTGGTTTATTTGATATATTTTTAATTGAAATATGTTGAATTTAAGTTTATTTACGAATGAGGTCTAGTTTCATTTGGACGGTTTTGTGAATTCAAAAAATATGCGAATGTGGAGTTCAGAAAAATTATTAATTTATTGAAGAGATTTAATTGCACCCCGAAAAAGCTCTACGAGTTCGCAAATGTTTTGCAATCAATGAACGACATTTTGATTCCTTGTTATAAATCTCATTTCTTCATTAAAGATTGTTTTTTTGCTTGTTATGTAATAACACTACAAGATACACAAGAGTGTTAAGTTTTGGGAGCATTCAAATATAAAAATTGAATTTATAACAAATATTCCGTCCAAAATCGAAAAAAATAATTGTGTTGACAGTACTACGAATGGGATAAAAATAAAAAATAAAATAATTTTTTTTTTGTCAGAGCAAGAAAATTCAAAATTATTTTAAGGAATAGTTATTTAAAAACGAATAGCGTTTGTGCAGTTAGTAAAATTAAAATATATTTTATTCAAAACATGAAATTGATAAATTCTGATAGTTATTAGAGTACACAAGAATATTTTACTGCTAATGATAGAGCAAACAATCATAATTAATGGACAAAACTAGCGCTATAACAACAATAATTTAATTCAATTTACATACATTGGTAATATCATTACTCGCGCGGTCATCTAATCATTTAAATAAATCCAATTATTGATAATAACAGTTTGCATTTAATGACAATCTGTTGGTTAAGGCCAGAAATACATTTTCTACTTCTAAAGCAAAAACATTCTTTTTAGAGATCTACGGATAATTAAGGTCAAATGACAAGGAGAAGACACGGAGGTCCTTTGAGAAATATTCTGAAAGCCAATAAAAAAACAATCACCAGCAGCGTCAGCGTTAAAAGAAAATGTTCAATCGATATCGGAAGAGATAGTGTAATAGCTGTTAGAAAAAGCTTTTACATCTCTCGTTCTCTGACTAGAAAAAGAAGTATATGCAGCTGTCATTTTTTCTTAAATAATAAAAATATTAAATATAGTGTGAGAGTTTTTGATTTTATAATAATTTATAGTTATTTTTTTAAATAAAATTAAGCCAATAAGGCGCTAAATCGCTTGTATAATTAAATGATCTCGATGAGAACCATATGGCATCTTAAGTAAAGAGGGAGAACATGAGCTTAGCATCCCTGGAAGGGTGGAGGCCAGTCAGTAAAAAAGCTGAGCCGGGCGTCAGAGCAGTCGGACGGGCGGTATTATGGATATTTAAACTGTTAATTGTTTATTGAAAGAGAAAGATAGTTAACCTGTTGATCTTGTTGATCATGTGTTGTTTTGTGGTATAATTGTGAATTCAGTGCTGTCTCCCTGAATTCTGAGGAATAATGAGTAAAGTTATATTGATAAACATCAATATGTTAATATGAAATATCCACGGCAGAAACTATAGTTTAATACCTGGGGTACGGTCTATGTGTTAATTCATTTCAGACTGAGGTGGTACTCCCATGACGTCTGTAGACATTTACAGATTGCTATCCTGGCTCTCTACTTCCTCGAACAGAGGCGAAGAGGTAGAGGGGTGGGCTGGAGCCTGTTAACCGCTATGGTTATGTTCCTATCAGTGTATAAAAAGGTTGTGGATTTCCCTTTTGCTGGTATGACGGGGTAATGCGTAATGTCCTTAGGTTCTTCACTCATTAATCTTTATTTTATACCTTTTCCTATTACGTATTATTCTTGGCCAGTCTATTTCGCGTAATGTGATTGAGGCCTAGCGACACCGTCCACGTTGCTCCCGAACCAGGTACCGAAACAGTAAAGACATCATTGAGAACACGATGCTAAAGAAAAGGGGTGAAGATTGAGTCAATCGAGTCCATAGAGTGGTTGTCCAAGTCCAATGAGCCTGGTGATGTCGTCCACTATCAGTTCGAGAGGAAGAGAATCCTGCGAGGGGGAGTAAAGCCCCCGGTGAGTTACTTTACAGGTATTATTGACAGGTACATTATGTGTAAATATGTTTCATGTGTCGCCCAATCGATCCGTCTGACTGCTCAAGCGTGTCTCTAACAATGAATATAGAGGGGTGAGTTGAAGTAGATTGTTGATGATAATGTAGCTGGCTGTTGCTATTCTGTACACTGTTTTTGAGTGGATAATTAAGGCTAATAATCGTAGAACATAGACATCCTGACAAATTAATTATGGAGAAAGAGTTAACTGTTATTTAATTCAATTTAATTGTTAAAATTTAGCAAAACGTGAGATTAGAATAAAAGAGTCTTTTAATAGTTTTGATTACTATTTACGACTTGATCAAAATAACTAAATCTAAACTTAAACATTGTAATCAGCTGTTAATATACATTTTTGTAAATAGATTATTAAATAAATTAATAAGTCCAAAAATATAACTTTTAAATACTAAAGTTTTAAAAAGCTAAACTAGATAAAACTCACTAACTAATAAGTTGCAAATAATATTTTTCAAATTTAATTTTTTGATAAAGTTATTAAATGCTTTCAATTTGAAGTATTCTGTAGATATATTTTTTTAAAAGTTGGTGTACATGGCTAAAAATAATCACATCATTAATTTTTAATTTTTTCTTATAGATTTTAACTGCTAATCCTTTGAAAAAAAATACATTATCATTTTAAATTTAAAGTGAGAATGTATTTTAAAAAGTGATTCAATAGTTCATTCACATAAAAGACAAAATGGTTTTAAGCTAAGGCTGCAAAACTTCCTAAAGAGAATTTGCTACATTTAGAATTGTTGATAATGTTTGTGTAATATTTCGGCTAGTTTCCGAATTTTGAGTGAAGTGCATAAATTCTGTTCTTGCCAATTATAATAATTTTTTGCTAAAAATTTAACAAATTTTGTCGAACAAATAGATTTAAATTTGAAGGTTCTGGTTATCATCAACCGTCAGCAACAAAATTACCCAGAGCAGAAACTTGTTGATGAGACGAGACCCCGTATTTAAATTATTATTATTTAAAAAATAGTTTTTGTTTATATTATGTAAAATTTTAAAACACATCCTGAAGCAACATTCTTGTTTTCTACACTGAGAGTCTTCTTTGCGTCAAATCAACCCTAATAAGACAAGCTATTTTTAATAAGACTGTACAATTGAAATGTTTTGTTTAACGTCGTTTAAACGACATCGGTAGACACCAGGAGGCGACAAATAAAATGTCACTCAAGTTTGCAAAAGATAAATATACAGAGTGACTGTAAAATATTTGTACAACGCTCAATCACAAGGTGATTTAACATGCAGTGTAGAACACAAGTTGTACCAGTTTAAAAGAGTACTGATATTTTTGATTAAATCGTTGATAAAATTCATCGCTTATTTTAAGAAACTCACATATACAAGATTATATAAAAATTGTTGAAAAATAACAAACATTAAATAAAATGTATTTTTTTTTTACATACTGTAAATGTGTTAATATTAATTCATGCAGTGAAACTAGTTAGACTAAATTTGTTTATTTTGAATATAATATATCAAATAGAACGTTGTAACAACTCTTTATGAGCCGTCGGCTTAAAATATAGTTTATTGAATTAATAAATATAAATATTGTAAAAAAATTATTGTTTTGAAAATTGGAGTGAGTAATTAATCTAATTAGACAACTAGCCATATTGTTATAATGTTTACTGCTTATTTAAAACTAGTTTGATAACATATATACAAGATTAATTTGTAGTTTGTAAAAAATGTTTAATATAATTGAGATAGATAAAATTATTTCTTTAATTACTAGAATTCTTGATGCATTTTATTTGTGATTAAAAAAAAGGTTTTTTATTACCACTGCTAATTTCGATTAAAAAGATGTTTGCAAGTCCCACACAACCGTATGAAAATTTATCTCTTTTGGGTGAGGCAATCGATTCGCACCGGGACCAGATTTTCCAGAGAGGAAAATATGCTGACCAATATTTTTCGACACGTTCGCCAATGGAAGTTTCTAATTTTTTAATCCATTTTTCACGTGGAAATTGCTTTGTAAGGAACGTGACCAAATAAGCGCAGATTTTTTTATGAGCAGCAGATCGAACTTCAACAGGGTCTTATTGAAAATGATGTTGAAAGACGGTATTTTGCCGGCAAGGATCAGTTGACGGATGTTTTGTTGGACGCGACATCGATTAAGTATTTACTCTTTTTTTTTCAAAGGCTTTGTTATAAAAACATAAATCTGCTAGGAAAATCTAAATTAAAAATATCTAGTGTAAAAATTATTAGTGCTACAAGTAGACGTTACAGGTTTTTCTCAATTCTCTCCTTAATATTTCTTGTGTTGTTTAAAAAACTTTTTACCAAAATGCGCCCAAAGACAAAACACTTGAAAATGCAACACATACTTTATTTGGCTTCCTTACATTGAGAGTATTGAAAAGCGCTTCAGAATAACAATGAATGTTCGCTCTCATGTCGCATTTCTTTTTGCAATAAAAGCAGACTAAAATTAATATACTGGGAAAGCTTTTTGAAACTATTCGAGCGTATGTGCTAATTAATGGTTTGCAATTGATATTGCATGTAAAATCGATAGTTTGTCTTTGATTTGCGCATACAAACTATTTCGACTGATTTCAAATCATTCTTGTTTGCTAATTTTATCATTACTTCTAAACGATATTTTAATTTTTTTATAAGTTACATTTTTCATTTTTGGCATGTCGCCAACACACTTTTACTCATTGATATCCAAGCGTTCTTCGAATGCCAAATTTATACCTCATCGTTTTGACAATTTTTACTTGTTTATGCATGGAAACGTGATCAAAGCGGCGAGATAACCTATATCTCCATAAACATTCAGAATTTGCTGGATAATTGTCTCAATAAGATAGTGCTTTTATGATTTTCGCGCTATCGTAGAACACTCCTTCATATTCCAAAAAGATTTGTTCATAAGTATATAAAAACGTAATTGGTTTATTCCGACAACAGTTCGAAACTATTTCAGAGCAGTCCACAAGCAAACATTTAAATTATAAATATAAAAAAGTATTATGTATTTGAAATTAATAGTTCTAAATTCTAATTGTTATATGTTTGCTGTTGTGTCTAGAGCAACAAGTTTTGAAATCAAATTAATCGTGCAAATTAGGTAATTCAATTTTAATCAATAGAACTTTATTATTTTATTAATCAAAATAATTACTTTGCAAAACAGGTTATCCAATAAAAAAAAATAGGAAGGAAATATAATCTAATGTATTTTAAATGCTGGTCTCAGTCATCATACGAACCACGTCGTTTTTTTTTAAGAATTAGCAACATAGCTGTCTGCCACGGTTCCACTCTTCTATCCACCATGTTTTTTCAAAGAGAAAAGATATCCTTCTTGATTAGTTAAAAAAGGGGTCAAAATTTCTTGTGAAGTGAAGTGTATTGGATACGTCGAATAGATGCTACCGAGGAACAAACGCTCAGCATGTGTTGTATGTTTAATTGGAATTTGTAAATACAGTTAAGCAATGGCAACTCATTATTCTTTAGTTATAACAAAAGAACGACTTTTGTTCTTGATTCAGAAATTGGAATAATAATAATCATATCTGTTAGATGTCTTTTATAACTATGTTAATAACCTTGTCTTATATAACTTTTCTTTGCGACGTAAAGCTCCGGACGCTCTAATTATCAAAACAGCTTACACCAACGGTAAAACCAAACTTAATAAATCTAGTTTACTTTGATAATTTTCATTTTTAGATCACTGTTTTGTTTTAAACGCTTTTTAGGAAGAACTTGATTGTTTATTTCCATAGGTCAAAAATTCTTTATCTAAAACTTAATGTTTTTGGGTTTGTAATGTTTAGTTTGTCTTCATTTATAAATAATTTATTTGCCATGATTAAATATGTTGATGTTTTTTTCAACAAGACGCAGGACATCAATATAGAATAAATTGCCCAAAAACTTTTTTTTTGCTTACTAAATTTGTGAAATAGGCTTAAAGAATCTTTTTGGTATAAATTTTTGATTTTTTTTCTACACTATTTAGTAAAAACATGGAATTTAGCCTTATTTTGATTTCTGGATTTTTCTGGCAATTATAGTTGAACCGAACTATTTTGAGCCGTTTGTTGCACTTCTGGGGGCGTATACCCAACACTATTATTATTGGACATTGTAACTTTTAAGAGTCTAGTAAAAAAACTAATTTATTGTTTAAAGCAAAATACGTTTGGCATTTGTCTCAACAACTAATTGAAAGAAAACGCGTGCAGAGGTATTTCAATTGTTCAATTTAGAACTTACCATTGTGTTTTATGTAACATATTTAATAAAAAATATAATTAATAATTTTAAAAATTGTCAGCTAAAAAGTTAAATACAAATCTTGCGCGTTAACCATTTTACAACCCTCAATCATTTACAATCCTCAATCAAGCACGTTGTTACTTTCTGTGCTTCAAATTAATTTTACGCTGTAAAATATCAGCATGCAAATGTGAATAACTATTGCAAAATGTGTCTTATACTAAACAAATTACTCCACGACTTTTGGTAGTATTCAAATCTTCTTTTTTCTGTGCCGTCTTCTACCAAACGTTGGCAACTATTATGTCATAGGCATCTCTGTTTTGCGTAGCATGAAATATAGTTGAAGCTTCTGGTATTTAAAACCATTTACGCAAGTTTTTTATGCAAGATTCTTTCTTTCTGCTCAATCCTTTCCTTCCTTTAACCTATTTTTACAAGATAAGATATAATAGACCATACTTGTCATTACAAAATACTAGCATAGGTTGAATGCTTTTCTTTTGTTAAGAGTTGCAAGCAGTTTTAGATATTTATTCATTCTTCTCAATACCTTCGTATTGGTTTAATTCATGATATTCTTAGTATGCGTCTGTATAACATTTCAAAAGCCTCTAATTTTCTCATTGTTGTTAATTTTAATGTTCACCCTTCTACGCCACAAATCAGCGTAGAGAGCACGTGGTACTGCATGGGATACCAATGCTTAGGTTGCGGTGGCTCAAAGACTTTCTCATTTTTATGAATATTGATCTTGCTATTTTGATTCTGATCTTAATCTCTAAATTAGGATTTTATTAATTATTTATGGTGTATCCTTAACATTTGTAGCGGGGTACTCTTTCAATGGATCTGGTTCCTATTTGTAGATCGATATTTTGGATGTTCCTCCTACTAATCACCATAAATTTGGTTTTTTTTCTGTTAATCTTGCGTCTAAATTGGTTACTTATTGCAGTTATTCTATTGAGCAAGTCTTCAACGTAAAAACTCTTAGGAACTTTTATTTAAATCTCAAAACTGTTCTAGATATGATACTAACCGTGATATTTTGGTTCAAATTTAAAACAAATCTTTAGTTTAATCAGTTGCAATAAGTTATTGAACCTAAATCAAGCTCAGTCTGGTAGTTCATCAAAAATAAAACCAATAAGTTTGAAAATATATAAGCATCCGATCTGCTACTTTTTATTTTGAAAAGTTAATGTTTGATTATTTATTTACCATTCTAGTTTAAGACTGGTAATAGTTATTCGTTGCAGTGCAAGTTGATAAAATTAATAATTAAAAGTTTTGCTACCAAACACTTAAGAAGCAACAACTCATAATTGTCTTCTAAATTTGGTTTGGAATTATATTTTTGTATGTTTAATTATTTTAGAAAATTCAGATAAAAATGCCGAGGTTGATTCAAACAATATTTTAATGTGCCAGCTAACCTCTAATAACACGAAAAAGAAATTGTTTATGTGTTTGTTTAAATGAATATGATTTGTCATGTTAAATTTCACGTTTAGTTAACTTTAAAATAATAACGATTAATGATAACTTTTCTATTAGCTTTAATATCACTAACTTTCCTAAATCTAAATTTTATTGGAGCTTATGTAAAAAATATAAAAAAGTTCTAGATTTAATATATTTTGATAAATTCAAATCACTAACCTCACTCGAACTCCACAGTTATAAATCTTAGTGAGACAGAGTATTTGGTTCCTTGGTGGTAATTCCATGCAAAAATAGCTGGAAAACTCATAAATCTTTCGTCGGAGAAAATTATCGAGTTCTTCAGCATGGGGCTAAGTAAAAATAAAAGGGAAGATCAATACCTCTGCCGATCTTTAGAAAGCTTTTACTAATGCCTGTCTGGGGGAACACCTCTGCAAATAGTCAAAGCATACAATCGAGAGGCGGATCACACTTGACGTTTTGATTTATTGCAGAATTTTAATTTCAAATTTTCTAAACAATGCCGTAAGAGCTTAATAAAACGTTCCCACCGCGCTACCTCTTTTTTCCGATAATTGCTCTCGCGACAGCAACAACAAAACTGCAGCTTTAAACAATCTTGCTTCTCTGAAATTGATATTTTTCGTAATTAGTTCGCACGAAACCACAAAAGTTTTTCTTTACACACAAGTTTTCTCCACATACTACATTAACAAGTGAAGCGTGAGTACATCAAAGTTTGGCTTCTGGTTTTGCTTTTTCAAAGACTTTTTTATACGACGCTGAAATTAAAAAGTTAGAAATAATGGATCTGGCAGAGATTATTAATCAAAAACAAAGTTTTATAGAAAGTAAGAAACATGTGAAAGACAAAAGGAAAACGTTTTAACCGTTGGTTTTGGTTTTAAAAGACAACATAGCGTCTGTGCGACATTATTACAATTGTTCACAAAAGATAAAAACTTTGATTATTTTTAAAACTAGAAGTAATTTTTATTAACTTACACATCTAAACAAAATAAACTACACAAAATTATTTTGAAAAAAGCATTTCTAAATATATGAGCATGAATTACATAATAACATAATATCGTGGTTAATAATATTGTGAGTACCAAACAATGTTTATATTTTAAAATACTTTTCCTTAAGAATAAAGTTACATGATTATAAATCTTTAAAAAAAAGTTTACTGTATTAATTAACGGCAGATTTAATTAAATATATTTCCAGAAAGTGGCAAAACTATATTATTTATTTTTAAATAAATATAAAAAATACAATTGAGTTTTAAAATCTCCTACAATAAGGTTTATAAATGAATATATTGTTACTTTGAGCAAACTACAATACTGATAAAGAGATTACAATAAATTAGCAAAGTCTAAAGTACCTCAGGAGACTCATTTGACAATACTATTAGAATAGTCTTGCTGTCCTTGTATTGTTTCTCGCTTATGACTGTTAATTTGTTTTGTAAATGGCTTTTTTAAATTAGTATATAATAATGCTATGAAATGAATTGTCTTTGTCAGATAATTCAAGTTATCTTAACATTAGGAAAAATTGAAAAAAAATAATTAAGACGGATGTTTTTAGTTTACGTGTTGTTTTGGTGTGGTGCATTGACCGAAAATATCTGATAACAAAAAATATTGGCTGAGCACAGACAAATATCTACCTATAGATTTTCCTATTTCTAAGGCAATTTGTCATTTGTGCTTTAATTTTTGTTTATTGTTATTTATTACGTCATTATTTATTTTATTGTCAAGAATTTTTCAGCTATCATATTATTCATATTTTTTCATAGTTATGTATAAGGCGCCGTTTGTGTCAAAATTAAATACACATGAAAAAATAGTGTTATATATTGAGTAATTAATTCTATTTCAAATATTTTCTATTTTTTAAATCATTTTATTTCTAACAAAAAATCAAAAGTAAAGTTTCTCACTTTTATCTGTGACAAACAACTAATTTATTGTGAATTTAAAAATATATCAAAGCTTATTCAGAGAGAAGAATATCATAAGCAACTGTACAAATTTAAAAATCAATGTAAATTTGAAAACATTGACTGAATAATTCTCCGATCACTTGCGTGTTATAACTTTTGCAAATGGTGCAAAAGCTTTATCTCACACACTAGTATCACAAATAGCTAACATAAGAAATAAAGTAGTTGGAACAAGAAATAAAAAAAAATTAAAAAAACTGAGTTTTAATTCGAATTCTTTATTCTGGCCACCAATCCACATAAAACTACAAACTACAAAAAACTACAAAATTTAAAGTAATTAAAGCTTGTCTTTAGCTGCTGATAATGTGCTGTGGAATCAAAAACGTCAACATAAAAGATAGTAAAACATTTGCAAAAAGTTATAATTATTAAGATAATTGGTTTTTCAGAAATTTTTTGTAGCTATAACATGGCATAGAGTCGTTGCAATGTATCCAAAATGTTTGAAGATATTTAAACAAGCGGTTTGACAAAATAGTTTAATAGACAAATTAGCAAAAAATTATTAATTGAGTAACTACCCTAAATTTCTCATCTAAAAAAAATGTTCTATGTTAAAAAATTAGTGTACTGAGAACCTTTCACAACTAAAGACAAGATAAAAATAAAAATTTAACCTGCATTTTATTTAATGACTAACAACATACTATAGTTTATACATCACCAGAGTAGCAACATCTATGAGAAGCTATAAACTTATATATATATACAGTAAGATTTTTGTTTTACTGAACATAACGTTATAAATCGTATGTTCAGTTTAAAAAAAAACCATGTCAATACATTGTCGCTAGGTAGGCAACAAAATTAACAAATATTTTATTTTGACACATGACTGACTTGACAGAACAGAACAGAAGGTTGTGTAATAAATACACACATAAAAAGAAGAAGAACTTGTCCCGTCTTGACAGAAGAACGAGAAATACAGATATTATGTTATGCTGAAGAAAACCCCATTACCCCGTCGCGGATAATAGCAAACGAGTTTGGCATTTCAAAATCCTCTGTCCTTAAAACTTTCAAAAAGTATAAATACAAACCTTACAAATTTTCAAATCACCAACAGCTTTTTCCTCTTGACAAAATAAAAAGAACAGATTTTTGTAAAACAATATTTAATTTAATAAATGAGAATGAAGATATTTTACACAAGATAGTTTTTACTGATAAGTCATCCTTTTGTTTAAATGGCACGGTCAATTCACAGAATTGTCGGTTTGTATTGAACACCTCTTTTCTTTTTTTCCCTATCTTTCTTTCTAATTCCCACAGGTATTGGTCACGTACAAACGAACATGTTCAAAATTTAACACACACTCTGTATAATAGCAGAGTTAATGTTTGGACTGGAATAGTCGACGGTACCCTTATTAGTCCATTTTTTATTGATGGCAACCTAAGTGCCGCCAAGTTTTTGGAACTTCTGCAAAGACACATAATGCCACGACTAAAAGACTTGAATCTTGAGAACGCATGGTTTCAAATGGACGGCGCTTCACCACATTCCACGGGCCCTATTACACGTTTCCTGAATAAAATCTTCCAGGATCGCTGGATTGGACGGTTTGGACCAATAGCTTGGCCACCTCGGTCACCAGATTTATCACCAAACGATTTCTTTCTTTGGGGTTATCTTGAATCTATAAAGTCTACAACAATACCGTAATAGAGAGTACAGAAGAACTAAAGAATAGAATACTCACCGCCTGCAAAGAAATAAATCCAGTTTTTTTAAAAAATACTGTACAATCATTTTACAATCGTTTGGCGTATTGCTTAGAACAAGAAGGTGGTCACTTTGAACATTTAATAAATTAATTTGATTAAAAGTTTTATTTTAAACTGGTTATTAAGACGTAACATAACCTTCCTTACCTTTGAATAAAATTTCAGAGTTCTGTTCTGTCAAGTCAGTCATGTGTCATAATAAAATATTTGTTAATTTGGTTGCCTACCTAGCGACAATGTATTGACATGGTTTTTTTAAAACTGAACATGCGTTTTATAACGTTATGTTCAGTAAAACAAAAATCTCACTGTATAAAGTTATCAAGTTAGCGCTTTTTGTCTCCAACGCATATCTATAATATACAATGTTATTTATCTCTTTTGTGTTCTAACAACAGAATAAAAAAACAAGATGAAAGCAAATTTATCCAAACTAGACCCATAGAATTAGACAGATTTGATATCTGTCATTTAGAGTAACCTACGCCTTACTCATACAGGTAGAAATCATAACTCATGTTAGGTATAATATAACTCATGTTTTTTAAAAAAAATAAAATTTAAAAAAGTGATTTTTTGTTTAAAAACTACAGGGTGTTTGAATTGAAAAATCAAACCTTTGACAAAACAAAAACTTAAAAATTTTTTTTTTGTAAAAGTGTAATTCTAAATTAAAAAAAGAATATCAAATACAATATTTAATTTTTTTTTTTTTTGATATTGACAAATAATTAGAACTTTGTGAATGGTAAAATCGTTGTATATAATTTATTGTTAATGTTTCTAAAAAATTTCTAGAAAAAAAACCATAACTTTTATAAACTCAAAACTATACAGTTGTGTAGCCAATAATATATCAAAAAATCAATAAAAAAAAATTTTTACCTTCTTTGAGAGAATAGAATTTTTGCAATGTAAATTTATTTTAATTGCAGCATTTGCATTAATAGTAAAAGATAAAAATTACTCATCCTGTTTATCACTATTTTAAACAATGTTGTTATGTCTGATGGACCATCAGACATCAGTGATGGTACTGAATTTTTACTCAGCATGAAAAAACTGCACAAAGCTTGCGCTTTTAAAATTATAGCGCTTTAAAGCTTATAACTTGTATTGCGCTATAACATTTGCTTCAGTAATTTATCCTCTCACATTTTTTGAGTGCAGTATAGTGCAACTTTGCACTATGCAGTGCAAACCTATACAGGTAAAGTAATTCAATATGTATTGGTCTAACTTTTAATTCAGTGTTTTGCAAAAAAAAATTGATTTGCAAAGTCTGCACTTTGCAAACGCGCAAAGTGCAGAAAATAGATATTTTTTTGTTCAAGCTCAGCTACTTTCACCGGTTTTGGCAGAACTAAAACAAGAGATGGATTATTCAGTTGGAATTGATATTATGTGCAATTGAAAAGAGTTAGTACACTCACGATTAATACTCAAAAATTTTTAAAAACTGTTTGTTTTATTTGCTTATAGATATTTGAAATTGCCGATATTTTCTTCTAAGTGGATGATAATAGTTAGAATTGAGAATAAAAAGTCTGATCCACGTTAAATCGTTATTTAACGTGGATCAGACTTTTTATTCTCAATTAATCTTGTTTGTTTATAGCTACACCAAATAAAAAAAAACCAAAGACAGCCAAGTAGGTAGCTGGTTCATTTAATTTAAAAACCTAATTGTAAAATAAAATAAATTAAAAGGACGCTTTGTGGTTAATGGCTGACTTTAAATTAGAAACTTCTATTTTTTTCCTTGCGATTGCTCGTAGGATCTCTCTAGAATCCAAGGCACAGTTTTTTATGCACATAAAAACTAAGAAAGGATTGTTGAGCCGGTGCACACTCGAACAAGACCGGACCAAGGAGAGATTTTGAAAAGAATCTTTTCTATTAAGAGTTTTTTTCATCATTTTTCTTTACTTTTATTATCAGTAACAATCAAACTACAAAGACGCAAAGTATTAGTTAAATAAAAAAATAAAGAAACAAGAGGAAAATATAGAAACAAATAAAAAATATAGTTAAGTTTGGCGTAACCATTATTATTTAAATGTCAAAAGCTTTGTGAAAGTAAATACATTTGTTTCAAAAGCGGAATGCAAAAAAAAGCGCAACAGTTGACAGAAAATCTATTGTTGGCGTAAACGCTAGCCTGTAGTATGACTGTTTGATGTAAAAGACCTGTTCCCAATACAAATATTATATAATAATAATAATAATAATAATTCGTTTATTTCCAACAGGCTAAAACACCCAATTACAGGAAAACATATAAAAATGTGTTTGTTTAGATACAACTAAATAGACTAAAAAATATATATAATTTAAATACAAATAATTGTTTATAGTTAAATACATTATAAAATACCTACTTATTGTTATTAAGATACAAATTTAGTTTTAGGTTAGGTTTTAAAAGTACTGCCAATTATGGTTTTGATTTCGTTAGAAGAACTGAAGTTTATATCACAATGGGCAGAAATCGAATTAAAGTAGTTACACATAATAACGGCAGGTGATCTGCGTAGAGCGTTAGTTCTACAGGGGGGACAGTAAAAAGTCATGCTTTGTCTAGAATTTAATCTAGGAGTCAGAAAGGATACTTTGCTTAATAAATAAGGACAAGTCGTTTTATTATTTAGCAAATTAAAAAGTAATATCACAGCAGTCATAATTCGTCTTGTATTTAAGGAGCAGAACCCAAATCTGCTCAACAACTCCGAATGATTTGAGCCTTGTTGCGGATAGACGCCGTCGATTATGAAGGATAGGAATTTTAGGAATTTGCGTTGTACTGATTCAATATAATTGATGTGTGTGGTGTAGATTGGAAACCAGATTATAGAGGCATATTCAAGTCGACTTCTAATTAAAGAAGAGTAAAGGGTTTTTAGGGTTTGTATATTGGAAAAGTCTTTGCAATTGCGATATATAAACCCATACATTTTGTATGCTTTAGCAACACATTCAATTACATGATCGTTAAAGAAGAAATTTGCATCAAAAGTTACACCAAGATCAGTGAATTTATCAACTCGAGACAAGTTTACATCCTCAATTGAATAGGTGTTAATAGTTTTTTGCTGTTTTCGTGAGTAAGTGACGACCAAGCACTTTTTCTTGTTTAAGGAAAGACGGTTTGTTGAGCACCAATGTGTTATTTGGTTCAGATCATCCTGTAGACGTTGGCAATCTTTAAGTGAATTAATTGTATAAAATATTTTAAGATCATCTGCAAAGAGCAATTTTTCACAAAAAATTGTGTCAGCTATATCATTGATAAACAACAGAAAAAGTAGAGGTCCTAAATTAGACCCTTGAGGAACACCAGACTTAGGAGAGAAGGTTGAAGATGTAAAGTTTTTATATTTGACGTTTAATTGTCTGTCCAACAGGTAGGATTTGACTAAACATAGCAACTGGTTAGAAAAACCAAAAGTCTTTAATTTATTTAGAAGAATAAAATGATCGATTTGATCAAATGCCTTATTGAAGTCCATATATATGGTATCTACTTGAGTTTGATTATCTATGGCTTCTAGGACGTATTGGTTGAAAGAAGCAAGATTTGTAACTGTTGATTTTCGTTCAAAAAATCCATGTTGACTTTGAGTAATATAGGGTTTTAAACTGGAAAATATCTGTTTGTAAAGTATGGATTCAAAAGTTTTTGCAAAGTTGCTAAGTAGACAAATGGGCCTATAATTATCAATAATTGTGGGGTCGCCTTTTTTAAAGATAGGCGTCACAGTTGCTTTTTTCCAAATGGTAGGGAACGTTGAAGTTTTGATAATTAGATTGAATAGAATGTACAATGGCTTAGAAAAAACAGAAGCGCAATCCTTTAAAAGAAAGTTTGGGATATTGTCAACACCAGTAGTGAAAGAGTTTTTAGAGTTTTTTAGAGCTGTTAAAATTTCCTCTTGGGAGATGTGGTCGATAGACAGTAATATGTTAGAAGATTCATTAGCAAAGCTTTGATTAGACAAATTTGAGTCAGATTCTATGTATACGCTATTGAAGAACTTGGCGAAAGCATCAACAATTTTTGTAGGCGTCGAAAGCTCTTCTTGCTTGTATTTCATAAGACCGGGAATTCTTGAACCACCTCTTTTGCTTTGTATATACGTCCAGATCTTTTTGGGGTCGTTTGTGATTGAGTTTTGAATGTCGCGTATATAGCTGGAATACGCAAGGTCAATCAGTTCTTTGGATAATTTCCTATAGTGCTTGAATTTGTCCAATGCGTAGGCTAACTTTTGAGCTTTGTATTTTGTATGGAAGAAAGATTTCAGTCGTAGACACTCGATGATTTCTCGATTAAACCATGGCGTATATTGACGGTGACTAGCTGAATAACGATATCTTGGAACGGCACCCTCAAATATTTTGTTTAGAGCTTCGTAGAACATGGAACACGCTAAATTAACATTTGTAGGAACATTTAGGAAACTCCAATCAGTAGATAATAGTGAATCGTATAAAAGCGGAAAATTTGCTTTTTTGAAATTAAACGGCGTAGCGTTAGTGTTCACCTTGAAACAATTGGTTGGTTTATTTATATAATTAATTTGAATTTCGAGAGCTGGATGAAATTTGTCTTCATCAACCAAAGGACAGGCAGACTGGTTGACCGTGCAGTCTAAATTAGATAAAACTAGATCAAGAAGACGATTTGAGCAATTTAATATCTGATTATGTTGGGAGAAGCTGTGAAAGTTAATAAAATTGTTGATATGGGTAGTTAGCCTGTCATTACGATTGTTGCAGAATTGAGGTGCATTAAAGTCTCCAAGTATTATAACTTTATTATTGTGAGTTTCATCGATGTTGTTGAGAAGATCCAAAAATAGTTCGTAGTCATTAGAGCTTATGGCCGGCGGGATGTAAACAGCAAAAACAAAAAGATTATCGTTACTAGTTATAGAGATTCTTACACCAACAATGTCTATAATTGGTAAAGCTTTGAAAATGGAAGTAAGATTTATGCGAACACATGCAAATTTTTCTTCAACTGCTAGGAGAACACCACCACCGCGTTTAGCATCAATCTTGTTAAAACTTCTGTCTTGTCTAAAAACTGAGTAATTTTTGGGAAATAATTCATGCTCTAGTATATCTTGAGAAAGCCAGGTTTCAGATAAAGCTAGTACATCAATGGTGCTTGAAGAGATACTGTTGTAGAATTTAGTTACTTTAGACCTGAGGCCTCGCACGTTTTGATAGATAAGATTGAATTGGTTGTTGCGAACTGTGATATAGTTGTTGTTAGCATTTTTCACATCTAAGTCACATTTCTTGCTTCCTCCATTTTTTTTAAAAAAAAATTAAACTTTTTTACAATTATATCTTTAGGCCAAAAAGATGGTTCATACAAATTATCTTTGTATTTAAACTCAACCCCTATTTTAAATGACAAGTGGTTACCATTTGAGTTTAATTTCTCAACAACCACATCTGCATCTTTGTTGAGATTTGTTTTAAGGTATTTGTCTACCTGTATTTCGACATCTTTGCTTGATTTTACGTTTCCTACGAAAAACCAGGCTCGTTTGATATTTCCTGCTTCAAAACAATTACCATCGGCGCTTGGTTGTTGGGTCCCATGAATTTGGTTCTTTTTTCTTGAGTGTCTACGGCTCTTTTGAATATTCCAGTGACCTGCATTATCATCATTTACTGTGTTATCGTCGCGCGAGGGTGGCTTAATCCTGTCTTGGGCTTGGACTTTACCTGCTTGAGATAGCACTTCGGTTGTAGCATCTTGAAGGTTTATTGGTTCTTCCTTGTTTCTGTCGCTCGAAGATGGCCTGGTGTTGTCCAGATGTTGAACAAATTTGGTTTTGCTTGAATTTGTTTGCTTTTTCTTAGAATACGTGTTAAATGTAGATTTGTTATTATCTGTATTGTTGGGTTTTTTGTAAAATTTGTCAGCGTTTTGTTCAGACAAAGTTGATGTTTTGTTTAGTGAATGAGCTTTATCATCTGAATGATTCCAGATTGGTTGGGCAGGGGCTAGCAAGTTTATTAATTGTATGTTTGATTCTTTTAATATGCAAACATCTTGTCTTAATTGCTCGATTTCGGCAATTAAAGGAGTTGTAATTTTTTCAACTAATTTTCCTAGCATTTCTTCTAATTTCATGCTTTCTTGTCTAACGGAGTTTTTAATTTCTGCATCTTCAGCATCTACTTGTAAATTTTCAACCGTTTCAGTAGCTTCACTATTGCAGCATATAATGTTGTTATCACTAATCACTGTTACACCTTTCACATATTTCAGGCAAGATGGGTGACACAAAGACTCACATTTTACACATTTTATTCCAGTTGTCATTAAATATCTGCATTTAATACATGGAGTTTTTATTGTATTCTGCGGAGACACAGCAACCACGTCTGCTATGTTCGGCATCTCACGAATAATTATATCAAAACTTCACAATCTAATAAAGTATTTAAAGAAGCAAAATTATAGATGATTATACTCGCTAAAAAGTCTACAGCTTTTATTAAGAAATACCTAAGAAGTATAGTTATTTATAAACGTTATTTGTTAATTTAGCTATGTTTGACAGAAAATAAGTATTTCGATAATTTATTATTATTTTTCTAGAAGTATAATGAAATAAGTTTTGTTGTCACAGAATAAAAAATAAAGAATGCTATGACAATCTGACAAAACCTGTAACAAATAATGAAATGTCATCTTACAAGATTGCTAGTGGAAGATTTGTTCCAATTCTTAATTACATCTAATGATTCTATTTTCAGAAATACAAAACTAAATTCTAAAAAATCAAATTTTATAATTGGAAATGAATCAATAAATTGTAAATTGCTTGTGGTTTGTTTTAACTAAAATGTTCACTTTTTTGTAATTCCTATTGACAATGCATCACGAATAATAAACTGAAACAAAGCTTAATTAAAAAACCAGTTTTGATAGAATTTGTCGAGAATATCAATCAGTAAACAAACTCTAATAAATGAAAATTGTTAAAATAACTAACAGTAAAATTTGTAGAAAGCTGCAAAATATTCATTTTTGGTCAAACAATAGCGTGTTCAGGAACCCAATTAAACCGGTCATTAGAAACTGATATGATTGCTTTTTGGTTACATGATTGCCACCGCGTGATCTTGCAAAGCATCAAATTTCAATTAAGAACCTAAACATTAGAGCTTCATTAACATTCCTATTATTAAGTTGCAATCGTAATCATACTATCAACAATAAATCCTCTCAAATAGATCTTTAGAATATCCCTCGTGACCTTCGTGTACCATACACAAACTGAACAGAGAATTGCCGTAGTAAATTAATATTTTTGTACGTTAAATCCAATTTTTTTGCTCAACGTCTTTTTTGTATTTAAGTAAATAATGTATAGCAACTTTCTTTTTTTTTTTCGAAAAGAATCCTGAAAATGGCCTGGCTGCCAGCACACACACATTTGTGGCTTGTTTATGTAAGGAAACAAAGGCGTTTACGACGTTAGAGGCTGCTATTTGCCGAAATCATAGAGTAGAACATAAACTTAAATATTTTATTGTGTGCAAACGTCGTTGTACAAGTAAAACCCACATTGAATAAATAACAAGTAGTTTCAAAAGTTTTCAAACTAAATTTATGAATATCTTATGGATTAAAATAAGTTCATAATTGTTTAATTTTGAAAAATGAGTTTGGTGTTATTTACCAAAAAGAGTAACATTTATTTAAATTATTATTTTATGTGTTAAATAATACACATTGTCACAACTTCAAATATGTGCTCTGATACTTCTCACACAACAATAATTAAATAATTGCATCCCATAATAGTTATTTTTGTATTGAGCCGCTAAATGATGTACTGTACATTGATAGGGAGTGTTCTATCAAAATCGGTATTACACATCACGAACAAGATTTTTTCTATATTTACACAGCGCTTATGGAATAATTTCAAACTTTACATTTTTACAAAATCTTTGCCTACAAAACAATAAATACAAAATGTTTATGTTTAAGGAAAATTTGTTTGCCTGTTTAATAAATCGAAATAAGCAATTAATTAAATAGCAAACGTTTTGTACATTTTTTCACGCGTGAGGAGCAAAGTGAAATCTGTCGAGAAAAAGTTCATTATTAATTGCAAGCGCAAATGTTTTTTTGTTTCTCAATCCTAGAAAAAAAAATCTAGTACTAAAATATTGTTTTTTCATATTGTTTGCTTTACATCTTCTCGACTTACAACAATATTAGACTCTTATAGTTTTACGTCAAAAGTTTTTTTATATTCATGAATATAATGAATATTTATATTCTTTCAATATAAATATTCATTTTTCAAAAAAACTGGATATTTGTAGAATAACGCTTTTTTTTCTGTTCGAGACAGTCAAACATGATTCACAATTGTCTTCTTTGTGTCTAGACTGCTAGACATTTAACGACGTTTGACAGTCGATAACAATTAAAACTGTTTCTATATCTAAGATATAACTTACTGATAAATTTAAGTGCTCTTGAAGTCTTGACACCTCATAACAACACCTATTATAATTCCAACTTATTAATTTTGTCACATAAAGGTGAATTGTAAATTTTCAAGAAAATAGTTTACTCTGACCGTCAATTATATCTAATAAGATAAACACAATTTTATTGTTTATGATAGAGGCTTAGCTCGGCTTGCTGTAGCGATGCTAACAGATTGGTTTGAAGTCTTAGAGAAATTTTAAGATTGATATTAATTTTTCCAATGTTTTTATCGCTTATTCTTTTTTTAAAACAGCCTACTGTTTTAAAAAAACAAAATGATTTAAATGTTTAACACCAGCGAAGGCTGCTGGGTTGTTGTAAGAAACACTGAACTGAAAAATATTGAGTTACGTAAATTACAAAATAAAACTCAAGCGGCTAGGTTGCTAAGCTCGTATCAAGCAAGATACGCAAAACAATATTATTTTGATATAGGTTTTGACAAAAACAGTACGCAGTCGGCTACTGATTTACGTAAGTTACAAGATACAGCTTAAGCAGCTAGGCTGGTAAGCTCGTAAAGTTTTTTCTACCTTGTTTTATAGGGTTTTTTTCTTCCATGATTTTACTTTTCGCGCATGACTTTAGAATAAATTTAGTGACTCAAATTTTATTTCAGAAAAAAATGCAGCTGTTAGAATTTTTTTTCTTAAAATTGGTTTGACGGTAATGTTTATTAGATTATTTCACTAAACGTCAAAAAAAACTGTAAAAAAATAATTTTTATCCTACACTAACTCAAAATAAAACTTTCTCATCTCTCGACAGCCGAGAAAGTACATTATTTCCAGGCTAGCCGAGAAATGATGTACTTTCTCGGCTAACCGAGACAAAAAAATTTAATTTTCTCCGCCAGGCGTCGCTGGTATAAGAAAAATGAAATCTATATAGACGGTCTGAACAGTCGTCACGCATCAAGGACGCTCTAAACGTCTCACTATTTATGAGAGGTTTTAAATCACATTTACTGTTTATGAACGTCAATCTTATTTTAAAAAACTACTTTTGTGCAAGATAAATTGTGTAAATCACGACAGTAAAGTAATCCATAAATTTTTGACATCTGTCAAGGTTTGACATTTTGAATTGGCAATTGGATAGGATAAAAAATTATGTGTAAACTACGGCCGCAAAGTGATTTTCCAGGGTGCCTGGAAAAATACGACTTTGCCGTCTAGGTTTACAATATATTATTTTTACACTTTGGAGCTCAGGGGTGGTGACCCATTTCTTGGAAATTTTGTGGTAGTGACCGTAGCTCGACAATAGATTTTGAAATTGTTTCCAGGGTACTAAATTTGAGAGTATTACTATTTATTTCTAAATATAGTATTCTAATAGTTTAACATTCCTTATTGTCTCAGTTTTAATATAGTGTTCCAATTTTTGAGTTTTATTAAAATCCCATTTCTCTAGAATGCAATATTATTCATTCTGTTTACAAATAAAACATTTTTCCTAGTTTGGATTTACCTACTCTCTTTTAGGGATCTTGTCTATGACAGGTAATCTAAGGGTTGTCTTTTGTCGTTATAACGACAAAATATACAACTGTTTCAAATGGTTTAAATATACAAAGCTAATTATACAAGACATTTACTAATTTATAATTTTTTTTTCTATAATTTTTACAAACAAAACTTATTGGCATAAGAACATTGTTATACTAAAAAAGCCAATATTATACAGTATGTGTCAAAAAAATTATATCGTTTAAGTCAATTAGATTATCACAATTTATAAGCGTTTAGTGGTGGCGCCGTGTCTAATAGACATAAAAAGCTAAAAAAAGCAAGAAATATCACACATTTTTACCTTTATGCTCAATATTCTTGAATAAAATAATAAGCAATAACACTTAGATAAATTTTCTTTGGAACTAAATTAAAACGGACACAAGTTCAAAATTAACTCTAAAATTGAATTATAAAAAATGTTTTAACAAGAAATTTCGCAAATTAACAAACAATGCTTTAGTAGTTTTAAAACAGTTTTTGTTGAAACTGAAACCTTTAAAGAAAACTATTTCATATTTTCTAATTTATTAAAAATAAGAAAGAATTATTAAAAAATTATAAATAATTATTATTATTTATTTTTTAAATTTTTTAGTGTTTAATAATTTATTAAAAAAAATCTTTTCTATTGTAGACTTAAGAACTGACAGTCCGATTAATTTTATGGTTTTTCAAATCTTACGTTCCGTAAGATTCTAAATAACAAAAAACTCTAAAAAACTTATTATAGTTTTTTAATTTTTATATTGTGTTTGGAAATCCACTAAAATGTGTGCCCATATATCAAGTATCTAATAGTAAAAAGTATAGTATTTAAATAAGTCTCATGGTTTGTTAAAGTATTTTGTTTATGAACAAATGTTTATGAGAAGTTATTGAAATGCAGGTATAAAATGTTATAAATAATAAACAATAAAATCAATTTTAGAAAAAGATTTCTAGAAAAACAATAAATTTAATTAAAATTGTTCAAATAAATTAATTATTAATAAGTTTATATAAAAAAATATGTGATGCTTATTTATATTGTTAAATTATTTTTGCTAGATTTCTAAATATAGCTGTTCCAATAATTATGTTCCAGTTATTGTTGTCGAAGCGTTGGCTCAATCATTTCAAGCATTAGAACAATGAATATTTCAAATTAAGATGAAACTTTAAAACTAATTTTCTTGCAATTTTAAGTTTTGAGAATCAAAGAAAGCAGATAATTAAAGAGACATCTCGTTACTGTTTAAACCATTGTTATCTCTGATAAAAAAAGCTTTTGTTTGCCGTCAATAATAGAAACTGTAATTCGTGGCTTGTTCCAGGGCTGCCACTTCATCAAAGAAAAATATGAAAAAGCTTCCGCCAAACTAGCCACATAGAATTGCTTTGACATTGCAACTTCAAAGTGCGCAAATCTATTAGACTGATGAAAGTAGATTTTTCTTTAGATAATAAAAACTGCGTTTTTTTATAAAAATTTTTAAATTTTTTATAGATGGTAGTCTAAAAGTTTAAACATTTTGTTTTTCATACAAAACGTTGTTACATATTGAAAACGTAAAATATGCAATAAGTAGTTAAATACAGCAACGTTTTAGTAAAACAAATCAATTTCTAAAATAAGATTAAAATTTTGTTATTAACGTATTAGTTTTGTGTTTTATAATATTAATAAAAAATTATTAAAATTTTCGAAAAAATAGATTCAAAACTGCATGGTTATAATCCAATAAAATATTAATAATAATTTTGTAAAATGCACTTTGGTAAATATACGTTTTTTATCACTCAGGCAAGTATTTTAATTTTTTTTAATATTTTGTAGCTATGATATATAGCAAAATCGTCAAACAATTTTATTTACAATACAGAAAGGATTAATTCAGCTATTTACAGCTGATTCTACTTTAACCTATTAAATCTCACTGATAAAAGTAAAAAGCTTATAACAAATATAAGTTTATAGATTATATGATTTAAAAATTATATTTTAGGTATACTTCTTAATATATTTTTATATTTTGTGTAACAATGGGTTTAATAATCACAAATCTTAGAAATGTTCGAGATCAACAAATATTTTAATAAACAAAACTAATTTGCTCTTTGAGTTTGCATGTTACTACTGGCTTGACATTACTCTTGTTTCTAAAAGATGACGGCTACGTGCGTTTTCTTGCTGTTTGCCTATTGTGACTACGGTATATAATCGTTAAACTGTCAGGCATTTACTTCAGAATAATAAAATGTACAATAGAAAATTAACTCATTACGTTTGGTTTAATTTTATTCATTGAAGCTTAATTATAGAAAAAATTAGCTCAAAACGTATTTGTCTCTATACATTTTATTATTTAAAGCAAATTTTATCTGAATATACTTTATGGTTATTTTCAAGTTTTAGTAGATTACTGAGAGAAGCCTTTTTAAAAGCATCTTATTTAACTGTTTAAATTTTGTCATTAATACATATTGACTTTTTCCCTTAAATAGTTGGCTTAAAAAAACACCATTATGTTAAAATAGCTGAGTGCAGTATGCGCGCGCTACCAACGTTAAAATTTTGATAAACGCGTAATTAGTTGTGGTTTGTGTAAAAATTATAAATTGTGAAAAAACGTCGCTTTTGATTATTTGAAAAAAATGTGGCTATTTTTTGATATGCAGACATAGTAAACAATAAACTAAATGTAACACTAAACAGGACCATTGTTTACGTATTAAGGGCTATATTGTTGGTCGCAGTTTATAGCTTGGAAGTAGGCCACAATTAATTCAAGCGTTATAGATTATTATCGTATTTGCAACCACTGCAATCTAGATTAATATAATAAAAGTAATGCAATTTGAATACATTATATATTTCTATTTATATTCATTTTAAAAAATGTCATGTCAACTTCATTTTTCTATGATAAAACAATTATTTTAATTTATTCTTAAAGTACAATTTGAATTGTCAGAAGACAAAAGCTTTGTCTGCAGTAAAAGAATTATAACAGTTTTTCTCAGTATTGGAAAAAAATAATATTCTTGTTATGTTCCGAGAATATGAAATAGAGTAATTATTAAAGCTTTTGTTTAACGAATTCAAATTGCGTCCAACATTTTCTTGAATTCTCAGTCGGCAGAAGTCAACAATTTTAATGAAAGCCGTCGAAATTCAATTTAAAATTTTATCGTGTAAGGGTTAATGATCTAAGACAAAAGGAATACCCAAGTCCTTCTGCCAAGATGTACATTATAAATTCCACGACCAAACTCATCAGTTCCCGGTCGAGGAAAGCTCTCCGGATTTCTGCTCCGGTAGTTTAATGGGATTCGATGTCGTCTCATCAAATTTATGACATCCATCTCAAACTTAACCTAATTCAGCAAATTTGTTATGATTTGTTTACTTGCTATTTCAGAGTAGCCTATTTTCCTCAACATCATTTTGGTTTAAAATAAATAAATTCGGTTGTTTTGTTAATTTTCTGCTAGTTTGAATATTTTCTTATGGCTTTGAAGTTAGTTTAACTGTAAATGAATGATTAGTGTAATTATATATAACTTTATCAAAAACTTTACTTTTTCGTATCTAGAGCATGTAAAAGGTTGGATTACTTAAAACTAAACCTTGCTGTTCAAGAGTCTTTGAAAAATAACCAATTCGATTTTCTAATTTTACGAAACTGTTGTAAAAGCGTTTACCAGCACCACCACTATCACCAACATTTAATTCAGAGAAATATATTTCCCAAATCAGCAGATCGCGATAAAAGAATTTAGAATTTTAAGTAATGGTCTCATAATTCACGGGAGATAACGACAGAAAACAAAAGGAACAAATACTTTCAAGCGCCAAGCGTTCCAGAATAAGAGCATATAGTTAAACCAAGCAATATCTCAAGTTATTTATGAACTTTGCTAATGGGACCAAAATTTAGTGCACCCTCGGCACCTAAACCTTGTTATTATGAAATTACTATTTATATAATTTCACTGTTGGGTCACACACTAACCATACATTTAACCTCTAAAGCTAATATATCATTTAAATTTCCTCTTAGAATTCAACTTGAAATTACAAAATTAAAAATGATTTATATAAACTTAAGTTGATTGTTTGTAGAAGTAAAACATAGGGGACATTACATAACTTTAATATGCTACTTTTCTTTGTATCTTTTTAAAAATTTTGTTTTTCCAATTTTTTCTACCTGCTTGATTGTTTAACTCAACATTTCTGTAAATTGCAATTTTTCACATATAGTATTTCAAAGATTTAGTAATTGCAGAACTACAGGAGTTGAATTGGGTTTTCAGATTTAAATTAAAACAAACAATTGTAACCGTAAAACAATCGTAAGAAAATAATAAAAATAAGAAAATAGCTATTTACGTAACGAGTTATAAAAAAAAGCGTAATTTGCAAAACTCGCTGGCGCTCGTAGTGGCAAATATTACGCTTGAACAATATCGCGTTTTAATGACGTGTTTACGTACAATGTTTTACCTAACTCCGTAAATAAATCGTTCTTTCCACTAATTTTTATCTCTACAATGTCAACATCTAAAATCAAGTAAGTGTGTAACTAAGTAAAATGAAGAAAAAAAAATTGTTTTAAAAAATATCTGTCATTAAAAAAATCTATGTTGAATCCGAATCTAAAATACATTCAGATATTGAAGAAAATGCCAATTCGGCAGTGTTGAGTTAAATATTCAAAAAATTCAAACAGCGCTACAGTATTGCGTACAAGAAATTTGAAAATTGGTGTAAACAAAAAAAAGTTGATAGTATTCTTGGCATATTTTGTTCGTATGAAAACCCTGAAATCTTCAACAATATAGACATGCTGAAAACAAATCTGCAAGTTAAAAGAAATATTAATTACAAAGAATATGCTACATTTATAGCATTATTGAAGAAACGGTCAGCAAGCTATCACGCTAAAAAGACCAAAATTCTCATAATCTTACTAAAGAAAACATCAAAAAATTCTTCAAGGATGCTAACGACAACAAATTTTTATTTGTAAAGGTACAGCTAAAAAACCTGATGTTTGGTTGAATTAATAAACATATACTTTATAGGCGGCAGCAATAATTGGAATTACATGTACCTGTAGGAAGCCAAATTCACAAATGTACAAAATGTAGTAAATAAATGGCGTTTAGTAAATAAAAATCACTATTTCTGAAACAAAGGACCATGTGGTGCAAGAATTTGTAGTAACAAGCCGTAACATGGCCAAAGTAAATTTGACAGATGTCATTAGGAAATGCATATATTAATTTGCGCCTCCAAGTTACTAAGCACGATTGACTTTTTGTAAATAAAAAAGTAAAAAATGTAAAATACAACAATGTTGCTATCAATACATTCGAAAAATTGCCGCAAAAAATATTGAAAAAAGTCAGAACTTAAGATGATCAACGCCGTTTGAAGTAAGAATAATATGATAGTATAAGAATTTGTACATGTCCTAATTTAGTTGTTGATGTTTACAATTCGAAACTTGAAAATCAATGAATTACGGTTGCTATTACAGTTGCTGTTGTAGTGATTTCATTACGTAACCAGTTATAAAAAATGTGACGTTTTATAACATTAAAGAGTTGTCAAGATTTGAACTTTTTACAACGGAATTAGATAAATAATTTTTCACAACGGTAAATACCACATAGCGCTATATAAAAAATGTATTATTATAAAAAGTTATAAAGGTTTATACAGTCTATACACATTTTGATTGTGGAAAATATTATTTGCAATAAATAATAATATTAGAATTTAAAAATTCTTGTAATTTTGATGTGAGAAGTTTTAATACATCAGCTATCAAGATCTTACTACTGATTTGCTGTTAACAACCGGACATCTTAAAAGTTGCGCAGATTTTGTCTATAAACATGAGCAAGAGGCTGATCAGGCTGAAGTGATGCTTACAGAGAATTCTAGATTTAAGTCTTCTATCTTGCTAAATGAAAAAACAAATGCACTCAGACAAACGTCATAGGGCAATACTAATTTTGAGCTTTTTAGTTTTTATCAGTAGCATATAGTAACACCTCTGACCAAATCGCCCTTTCCCTCTTTCATACAAAAAAAATTGCTCAACAATATGTTGACTGAAATGTGGTGGTGAAAAAGAAATCATAGGTGAAGAAAACCAAAATTTAAATATCTTAAAATCACTCATTCCTTTGCACCTTTTTCTCGCATATTTTTTTTTTGAATATGTGATAATTAGGTGCTAAAAGGTTAAAATAATTTCCATTTGGGGATTACAATATATACAATATAAACTTTATAAATTATATCTATATATATAAAAGAAAGTTGTGTTAGTTACATTATTTATAACTCAAGAACGGCTTTACCTATATGGTTGAAAATTGGTGAGGAGGTAGCTTAGAGCCAGGAGACGGACATAGAATACTTTTTATTTCAGAAACCACCCTCTAAAAGAGGGGTGAAAATCAGAATTTGAATTGCGATGTCGAAAACGTTCGGTGAGGCTCAGCAAATTACCGTTTATAACGTGGGCGCTAGACGTCCAGGACTCAATTTTTTGAATTAAACAGAGAAGATTATAGGTACGTTTAACAACCTAGTGTTTAAAAAGAGCATAAACAATTACCTATTTTTATTAAACATTTGCTGTAATTGTCAATATTTTTATAATATGTATATTTAAATTAGAAGGACATGCAACGAACATACTATTTATTAATAAACAGAACGTTTTATTTTTAACACTATTCCAATCCGGCAGCAACTTTATTTGTTTTCTTAATTGCCAATGTACTTCTCGCCGATTTCACTTTTCTGAAATGTTTATTAGCGTTTATTTGATTGAGGTAATTCATTCTAATAAATGTTCTTTGTTTCAAGTAGGCTGTAACAATGTCCAAGTTAAAATCTTTCAATATTTTGTAAATTTTAGCGGATAATCTTTTAACAATGTTTTGCTTCAAATTTATTTTGCCTTTATGAAATATTTTAAAGTAATAGTCGTATTTAAGGATGGCTTGGAATAAGTCATCGGACGGTTCAATTAAACTACAGTAAGAAATTTGACGCAATCATGAAGAAGCGTTTACATTAAGATTTATTTGACGTGGCTCAAGAAATTTTCCCAAACTTGGATTTTTTGCAATAAATTTTTTTGCAATAAATCGATCCACTTCCCTACTACGGACCAAAGTCGGACCGTGCGTTTACATGTTAATTGTCTTGCATGAGACAACTTCCCATATACCAACTTTGGGATTACTAACAAAGGGATGAAAAGGGATGGGATAGGAATAAAAACTGACAAGTATTATATATCAAAAGATTTTGGTTTGTTGATTTTCAAAATAATATCTATGTTTAGGCGGAACAAAGTTTACCAGGCCAGCCAGTATAGATATAAATTTTTGTTACTACTATTAAAATTGCGTCTATTTCTCATGCCAATTTACAACACATTCAACATGAAACCCAACCTTACATTTTACACAGTGTTTTCGAATAGTTAATTTCTCTGTTTATTTTTTTCTGCTTTGTTTTCTGTACTAGTTTCTAAATTTATCTTTTCTTATAGCCTTCAGAGCACGTTTTTGATTATTTATGCTAATTGATGGTCTTATAAGATTTTGTGAGTAAGAAATAGAATTTATGTTTAGATATGCACTTGCAAATTTGTGTCGGAAGTCTAATAAAAGTTTTTTTCTGATAGATATACAATATAAAGCATGTGTGTTTATAAGAGGCATATCTACTGCGAACTGCGTTTGTAAAAATAGCATTACCATATAGTACCAGTAATACCATTTTTTTGCTCCGATTTTTGTGCAAGATTTTTGAATATGGCATTCAATTTGTCAACTCCCCCACGTGATTTTGACCATCTGTGCACTCGACCTAAATATAGAATTTCAAAATGATTAAATAGCATTTTCACTGTATTATTAATTATCTTTCCAAAGAAGCCCAAAAATTTTGTTTTCTTTATCAAAACCGCAGTCGAAGGCCCCACAAAATTCTTTATTTATAAAACAATTTTTTGGTATACATTGGCGATAACATTGCCTATATTAAAATCTTTGGTATCAATACATTTGCTTATGAGGCAAATAATGATATCAGTTAAATGTTAGATACCCAAACATTTTTTAAAGCATTGAAAAGAAAAAACAAAATAATGTCGATTATTTGGACCAGCAAAAGTTACAATCTTCTTAACGATGTCGTCCGTAAACAACATCAACTGGTGTTTTACCACAAACTTTTTCAACTATATTCTCTTTGCAAATGTTGCATTGTAGTTTGCCCCCAGTAGAAATCGTAAAAACACCTTTTTGCTCCTTCCAAACCTTTTTTTTTTTTTAGTTTTTTTCTAGATTTAATGTTTACGGTTTTTTTTATCTTCTGATATGTGAATTAAATATCTTCACTCGATTATGTGGGTATTTGTCGTCATTCGAATCAAATTCATTTTTCCCAATAATCTTTGTTTCTTAGTTTTTTTTCTCATAGTTGATGCTAAAACATCATTAAAAAATTACTTTATCTACATTACATTGATCGTAGTAAGTCTCATTTGGTGATCGCTTTAATTTATGAATTAAAAATAAAACTATAAATCAAATTATGATGTCTGAGTAATGAAGGTTTCTAGAATTTATGTCAATACTAAATATAAAACTAAAA
The DNA here is from genome assembly GCA_947359425.1 of Lagria hirta. Classification (NCBI taxonomy): domain Eukaryota; kingdom Metazoa; phylum Arthropoda; class Insecta; order Coleoptera; family Tenebrionidae; genus Lagria; species Lagria hirta. The sequence goes on along the minus strand of OX375797.1, from coordinate 7,251,647 downwards.
AAAAAGTTGGACAAATCTGTTTAAACATAGATAATTTACAACATAATTCACCTCACAAAACTTGGTCAATTGTAGGTACCAACTTACAATAACTTTATAAATCTTCAAATAAAGTTGATGGAAGGGAATGGGTTAAAAAAACTCGAACAGAAATAACAGAAATGGTACTGTACATTCCTACAATGACATGGATTAAATAATAATGTTACAACTATAACTTAAAATGTAATGTTGGCGCATTTGTGCAAAATGGCCGGTAAGCTTTTATTGTAGTTTTTATATAAAGTTGAAGAAACACAGTTTTCTATTTTAGAAACGCACTTTTTGATGCTGCAAAGAACAATCAGCTTAAACAAAAATATTTGAATTATTTTAAGTGATGTTTTTGGTAATGACAAAATACAATAAACTATTTTTATCACAAATTAGAATAATAAAATATAACTTTTATGTGTTAAATCTGTGAGAAAAATATAAATATAATATCAATTTTGTATATTGCAATATCAATATCAAAACCAACTAATATTGCCAATATAGCTATTTAAAACCAAAAAAATTATATTGTTTTAAATAATAAATTAAATTACCTGCTGGTAAATATTGTTAAGCACCCGTTGTATAAAAAAAATTCATAATTTAATTTGATTGTAAAAATTAGATATTGTAAAGCATTACTAACTTTGTAATATCTGCTTAAATATTCAGTTTTCTATAATAAAATTTGTAATGAAAATATGATTTTTAGGTTTCCAGTTTAAGATGATCAATCTACGCTTTAGTTTTCAAAAATATTTATTATCTAATTCTACTACAAAATGTGTCATAATTTAAAACATTTTTAGTGTCGCAATGACTGTTTTTACTGCGCTATTGCGGTAAAGTGAATAAATATTAGAAATAAATTGTTAAGTATTTATTTATATAAAATACACATTTTGAAATATTTTAAAAATTAACTATAGACGCTGTTCTCAAATTTATAGTTTCTTTTTTTTGTAACGTTACTTGTAGAAACTAGTGCAATGGATGAGCCTCTTATTTTCGTTGCAATTATTTTTCTACGCTACATGTAGAACCCACAGCAACTGGAAAGCTTATTATTTTTAATGCAATTTATTTATTATTTTCAATTGACGTTTATACATATTTTTCTACAATATTGTCAGATCACCAGCCTCCATGGCGCTTCAGAGTATGCATATCTGCTTTTCTGAATCTGCCATCAATAATGAGAAGATCTCCAGAAACAATGTTCTGTATACGTTGCTGGTTTAGATAATCTTAATGTAGACGCAATTTTCTTAGGAATTCTTTCGATTGTTATCGCTCCAACATGCTGTAGGGTACATTTACTATTTCTGCAGTTGAAAAAAAAAAGAGATCATGCTTAGTCTGACTAAGACGCAAGTTTATATATTTTCAAAATAAATCAACGGCAACGTATTGTTCAAATGTTTCCTTCTATTACAGCAAATTCTTGCATTATTTCAATTTTTGTATTTGGCCAAGTATTGTTGTTGAAATCTCTTTTGCCGTAAACGTCTTGTCTCAGGAAATTTGTGTCTACAAGCACCATCAAAATGATCTAGAAGCATAAAAATTTAAGTTTTTTTTTTAAACTTGATCTTTAATTTACGTTTATAAGTAAGAAATCTTTGTCGGTCATTTTTTTAACAAATAGATGTATCTCTTCTTTCAATGTCAATCTTTTCTCTATTGATATCAACGTTCACAATATAGAATATAGAGATTTTATGGACTTTAGCTTCTTTGCTTAGTCTGCAAAGTACGCAGGAACTATCTTTTCAGAGGCTCAACGAATATTTTGGTCTTTCATCTATTTGTCAAAACATTTGTACACTTTTTTGTACCGCTTCTTAGATTTAATTAATTAATTTATGACAAATTAAGCAGCTATTTCTGCATCAGAAGACAAACTTTCTCCTGTAATTACACTCATTTTTGCCCAAGATTTTGCTGCCACACAATAAAAGTAAACAGTTTTGTACCTGCGGTGATGGAGGCATAGATTCTCATAGGCCTATTTGATAAAACGGGAACGAAATTGAAATGAACTTTCAAACATTAAAAAAAAAATGTTTACGGGTGTCTTTACAATATTTGATGGATTATTCACCTCGCCTGCGGCTGGCTGGACAATTTTTTCATCGCGTATCCTAAAATAGCACATTACAATACATATATTGTAAATAGTAAAAAATATTGTAAACATTTTTAGTGGCAATTAATAAATAATTAGTACCATTAATAATTTTTCAGAAAATGTTTCGGCAAATTTAAAAATGTTTGTAGGCTACAATAGCAATGAACACAACTACAAACGTGTAGCAAAAGGTCATTTGAACTTTAAACAAGGTTTTGGCAAGGCTGTTTTGCCAATAGCTGTTGCAAAATTCGAAATACTGGTGTGAAGAGCTTAGCTGCGTTACTGTAATAGGCGTTAATAGCAAACGTAGTGATAATATATGCAAAGAAATTGTGATTGACAAGTACATTTTAAAAGGACATCTGTGCGTCTTATGCCGGTATTCGTAGTCGTATCTCAAGCTCAAGCTTGAGTTCAAGCTTGAGTCCGTCTCAAGCAAAGACTTTGGCAATGCTCGGGGGAAAGCGTTTGCCTGCGTCATCCAGAAGGCACAAAAGTAGTAATTTTTGTGTTGTTAGGTTTGACAATTATGACGCATGAACGTCATTTTCCGTGTTTATATTTACTTTAAAGTGACAGGTCGAGTAATAACTCGATGCCGCAGAGGTCATATCAAAAGTGTTTTGTGTTGTCGGGTGAGTACATGTCTACTGGGACATTTCATGTGAAGCGGACAGGGACAAAAAAGTGAGGTTCTGAAAATTGACCACATTCGGCCCATTTGTACTTCTAGTAGGTATGAATGTGTACGCAAAATAGTTTTTTTGTATAGTGTAAAAATAATGATAATAAAAACGCTTACGAGTTGCTTAAACAGATTTTTATACATAAAACTGTTTCAAAATCAAATATTTTACGCACAGAACGTACCACGTTATTAAAAACTACTGAAAAAATATTTTTTGCCTAATTCTTTTTCAAGAAACCAGAAAAAATGATAGGAAAATCAAATAACAAACGTTTTTAAGCCAATAAGCTCGTTCATTTTATGCTATTTTGAGAACGGTATAAGCAGCTGTCTCTTTTAATTAGTTGATTTTGTATAAGCATTACGCGAGAGATGATAAAAGGTTAAAAGGTTTTAGTCAGACCTTACGTTCTGTCATTATGCAGGAGCAACTCAAGATTAGTAGTAACAAAATAACACACTTTTCCACCAAAAGAATATAACCTTCCTAATTTGCCTCGTCGCCGACCAATTCAAAGCTTTTGAACACATTAAATTTATTTCGCAAACTGTATAATGAAGAATGGCAAGCTAAAAGTAAGAAACAACTACGGCATAAAAATTTTAGACAAACCCTTGAAACATATACTTAAATCTTTGAGTCTAAAAAATAATGTTTGAAGAAACTTGCGACTGGGAAACGGGATCACGGATCACTTAATTTGGACAAAAAAAAAGTTTATATGCTCTCAATAAAGTGGAGTCATTATTCAAGCAAGAATAGCATAAATTATTGTTTTATAATAAATTGTCTAAATCCCTGAATAAATCTATTTAATTAAATAACATGGGCGTGAACCACAACCAAAATATTTAAGTATTTTTTGCACTCATCGCTTAAAGATCTAGAGTATTTTAATCGTTCCCAATACATCGAAAAACAATTTTCTCACACTCCGGTGTTTTTTACTTTGCAATCGAAACAAGAGGGAATCTTACGAAACAATGTTTTTTCACTCAAATAAAACCATAGCAACCAAACAATCAGACCATTTGGAACTTAATAAGTCAGATAATTAGGCGGAGAAGACTACCAACCAAAAATTAAATAAGAAAATAAACTACTTATTATAAAAAAGATTGAAATATTTATTAATAAAAAATTAAAGTTACTCGTTGCAAAAAAAATTGTACCCAACTTTATCTGATAGAAATTTTTCTCATTTCCACAAATGCATTCAATTAATGTTGTTATTTTATTTTCAAATAAAAAAATGGTTATTTTTAATTCTAGATGGCCAAATCATACTTTAGAATAGAAGTTTTTATCTCATTCGAAAATGCAAAAATTTTTTGCAATCGTGTATCAAACAACATTGTTTCAAAAACTAAAATAATAATAATAATTAATTATGTCCAAAATTTGCTAAATATTAGCCATTGCTATCAGTCTATTAAAACAAAAAATTTATGTAGTATGTTGTGACCGTCTAATAATGATGACAGCAACCAAGTAACAAAACATCGAAAAAAAAAACAATTTTGTAAAAACGAAAACGTTTAGTTAGTTTACCATTTGTAATGTGTGAAAGTGATAATGAAGATCTGCTTTTCGACGTATTTGAAGCCGTACGAAAATGCAGTGCCTTCTCTTGTTCCGCAAAATCATATAGGCTATTTGAAGTTGCCTACAAAAAGTTATGTAATCGTCTAATTCTAATAAAAAAAATAAAAGTTTTAAATTGTTATTTCTTTAAAATTTGATTATTTATTTAAAAATAAATAAAATTGAAATAGCTTATGTTGTGGTTTTATACAAAAACTTCAAGATGAACGATGCTGAATGTAAAAGTATTTTGCGTTCTGCAAGAAAAATTATTTTGCGTTGTATTCGTTACCATGTAAATGTCAATATTTGGCAACCAGTTGCCGAAAATAGTATATTACACTACAAGGGACAAAAGTTGAATTTTCGGCCCTGCGCGCCATAATGCCCGAGGTGAAGCCGAGGGCATCATGGCGCGCAGGACCGAGATTTCAACTTCTGTCCCGCGTCGTGTATACGATTTTTCTTCATACCTCGGTCGAAAGTACGTACTTTTATTTTTAATTTTATTTTTTTAACTTTAAATGCTGATAGTTTGAGTTAGCCGAGTGTTGCTGGTCATATAACATAGTTACGAGTATAAATAAACACGATGAATTCTTTCTTCCCTATTGATGAATTATTCTTCCTATTCGACCGAGGTATGAAGAAAAATTTTTTCTTCATACCTCGGTTGAAAGTACGTACTTTCGTCCCTAATAACAGAGACGAAAGTTTAACTTTTAGTCCCTGTAAGATGAAATTCTTTCTTCCCTATAATAGGGAAGAAAGAATTCATCGTGTTTATTTATACTCGTAACTATGTTATATGACCAGCAACACTCGGCTAACTCAAACTATCAGCATTTAAAGTTAAAAAAATAAAATTAAAAATAAAAGTACGTACTTTCGACCGAGGTATGAAGAAAAATCGTATACACGACGCGGGACAGAAGTTGAAATCTCGGTCCTGCGCGCCATGATGCCCTCGGCTTCACCTCGGGCATTATGGCGCGCAGGGCCGAAAATTCAACTTTTGTCCCTTGTAGTGTAATATACTATTTCTTCATACCTCGGTCGAAAGTACGTACTTTCGTCCCTAATAACAGAGACGAAAGTTTAACTTTTAGTCCCTGTAAGATGAAATTCTTTCTTCCCTATAATAGCGGGAAGAAAGAATTCATCGTGTTTATTTATACTCGTAACTATGTTATATGACCAGCAACACTCGCTTCGCTCGTGCCGCAAATGTCGCGGCAGGCATCAAAAACTATCAGCATTTAAAGTTAAAAAAATAAAATTAAAAATAAAAGTACGTACTTTCGACCGAGGTATGAAGAAAAATCGTATACACGGCCCTGATGCCCTCGGGGCATCAGGGCCGAAAATTCACCTTTGGTCCCTTGTGGTGTAATATACTATTTTTGTTTACATGATACGGTTAAAGACTGAATATTGAAAATCAAAAAAAAACATTTTCAATAATCGTACCAATTAATTTATCAATCTTTTGCAAGGCGATCATTATCCTCTAATTATCAAAATCTGACCTAGGTTAAAACAGCTTGGCGGTCAACTTTATAATATGTTATAAACCTTTTTGTATAAACAGACATTTTTTATAATTAGTAGTTATTACTTTCCTACGTTTTTCCACTAAGAATTTCATTTTAATTAAAAACAAATTTGCCGTGCTCCATCAAGCTTTGTTTGCTCCTGAAAAATTACCTGAGAAAATACGAATATTTTGATAGCGAGAGAGAGAGAACAATAAGCACGAAAGAAGGTTCACAAAATGAAATTCTAATTATACTGATTAATTTCTGGACCCAATTTCGGGTAGCAATAGAATTGCAAAACATCCTATCGAACCCTCATCAGGATTATAAAGATTATCTTTATTTTAATAATTACTATATAGCTGCCTATTACATAATCATCCATTTTGTAGCATATTTCATTAACCCTGATTTATCAGTTAAAGGATAGGAATGATGTAATAATATAAATTTTCACTTTTGATTGAGTTGTCATAGCTTTGATATTTGAGAAATTCAAAGTAATTTTAGTCATTAAGCCTTTACATTTTAATGAAGACGGCTAACTTTTAGATTTGACTTATAAGAGAACTTTACTAATTAGAAAATTAAAATTAAAAACTTGCAATAAAATTAGTAAGAATTGTTCTCCAGCATGATCACAAGTCTTTTTGAACCAACTTATTTTATTATCATATCAAAGAGACGCCTATCAAGCTTATTTTGCGTCTCAGTCCAACTTTCTTGCTTAGATTGTCAATAAGCAATTTACGTTGATGAAACCTTTATGCATAATAATATTTTTAGGCTTTAATTTTTTCTTGTTATATAAGCAACTTAAAACAACAAAGATATCACATCTTACTCGCACAACTGCGGTCAACATATTTTGAAAATGTCACTTTTTTATAGAATTTCAAATACAAAATTTTGTTGTAAGTTTTCAATTGTATGAGTTTTAATTGTTTTAAACTTATAAGTTACTTAAGTTATTATAAGAAAACATTAGCAATTGAGATTATTATACAATCTTTCATAAAAAGTTCAAAAATGGCCGGGGTGCGAAATGTAAATTTTTTTTGAAAATTGTTTAACGGGGTGAGTTTTTATTCTATTGAGCTAATAAGTTACTCAAATTTACTCAAGTTATCATAAAAAACATTAATAAATTAATAAAAAGTCTGCTATTTATAATATTTTGCTAAAAACTAATGGAGGCGGTAAATGCAAGTATTTTTGTAAATTGTTTAATTAGTTGAGCTTTTATTGTACAAGACTCAAAAGTTACTCAAGTTATCATTAAAAAACATTAGTAAATTAATCTTTCATAAACGCTTTAACAATGTTGGAAGCGAAAAATACAAGCTATTTTTTTAAATTAATTATCTGACTTGGCTAGGTTTGACTTATAAATCAAGAAACCTGATAAAAATAGTTACTTATAATACTAGTGTGTAAAGTAAAACTGTTATGCACGCATTGCATAACAGTTAAAAAAAAATTAAAGGACAAGCCAAAATCGAGTGCTCTTAACAGCATTTGAGATTAACTTAGATAGAATCAAATTTACATGTTACAGGGGGCCTAGTATTGTTATATAGTTTAGTAAATATTAGTCAAAAAAAATATAGTTAAAAAATAAGCTTTTGTGATTTTTCCAAAGCAAATTCTTTTACGCAACTGTCAATATCAAACTGAATACTTCTTTTGCTCAATTACCAGAATAGCTAGATTTGATAGTCTCAATGAAGACAAAGAGTACATCCTAGATAATTTTTTATTAACTTTATTTTAAAGAAATTTCCTCCTCAACTGGCATTACTAACAGCAGATGTTAAAAAAATTCTCAACATTATAACAATATTCGGTAAACTATCTCCAAGCTTAGACTTAACGGTACTGGTATAGTCGTATAGAAACTGTTTTGTTTTTATGACCATCATCAGGTCATAAATAAATGTATCACCAGAGATCCAGCCGTATACAGAACCGTATTTTGTTAGTCGAAGAAACAGTTGCAATGTGATTTATGACGGATTTGTTCACAGCTTACTACCTTTAAGTCAATTGTTCACTGTCATACAAGCAAGTAGTTTTGAACAGTAGTAACTGGTAGACTCCTAGACTGGTACAGTCTGACGCTTTACGACCGCCCTCTATTAATTATTTTTTTTATAGTTCTGAATCTTACGTCTAGAGTATGTAAAGTCCATAATTAAATCTGCCTTTATTGCTTGATAAGTTTTATATAAAATTACTTACACCTTGCGTTAGTTTTCAGTGCTTCAGCTGCCCAATAGTATGGAATGATGCTGGTGATTAACTTTTAAGTGTCATTCGTTTTGAATTAACATTTCTGGTTGTGTGCTATTCGACTTTTCTAAAAACTTATTTATTGCTGTTAGTTCACTAAAATTGCAATAAACTTCTACTTTGAGTGTTTATAGTTTCTATAGTGCAGTGTTGTACGTGTATTATAATATATATACATAGTGTAGTGGTAGTGTATATTTATAGTGTTGTCCATAGTACTCACTGTTAACTGTATAGTGTTGTATCTATACATATTTGCCTAGTCGCATAGCTACAAGTGTAGTTATCTGAGTATGAACCGCAGACGTTCAACAAAAGGGATGAACAAAACTCGTCTAAGCGCTAAAAAAAAGCCTCTTCAAAAATTAAAATTTTGTTAGAAAAAATATATGGTCGTTCACACCATGGTGATAAAAATCAGCAGCTTTTTAGAAACGTTTCCGAAACGCGGTATGCATTTACAATAGGTTTTGTTTCCTATAAAAAATTTAGAATCTAAGATAAAATTTGCAAAACTGCTTTTTGAAGATTTTTACAAGTTTTTTTTACATGCTTTTCTGTTCTCAATTTACCAAATTATTTTTTAGACAAGATTTGGCGTTATTAGCATTTGTTCCAAGGACTTCTCAAAATGTGGCTTTATTGGAGCCCTTATCTCATGCTGAACCACTGTCCTCACAGAACGCAACATTTTCTTGGTAATCACTAGCACTTCTATTCACATAAATTTATGATTTTTTTTGAACTAATTGACGAATCTGTTGAGAAATCACTGATTCTATGGGGTTGCATTGATTTGTCTGTCAGCAATAAGTTTCCTGTTACAATTGTAATAAGCTGACATTTTATCAATCACGTTTTTGACAAAGTCTATTGCTTAAACTTATTATGCAATTTCTAATAAACAAAAGTTTCTAGTAAATATTTCATACATCTACAGCTTACCCAAAAATCGAAAACTGACTCTTTTATCAAACCGCAAAAAAGCAGTTGTAAACACTGGCTTGATAAAGTGAAAAATCGAAAATCAGTGCCGCAAACATATAAAAACTATTAGTAAGTTGATACATACGTGTACATAAGGAAATAAATCTATATAATATATACATTTTTTTAGAAATACCAATACAGAAAAAGATGACCACAGCATAGTATGGTATTACATATTTCAAAACTTTTTAATTTTTTTTATTACAGTTATTGTTTTTTCTTTTAAAAGTACTTATCAAGAAAATTTTTAAGCATACAATTTTGAAGAAACTAGAACACTAGGAAGAACGAACTCCATGGAAGGAAATAACTCTATCCCTATCATACTCAGCTCACAACCGATTTTTCAATTTTTCAATAAGATACCTCTACGTATTATCCTCTATACCTAATAAATAATAATTTTTAAATTTATATATTATAGTCAACAAAATATTAAACCTCAATATCGTCTTTATTATAAAATAATTTGGCGATTTTATTATAAAATAATTTGGCGATATGTTCTACAAACAAATTCATAACCATTAAATTTCTCATATCTTATAGATCCAAAATATGTTACAATTGTACCAAACAAAAATAATGGATTGGTGAGTAATTATTTGAAATCGTAACGTGAAACCAGATCGTCTTACATAATTATTCTCTTATCAGTTCCCACCGCGCGGAATGTCGGCATTATGCGTGTCAAAAAAAAGTTAATTTTACTGTTTCGGCCGTTATTTTTTGACAAAATTTAAAAATAAAAAAAGATTTATTGTCAGGAGATCAGTCTTCAAATGCCTCTTTGAGCATATTTTTCATTCCTTTTCTTTAAACATAAATTAAACAAATAATTTCATATTTTAGAAGAAAAATAAAAAAAATGAAACGTTGCAGAAACTTAAAATGATATTTAAAAACCCCTAGCATACAAAAAATTAAAATTAGTTGAGCACTTTTTGAATAAATTGAGAAGTACTTTTCCGATAACTTTGTCTCTCTTGCACACTTGACCGTCCAGATTCGCCTTAATCGCAGAGAGCGCTATCCTAAACTGAGATTGAATCAATGAGAGAAGTAGAAACATGGATAGTTTCAACTACCGTGGGTTTCTCATTTTTGCTAACCACTTCAACTCGTTCAGTTCCACCTTTTATCACATAGAACTTAGTCACACGTAAACTTTTAATTGTATTTATGTGAATAATACATCTGTAGTGTTATGTTGTTGTACCAGCTATCATAAATAGTGTGATGAAAGATTTTAGTCTAAATTATATATGAAATATTAGTAGGTCAAGTTTTATTATTTTTTTGTTTTTTTTTGGTAAAGTAAACTATTTGTGTGTATTTTTTTCTTATTTTTGTTAATTGAATATTTTGTATAAACTTATTTTATCGCACTTAACTTTTTTGAACATTTGAAATTTATGTGTACTTTTGTACACTCTGGTTATTGACTCAATCACATAAGAGTGATGTAATAATATTGGTGTAAAATCAGAAAAGAGTTGAGTAGCTTTTTTGTTAACATTCTAATAAATTCTATTGTTAAGTGTGAACTAGACTAATGTTTTGTGGACCAACTCTGAGATCTACACATTCTGTAAGTTTTATTTTATTTCTGCGTAAGTGCAACACTGTTGATCAAACCATTCTAGGTTAGTGTGACATTTTTTTTTGCTTTGATGTAAAATTCTTATGAAGTCAGTTTTTTATAATTATTGCAAAAATCTTATTCTAAGCTTAATTTAAATCTGCTCAAGCTAATTCAATGCTAAACATCTAAGTTATATAAACAGTTTCATGGAATAGTATTGTTGATAAAATATCTGTTTGATTGTTTTAACCTGCATAAATACGGTTTCAAAGTGACAAACTGTTTGATTTTATAGATTATAATATTGGTGATTTAAAAATTAGTATGTAAAGTTTTAGTTTTTTGGTTTTTAGACTTCAGTGTATTGTAAATTCTTCGTTTGATTTTATTTGAATTTGCATAAATTTATATTTTAAAACGTCTTACTTTTATTGAGCTTGTTCTAACAGTTTTTTGTTTATTTTGTAATGTAATTATATTATTTTAAATAATGTACTTCAGTTATTGCAATTAATTATATTAGAATTTAATAATTAGAGGTTTTACTGGTTTATGTGGTGTGTTTTTAACTTTTAACGCAAAAGCAGAAAAAAGTATATGTTTATTGTAGTTGTGAATTAGTCGGTGACTTCCAAACGGCTGAACAAATAATTATTCTTTTAGCGATTTTATTAATAGTGTAGCTAGCTATGATAAGATTTCTAGTTTAGAAAAAAAATAATACAAATTTGTCCATAGATTAAAAACAATGTTAAGCTTTATTATACAGCTTGTATAACAATTAAAACTTTTTTCTATGGTGTTCAGTAAATTTGCTGAACTTGTAAAGTTTCTGATTTGGCACAAGGTTGCAAACCTAGTGAAAGAATTGCTACAAGCCCCCAATTTTTTCAAAGTTTGTGTATAACATTTGTAATTTTGTTTTGTTTTGTTAAATTAGTTGTTGCAAACTATTGTTCTATTTTTAACATTCAACAATGTTTTAGTCGTTCAAAAATGTTGCAAATATCAAATTGATAATAGCTTACGATTATGCATTTTGCGTTCAAGTTCGAAATTTTTTGTCATCTATTTTTAAAATACATGGCAGCAAACAAAAATGTAATGCATTTAAAATAATTTTTTTATGCTAGATAAAATAAAAACAAAGCGAAATTTTATTTTGCATAAAAATTTAATAATGGTTTATCAAATTCGTACCGATAATTAAATATTTGATGACAATTTGTTGATTAAAGATTTTATTTGCATTGCAACCGCTTCTAAACTTCAAGCTTATCAATTGATTTTATACCATATCTATAAAATCTGTTCATAATTATACTTGTGATTGGCTGCATGCATTATCATTAGCTGTCTTAAAATGTTAGAGAAATTTTAAAAATCCGTCAAATGTGTAAGAAAGAGTAAACCGATTGCAGAAAAATCTAGTTAATAAACATAAAATCATAAAATGCGTAGTAATAATTGAAAAACCAGTTAATTAGAGTTTTAATTTGGCTTTATGCAATAAGTCTTAAAATACTGTTTTTCACCAAATTAGAATCTATGAAACATATATAAAAAAATATATATAATTATAGCAAAAGTAATGATAATGCTTCGTTATAGAAGCCGCTTATTTGAGAATGTTAAGTTAAAAATTAAATCTGATAAATAAATCTAGCAATTATTAATTAGCGTTTATTAGATTTATTATAAGGTTTGACAGGTTACAAGATTGTTATTGGTCATTTAAACTTCACCAGCAAAAAACCAAACAATAAATGTTTAATTAAAAACGTAGCATTGTAGCTGAATGGAAGATTAAGGATTAAATCACTTAAATAATATATTTTAAGAGGAAAAATTGTCAAAATATTATGTATAACAAAATAAGGTTAGATATAAAAAAAACTTACGTATTGTAGAATTGACCTTTTTAACCGAAGGGCATACTCTCCAAAGTCCAATTCTAAACTGAATCGACGTTGTAACTGGCGAATTAGGCAATGTAACAGGCTCTTTAGTATAGAGCCACGAACCACTCACAAACACGATTAGAAGAGTTGCCAAAGCTAGGAGTCCCCAAAGGAGTCCCAGTCTCGAAAGAGCTCCTCGCGACTTGCAACACATCACAATGCACCACCACGAGAGTTAGAACTTTACATTAGGAATCAGTTGTTATTGTGCTGCCATAGTGTTTTATGGCACTTATTGTCCTCGGTGCTGAAATATGGTCCGGATCGACTTTTGCGCTTGTATACATTTTGGTTTATGGCAGAACACACGTTCCATTCGTCGTTTATTTGCACTTGAAACAATGCTCGGAGGGTAGAATTGTGCAGGAACGGTCATCGGAGGGAGTTACGCTATGTATTTAGTCTGAAAAAATAAAAATTTATTTAACACTTATTGTTTAAGTTCTCTTGATAAGCGCATAATCACACAGTAACACCTACTACTTTATTATCATAAAATATGTAGGCTTCTGAGAAATACAATTAAGCAGACCCAATATGAAGTAACCAAATTAAAAAATATATTTTTATTTATTTATTTGATTTTATTCAAAAATAAAAAAAACTTTATAAATTTTAGCATAAATTTATATAGTCAAATAGGGTTTTTAAATAATCATGGCTGTTAAAGTCTTATAGTCTTGTGGTACTTAAGTTTATTTCACAGAAATGAAATAAATAGATCTTTTAATAAAATATATAAAAATATATACATAGGATTCTGATACATAAATTTTGCCAATTTTTAAGTCAGAAAAATTACCAATTAAAACCGAAAGATTTATTTTTCAAAACGTCTTTATTTTGGCTTGGGTAATGAGATAATGAGAAACCAAAATTTTTATCGTAATACCACCTTTTCTACCAACAAGACGGCTTTGTCGCAACATGTTCGATATTGGAGCGATACTAATCCTCATTTTCGAATTACTACTAGGCGACAATATCATGTTAAAGTAAACGTGTAGTGTGCTGTTGTAATTCACGGCATAATAGGCTCATATTTGTTTGATACTAACGTTGACCAGCATTCATACCTGGATATGTTGAGACATTTTCTTTGCGGTGGTTTAAGTGGTTATCGACACTATCAAGAGCATGGCGGTCTAGCGCATTTTGCTTGTAATGTTTGTAAATGACTAAACAGCAAATTTGAAGATAATTGGATTGGTAGAAGTGGCCCGGTTTTATGGCCGCCAAGGAGCTCTGGTATGACAATTTTAGGTTTTTGTTTGTGGGAACGTTTAAAACAAATTGTTTACAAAAAAGACTTACTCAATGTCCAAGTATTAAAAAATCGGATAAGAGATGCTGTTGCAACCGATTGAGGAAATTCGAAGAAGTCGTAAAGAGTTACGACTTTAACTATGTGCTGAAAGAGGTGGTGGGTTAATTAAATAGAAATTAGTTGGCATTAAACAACAATTTATATTCTTTGTAATTTTCTAGTTGAAAATTTTTGGATAATTTTTTTTTAGTGTTTTTCTTTTTAAGATCACAGCCTGATAATATTAAAGTTTTGATAGCAGATTTATTTATTCTGAATTAAGCAAAAAATGTTATTTTTTTGTTGAATAAAGAAAATGTTTTTTTTGCTCTTGTGAACTTAATCCGGGGATATACTGTAGCCATCAACCACTATCGATTGGATTTTGTAAATTGATGCTGAAACAACAAAAAATTTAATTGGACTATTAGAATTTTTTTTTCTTTACATGTGTGCTAGGTTTATACTCCAAACAGAAAGTTTAGTGCAATTATAATTTATATATTACTTTTATTATTATAATATTCTTATCAATACATTTTATGTTTTTTGAGTAATGTTTTTCTTCTTTCTTTAGGAGTTTTGTTAATATTTTCACCGTGAACTGGTTACTGACTGGTTGTTTAGAATCTCGTGATTTATTATTTGGTAAATTGCTTGTTTTGTAGCGGCAATACTAAAAACTATTCTATGGTGGTGCTACGACTTAATATTTAGTCAGTCTTCCGAGTTTGAGAGAAAAAGAGGATGTTAGCCCTAGATTTTCTACAAGCTAACCCAGGGCGGAAGAACTATTTTTTGCTGCTGCTACAACGAGTTCTGCCACCAGGCTCTCATAATTACACAGTATAATTTTTTCTCTCGCTTTATTACACCTCTAGCAGAATTAAGTAATAAGTGCTTTTTTGAATTAGTGACTCACTAATAGAGTTCGTTTGCTTCAGTAATGTAAAAAAATTAACTACTTTATTTAAGCCAATTTTAAGCCATTTTACTTAATTTTAAGCCATAGAGAATAAGTGTTTAATAATATTAAGTGAAATGTTGATTCTTTTGAAAATTGTAATCTTGTCAATAATATTGAGCGATCTCGTGTTTAGCAATTTATACATAAAGGTATTGAGTTACTGTCCGTCCTTTTGACGCCAGTTTGGAAATACCCATTTTATAGTTTTTCCCTTCTTTTTCCGAAGGTTTTGCCTTTCTTTACACATCAAAGTTGGCCGAACAGTACCTCTAAGGGTTTTTCTTCGGTTCCCGGTATTTTGATAAAACTGCATAGCAACACTTGTGCCTTTCAGGTTTTGGGCCAAGAGGACAAGTGTAGACCATCAGTTGAAATTAGTACATAGTTGAGATGAGATCGTCCCGGAAAAATTATCAAACCGATATTCAAATCGTTCCATTTTCTTGACATTCAATATTAATTCTTTTTCATCGTTCATATTACTTGTTTTTTAATTAAAATAATAAGGGTTAGTTTCATCATATTTAGAGTATATTAGTGGATTTATTAAACTATTATTTCGACATTAGTTTGCTTTATTAAATTTATTGCGTTAATTAAATACCCTAAACTATTAGGAAAGTGTAACTTAATTCAATGAAAAAACTTTAAAAATTTTTTACTGTAGCAGTTTATATAGGTATAATAATTAAATTTTTATCAATTTGTATTTTAAAACAAGAAAAAGTTCTAGCAGTTACATAACTTTATTTGTGAGGTGTACAAAAACATGTTGATGTTTTTCCCGCATTTATCCCGATCGAAACTTTTACCAACCACTTGTTTCATATTTCAGCCGATAACATAATGTGATCAAACTTAACTCAGCAAGACTTTTGATAGATTCATAAACTGCTATCTTGAAAAGAACAATCTTTTATCTATATGTTCCATCCATTCTCTACCCAAAAAAAATCACTAAAAATAAATTTCTTGAAAATATTATGGGATTCCACGCCGTATTGAAAAATTATAAAATTTTTATTATTAACGTTATAATAAATACCAAGAAAACATATTAGAAAGATAATTTTTTTTGATCAGCTTCACATAATTACCACTTGTCAACTGAAATGAAATATTTATAATGTTTTTCAATCTTGGAAAACTAAAACGTACTAATTCCAAATGTGTTTTTCACTGCAATAATAACTCGTTTATGAAACCAAAATTTATTCAAATGGGTGTTATGAAGTATGTGCAAAGTTTGTGCAGCAATTTAGTAAACAGCCATGACGGATACTTCAAGTCACGAAATTCGCCCTAATAGCTATAGTTACTAACAAGTATACCACATCTCTGGCTACATTAGACAAGCATAGAAAGCTAAACAGATTTTCAAGCAATATTAATTATGTTGACGTTAGAGTAAAGATCAACACTATTAATTACCATTTATACAACCTGAATTAGCATGGTTTGTAATAGAAAACTTAAGGCGATCAATAAATTTCAAAATAAAATGATTTTATTATTCAAAGCTAAATATTTAAAATGGCAAATTGGATGTTTAGCATAAATAAAATGTAATTTGGGCACAATTATGCCAACGTTTTAATCGAACTGTCAGTCAAAACGCTGCAATCCAAATTGACGAACGCGTCGAAAGCAAATTTTGGGATCTAGAATATAATTGATGCAATCGATGTGACGACATTATTGGAATACCTAATTACTTTGGCGGATAGATGATTTCTATCAACAGCAAGGATAAATAATAAGCAGGTACTGCGTTTGACATCGTGCTAATCATGCAAATTATCTTACTGTATTATACGTGATTAATACAACTAAAGGAATATGCGTTTGAATATTTTTGTTGAACGTAAACTTTTTAATTTAGACCACAACTTCTAGAACAAACTTAATATAGAGTATATTTTAGTTGCTATTTTAATATTATTATAATACATTTTATTTGGCTACAAATTATATTTGTATTTAATTTTTAACCAATCTTGGTAAAAATGAACACTAAATCTATAAGCCAATCTTGATAAAAATGAGCACGAAATGAAATATCATAATTTGTAATTCTAATAATACTAAAACATCACAAAAATCTGAAAATGTTGAAAAGATTTTAGTTACATAAAAATTAATTTTTTTAACTAAAAAAAAGTTACACGACGAAAGTAAAAACCAAAAATAAAATTTTTTTAACAAAAGTTTAACATCGAAACAGAACTGAAAAGCATAAAATTATATTATTGGCAAATTTCAAAAAAACGAGATTGTAGATAAAAACAAGCTAAATTTTAAATAGTAGCAACTATAAATTCACACTTTTATGATGTGTAATTTAGCAAAATATATGCGAGATTCAATTTTTTTATGTATAACTTATAGCAACGCTATTTTTATTAAAAGATGTAGTGTTTTTTCTAAACCCAAATTTCAATTTTATTTAGATTATTTTTTAGTTTTTTTCACATAATTTGAAGTTTGTAACTCGCGCTAATTTATTGGTTCACATACAGGCATTTTATGTTTAAAACGCATCAATTTTTAACTCGCGTTGGTTTAACATTCAGGGTGTTTCCAAGAGTGTAAACTTTCTATTATAATATCAGAAAACCTTCTAATTTTGCATTACTGAAAATTTAGAAAACATTCAACTTTTTTTTTTTAAACTCATTTAAGTGTTCTTGAATAAAAATTTTAATTTTGAATAAAGAAGTATACTGATAGATTCTCATGAAACTTTTTACAAATTGAAATACTAATAAAAATATTTACATGCCAAAACCTCAACCCGACGAACATTCTAAAACACCTTTAAGTTTTTTATTTTAGTTGAGCAATTTTGAAGACATTTTCAATTTTTATTTATGACATTTGCAAAAATACTACATTATACTATATGCTTCGGCTATTGGCAAGACAAATTGACCATTTTTAAAATCGCCTTTAAAACACTCTTTTTCTATTGGTTAAAGCAATGTCCCGTTTACACATTTACACAATTTTCTGAAACAGTGGTGTCAGCACTGACAGCAAAACTTGTCAATTTTCTAACTTTACTTCTGCGTATCAAAAAAAATTTTTCTTTAAAATTTTGTTTTGTTTGGAACACAAAGTTTGACTTTCATAGCAACTGATGTCACATTTTCCTCCACTATTGCAATTCTTTAGAGATCCCGGTGCTTGTGTAGGGTTATGAAACATAAACATTTCATTGACACTGGCACTATTGGCAGCAAATTTCTGAAAATGCATCAAAAATTTGGCGAGATTTAACAAATTTGCTATATTGTATTAAATATATAAATACATATTTGCAAATGAGCGCTCATCTGCTTTTGCCCAAAAATAGAGTATAGCTATACCAGCTGTTTTTGCAGTTCTTTTTTTGTAGATGTAACTATTGCATTCAATAAGCATATCATAGGAACAATTATTCAAGTAAGACAAAATGTTCTTGATGTTTATACTATATTATAGATGGTATTCTTGACTATTTGTGATGAAATCAAAGGATGAAACAATTTTGTATGAGCGGGGCTTATTACCCTTCATCTCCGATATGTCATTTTGCAATGCAATCAAAAAGTAAATTTATATTTACATTTATCCATATAAAATCAAAAATTAATACCTAAGATTAAGTCCGAACCAAAAATAAGACGCGAAAACGAAAAACAAAAATATATTTTAAAATAATGAAGTAGGAAAAGTAAACACACTACAATTCATTACAAATTACTGTATAGCAAATATTATTAAAACAGATAAATTTTACGGAATTATTTTATGACGTACGTCTGATGAAAACAGCATAGACACTCTATGTTAAGCTTTTCCTTCGCATTTTAGTTTTAATTTATTGTACATTTTAGCTATTGCTTCAATATTTTAAGCTCAATGGTAATCTTAAGGCGCAAGTCCGTAAAATTGAATTTGCACTCATGGCTCAAAGATCAGTAGTTTCCGATTGTCCTCAATGCATCGCGAAACGATTCTCCTACACCCCGTTGTGTTTTTTACTTTGCAGCTAACACTAGAGAAAAATTTTGGAAACAATGTTCTTTTATTTTAATCAAACTATAGCAACCAAACAATGAGACTAATTTAAATTTAAAACATTAAGTAATTGCTAAAAGCAGCGCTACAAACCATAAAATAAGTAAAAATCTAAAAAATTTATAATTAAAAAATTAAAGTTATTTGTTGCAAAAAAAATTGTACCTAACTCAATTATAAAAAAAAAATGATAAATTAAAAAAAATATTGATAAAGAGACACTGATTTTTGTTTTTTGCTGCTGGAAATGCTTGGCTAATAATAATTTTTCTTTCCTCTCATGGTCAATATACGAAAGATTTCTGTCTCTTTCCTCTCTAAGTAAGTAAAGTGTTTTAGACCATTTTATTATGCTAAGTTTATATGTTTCGTAAAAATAAATTCTGTACTAATGACAATTACTTACAAGTAAACTTATGAAATGACTTTGCATTCTTTTGAATCTTAATAGCTTTATAGTTTATTTGTAAAATTTTATAAACTCTCAAGTATTTATACACTTTTGTTAGCATTGATAGTCTTGTTTAACATGCATGAAAAAATTTTTTTTATTCTTAGTTCGGTTCTGAGTTTAAAAATATTTCACTATTTTGTTTCATTATTTTGCAGTTTGTCAAGCTCCAAAGACTAATTAGGATATAAAACTAAAAAGAATTTAAATCATCTTTCTGAAATGTACAAATATCTATTGTAAAAGTTACATTTTCCATTTGAAATACGTTGAATTTTCTCTTTATTTCATCAAGTCAGCAATAGGTTGATTTGATAAAATGCAGGTTTTAAAGTCAATCGTAACAAATAGACTGCTTTTGACTTATAAATTAATTAAAAGCTAAAAATTATAAAAAACCAGTTGTAAAAGAAAACAAGATTGAAAGTATCAATGTTTTCTTCTGACTTTTAAATCATTTTTGACCATTGACTATTAATACTGTAACAAACTTGGGCTTACTTGGGGGTTTTCCGGTTTCATCTTTTGGACTTCGTGCTTGTAACGTGATGGCGATTAGATTTTTCTAATAAACCTGCAGTCACGTTTGCTGCAGGTTTGCATCATGTGACTAATAACAAACAAACAAAATTATAATACAAGACAAAACTTAAAACCACAAAAGTTTTGTTTGAGCAGCAATCTCACTTAGTTTTTTAATAAAATTTGCAAGACTACGCTAATGTAATATTATAATAATTATAGTTAGAGTACTCTTTTTTTATAATCTATAATAGTTTTTATCTGACAAATTATTTAAATTGAGCGTTATGGGCTAGCTGGGAAGTTTGTGAGACGACCGGTAAAGAAGTCAGTCTCTGTAATCTCATAAATCCAGTGAAGATTAATTAGTAAGCACGTAACGTATAAAATCATAATTTTGCTCGTATCTATTAAAAACATTGTTCTTTATTTACTAATTATATTATTTCTTTTAAATACAACTTTTTGGTTTTTATAAATGGTGGAAAAATGTGTATACCTTTGCAGTGATAAACCGAAAAATACTGTCAAAGGTATTTCGGAAAATAATTGGACAGAGACAAAATTATAATAATTATTTACGTATCAAGTGTGTAAAGAGAGCCATTTTGGTATAAGGATGCGGATAGAAATAGCAACCGCATACTAAAATAGTTCATTGCACTCAAAATATATACAAAAATTTTTTTATGGTCTAAGATAAATGACAAAATTGTTACTCTCTGGGGTGATAGTAGATGCGCCGTCATCTAATTGCCTATAATTTTTGACAGTTTTGAATTACAATAATGTCAGGTAACCATGGCGATGACGGTGTGTAAAGTGAAATAAAGCCACGTGATTAGTTCATTTCGATATTGTTTACGTGGTTGCAATGTTAAAATAGTTACCAGAAACAATACTCAACAGGGGTGCTGAGCTATCGCAGTTCACTTTGGCGGTGTATTAGCTTTTCTATTTCTAATGCAATTTTTGTAAATAAGAACAGAAATTATTGAAAAGTAAAAAATGCAGCAACAGTATACAGAATATTTATTATTATACAACTAGTGGGTTTACTTTTGCCTATACTTTTCTTTTGGGATTTCGGCTGTCACTTAAAAATAATGCAATTTGTAATCATTATTATTTTCTTTTGTCGCTGAAAAAGAAAGATATTTGTATCTTACAAAACACTTTTCAACACCTACGTTACATCTAATAGTCTTCAAGATTTTTCAGCAAGGGAACAAAGCGAGTAAATAACATTTTGTAAAAATTTCCCTAAAGGGAAGTGCAATCGGCGCAAATTTTCCTTTTGTAGGAGACACAATCGCTTCAGCGCTCTAGGCTCGGCATAAAATGGAATAACTGCACGGGATGTAATGTAGCAATTTATTTCGTTTCAACAGCCAAATGCATCGGACACTGGACAGTCTGCCTTCTTTGTATTTTTTTCCATTGTGTCTCTCTATTCAAGAGTTATATCGAAAAGCAAAAAATTTAACAGCTTTTATGAGTTTTGATTGTTGTTGGAAATTGAAGCGTGTATATTGATCATAAACACGCTGTAACTCATAAAATGCCAAATAACTCATTATTTGTAACTGTTAAAAGGTTGAAAAGTCATAATCATCGTAACCATAATCATTATTTTTTATAAATGGTTTTGGCATTGTCAAAATGCATTAGAAAAACATAACTTAAATAGTTAAATGAATAATGGTAGATAACAATACTGCAGATTAATCCAACTATTTTTCATTTGAAATTAAATGCTTAAAATTGCGTTACCCATAGCAAAACACAAAACTGCATGAGTTTATAATCACGGCTACAAAATTGTTTAGTGTTTAAAGGCGTTAATTTTAGACAACGCTCATGCAAAATCAGTCATTTGCAAAACTTTGTCTTTTGGTGTAGAATATTGACTGCTCAATATGCTATAAAGACATCAAAAATCTGAACACCGTTTCAATATTTATAAATATAAAAGTTTGAACAAATAGAGAAAAGTAGAAAAAATATTAAAAAAATAGTTTTGATAGATTTTAGGAAACAAGCTGACGAATACAAACAACCTTTACCTAGTGCATATATATGCCGATATTCTAATTTTCAGACGTTTGTGAGGATTATGAAAAAGACTGGCGAGAGTCTAAACTTTTTTGATCAGAAATTCTTAGAAATTTAAGCAATTTAGTATTTTCTGCTTATAATTTTTTTATTATTTTGCAAAATAAACTAAAAATGAAACAGTCTAGAATCTATCTAAATTGTTGTGTTTTCAAGTCGCTTTAATAATTAGTGCTTTGATGCTAATCAACGCAAAGATATCGCAAAATTGATGCAACTAGGCTTTCAAGACAAGAGAGAATTTTTAATAATTATCCGGCCAAATTTAAAAATTATATTACATGAAAATTTGCTATAACAAAACAATATTCTAAAAACAAATTAAGTGTATTTTTAAAATATACAAATTTGCGTCGAGCAATAACGTATTTTTTTTATCAACAAAAGAAGTAAGACACTTAAAAGTCTTAAAACACCATTTGAAAAATTAAAAAAAAATCGGTTATACAGATTACGGCTTTTTACATTTTTTACCACTATTATTACCATATTCCTTATGCTAATAATAGCGCTATGAAAAGTAAAAAGCTACATTGTTGCAGAGGTGAAAAAAGAAAAAAATAATTGAAAAGTTATTGATTAACTGATTGCATCAAAAAGCAACGTTATTTGAAAGCAGTAAATTTAATTTAAAAACAAATGTTTAATTTAATTTATAAAATAATTTTAATTAATTCTTTACAAAGTTAGACATTAAAAACAACTAATTAATTCCGCATTTACTAAAAGTGTCAAAGGGTACTTCAAAAATCGTATGCGCAACTTTATTAATTTCTGGTTGAAAAACCTTTAAAACTCATCTAAAGCTTTATATATGATTTGAAATTTACGAACAATCTTAAAAAAAAATCAATACAAATTCATTCAAACTACATCTGAAAACCTACACATGTTTTGTTCTTATTGGAACTCATCAGCAAATCTACTAGTTTCAGATTTGAATAAATTTCCAGTTACAGCTTTAAGCCTGTATATACTGTATATACTCATGTACCTGTTACTTTTGTATTGTGGTGAAACAAGTGACATCTGTTAGAAGCTAGCTTTTATCAACATTTTTTTTGCACGTGTTTTAATGCAAACGTATGTCAGTGTTGATAGATACAATTTTAAATAAAAAGTAAATTGTTGATTGGACAACTAAGATAATATGAAGCTAACGTCTTTTTTTTCAAACGTATATTAATGATAAACAATGTAAGCTATTTTTTTTGGATAGCGATCAACTGGTAAAATACATTTTTTCTCAAAAAAAAAGTTGGATGCAATGTAGCTTCTAGTAGATGTTGCTCGTTATACCTCGTTAATAATAGCAGCAAACAGAACACTTAGCTTTGAAGTTAAAACAATACAGCAAAAAAATACGACAAGGTTATATTTATAAGGTATCGGACATAGTTAAACGAGATATTGATTCTATTAATATTAAATTAAAATAATTATAAATTATGTATTATATTATTCTTAGTTTGTTTTCGCTATTGTTTTAAGACGTCATTATTTTAGACAATATTTATAACAAACCGACATTAAACGAGATATTAAGCTAAAATAATTATAAATAACTATTTATTATATTATTCTTAAATAACTTAAATCTCAATTTTTGTAGTTTTTGATAACGTTAAGTTTCGTTAATATTTAACAGTCTTTGTAACAAAACTCAAACAATTTTTTTTTATTTATTTAAAGATGATTGTGGTTGCTACAAAATGAGTTTAATCAATTGCATCCATTATACCAAACAATATTAAAACCTCAACTGCTTGCTGTAGGTTAACATATTATAATAATAAATTAGATGTTTTTTATCATTTGGGCGAAGTTCAGTCGTAGACTACTTAACTAAAATTGCAATTATGGTATTGTGAAATTGTTTAACAACAATTTGCTTCTACATGTTTATAACTTAATCATGAATTAAAAGAATATTTTATTCTTCCTGTCAATCATTTATAGTATCAAGGAAAAAATATTATAGGCTAAGCTATTTCAATAGTTTTGCTTGATATAAGTTAATAATGTCATAAAAACATAGACACAAACCTTTTGAAACACATGTATAAAACAATTATATCCAATGCAACAAAAATATCAAAAGGTTATTTTAAATTTATCAAGTTTGACACACGCATTATTTACACAATTTTATTTTAATTAATTTTGTTTTTTCTAAAATTATTACTGGTTTGTAGTTTTGTTTTCAATTTGGTTTTTATTTTTTTTCTTACTTGTTTATAGTATGTAATCTGCATGTGTAAAACGTCAACTGTTTTTGACACGTTATTTTACAAAAAATGTCAATTTTTGTCATTAGTTATTAATGCTAAGCTTTAAAAAACTCTGTAAATATTGTTTTCAATGATATTAATTTATTGTTTAAATGTAATTTTTTCAGTGAGTTTTGCTATACACTTCTAATTTTGGCCTGGTTGTAGATAACTCTCAGGTAGGCTGACCGTCTTGTTTTGTTTAATGCAACTAGCCGCTACATCTAGAAAATATAGTGAAAAATATAGTAATAATGTTTCATAATTAATAAAAAATTCTATAACGAATTTATATTTAAAAACTTATTTTAAATTTAAGTTTAAGTTTTCAAAGTTTAATAAATTTGTTGTTTTCAGTATTGATAGATCAAGAATATTTTTTTGTTTGTTGCTGGTTTTAAAACAAACGATAGAAAATCTGCTGCTTTTTTGGTATTTGAAATATTTTTTAATTTTCAATCTTTTTTTTTTTAATAAAGTTTTGGCGTTAAATGTAAATTGTGAGATGAGGTAATTGAAGTGGACAATCCAGGAAACGGATACCAAACCAATATTATTATCGGCTTAGGATACACGTGTGTATTTGTATTTTAATCGGATATCGAATTGTGTTTTCGATATTGTGTGGCAGCCTAAACGGATTTGATTTCATTGGAGCATAGCGATTTTCTGTGTTTGATTAGGAAATTTAGTGTCTAAAGTTATCCTAGAAAATGAAAGTAAATTTGATAATATTTTACGTTTTTTTAGTATTAGGCTAATACAGATAACGTTTATTTCAGTAAAAAGATAATTAATTTTTTTTCCACTATTTCTTACTTTGTGGGTATATAGCTGGGTTTTTACGACTTTGTCATTATACCTATTTGCAGCAAAAACAAAATCTATTTCCATAACATTTCCTAAAGCAAGATATTTGGCTTCGCTTGCATGGGCTGCCGCTAACTAAGCAACTTTTTTGTCGACAGCTTCAATATTTTCCGTTTACAAAATACCGTCTGGTTTAAACCGGCATGGTCCATTAAGGTTTTTTGGTGACGGGGAGCAGGTTTGGACAAGGGTAGGACATACGAATGAGACCTATTAATCTCGGAGAGGTAATTGAGGCGGCATTACACAGTCCATTAGCTCGTGGTGATCTGATACATGCGAACAGTGAGATAAACCCAGATAGGAACATGCGAGCTTTAAAAGCTTCCAGCGCTGAAAAAGCCGTCTTCCGGTTCGATCCGAACTTTGAAGGAAGTGTTTCGCTACGTTCATTTGAGTAATTCCTTGACGAAAGAGCTGAACAAAATGAAAAAAGTCGGCTATTGTTAAGGAGTTTTTAGTGATGGCTTTATAAATTTTTATTGAATGGAAGAGCAAGCCATTAGCTTTTATAAAATGTTTATATTTTTGCTGAACCTTTCAGACAAAATTAATCAGATATTTATTCAAATGTATTTCTTATGCTCACAACAAAACGGTACAAAATGTTTAATCACTCTAACAATGTTTTTCTCGCAAATCTGTTGTATTTTATGAACAATCGTTAATAATTATATACCTATTAACTCAAAGTTTTGTTATTTTAGGATTAAACAGAAGCAATTTCAATTTTTTTAGACTATCAAATTATTATTATTTTATTCTTGGTGAGTAAATTTTGGATTGTGAGAAAAAATTACTCTTACCTAAATGAACAGAAAAAACAACAAAAACAAAAAAAACATGTTTAAGTAATATTAATTGACATTATTTTATAGAAAATGTTAAAAAAAACGACTTTATGGCTCGTTTATCTATTGGACGATTTTAGTTATTCATACACCAAATTATATGGTTATAAATAAGCCACAGAATGTCTAATAAAATCACGTATGGTCTAAAAAACTTGAAAACTAAACTATCAAAAAGTATTTTTTCAAATTACAATATATACTTTTTTCTGGTAATTATGATAGGAACTCTTATTCTGGAAACAACAATGATTAACAACTATGAGAAAAAAAACAAAGAAAAAGAAAAAAAAAATTTGTTCTTGCGCTCCATTTTGCACTTCATTGAACAACATTTGAACAGAAAGTATTCAACAAACTTCGATACATTTTTCTTTTCGGCACGCTACGCGTTTAGATCTCTTGTTAGTCATTTATTTCCAAAGCTTGCTTAATTTTTTTTTTCACAATGCTGAACATTATTTTTTTATTTTGTTTTATGTAAGACTATAGTTGTGAAACATTGTTGTTTTCAGAATAAAAATTCTTATCAGAATTACTAAAAAAGTATATGTTGTAATTTAAAAAAATATTTTTTGACACATCAGTCTTAGAGTTTTTAAGGTTATACGTGATAGTGTTTAAAGTTGTAAGCAAGCTACACTCTTTTCTTGGAAACGTATATTTAAACGTTGATATAAATAGTTCAAATGTTGCTAAAAAATCAAATTAATTAGATAAGGGTACAAAAAAGTCACATGGAGTGAGGTTGGAGGATCTTGAAGGGTAAGTTATGGCTGTATTTCGGCTGATAAATCGACGATCATATATTTCTTGTATCATAATGAAGGTCTTGTAAGTGGTATGTGGAATTTTTTGCTCAAAGTACCTGTCCACAATTTTTTACCAAAATAAACTAAACATATGTTTAGAGACTATTACATAAATAGTGTACCATCGTAAAAGGCTTAGATTTTATCTGAAAGAGTTGGATTACGTAGTGCAGTTACTTAACACAAAATGCACGTTTAAAAACTAAACGTCATCGTATCCGCAATTTTTGAATAATTGAGATAAATAAGAAATGATATAAATGGGACAGTGTTAAAAGTTAATAAATGTGTGTTTAATTTTAGAAAATTTTAAGGTTTTTACTTGATATGTCAATAATCAATTTTTGTTTTAGTCAAACTTAGTAAAAGAAGATTACAATACAATTCAAATAACAAATTTACATATTACAATAACAAAGTTTTCAACCAATACTTTTTTCTTACAAAAGTTAGTTGGGTAATTAGATGTTATTGAAAGCATGTCTTAGTAGATTCAATCATTAGGCTTGCGGTTTAAGACTTGTGCTGCAGTTGACAAGTTAATTCTACAATAAAACAGAAGCAAGATTAAGTTATTATCAACATTAATGTCGCATTTTCATCATTTAGTTAAAATTGAGAATATTCAGTGACAATAAATAAATAACAAATTTAAAGTTAAATTAAGTCAGTACAAAAATTTTTAAGAAAAAACAAAAATTATTGTAGCACTATGTTTAGAAGATTTAGATAGTGGGAGTTTTAGATGAAGCATAGTAAATAGGTATTCTGGCACAAAATATTGATTATTTACAAATTTTTTTATCAAGTTTATTAAATCAACTAGGTGCTACGCTTAAAAATAAAGCAAATTTATTATATACAGTAGATTGAGTTTACTAGAAAAAAAAAACTTTGTTTCTAATTTTACAGAATAATAACGTTTTTTGTTTAATTCAAAATGAATAGATTTGCAATTAAGACTTTAATGCTACTGGTATGTACTCTTAAAAACAAATTTTTCTTATTTTTATTTACATCAATTTTGTAAACGTATATACCAAATAGTTATTGTCAGATATAATTAAAAATAGTGAGAATTTTATAGTCAAAAATGTTAACAATGCAACAAAGTATCTACTACTTAATTCAATGTTGTGGTACGGCAAAAAAGTTATCGGAATTTAGTATAGGATTTAATGAAAAGTTTCTTGAAATTGTTGTTTCACATAATGGTATTAAAAATTTCTAGAAACTGGTCCCGTAACCGATTTCAAGAAAAAGAAGATAATCCAAAATAAAAAGAAGGCTGTTACTGTGTTAGTCTTGGATTTAGTAGAAGATAATTCAAAACGACGTTTTTTGAGGAGACGGTTTCTGCAGATAGGTGTAAGCCACAGCCGTTTCTTCTTAACAAGCTGCGAACAGCAAAATGTGGCAACGCTGTTAGCTGTTCTATTGGCATTCACTAGTTCAAGTGTCAAGTGTCATCAGGTGCAGTTACTCAAATTGTTTTGTGGTAATTTTGTGGTATAAGTAGAATTACAAAATTTGCACAGAGGCTTAGGTAAGTTAACAATTACTTAATGTGTTTTGAAAGTCATACCTATCTACTTCTACTATGGTTTTAGCTAAGCCCTCTGCCACAATAGACCCGCTAACGCTGTTGCCAAGTTGATGTTCACGGCATGTTAATTAGAGATGGCTGTGTGAAAACAAATTACACATTCAATAGGTTTTGAAGGAATGTAAAAAGCATGCTTATAAACCTATTTTTAATCATACTTTACAGCCAGTAGATGATGAAAAACTCTTTTATATTTGTTTGTTGATGAGTGATGAGATAGTAAGAGGCTTTGTTGCAACATGTACGATATTAGAGGGACACTAATCCTTATTTTAGAATTACGACTAGTAATCAGTATCATATTAAAGTAAACTTTGGTGTGCTGTTTTTTAACACAAAATGATAATCCTATATTTTTTTGATGCTAACGTTAATCAGCATTTATGCCTGAATAGGTTGAAAAAGTTTTTTTGCGATTGTTTAGGTGGTTTATCTTTTGATTATTAACACTTAATGTACTTTCAACAAGATGGTTTCTTAGCGCGTTTTGCTCGCATTGTTTGAAATCAGCTACATCTCAAATTTGGAGATAATTGGATAGACAGAAGTGGTTTAGTCTTATGACCGCCAAGAAGTCCTTATTTGACAATTTCAGATTTTATTTGTAAAAGCGTTTAAAATAAATTGTTTAAAAGAGTGACTTACTCATAAATGTTCAAGTATTAAAAAATTGGATAAAAGGTGCCGTTGCATTTTTAAGATTTTGAGAAACTCGTAGAAGCTTTAAAGAGTTAGGAGTTAGAACTGAACTTTAAGCTGAAAAAGGTGGTGGGTTAATTAAATAGTAGAAATTGGTTTGAATTAAGCAACAATTTGAATTCTTTTGTAGTTTTTTAGTTGAAAATAGAAAATTGTAAGATATTTTTTCTTTGGGTTTTTTTTATTTTAAGATTACAGCTTAATAATGTTGAAGATTTGATCAAATAAGATTTTGAATTAATCAAAAAATGTTATTTCTTTGTCATTTTTTTGTAAAATAAAATTTTTTTTTTTGAGAACTCATTTTAGTGGTCATATTATATATAAAAACAAATATAAGCTATAAAAGCACAAAAAATACACAGGATTATAGTCAAATAGAACAGTTTTTAGTGAGGTGTAGGTAAAGCGTTTCTGTTGTAACCAAATTTAAATAACTCTTTTCAAAATTTTGAAAATGTTTTATACATTTTTAAAAACGTTTTTACATTTTCTTCTAAGAAATATATGTAACAAACTAAACAATAAAAATTGGTAAATAGCTTTATTATTCAAAAATTAGATTATTGTAGTCAAGACAGTTGTGTTTTTTTTAAGATTAAGAAGAAGTTTAATCAAAAATCAGTAATTGTTAATGTGGAAATCAGTAATATAATTTATCAAAGAAAAATTGATTAAATTGGTTGATGATAATTTTAGTGTCTAATATCGGTTAAGAATATACATACATCTAAGTAAAGTGAAAGACAAGATATTTGAACATATAAGATGTTCATTAACATTAGTGCTAGTTCTAATGCTAATTGTTAGCACATAAGTGCCCCTTGAGACCAGACTACTGCTTATAAATCTAATAGACATTAGACCTGCTGCTTAAATATTCTTTTTCGACAACCACTGTGGAATATGCCGCAATCCAGGCAATTTTCGCCCAGTGAAAGCAAGAGCATACCTGTGTGAAATAAAAAGTTTAAGAAATTTGATTACCTAAAACAAAATTTTTTTTGCGGCGCAAATTTTATAGGAAACGGAGAAGTTTCAACTTTTTAGACAATTGTCTCAAACTACAATTAATAACAAAAAGAGAGGCAAAATACACCTAAATCATTTAATTTAATGGACTAGTTTTGACAACTATACTGTTGTGATCGTCAGGTATTAAAACTAAAAACTTCTAATTCGGTGCATCCTCGTTGAGGATGTATGCTAGTTGTCAAAACTAGTTGAGAATAGCAATAAAATTCTTAATTGAAGAGGACTGGTTTTAATTGATATTTTTTTTATTAAATTAATTAAAAACGCTTTTTTCTAATATCTATAATTTTAATTTAATAAATCATTTTGAACAATAAATATTTTAACTCGTGCAACGCACGTAACATGCAATTTAATTAAAATAGACATTAAAAAATTTTGTTGAATTTTTTAATTTGACAAAACAAATGTTTCAACAATTTTTTTTTGCTACTGAATTTGTTGATGTTTTGCATCCAATACCACAATCTAATGACTATGTTTTAAAATTCTGACCAAGAACATTACAATAAAATAAAAGTTTTTAATTTTATAGTTGATTAAACATATTCTACTAAATTGATTGGTTTAGGATCTTTGGCACAATAAACTATTCACACAGTTTTACCCTTTTGTTTGTTTAATCGATTGAAAGTTTTATTCATCTCTTGATGATGACTACTTGATAGTCGAAAAAGCTCTCGAGAACGATGAAACAAACTTTTTGGGAAGTGGTAAAAATGTGTGAATAATTATACTACTACGCCCGTGATGACCGCAGCTACTGTTCTCTACTCTAAATCAATAAAACATTCAAGTATAACGCTTTGCGTTTTTACTTAGACAAA
Source organism: Lagria hirta (assembly GCA_947359425.1). Taxonomy (NCBI): domain Eukaryota; kingdom Metazoa; phylum Arthropoda; class Insecta; order Coleoptera; family Tenebrionidae; genus Lagria; species Lagria hirta. The sequence goes on along the minus strand of OX375797.1, from coordinate 7,220,445 downwards.
AAAATTATTGCAATTTTGTGTATAAACAACTTGAGCCATGCACAAGCGGAAAGAATAGTGCTAAAGAATAGAACAGTAGACATGACATTGACAAATGTGGATGATTTTGTACTTATAGCAAGAAAATAATAAATAAAAACGTTAAATATTGTATACTTAAAAGCAAAAACAAAAATATTTTTAAAAAAACTGAAAAAAAAAAGAAAAAAATGTATTAGTCAAAGTAAAAAAATTTACAAATTATAGTTACTTTTTTAACCAAATAAACATAAAGAAAATATGAAAAAACTGGTAAAAAATCTTTAATTGTAGTGATGATAACGTGTAGTATAAGTGGAAAAAAAAATTCAAGAAATAAAAGAAATAGAAAAATAATGTATAAAAACTTAAGACACGACACAGGTATAGAAAAATAAAAATAAAAAGCAGAAAAAACCTCAGTCAATAAAAACAAAATATGAAAATCAAGTTCTACATTTAAGAAAAAAAAACACTTGAAAAAATCGAATAAAAAAATTTGATTGGATTGATTTAGAATAGAATATAGATATTTATGCATTAAGGGAGATATGAATGTTTTTTCTCCGAGGTTGACGTGTTACAGACCAAGGGCCGGAGGCCCGCGGTCTGTAAGTCTACCGAGGGTGAAAAACAGAATATCTCCCGTAGTGCATTAAATATTTTATTTTTTAGCATTTCATTACTGCTTTCTTAATAAAATTATATGAAAAATAACAACATTCGAGAATGCATGAATGTATAATTGCTGCAAATGCATGGTAACCATGTGTTTGAGGGTGAAAAACTTTATAAAGTTCCAAGGGAGATATGAGATACGTTTCATATATCGTATCCATAACGAAAATCAACAATATCATGTCACTAAAAAATAAAAGATATTTCTTGCAGTCTTTAAAATCTATTGTGTTTTTTTAAATTTACAAGTACCTACAGCCAGAAAAAAATTTTTTTTTCAGAAACCTTGCTTATTTGGATAGAAAAGTATTATCTTTAACCATCAGATTATCGAGCGATCTAAAATGTACGACACTACAAATTAGTAAAAAAATGTCATATTTACTACAACTTATTGGTCAATTAGGCTTAGCACATTACAAAAATGCTGGAATCAAATAGTAAATTTGAAGACAAAAAAAATAATAATAGAGTGGGAAAAGTATCACAAACGTGTAGATAGATACCCAGTGGAAAAAATTAAGAAACTAGAAAAAACGTAATAAAAAAGTTTGCTGAGTCAACCCAAAATGTACAATAAGAGAGAAAAATGAAATAATATGCAGAATCTACCTATAGAATAAAAAGAAGAAAATTTTTAAAAAGCACATTTTATAGTTTTTTATTGTACTTTTACAAACTCAAATGTTTGTCATCAAAAAACAAATTTAAAATTTTTTTTAAGGAGTTTTATAGCAAGTAAATTATTGACATCATATCAAAACTGTAAGATAACAGATAACACAAAAAAGTTTAATATTTATATAAACCAAATTAACACCTATTAATGACAAGCAAATATCACTGCAAACATGACTGCACCACGGAAATAATCACTATATGAAACTTACACAACATTTAAATATTGAGACATGTTTTAGATGTATTTGTTTAGTTGACATTTGAGCTTTCCACAAAAGATGTGCTTGAACATCGACAGAATACGAAAAGTTAGCAGGTGTTGCTACCTACGTCCTTACAATCATTATTTTCTTGGAGGAAAAGCTATATATATTTCATACAGAATCACAATATTTGAGAGCATTCGCTGTGTAATACTATTTATTATAAACAGTTTTGTGATGCAGAAAATACGATATCAAGCTGTTAAAATTATCTCTGTATCTTCTATTCCACATGTTAAAATTTAAATTCTAATTAACAAAATTTTAGTTTGTATATTCATGCTTTCTAATAGCATAATCATGCTTTGGTTCAAAACAAATTAAAGGTTCTAGAGTTTAAATTGATTTCCTACATAATCCTCATTGCGGTAATAATAATAGAACACATTGGTGCAGCTGAAGTAATATACGGCAAAACCAAGTTTATAATTGAATAAAAGTAGTATAAACTATTTCTCCATAGAATTGATATTAAAACCAATTTAGTGAATAATCTATAAATAAATTTGGACATTTGCTATTATTGAGGTAAATTAAACATTTATTGTTTTAAATTATATGTTAAGACTTAGTCAGGTGAAAAAAACAGTTATAACGCACTTATACACAAAAATTAAAACCAGATGTTATGTTATAGTTCTAAATCGAAACGAAAATTAAAATATAATGAATGTTGTAGTAATTAATAAAATGTGAAGTTTAACGTAATCAATAATTTTTCTTACAATAAAGACGTATTGTGTAAATTAAGCAAAATAAATTAACCCCATAAAACTACAAAGCTCATAAAGCTACTATTAGTTTTATAGTTAAATTATTTTATCAATTATATTATAATCCAAAATCAAACCTTTACCAATTAGTTGACTTTAGCAATCAAAGCTGTTTATTCAGAGCTTTGAACCTCTAATAACTGTAACTAATGTAATAATTTATTTGCCAAAAAAAACTTTACAGAACAAAATAATTAATGTTTTATAAAAATGTAGCCATAATATAAATTATTATATTTTAAAGTTCTGAATGAGTTAAGTTTTATCCTCTTTATCTGAAACCAAATAAACTCACACACACTGATTAGTGTAATATAGGTGATAAATTATTAAAAAATATATAAAAAGTGTGGAATTACAAGTTGTATATATAAATAAGCTTTTTTTCATTGTAATCAATAATAACACAATAATATTTATAAACAATGCAAACTTATATTACAAAAGACAAAACACGCGTTTGACCGGAATGACGCACAATGTCAAATGAGAAAAAAATTTTAAAACATTAAAACTAGAAATTTTTATACAACTTGCAGCAGTATGTAGTAAATCATCTTCACAACGACACCTTTTAATTTAGACTTTAGTTGAGCATTTATATAATAATTTTTCAATAAACAAGTGTGTTAATGAATAATAATTAATAACAGATTTTGTTTAGAACACCAGCGATCGTAAAAAGCAGAAGTTTTTATTTGTCAAAATTATTGGTCGGTTTTTCACATACGAATTGTTATATATTTTGTTTCAATCTTTTTTTAATTTGTAAACAAGAATTGGTTCTAATTTCGCGATGTAATTGTTATTTATGTCAATAAACATAGTTGTCTCTCAAAACAAATTGAAGTCGCCAGTCGTAATCGACTATTAGCCACTACAAAAGTGATACTAATATGTGTATTTTTTTAAAGGCAAATGACTAGCAGTAGTAGTTGATTTGGTAATCAAATTTAAAGTTAAAATTAATTTTGAAAAATGGTCAACTAAAATTAGAAATTATAAAACATGGTTGTAAAAACTATCATTATCTTTGAAAAGCGAAATCTATTTTTAAAGAATACGCAGCTTTAAAGAAACAACTGCAAAAGAGTTATATTTGTTCTTATACGCAACATTTATTTAGAAATTTGCTATTCACTAAAACTTACAAATTAAAAAAATATATATATTTGAAATTGAAAACTCTTGTTTTTGCAATTGAAAAATTTTAATTTTGATTAGTCATTATTTTGTAATATTTTATAAATTTTGATATAATACTTGAAAATGGAAAATGTGCCAAATACAAAATTTTAACTAAATTGTTCTATGGCAGTAGCTACCATTCTTAACTTTTAAGAATGAGAAGAAGGAGTTATAAAAAGAAATCGTTTTTAATTCATTTTGATTCAAATGAGTAATTGTTTTTTAATATTTTATAAATTTTGATAAAATAGTTAAAAATTAATGGATGCGCTTCACAAATTTTTTAGTAGATTGATCTATGGCAGTGGCTACCACTTTTAATTTTTAAAAGAACAAAAAAGAGACGTTTATTTTTAATTTTGGTCCAAAGGAGTCATTATTTTGTAATATTTCATAGATTTTGATAAAATAGTTAAAAATGGTGGATGCGGCAAATACAAAATTTTTAGTAAATTGTTCTAAAAATTGAAATTTACAAGTATAACTTAAAATAAAAATTGTTGCAATGTAAAGTCATAATCTCAAAATGAAAGACAATAGACAAGCTATTGTTATTTTGAAAATAACATTTTAAAATAAATGCTTATGTGTAAGGACTAAAAAGCAGCAATAGACTAGGAAAATGTGCAGCAAAAATTGAGAAATACAACCAACTTTTGCTTAATAATTATAATTATTTTTAAATTTTAGAGTCTGTTGGTTTTTATAAACAATATTGTCAGTGTCAAAAGTTTTAAATTATGTAGAAACTAGGACACCAACAACTAATTTCAAATAGCTTTGCCAACATTGAAAGTTTTTAGCATTTACTTCAAAAAACGGTCTTTTGAAACGGCGTTACAGCATCAGCGCTGATTATAACTATGCGAGTTAACATTTAAATTAGAACCGAGCTCTAAAAACTTTTTGCCATCAACCTTATTAAATCAGAACTATTATGTACAAATGCATTGAATACCTACATAATTTCAAAGCTAAATTTTCAATTACTATTTAAAAGTTTGGTTCTAGCCTGTAAATTTAATTTGCTCGATCAGAGTACTAATTGACACAAAAGCTGAAGACAAAAGCAAAAATTCTGCAGCTCAAACAAAAAATGTTGACGATATTGTTTAAAAGTCTAGTGAAAAACTAAAATTATTAAAATTATTTTAGACTTGGCAAACCAACATCAGCAATGTTTTTATGGCATAATAGTTTTCTATAAAATTGAACTATATCCAGTTAAGTTTAATTGTTTTGGATTTTAATTATAAAAAAAAACAAATTCTTTTTGAACTAGTACTTATTACTTTAAAAAAAATATACTGTGTGTTTAAAAAAACATCTTTTGAATTTAAAGCTTTCAAACTGTTTTAAAATAAATAAATTAAACTAGTCGTATTCTACTAAACACTACTCAATTTATATTACCCACCAAATAAAAAAGAACCTTTTCTTGAAATCTTTATAAAACTTTTACAAAAATCATATTTTTACAATTCTAGGCGTAAATTTAAACATGCAACATTTTAACTTTTATTTTAATGTATTAAACTATTATTTCAATACATAAAAATTTATAAAGTTAATTTAATTATTTCTTCTATGTCAAAAGCATTCTTAACCACAATCAATTTGACATAGTTACATTATTTCAAATATTGTAAAATATAAGTCTTATCATTGTATCTTCAACTTTTTTAAAAATTTTTTAGAAAAACCTTTAATTGAATTAATAATTAAAATTAAACGTTGCTAAAATAAAAAAAATACTTAAGAAAAAAATAATTATAATCTTACGTCGGATAATCTATATACAAGTCGCGCAAAAGTATAGAAACGGTCAAATATTTTTAAATAAGAATCAAATTAAATTTGTCAGGGAAAACATATTTAAAAAAATTTATAACTAGCTACTATAACTTACTACTAGGATAATCTAAATTAAAAATGAAAAAAATTTGTAGCAGTAAAAAGTGGTATTAAAATAATAAGTACATACATTAAAGTCAAACAATTTTAATTTTTATATAAATATTTACCCTGAAACACGACACAAAGTCACCTATTTTCTTTCAATTATCACCCTTGTCACTTATCACGTTCGCGATAAAAGCTTTCTCTCCCGAAAGCTTTCATTATTTCATGTCGCACACCTAAAGCTCCAACCGCGCCGGTAAGACTGTCTGAAACTCCGGTTAAGCTCCGGAGTTTCAGTGATGTTTTAGCAGCGCGCCGCCGCCCTAGATTTAACCATCTATCAAACATCCAAGTTTTTGTCGTCTAGTCAACATTTTTGATTGCTAATCCTAAACAGACGAATTGTTTTTTTCTACACATATCACTTTCTGAGCCGACTTTTTTATCAACATCAAACTATTTGGATTTTATTGTTTTGCTATATATATTTGAATTCTTTAAATGTTAATTTTTTACGACTATATCGTTTATGGTTCTGGCCGATGCAAGTTTTAAAATATTTAAGCTTTTAAAACATTGACAGAATTTAGTCTTGGAAAAAAAAGGAGTACATATTTGACCAAATTTTTTTTTCCACTCAACTAAAAACTCTTACTGCAGCTATACTTATAAATATTTTGTTCATATTTATTATAATGTTATATCACTTAAATTTAGTAAACTTTTAAAAACACTTAAATAAAAAACATTTTCTAAGTTTTTTTTCAACAAAAGTAAAATTTGGTTTGTGGCATCAAAGTTTATCATTCAAAGTTAGTAATATTTTAATTATTTCTAATTTTTGCTGCTTCAACCGAGCTGGTGTGCAGCTACATAGTATATGTTAATTTTATTTAAAGCATTTTCTACTTTTAAATTGCTTCTTTACGTAAAAGAACATCAAAGAATAAAACAACAATTGGACAAAAATTTAATTTTTTGGGCATTGATAACAGCTTTGCGACGTTTTTTGGTACAGAAAAATATATTTTTAATAGATCATCAATCAATGTTCGATCAAATTTGAAGTAGTTTTTGTCATAGTGCGGGCAGCGTTCCAAGAGATGGTTGGAGCTTCAAATGCCATCAATAGGATTCAAATCAGGCCCATTCTAGGAATATTAATCGCGTCAAAATTACTGTGCATTTCTTGAAAATTGTGCACTCGATCATGCTCCTTCATATAAATAGAATTATCTCTAATCAAAAAAACAATTTTTGGAACTACGTAAGATCTCAACACAAAAATTTTAATTTCGGTGTATATTCCTCCAAAAAAAATATTTCAATATTTTGTCTGGAAAATTATTAATTTTTTTTTCTTATCGCTTTATCAACATACCAAAAATAAAAAAAATTTGAAAAAAAAAATTTTTAAAATAAAAACATTAAAAATGACATGATTAAAGATAATGAATTAAAAATAATAAAAATTCTATATTTTAAAATTCTTACAAAAAAAACATCATTCGTCTCAAACAAAACCACTGTCATAAAAACGTTAACAAAAGTTTAGAATTTCGGATAGAACAGACTTCGCATAAAAAAAATGTTTTAGACTAAAAATTGATATTTTTTATTCAAATATCTGGGGGTGCTGTTTAAAATTTTAAAATTACCTTCTGCAAAAGAGTTAAGGAGTGAATGGTTTAGTTACCAAAGAATTTGCAACTTGTAACCAAGCAACTTTTGTACCAAAATTTTTTTTTAGAGAATTTTTGATTAGTTGTTGAACTTTTGACGCATCTTATTTATCACTAATTCTTATGTTAATAAAAGTAATAGATATTTTGGTTTTAATTTATGTTTTGTTTTTTGCTCTGTTGTTTAAACCTTTTTAACTAAAAAGTTGTATTAAGTTTTGTCAAAATTTTAATTTTAAACTTGACGTCCTAAAGTGGTTTTAGTAACGTTATAAAATTAAACAAATCTTATGTTTTTCTCATAGGAGCACATGCTGGTTTTCCAACAATACATATAATTTTTTTAATGAAACTATTATTAGTGTTTTTTTCACCTATTTTGAGGTTATTGTTAAAACAATAAAGTACAAAACAAATTTTATTGGTAAAAATAACAAAAGAAGTGTCTAATATGATTACAACAGATATCCTCCGGCTGTTTGTTGACTGTTGACTCGAGATTATATAACTCGGTACCTCGGTGCGCTTAAAATTATATACAGATTACTATTGTACGAGATAAAATGTTTGGACATCAATAAAATAAAACAATTGCTAGTATTTAAGTCTACTATAAAAATATGTTGTGTTTGTAAATAAACACTGAATTAATATAATCTCCAAATATTTTTAAAAATATTAGCACAAATTGAATTTTTTTATCTAGTAATTAGTGTGTGAGTTTTTAACATTATAAACTTTGTTTTATGGGTGCTCTTCTAACTATGTAGGGTTTATACAGTTCCTTCATAAACTATTTAGATCTAGTCTTGTCATAGAATTTTAAACGTATGTTCAATTTTTAATTAGTTCATACGCAGAAACGTTTAATATTATAGACAAGCCTTGACGTTTTTTAGACATTTGTTAGCAATTGCATACTATCAACGAAACATAAAAAATGTCAGGATAAATTACACAGCAAAACTAGATCTAAATAATTTATAACCGCATGTTAGCATCATTTTAAAAAAATAATCAAAAAAGTCATTTTCCGGTAAGTCGATACATTTGAGCAATGTAAAAATGCACTAAATATATCTTATTTTAAATATTTTAATGTTAGGGTTCGGAATTCGGCTCATGGCCGAAGATGCCGAAATTCAAACTACTTAATTTAATCGTGTTGCAAAATGCGCATTTCCGTAATACGCCGTCGCCGGTATATTTTTGAAAAAAATCTCATGGCGTTGATTGAGAAAAGAAGTGATAATAAAATTACCACCGTATTGACTACTAAGCAATATTTAAATAATTCAAGTGAAGTAAATTATAGCATAAAGTAAAAAAACAATGAAAAACTAATCTGCCATGATTATAAACGTTTAAATAGGTCTGAAATTATAAAAATAAAAGAGAAATAAACCTTATTATTCAAGTACTTCTTGTAATAATAAATTATAAAACAAATGTTATGGTAACTTTATTTAATACATTATTTGTTTGATTTAAAATCACTGTTTTAGTTCTGTTTGGCATCGGTTTATGACGTCTATAAGCATTCCGAAATGAGTATAAATAATGTTATCCAGATGCCGAATTGCCTATTTTTTATTTACTTATTTATTTATTTATTTATTTATTTATTTATCTATTTATTTTATATCTATTTTTAAATTGCATAAAACAAACTTTTGAGCAAAAGAAAAATCATACTAGTTTTTGTGTTGTTTTTTTGTGTAAAATGTTGTTTTAATAGTGCATTGGGTTTTTGGTATAGCCATTTTTGTTTCACAAAATAATCTATTTTAGCTGTACTACAATAGTTTAAATAAGAAATTATTTTTTATTTTTCTACTCTGTTGCTATGTTTAAACCATCTAAAACATTTTACTGCTACAAGTCACAAAAAAATCAGTTGCAAGCCTAATAGTTCTATAACAGCTCCTCATATTAAAGCTACATATTTATGACCAAACTTGACATTACATTGTGTTACAATAAATATGTAAGAGTTTCTATAACATTTTTTGATATCAAAAATTTGAGGCAAATTGAATTAGAAATGTTTTAAATGATATTAAAATAAATAATGTCTGGCTACAATTTAAAGGATTCTTAGACCTTATATATAATACGTTACTCATCGATAAAAACTCAGCATACATATAACTTGATTGAATGAGTCAATAAATAAATACCTATCCGAACTCAAGCTAAAAATGACAAATAATATGGAATAAGTTTTGCATAAAAGAATTGGTTTGATTAGTCTAAAATCTTAAATGCATCTCACTTCTGATGTTTTACTTAAACTTTTTTTGCTGCATCTGCAACAAACAGTGACTTTTTATCAATAGCTAACTTATTATCTATACTAACTTTGAATACAGAAACTTACAATCTTTTATATTATGAAATGATTTCTGTTTAATCAACAAAGTGTAATAACTATAATATTTTTAATTTGAAAACAAGAAGTAAATGATTGTATTCTTAAAAATTTTTAAAACTTATATTCGGCTGCTTTGTAGATAATTTTCTTGCAGTAAAAGCTACAAAAATGGCTTTAAGCTGAGTGCTTTAAAAATAATATAAATAACAGTAAAACTCCAATTACAAAATTTGACAAACTGTGCAAAGTTTCCCATGCCGTTTATTCTGCAAGAAAATGAAAAAAGACTTGCTTTTCTTCTACGTTAAAGCAGACAAGTTTTCTAGCTTGTGCGTCAAGGGAAATACATTTCCAAAGACAAAACAACAAGAATAATAAAATAAATTCTGATTGTGCTGAGAGAACTCTAGCAATCTTCAAACAAGAAAATTTTATAAAGTCAATTAAAGTAAAAAAACCTTTCTGATGTAATCTGAATACTATCATCAGTTTAGATGTAAGAATGTACTCAAGGTGCTTATTACAAACTCAATCTTGTGTGCGGGAATAACAGCAATATACAAAAACGTTGCAAACAATACAATTTGAAAAAAGAAATATTAGAACAATTGTTATTATTAAGATTATAGTTAAGCCTTTGAAATTTCGTACAAATACTGTCAATTGATGGCAGCTTTACCTACAGTGTATTCATTAGGCAAGTACTGTACAAATGATGTGTTACTTTTACTTTCATAGAGCATTCATTGTACTTTTTTAAAATTAATTTGTAATGTATTTTGTGACTGTGACATTAATATTTTGTTTGCTGTTTAAAACCATGTTTAGATCATAATAGGTGAATATATATTTTTGGTAGTCTGCATTTGTGTACGGCTTTAATAATGACACACTATAAGAAACATTTGAGTAAAGTAGAGGCATGCATTATTTCACTAGTAAAGTAATAATTTAAAACTCCACTCTTTAAAATCATTTATTCAACGCTCAAAACAAATTTTAATTATTATTATGGTTGTAAACGTAAACAGCCGCTGTTCAAAATTATGTCAGGACAAGTTGTTATTGTTATAAATTTTTTAGTAACAATTGTTGATTTAGAGGTTGGAACTGCTAAAGAATTTTTGTCACTCAAAGTGTTTGCGAAAATTAGTTTTTTATTTTTGTTTCTACTGCTAAAAGATTAGCTCTTAAGTGTAGAAGACGAGCGTCTACTGAGTCTAGTACCGTAAATCCTAAATAGTAGATTGTGGAAAATGTGTTTATACCAACAGGTAATTTTATATACTACTAGTTTATGTATTCTGAAAAAAACCGTTGACTACTAGCGTTATTGAGATTTAAGACGTTTTTGATATTTTTAAATTAATTTTACTTTATATGTTTACTCTACGGATTCCAGTTGACAAAACAGAAGATTCTCTATATTGCTTTGTTTTAGTACATGGTATTAGAACATAGAAGAATTGTCCTTCATCTTTAACGTCTTTCAAAAAGGTGTTGGTAAGTTTAGGGATTCTACAAGTATCACCAAGTTCAATGATTAAAGAAACCTTAAAATTAGCATTATTCGCTAATATATATCTTGTTTAGTGAAATTTTTTGATTTTTTGTTTCAATATCTTTGAAATGTTTGTTTTATAAAAGCGATTTGTTGAGTGTGTTTTTTGATGTCAGCATTTTTATTCATTTCTATTATTGTTTGAATTGTAGAATAAAATGCCTAGAAACTTGATAATTTTTACAGTTTTAATAGTTTTCCACGTTGAACCATAAACCACACCGTTGTTAGAACATCTCGTATTTTTTTTAAATGTGACGCTTTCCTGATATCACAAGAAAAGCTTTCTGAGTTACTCATGTCTATAATCTTCTTATTTATGTAAACATAAAAATAAAATTAGCAACATCATTTTAAACTGTTTCAATAAAGTTACAGTATTGGTATTTTAGAAAAAAGAATTTTTAGAAAACATTTAGTAATAAAAAAGGTTTTTGTCTAATTTTTTTATTATCTTTAGTTTTTTCCTTTATCTTACTGAGGTTTTTCATGTGTTATAGTCTGAACACCGTTACTCATTTGGTTTAAAGTTTTTACAATTGCGTCGTCAAAAACAAACACAAGAATAGATAAAAATTTGGTAGTCTCACAGCATTCTATAATAACGCTTTAAAGCACGCACTTTTACCCACTTTTTAGGCGTAGAGTAAGTGATAATTTTTCTCTACAAAAAAAACAAGTTTGTATTTCTTTATTTATTTGAAATAGAGAAAATCACACTTTATGACGTAAACCTAGATTGTTTACTGCGTTTTTACAACAGTAGAAATTTTAAATAATAATACTATCAAAATATTTATTTATAATAAAAACCATTATAAAAAAACAAGTTTAAATAAATAATATAAAATCATAAAAGCTCAAATAAACCTATGAAATGCTCTATTAGTCTATTAGAAGCAAACCTGTTTTTGTAAAAAAAACATTTCTTCTAGGTATTAAGCTTTTATGCAAATAGTTTATGTTCTAAATGGTGAAATGTCAGTGTCGATAGATACAATTTGAAAAAAAAATATCGCTGCATAGATATCAAAGTTTTTTGTCTCAAACGTATATCAATGATACATTATAATCTATCAACTGGTCAAAATTGTCGCTGCAAATTTATTTAAATCTGTATCTGTTGCGACTTGCTGATGAGTTCTAATAAGAACAAAACATGTCTAAGTTTACAGATATAGTTTTAGTGAATTTGCATTGATTTCCTTTAAGATGTTTAATTTTCTACTTTTTGTGATCAAAGTGTAATCAAAATTAATTGCTACAATGTTGCTTTTATTTGGTAAAAATAAAAAAAGTATCAAGCCAAACAACTTTTTTCAAAAATCAATATCTTGAAAGTCAAGGAAAATCTGCTAAAATAATTGTGGCAGCAAAAGCCCTTCTTTCTCGGATTTAATTCATTCAATTCTAGTTTTCTAATTTCGTTTCACGCTTGCCAACCGCGTTGTCAAATTGAAAATCACAAGTCTATTTCGTTCGATTCAGGTGAATTATTTGTAGAAAACGTAAAAGAGAAATGTACTGCTGGTTTTTTTTGGAGCTGTTTTTCTGCTGATTTAATTAAAAGATTCCTTCTTTTTATGAGCTTTAAGTAAAATAAGGAAACTATAGTACAAGCATCAAGAAAGAAAACTCTTTGTGTATAATTTATTTAAATGTAAAAGAAAAGATCAGAGCATGCAATCTAACTAGGATCTCTACCGATAAATAATTAAATTAAAGCAAGAAACATCAGCAATCAGGACATGGGCCTCTTGATACATTAAAGAAAGAAACCGCCATAATTTAGAACAAAACAAGGAAATGGTTTAATATCCGGCATTTAAGTGGCTTCACATTTTTTTTAGTCAAACAAAAGCTTATGACAGAGACATATCTATTTTATTATTCTATTTATTCTACACATGGGTAGCATGACAACTTTGCCATGCAGCAGCCAGATGTGCCCGATGTCTCGAAGCTACTGCTGATGCGATTTCTATGACAAGAGGTCTGGTTTATTATTCTTATTTCTAACAACTCTTTTAGTTTCATTTAAATAAAGCCCAGACAAATACATTGCTCATGCGACAGATAAGCAGATTTTCGATGAACCTTTGAATACGTTGCCGTCAACTTGGATACGTAATTCTTTACGAAGCTATGAAGAGGGATTCAGAAGAGGGAGATGCAAAGGATATATTTAAATCCTCACATACAATAACCTAGCTGAAAAATGCCAGCTTTCTGACTTTCCCGACATATATACCGAAATCATATGGATTCTTGAACGAAATTTTGGAATAGTCGAATATTTAACTTTCATCGTTTTGGAACATTTATAAATACGTTAAATAAAATCCCAGTCTATGTAAATTTAAGCTAGTTTTTTGAATGGCAACCTTATATAATGCTAAAATGCAATAACTCTATTTCTTTTAGAATATATTTATTTTATAAGAAACATTTGAGAGAAAGAGTAATAAATCATTTAGATCGAACTAGTTGAATTGTAAATAACTTTTAAGTATATAAAGGTATAAGAGCTTTATTTTATCTTTGATTTTATCTGTTTATATAATTGATTATAGGAAAATGATTCCATTTACACTGTCAATTTCCTGTATAAAAAATATTTAAATCAAAATAAATACATACAATTTAATCACGTACTATATTTCTAAATAACTTTTTGCTTTGCATCTTTAGTACATTCTCCTCTAAATATTTAAAAAAAAAAAAAAATTGAAAAATAAAATAAAATGTCTGTTTTAGAAACAGTTTTATTTTTCAAATATTGGTATTGGCACTATTTGATGGCAATCAATCAACATCTTAATTGGAATGTATTTTATAATTTTTAAACAAACTCAAAGAGTTTGACGTTTTGAGAATGATCATTTATACACGCAAATTGTTGAAAAATTAAAAGAACAAACTTTTTTGTATACAAATTTATAAGTGTTATATTATTTAGTGTTAAAAAAACAAGAATTAGTTCAAAACTCAATTGTTTTGAAGCAGCATTATTTTTGATCAGTTTAGCTTAAAAGTCCTGCAAAGATTGAACTAGTTTTTTAATAAAATATATCTTTGTCGTTTTTGTTAGAAGATTTCTAACGTTAGAAAACTAATCTCTATATCTTTGTAACAAAATACAATATTGACTTTGACGGTTCTGTGAGATTGTATGCTTGATAAGTATTTTTTTGTTTGACGGTCAATTGATTGCAGCTTAGAAAAAGATCACGTTAAACTGCTTAAGACTATTGTAATAGTGCATTAACACAAGTGTTGGTCATCATTCATATTATTATAACTATTGTAAAAATTGAATGGTACCCTTGACAGTCAGAAACAGTACTCTGATGCCGAGTAATGCGAAGGAAGACACAAAATTAGTACGGTCTTTAACAAATAGTAATAATATAATGACAATATTATTCTTTCAATAATGTAAAATTTATCAAAAAATAATCTTTAAATTTTCAATTAGCTTAAAACTCATTTCAAGATTTGAATTAAAATCAAAAACTACAAAACAACAGAATATATAAGTGGTTACTATCTCCCCACGCATCTGCAAACATATCATAAGATTAAACATTCAAGGGCATTCGATCGATGTGACATGAACATCATAATGCGGTTTTCTGTATTTCTGCGAAGACTTTTAAAAACAAATCTTGTTTTACTGGAGGTTTTAGCTACATTTTAACATTTTAAATAACTAAATATAAAATTTTTTCTATTTTCAAGTTTCAAAGATCCTTAATAACCACCAGAAGCAGCAAATTTTGTAACCCATTTTTGTGAATAATATTACGAGAATTTGTAGCAGCAATATCTATGAAATGCGCTTTTACTTTTTTCAAATGCTTTTGCAACATAACAGTATTGGAATATTTTATATTGTTTTTTTTTTGTTAAATAATCTGTCTAATAAACCTGAGAAATAATGTGAATTAAATATAAAAGTGTCTTAAAACATACCTAAATCAATTTAACTACTGAATTAATAAACAAAGAAGTTGCAGTTTAAATTATGTGGTTATTTATTTAGGTTACATTTCAGATTAAACGCAATGGAGCCTGGAAAATCGAAGTTCTGAATTTTTTATCATACTGACATAACGAGTTGCTTTATATTGTAAGAGTTTTTGATTTTATAATAATTTATAGTTATTTTTTAAAGTAAAAATAAGCCAATAAGGCGCTGAATCGCTTGTATAATTAAATCATGTTGATGAGGGCCATATGGCATCTTAAGTAAAAGAGGGAAAAGATGGGCTTAGCATCCCTGGAAGGGTAGAGGCGAGTCAGTCAGCTGAGCGGGCAAGAGTAGGAATGTTGATTAAAAAGGCAGAGAGCGGTCGGACGGGCAGTATTATGAATATTTACAATTAACAATTGTTAATTGTTTATTGAAAGAGAAAGATAGTTAACGTGTTGATCTTGTTGATCATATGTGTTTTGTGGTATAATGTGAATTCAGTGCTGTCTCCCTGAATTCGGTGGAATAATGTGAATTCAGTGCTGTCTCCTTGAATTTGGTGGAATAATGTGAATTCAGTTGTGACTCCCTGAATTCGGTGGAATAATGTGAATTCAGTTGTGACTCTTTGAATTCGGTGGAATAATGTGAATTCAGTTGTGACTCCCTGAATTCGGTGGAATAATGTGAATTATGTGAATTAAGTACTGACTCCCTGAATTCGGAAGAATAATGAGGTACCGAAACAAGAAGGACGTCATTGAGAACACGACGTTAAAGAAAAGGGGTGAAGATTGAGTCAATCGAGTCCATGGAGTGGTTGTCAAAGTCCAATGAGCCTGATGATGTCTTCCACTATCAGTTCGAGAGGAAGAGAATCCTGCGAGGGGGAGAAAAGCCCCCGGTGAGCTACTTTACAGGTATTATTGACAGGTACGTTATGTGTAAATATGTTTCATGTGTCGCCCAATCGATCCGTCTGACTGCTCAAGCGTTTCTCTAACAATAAATATGGAGAGGTGAGTTGAAGTAGATTGTTGATGATAATGTAGCTAGCTGTTGCTATTCTGTACACTGTTTTTGAGTGAATAATTAAAGCTAATAATCGTAGAACATAGACATCCTGACAAATTTATTATAGAGAAAGAGTTAACTGTTATTTAATTCAATTTAATTGTTAAAATTTAGCAAAACGTAAGATTAGAATAAAAGAGTCTTACAATATAGTTAAAACCTCCACAAATCTTAAAAAAAAAACGTTTTTTGTTTTTTCAAACAGATTTTTTCAACCATAATGATTGTGAATATAGAGAATTTTCAACCATCATATAACATGGGAAAGCAGACAAGAGTCGTCGGATTTCTAATTTCCTGATCTGTCTTATCCAGATTCCTAATCTCCAATTTCCTTCTTTTTATAGGTTGTTGCTGTTCAAATTTTAAAATTACTGGTCTGACAAGCTTAATATAAACGACAAATGAATTATTGCTATTATTGTTTGATATGCCATTTTGCACTCATCAGAAATTAAGTTATCACAATATGAAACGTAAAATTTATTTATAAGTTTTAACAGGTAACACAAATAAATCAACATCAGTTGAACCGTTTGATAGCTACAAAACGACATACAAACTCACAAATTATTAATATTCTTCTCGTACTCGACGGTTAAAAAAACATTTAATAACATAAAAATTATTCAAAATTAAACGGCAGATTAGGCAAAATAGATAGTAAAAAAACCATAAATTAAACGTATTTTTTCAAAATTGATAAAGGTTTGACTTGTATCAGAGCTTTATAATTTCAATAAATATGAATAAATTATTAGAAAAAATAGCATAGACGTTTTTTAAATTTGAGATTTGGCTTGTTAAATGTAGACAATTATATGTTTGATTTGAGCTGCTTTTTTCTATATTTTAGAGCTAAACGCCTAAGAAGTACTTAATTATAATTTAGCAGTGCCACAAATACAGCTTTATTATGGAAATACATTTTTAACAAATCACCTTTTTGAACTGAGATATATTTTTTTTTATTTTGATGGCTACAAGAATTTTAAACACATTAGGAGTTTATTGCTAATTGCTGGTATGATTTGCAGCGACGTAACTTTTCATCAAAATATCTTTTCAGTCAATCATTTAAAAGTTTGACTCTACATCTGACCTAACTTGACCTGACTTGACTTCACTTGGCTTGACCTGGCCTGATTTGACCTAACTCCTCATCAAAATGTTTTTATTGCTTAATTTTAATATTTGACTCTTCAAAACAAAAAAAAACAAAAATTACTATTATTCAGTTTATTAACTTTGATATTTAAGTCGCTAAATTCTAGTTTTTACTATGATTTTCTGAAAAGAAATACAAGAT
Source organism: Lagria hirta (assembly GCA_947359425.1). Taxonomy (NCBI): domain Eukaryota; kingdom Metazoa; phylum Arthropoda; class Insecta; order Coleoptera; family Tenebrionidae; genus Lagria; species Lagria hirta. The sequence continues at coordinate 7,202,966 of OX375797.1, read as the reverse complement.
GTTTAAAATAAAAGTATAACTAAACCAAAGTTTAGTCACTAAAAATTAAAAAAAGAAACAAGCCAAAGAACTAACAAAACCGTTACAGAACAATCTTTAGTAATAATTTTGTGTTGCTGATAAACCTTTTTTTCTAAATTTTTATTTTATGAATAAAACTATTTTTTTAAAATTAGCAATGTGTGTTTGGCTGTTTTAAAAATAAAGCAAAATTGTTATATGACACATTATTATATAAAAAATATATAACCAAGCTTAACAAGGTAGTTTGATTGAAAATTATATTTTATATTAGTAAATGCATAAAATGGAACTGTTTTAAGATTTTTAGGGAAAAAAGTGCATAGAACAGTTTTGAACGTTATGCAAATTTTTTACTTATTAGTTTTATTAGTATATTTGATACAAAAAATTTGTTTAAAAAAATCTAATTACAACTAAAATTAATGATACAATTCACTGTCATGATTTAACGAGTAACCATTAGGTATATATTTTTTACAGATTTATATGTTATTTTTGTTTGCTACGGTAAGGTAAGTAAAAATATCTATCTTTTTCTGTAAATTATGTCTGATTTTGATAATTGTTGAGTATAATAAATATTTGTTTTGTCTTACCTTAGGGGTCTAGCTTTAGGTCTTTTACAAAAGTACAGTTTTCTGCAATCTGGAAAGAGTACGTAACGCAATTACGGTTGAACGTGAGTTGTAGTAGTTTCAGTTTATTGTGTCCACTTGAGCAAAACCGTTTATTGTACTTTTTCTAATAGGATTTATATTGTATTTGCTCCCAGCATGTAGATATAACTGATATATCTAAACGTTTTTTATTTGAACAAAAGCAACAATATATATATTTCTGTTCGGGGGCGATATATCTATCTTTAGTATAAATTTATTATAAAAGGCAACTTTGCAAAATTTTATTGTTTTAATTTTCAAAAATAAAGATTGTGATTGGTGGTTCTTACAAACTTTTTTAATCGCGTAACAAATTAATAAAAATATTCAATTTAACTAACATCGGCATAATATTATGTGTCTATAAATTTTATTGACACATATATATATATTTTATAGATTTTATAAAATTATGTGTCTATAAATCTTTGAAAATTATAGGGTGTGAATTTGACATTTCTGTTTATTTATCCTGAAACTAACTCTAGGTCGATTTTGCTGACAGATCCGTTAGCCCTTGTTTCATGTACTGGAACTAATGGAATTGTTTAAGCCACACTACATTACAAATCTAATGACCTGGTGATAGAACTTGATACACATTAATTTCAGTGAATTAAAGGAGAAAATTGGTTTGTTTTGAAATCTCTCCGGTCATGGATACATTTTTTAGGATGTATTGATTGTATTATTTGTATTATGACGTATTAGCATTATTATTATTTATTTTTTTCAATTTTTTTTTTTAAATATTGTAACTTAATTATTTCAACAAAACTGTTAGATTTTTATGTTTGAATTATTACGCATTGTTAGTAGTGTACTAGAGTGGTAATAACGCTCAACATTATTAGAATTGGCATTTCTTTTGACTATCGCTCAATAAACTCAGACAATTTTAAATACCACATAATATGTTTCTAAACAATTAAATATTAAAAATTATTATTTCTAGTATCGCAACTAACAGTATTTTTTATTATTTTTTAACACTTTTCTAAGTTTTTTGTGTTGTAAGTAATAAGTAAGAACATGGTAAAAACTAAGTTTTTTTAAATTGTTAAACAAATAATTAGATACAAATTTGATACAAATTTTACTTGTATTAGAAAACTTAGTTAAATGTGTTAAACAAGTTTTGAATTATTAAAACTAAAAAAATTGCTACATTTTTTTCAAAATAATAGTTTACATTTTTTATAAATATGTATACAATAATAAATTGTTGCTTTTTTCAAAAATTTTAAAGCCGTTATGTGATTGACAAGCTTACATCAAAACTCAACCTGTTAAACATTGTCTTTATTAAAACCAATTTATAAAATTTGTATTGATTACACAGCTACTGTGCTGTAAATTGGTAGAGTTTCAAAATGCTTTAATTTTACAATATTTTACGCGGCTAGCCAATTTTTTTGCGTCAATAGACTTTTTAGCATACATGTTTATCTATTGCAGTTGCAAATACAGTAAAGATGAGGAGAATCCAGAACACCTTGTAACAGAATGCGTTGTTATTAGAACCCAACAATAAGAACATCTAGAGCAGAAATATCTTTTAGATAGGAACACGTCATTCTTGAAGCCATTTTAGCTGCTAAAATGTACTAAAACTTTAGGGTTGGGTGGGAATCTATAAACTGAGACACACTTGAAACCCTTAAGAAAGGGAAGCACAATAAACCAATAAATCGAAGTGCACATGGTACTCTAATTCTAATTTAAACCTAAATAATCTAAAGATGCAAACAAGGATTATCAATGCTTACTTTTTTATAGTCACGTATAAATGCTAACAATCTATTAATAAGAATTACACAACAAATTAAATTATGAGAAAAAACTAAGCAAAATCTTTTTACATTGTTCAAAAGATTCTACTACAGTTTTCTTTTATTAGAAACGGATGTACTGCACAGCGTTTAATTCATTTTGTTAATGATCTTAAATTATAGTTTTATCGAAATAGCCTCAATTTACTGTGGGTCTTATTTATTAGGCGGCATAATTTTTCCCATGATTCTATTATGCGTGGGTATGTTGCACTAGACTAGTGTCAGCATTGTAAATTAAATACCTTTATCTATCTTTGTCAACCACTACCTTAACGTGAATATATAATGATATAGTCTATTTCTGTCTATCTAGTGAGATTGCACCAAACAACTATTCAAATTTGAGTTAGAGACGTTAATTATCATTTTTCTGCTTTTATAGCAATTTAAGAATAATAAGCAATACAATTCTTTACTTATATTGCGTTGTTTAGTTTATTTGAACTAAGTGTTCATACTGTTAAAATGTTCTTTCCTTCATTATCTGAGGTACATTTATAAACATACATAACTTTTAGATTAGAACTATAATTCAAAGTGAACTTACTTCACAATTTTATCAAGTTTGGTACAAAACATAGCGATTGCAATATCACTTATACCTACGCCATTTACAGTGTAATATAAAATTGCTTTATATAAATTTTTATTTCAGTGAAATAGATAATGTCTCTCTCAGTATATGTTTGTTTTCAGATTGACAAACTGGTTGTAGAATGTACCTTGAAATATCTACAAATTTAAAAATGTCTGTAAATAGCACATAGACATCTTCATATATCCAACTACATTTCAAACAAAACTATCAATCGCTTGTGTGGTTAAATTCGATTAAGTACATCCGATTGTAGCTCAGCCAGCTTTTCCTCAAGAAAATGTCGGTCAAGTAAATAAATAAAATGAGAAAGCACTAAGAAATTGGATTTTTTTCCAACGTGATCGTCAGACAGTAATCGGGTGGAAGTGGTGCAGATGTTACGTGAGCTTCCAATATTTGATACATCAAAAATCCGCAAAATAGCTCAAAACGTGTGTTTAAAACACTGGCAGATTGCCATCGCGATATGTAACTGTTATCAATAATAACATCAATCGCTTTTTTACGCAGGAACATCTGGACCTGTTGTCGATATTGCACTTTTCTAATGCGTTGCTGCGGATAAGAAAAGATTTTTTCATTTTTTTTTTTAAAGAAGCAGGAGCAATTTTTATTTTTGTATAAGAGTCAATCACAAAATTATTATTTTTTATAACCACTTTTGTTTATAGTAAAATTATGTTTATTTATACATACTTATACAATTTAAAAAGTATAAATCAATATTAAAGAGTAACAATAGAGTAGAATAGAACATAAATCAATATAAAAATGCTAAAACGAGTAAATTTTTACCTAAAGAAACAAGAGACAAAATGTTGAACGATGACATGTGAGTGTACATAGTAAAATAAGAAGAATAATTTTACTTTTATAAGGAAAGCGGCTGCAAATTTGCATATTTTTATAAAGAGATTTTTGTTTCGCCAGACTACATTATAACAACAAATTTTTTAAGCAAATATACTATTTTTCGAATTTTTTCATTGCCAGTTGCACAAAATAATAACCTTAACGCATGCCTCTCTTCTTTGTCACAAACGTTAGCAGAAATGTCAGATTAAACACAGTTAGACACTGGGAGGAAAAAAAATATATTGACAAGCTCTTAAACAGTAAAAAGCAACATTGTAAACAAATATCTTGTCAAAACATAAATTATATTATTCAATTGACTTTTATTGAACAAAAGAAAACGTTTAAGTTTTATACGAATTGTCGCACTTTGTAAAAATTAAGATGTTTTCTGCCACTTTTTTTAAGAAAGATTGCAATTAGCTCTGGTCATCTTCCAATTGTCAGTTTTTTGTATGAATATTTTGTTGGGGACTACTTGGCGTTTCTTGTCAACATTATTAGATGCGCGGTACAAAAATTTTTATTGACAAAAACTTCAATGTTTTGTACTCTCAAGTTTACATAGCACTATAAAAATCTCAATACACTGACTGTGACTTTGCACTAGTTAGTACCATTTTAAGATATGTATCAATAACAAAATTTTTAAATCTGTTTCTAACTTCTCGTTAAAATGAATTTTATTAATAAGTATAAAAGGTTAAGGTATCTTTTGTGGCAACTTTAAACAGTTTCTTAATAACAGTTTTAGTGTTAATAAGATGGGAGTAAGTGACTTGGCTGCAAGTATAAAATTTAGAGATCAAAGTTGGAAAAGTTCTTACAATTATGTAAAAACTGTTAATATATTTACAATCACATAGAAACGTTAAGCCAACAGTTTCAGATATCTAACTAAAAACGTTCAATCAACTTGCCCTTCTTTACTTTTTGATTGTTTATATTAATATTAGGTATATTATCTAATAAGTGTATAGTGAGAAAATTACTCATAAAGATAAAAATGTAGTGAGTGGTGTAATCCAGTAAATGGATAATAGCTGTTTTGGCTATAAATGGCTATTTTATCATTGTTCGGCTACAATCTTGCACTTTGTATAATAGTTGTAGACAAATCAATTTATTTGTAAAAAGCTAGCCCGTCGAACTTCGTTTCGCCTGATCATAGATTTTATTTTTAAAATAAACAAACCAAAATCTTTGAAAATAAAAAAAGTATCTTATCCTTTTCATTGAAATCCAGTCATCAGTTTGTAATTTTCTACACAAACTTTTACCCAAAGTTGGTATATGGGAAGTTGGTATATGGTCTCATGCAAGACGATAACATGTAAATGCACGGTCAGACTTTGGTCCGTGGTGGGGGAATAGATCGACTTATTGCAAAAAAATTCATTGCAAAAAATCCAAGTTTGAGAAAATTTCTTCAGCTACGTCAAATAAATTTTAATGTAAACGCTTCTTCGTGGTTGCGTTAAATTTCTTACGGTAGTTTAATTGAACCGTCCGATGTCTTATTCTAAGCTATCTTTAAATACGACTATTACTTAAAAATATTTCATAAAAACAAAATAAAGTTGGAGCAAAACGTTGTTAAAAAATTATCCGTTAAAATTCATAAAAAAAGTGAAAGATTTTAACTTGAACAGCCTACGTGAAACAAGGGACATTTATTAGAATGATTTACCTCAATCAAATAAACGCTAATAATAAACACAAGGGAAATCAGCGGAAAGTACATCGGCAATTAAGAAAACAAAAAAAGTTGCTACCTGATTAGAATAGTGTTGAAAATAAAATGTTCTGATTATTAATAAATAATATGTTCGTTACATGCTCTTTTAATTTAATTATACATATTATGAAAATATTGATATTTACAGCGAAGGTTTAATGGAAATAGGTAATTGTTTATGCTCTTTTTAAACATCAGGCTGCTAAACGTAACAGGAATTTTCTCTGTTTAATTCGAAAAAATGAGTCCTGGATGTCTAACGCCTACGTCATAAACGGTAATTTGCCGAGCCTCACCGAACGTTTCCGACATTGCAATTGCAATTTTGACTTTTACCCTACTTTTAAAGGGTGATTTTCGGAATAAAAAGCATTCTATGTCCGTCTTCTGGCTCTAAGCTATCTCCTCACCAATTTTCAGCCATATCGGTAAAGCCGTTCTTGAGTTATAAATATTGTAACTAACACTACTTTCTTTTATATATATTTTGATGTAATGTGGTAGACATACGATACTGTGTTTCTTCTTAGGCTTAAATATATAGGGATTTATAATTGCAGAAAAGCTGGTTGGTGATTCTTGATAATGACAAAGAAATCTTAGTTTAAGCATTTAATATAATTTGAGCTTAATTGTAGGTTAATACTACATTTTATACAATCAGTTGTAATTATGTGATATACTCCGACCACAAACTAATTCCGATTCGGTAGAAAAGTAGATACAGTATCTGTAAAAATAATGTTTCCGTTGAAAATAATAATATGAATAGCTAATTCCAGATTTAGGTTAATTGGCTTAGTTATAATATTGTTTATATTATTAGATAAATGTATAAACTCAACCAATCCAAGTTGTGAAGGCTTAAATGTACGTCAAAATCATTCAACCTCATTCTTAACCTTCAAGAGTTCAACATAATGTATTTCTATCAGTACGATTTTAGTAGGTGTTGTAGAAGCATGGCTAACGCTTGGTTGTGTATTGTTTTAATATGTTTTATCAGTCAAGGCAAAAATTGTGTGTCAGCGCAATTTGAAGTCGATTTTGAATGGAATTACATCAATTTTACATGGCCGACGCCAGATTCGGAGTCAAAATTCGGCTATGTTCCCGGAGAAGACGTAATTGCTGGAATTAAAATCTATAAGAGCTACATCTATTTGGCTCTGCCTCGTGTAAAACAGAGCTCTAGAGTAACTTTAGCCTCAATTCCAATCACAGCGAATAAAAAAAATCCACTCTTGTCACCATATCCCAACTGGGAAATGAATTCAGGATCAAATTGTAATACGTTTCAGAATATCTTGAGCATGGAAATTGATAAAGAGGGTATTATGTGGGTCCTAGATGCCCGACGAGTTGACAATAATACCGATTGTCCACCCAAAATTACTTTACTAGATTTAAATAAAAACGGGAAAATTGTCAATAATTTTATTGTGCCAAGCGAGCAGTGCCCATACCCAAATTGTTTTCTTAATGATATTGTCGTTGATGGTGATTATGCATATATGTCGGATACTACTAAAACCGATCCTGGGATTTTTATTTATGACAGGAAAACCAACAGTTCATGGAAGGCAAGAGATGCAACGATGTTTGGAGATCCTAGCGCTGTAAATTTTACGGCACAAGGTAAAAGAACTATGTATATAATACCGTGTGATCTACAATTAATTAAATAAGGGAAATTTATGAAAAACCAAATCAGACTCTTAGCTTGATTTATTTATACATCTGTTCACAGAATCCAAAAAACAAAAGCTAAGAGTCTGATTTGGTTTCTCATAACCTTCCCTTATTTAATTAATTGTGATCACAAGAAACAAATAGCGTTGAATTAAGCTAAGAGTCTGATTTGGTTTTTCAATGTCTCTTCTTATCTAAATAATTGTGTATTACACAGTAGAAGTTGCGATGTAAAACTTTATAATTTTTTAAACCTTGTTGTTCCGATTATTTTTTGATCCATGTTTTGCTAGTGAATCTATATCATGATTTTAAAAAATTGATCATGTGTCAATAAAAAATCGACACAATTTAATAGCTTAACAGTTTTTTTAAAAATTCTGATAATTGTTTGACTGGTTCCTTGCTTTTAACATTTAAACTCTGTTATGATTCTGTGGTCAATAATACCAATTAAATTATGATGTTATTTCAATATAAAACCAAATACATAGAAAACATGAATTTCTTGAGCTTTTTGACGACGTATGTAATTATTATTCTAAGAATAAAAAGGTTCGAAAAATAAGCAGTAAATTGTATTCGTGATATTATTTACTACATATTAAACAAATTTGAAAAAAGTTATTACATTTACTGAGCTTATCTTGACTTTGTTGACTTTGCATTATGCATACTCAATAAATATTAGAAGTAGATTATTAAAACTACAAAACAAAAGCGACTAAAATTAACTTTAAGCAAAAATTAATGTTGATTTTGAATGAAGGTTTCTTATGACTTGGATCGACCTGGAACGTTCATCGTCTTTTGCAATCTTTCAGCAATGCTTGGCAGTATTAATTTTCTTAAAACTACTTGTCTCATTAATGGTATAAAATACGTTTTTATACGATTTTTATTTAACATTACATTTTATCACTTTGTTTAAATTACAAATGTTTTTTTAATTTACTTTGAAGTTGCAATTACTAGATCATGTTAACTAAATGTGGTGTTGTGGTTGAATTGATTGAAAAGTAATCAGTTCTTTCTGTTATTTACAATCACAAGAAATATGAGATGACTGTTTTCAAACTGTTTGAACCAGTTTACTTTTTAAAGCAGATACGTGAATAAATTGAGCACCTGGAATGTCCGAATGTAGTGTAATATCAAATAGAATAGACGGTATGGCCGTTTGACGTTAAAGTATACCCTAAAGAATATATAAAATAAAAACTGAAATATAAAGATATTATTAGGAATTACATTAGAATTGGAAAAAAAATTCAGAAAACTTTATTCTGGTCGAGAGTTTTACAACCAGACACTTTTTTTCAAATTATGTTGATATGAGAAGCAATCATGTTTGAAAGCAGTTTGTTTACGAAAATGTTTACGTTGTTTTACCATAGAACAGCGAAGAAGTACACTTCGACTAAAATTTATTTTTAAAAAAGAGTAAGAATGCATTTCAATGTGCGGATCTTGAAAAAATTAAAAATAATAATTGCTAAATTTGACAACGTTTTTTAAAAATTTTTGATTGAAACTATTCTTTTTTAAATATTACTCTACTACTGCACGTTGGTTAGCGAATTAATAGTAATCTAATTAGCGAATACATAACATTAACGGGGCTATGCGTAAAACAATCAATTTTTCAATGAAACAATAAACTTTACAAACAAAATGAAAGAGGCAGCTCGTATCAATGTATAATGTCATTTCCGGCTGAGTTATTTATGCACCATTATAAAACTAGTGCAAAAGACAGTTTTTAATATTTTTCTTGAATGTTTTCCTAGTTTTTAATAATTCTGAAAGTCTAACAAATTTTCTGTCAATTTCAAATAATTATATTTCTTCAATGGAATATATTTATGAAAAGATAAGTAATATAAAATTATCTTTTTTAGATGTAGACGTAACTAAAAAAGCAACAGGTGATCTAGAATTTTGATATATTTAGAAAAGAAACAAGCACTTTAAGATACATACCTAATGACTCCAATCATTGTTCCCAACATAAAATAGTTATGCAAGTTTAAGTTTTTTAGTAAATAGATGATTTATTTTTTGTTCAAACAAAACTTCAAAAAAGAAAAAGCATTTCTTAAAAAGTTTGCTACGATTATTAGATATAATAAAGAAATGATGAGTAAAATTATAAATAAACAAAAATTTAAAACAAATGTCAAATATTGTACAACCTTCCAGACAAACAAAACACGAATTAGAATTTCTTTCAGTACCCTTTCAACCTAGGATAACCAGCGGACTTGATATGATGCTTAAATATTTAGGATTTAGAAGGGTTTATCAGTCAGGATCAAATTTAAAAGAATTGTTAGGAGGTCTATAAGACAAAACATTATTTTTAGAAAAATCTGGAATTCATCGCATAGAATATAATAGCTGTGACAAATGTTTGATAGGGCAAACGCCTAGATCAGTTTGAACTAGATATAAAGATTGGACAGATCGGCAGATTGGACAAGTCAAGTGTAACAGAGACAGATCTTTTCAATACCAATTATTATATTAGTGTTAACAGTGCAAAATTAGTGAAGCAAATAAATAACTATAGACATATGGATGCCGATCAATTCTTAGGAATTCATAATAATAAACCAAATGCTCTTAACAAAATAACGGTCTTCTTTTGAGCTCTTTAGTCAGATTATTAAAAAAAACTTATAAAATTCTATAGACTAGGTAAGTTTAAGGGAATAATATTGCTATTTTATTCATCTCCTGATGATAATCACATTGTGGTCAAAAGATCTTTCAAGATCAAATAAACAAAGTTTTTAGAAAGTGGTAAAACTGTGTGAATAGTTTATTTTACCAAAGATTCCAAACCAATCAATTGAAATTTACTAGGTAAAATTTAAATTATTTATGAACACATGATAAATTGGTATGTTAGTACATATAGTAGATCAGCAGTAAAAAATGATTTTCTAAAAACAAACCTTTATCTGTACATACCGCTTTTCTTTGATAAATAAAAATTTGAAATTGTTCAAACAATACGTTATCTTTGAATATTGTGTAAAATTTATTTGAAGGCAAAGGTTTTTTTTTAAGTTATAAATTATACATAACTCAAAATGTAAAACCAGTTAAAAATTATATGATAGAATGTCAAAGATTCTGATACTTATTTTTATACTGATATTTCGCCTCATATTTGGCATGCGGTTGTAGTTAAATATTTTTTTTTGTTCTAATTCTACATTAGCTTGTGCTTAGATGCACCTAAATGGAAGCCATCAACATTTGTTGAATTTATTATCAGTAAATTATACAAAAAACCTATAAATAAACATCTAAACTTTCTACACGTATTATTGTTGTAAACGTTTATTTTTGCAGCTGTAGTTGTCGTTATCGGTTTGTTGTATGGTTGACCTTTATTACTACTTGTTGTGCTACTATTGCTATTTGACCTCACCGACAACTTTCTGAACCGAAAAAATGCCGCTAAAGTTTAAAAATAATACGCAAAAATCAGAACTTGTACGTACAATGGCGGAAGCTTTTGCGATTTGTAGGATCTGTGTTAGATCCATAGATGACCCGAGACTATCTATTTTTCAGCATTAATAAGAAAACACTGAGTTTTGCTGTCGCAAGTGTTAATCAGAATAAAATTTCCGCCCACACAAAATAGTTTTTATCAAAACCTTGTTGATTTTTTTCTCAAAACTTAAATTTCATATGTGATTATTCAATCTCATTTTATGTAAAAATTTTGTGTTTTGTGAAGTCGGTAAATATTTACAAAGAGCAATTATGATTAGCAAATGATTTCATTGTTGTCTTTTAATGTATTAGTAGATTTTTTCATGTGAATTAGCAGTTTGACTTTGAATAATATTTTATTGCTATTCTTATGCGTAGATGTTTTTTTTAATTTGTGTGTTAGTCAAAATTGATTACAGATTGTTTCAGGTGTAGAAAACACGGGCCTATCGCACATAAATGGAATCGCATTGTGTTGTGGAAAATTCGAAAGAAAATTTTATTACATGGCTCAAACCTCATTACACATCTACTCTGTGAATAACAAAGTGTTAAAGAGCAGATCATTGGCAACTTGTAGCAATTTTCATGATTTTATCACCGATGAAGGGACAAAACAGGGACAATCAGGTGGAATGATATGTGACACGGCCGATAACATTTATTATGGACTCCTGCCGTTGGATGCCGTGGGAAAATGGAATGTTAAAACACCTCTGAAACAGGCGATTATTTTAGACCAGAATCACGATATAATTAAATGGCCAGACAGTTTTTCCATTTACAAGGGATTTTTGTATTTAATCACAAACAGCATATCAAGGTTTACGAAATATGGAATTGACAAGGAAGAAATCAATTTTCGGATTTTAAAATATAAAACCGATACAAAGAGTTACATTTATTGTTAGAATTTAGCAAAAAATCTGAATTCAATTTTTAATTTTCTGCAGAAATAAAATTTATAAAACAGTCTAACATTTTTCAATTTAAACTTAACAGCCCACTTTCAATTGAAAAATAAGATCAAAACAAGTTTGTTCAAATTAGATTGGTAAACTTGAACATGTTTTGTTCTTATTGGAACTTTTCAGCAAGTCGCATTGGAATAATTTTACAAAGACAATTACACACGTGCAGATTACTTCCAAAATATTGTAAAAATAGCGATATCTATTAGAAAAGCTTCTCACATGTTGAGAAACTTGGTTTTTACATGTGAATGTGTAGGTCACTTCAAATGACAGATATTGATTCTGATGAAAATATTTTCGAGGCAAAAAGATATCGCCGATTGGACAACCTTAATTACGTTAGAGCCTTCTATCTGAATCAAATACCTATGGTATGCAATATTATCTATCTAACATGTAGAAACCTGGTTTCTGAACTTAGCTGTAATATGAGCCTTTTTATTAGATGTCACAATTTGTACATTGCTGAATACATTATAAAGATAAACCGTAACAGAGCATAAACGCATAATGTTTTTCTGATGTAAACACTTTAGCACACAAGGTTTTTTATGACAAGCTCTCTATTTTTGTCATAAATGTAGCGTTTAAACATGTTGAAACATGTTGCTCTTAAGTTGTAAGAACTATAGTATTTTCAGTTGAAGTAATAGTTATTTACCTAACGTGTTTGGAAAGTGAAATTTGTCACATGAGGTCTTTGTTTCAGTCTTAAGCACAATTTTTTTTGCAACGAACTTTCAACGAAAACTTAATTTTTTTAATAATAAATGATTTAGTTCTTTTCTTATTTTTTGGTTGGTAGCGTTGCTCCTGCCAATTAAAATCTGATGTTTTAAATTTAAAATGGTTTCATCGTTTGGTTGCCATGGTTTTAGTGAAGTAAAAGAACTTTGTTTCGAAAATTATTTTCTAGTTTTGGTAGCAAAGTAAAAAACACCGCGAGGTGGTAAAAATGTTCTTCCATGCATTGAGTACGACGTACGACCGGAAACTGCCAATCTTTGAGCGATAAATGCAAATACATTATTACGTGTTTTTGCTTCAAATAAGTCTGTTTGTTTTTCAAGAGTTGTATTTGGAAAGCTGGGCGTCTAATGTTGTGGAAAAAAAAAGAGACGTTTTTACATACCTTTAAACTCACTCAGTCAAAAAGAAGGTGTTACGGGTGTTAATCATTTTCTAAAGACACGAAGGTGCTAGTCAATCCATCTTTAATTTTTTTTTATTTTGATATTGGCAGGCATTTTGTACAGTTGGACTAAGTCTGATTTATCGCGCCGTAGAAAAACAAATAATACTACGTAACCAAAACCAAAGCAACAATGAACAAAAAAGGTCACGTGCACGTGCTATAATAAAAGAAAGCATGCTGAAGTCATACCTATTATTATTGAAATAAAATTAAATATTTTTTTCAAAACAAAACATGATGTATCACATTCTGTTCCGCTGTTTATTTACTATAGAAAATTATATATTTTACTACGGCTCTATCAAAATTTGTGATTCTAATAATCTTGATTCATCTGCATTTTTGATCTTAACCTGACTTATCTAACCAGCCAAGCAGCATTTTTTGTGCTGAATCAGATTATGATTCATCCAATAGGTAGGCTCTTTCTAGTTCACATTCACTTTGCTTTCAGTTTGAAATATATTCTTGTTCTTACAACTTTGTACACGTACAGTTTTAGAACCATTCTATGTAAACTATTCTACATGTAAAGTGTCACTGTTCTAAACAATAACAAGAAAAATAATGTAAATTTTGTATCAAAGGTTATAGGAAAAAATTCCTTCCAGATTAACAGAGAATTCAAAATTGTGCTCTATACATGTTTTTTTTAGAAAAGGACTCTCGCCTGGGTGAGAATTGAACCCACGTCCTCGTTAGACCAGATTCTAAACGCACTATTGTTAGCTACCTGACTACCAAATCCTTTAGAAATAAATCAAAATAATTTTTAGATAAGAAAAAAATATTCACCCGTTGTTGGTGGGAATACACAATTTTCCAACAGTTTGATTCTTATTAGTTTTTATTACATGCAGAATATTAGGACTTTAACCGTAAGTATTTGACTTTTTTGCAGCGTCAATTGTCTGTACCAGTTAAAGAAGTTGTAGATTTACCTAAAAGACAATATCATTAAATTAAATTTTTATTTATTCATTACTAAATTTTGAAAATGACAATATATTTAAACAATATCTACTACATCATATTTTTTGCTGCTGAAAAGTGGCTAAACTATTTTAATTGTATATAAAGCTTGTTTAAAAATAAAGTTCACTTGCACAGCTTTTAGTCTAGAATTGATGAAGTTTTGGCAACATTAAGAGAATGTTACGATTGGTCTAATGGGTTTGTTTATTTTATGTAGTTTTATTTGACTAAAGAGTTCAGGTAGATTTGGGTTTGGCATTATCAGAGGTAGGTTATTATGACGATATTTATCAATGAACTCAATGTTGGTTTTTAATACCTTTTTAGTGTTGATAACTAGGTTGTTTAGTGTGCTTTTATAATTGTTGTTGAATTTTTTGTAGTTATTGTTGTTCAGAAAGTTTAATGTTTTTTCTATATATTCGTTTTTATTAATAATGACTATACCTGCACTTTTATCAGCTTTTGTATATATACACACATCTTAAATAACAACAGTCAATTTACAAACAATCTAAAAATCTGGATAAGATACGTAGATGATACTTTGCATTTGAGAAAGAAACCAAATAGAACTATTTACATTTCATAAATATATAGACAATATCAATAACAATTTAAAATTTACATTAGCGACCGAAAATAATAATAAAATTAACTTATTAGACATTACATTAGAAAAAACCAATAATCATTTACAGTTTAACATCTACAGAAAACCCACAGCCTGCTCAGCTATCATACCTAATGATTCACACCACTGCTATCAACACAAATTATCTGCATTTCGAAACTACATACACCGCGCACACAATATACCATTGACACCATTAAATTACCAGAAAGAAATAAACACTATAAAAGCACTCGCAATAAAAAACAACTATAATATAAAAACAATTGACAAGTTAATAAAACATGAAACTATAAAAACACATCCGCTGTGTAAAAAATCCACAAAAACCAATAAAATCCAATAAAGAAAATTCAAATATTACTCTGGTATAAAACTAAAAATTGCAAAAATTCTGCGCAAATTTAACATCACCAGTGCATTCTGCTCACAAAACAGTATATATAGCAAATTATCCAATGCCAAAAAAACAACAGATAAAGTGGAACTATCTGGGGTATATGAAATCAAATGCGATAACTGCAATACTATTCACATAAGAGAAACAGGTAGATCTTTAAAAATAAGACTTGAAGAGCATAAAAAACAACCACATAAATCCAACTTAAGAAAACACCTTAAATATAACAACCACACAGTCAATGACAAAGATAACGAAAAAATACTGCACATTGAACACAATGCTACAAAAAGAAAACTTCTAGAATCTTTTGAAATTTTACAAGTGATAAACAACAACAAACATAATTGTCTAAACATTCAAACCAACAGATACACAACACATTTATAATAAAATTTAACTTTAAACACACTATATATTTATACACTAAAAAACAATCCAACCAAGATAACAAAACCTGAAATAATCCCATTCCGATAATTTTATCCTGTACATTTTATCACAATAAAACTTAATAAATAACATTGTATTAATGCTGCTAAAAGTATTTCAAATAAAAAAAAAATAATTACAAAAATCTGTAATTATGAAATAGTCTTTCACATAACTTTTAAACAACTGACACAGTATATGTTTCATAGTCGATAACCTTTTGACAGTAAGTTTTTTAATACTTATACACACGAAGACTTTGCTACCTAATAATTGTAAAATTGTAGATAGCCCGCCTTGATAATGAGATTATTTATTCTCGAAACTAGTGGGCTGTAAATTAAATTTAATTAATTATTTTTAAAACAAGTTTGGTGAAGTACAACATTTTCTTACCTTCAACCCTTTGAAAAAAAAGTCAACACTAAACAAAAATGGAAACATGGTATAAATATTTATTTGTTTTGTATTTTTAAATGTTTTGCAGTTTGCTTAAAATAAAAATACTTAAAAAAATAATAAACTTATCTTTTTTAGACAAAAGTGACAAAACATTATGCACGACATATTTTTGCTATTTTCAAAATAATGATTACCTACTACCTTCTGATTCTAAACAACTAAATGTATAATTTATTTTTTTTTGTTTGAAATAATTTTTTTGTATTTTGTTTTATACCGATAATTTGTAATTCTGCGTTACTAAGTAATTTGTTTAAATGTACTTACCATCAAAGCAGGGCAAATTCTAAATTTTCATTTATAGTTAGCGTTCGTGCCACTGAGCAAAGCTTAACCAATTAATAAAAGCATCAGAAAGTGAAAACAGATAAAGAAATCAAAAAGTTTAATTTACTTTTATATATAAAAAAAAAATTATATAAAGCAACGTAGCTCTTGATTTATTAATAACAACCATCTTAGTAGCAACTATTAATTTAAAAAAATGCTGTTGACTGAAGTTTGCGCATTGTACGCTTTAGCCAGATTTCAATATTCTGGTTGTTTTGCTTTGTGTAAACTAATTTTGACACTGCAAAATAGAGAAAATAGACGAATCAATATAGTAAATATTGCACATTATGGATCGAAAATATTGAAATAGTAGGTTTGAAAACGTAGAATCAAATAAAATTTTAAAGCTAACTCAATAAAAATTTTTGTTGAACAAACAATTTAATTTACATGGCATAAAATTTTGATCGCATTTGTTCCTGCACAGCGTCAGAGCGCACTATATTATCTATCGTATTTACATTTAAAATCCTTCATTATAAATAGTTATTATAGATAGATCAATTAGAAACTAGCTGAAATTAAACAAATATAAGTACACAATATATGCATAATGATCATGTAATATTTGATTAAACTTATTTTATAACAGTTGATTTTATGAAGAACTTAGTATAAAATGAAAGCGAGGCTATAGCTTCTTATAAACCTAATATGATTAGAGCGTAGTTTGTCGGTGCAGTCTTTGTAAGTCCGGGTTGCGGTTAAATTAATTTAAATTTTGTTAGTAAAGATAAGATCTACATCCAAAGTACCCACAAGTGATCACGGTCTGATTTATAATTTATCTAAACTTAAACAAGTTAGGTTCCTCGCAAGTTCTAGATTCGAGAGATTTAATCCAGAAGACATCAACAGAACGCACGCTGTCTTGAATATCATTAGCTTTGTAAGAAAATACAGCGCCTATGGTTCTTGTTTTTCATTAGAGAATAAAATAAATAAACAACTTACGTATTGAATTATAAAATGTACAGACATTCTAGTACAATTGCATTGCAGTGGTAAATTATTCAAAACCATAAAGTAAACTTTATAAACTCTATGTAAACTCATCATTCGTCGCGCTGCCAACACAAAGGTGCTTTAAAACAATAAATGTAATCCCACAAGTTGCATAAAATGACAACGTGAATATTAGATTTGTCTTTCAGTAAAGGAAAATAATGTGTCTGTCGTCGTAAAGACTTTTTTGATCAATAGAGCAATTTTGAATGTTACACGTCAAGACAATTTTCTAAAGTTTCAATTTTAAAATATTTATAAATTTATCTATACTATTTGAAAATTTTAAATTGACCAGTAGCACTTTAGAATTATTTAAATTATGATAAAAATCTGAAGCTAGATGAAAAAATTGTCATCTTTAAAGTAAAAGGATGTGTTTTATCAACGACAATTAAATCTACAGTTATTCATTAGATAAATTTAACGGTTTAGCTATAGGTAAATTTGTTTCACCAATTATTATGTTATTATGTGTTATTCATCAAATAGCTGTTTTGATTGGTATTTTTGACGCCAAATATACAAAATACTGCGCGTCAGTAAAGTTGCGTGTCAGTAAAGTTGTATAAAGTTAAAGTTGATAAATTAAATAAAATTTAAAAGTAAGACATCCATGACAATTATTTTCAGTTTTTCGAAGATAGGTCCTTGTTAGTAAAAATTCGAATAAGCCAAAGAATATGTCAAGAATGGAATCTCAAAGAGATACTCACTGCTGACGTAAAAAACAAGCGTAGAGAACAAGAATTTTATAGAAAAATACACAGATTCTATTTGAGCTGGTTAAAACAAAAAAAATATTTTTGAATGTAAAAAAACGGACGTTATTTTATTAAAAAAAAACAGTGTTTTATGAGACTAAATAACAGATCAATTTAATGCCGTTGATACCATTGATCCTAGATCAACCACCAAATTTAGTTTGCTCTCCAAACATTTAAACAGAAAGACAAAAAAAAGTAGAATACATAAAATGTTTACTTAATACTTGATAATAGCTTCTAAATATATTTATAAAAAAACAATTGTTGCATTTGTCTCGTTTTAAAAATTCTGGTTGATCTAGATTGGGTACTCAAATGTTTTGATCTTCATGTTCCGTCTTATTAAGTAAAATAAATTTAGAGAACCACTATTACTATACCACTGCGACAATAAAGAATAGTAGTCACTAATTGCTCACTATCACTTTAATCACTAAATGAGCTGAATTGTATTTCTGCTGTGCACTGCTTTGAGAATAAAGTTCCAAGCTAATAAATATTTTTTACATGCGTAATCACTATTGCTCAATAAATAGCTTTTGAAAATGTATTGTTCTTTAGCTTTATTCTAATCCAAATATTATAATAGTGGCATTATTGCTGATCCAGGTCATCTCGCTACTGCATTCAAAAATTTCATGTTTGCCTGTGCATTTATACTTAACCAAAATTTTTTACTGCGGTAGCTTCTTATGTTCTTCTCTTGCTGACAGTATTCTAGTATAAGTACAGTCAATATAGTATCTAGAACATTAGGAAACACAGCCATGTTAAAAAACTTGCAATAATCATCTACACTTTTAACTAAATAATAAATAATTTGTGCGCTTAATGCTACTATGGCATTATTAAAGTTTTTTATAGATAATACGACGTACGAAAGACTTTGAAGCATCAGCCACGATACCCAGATCTCTAGTTTACATGCAAATTTGCAAAAACCACAAAGTTGTTACTAGTTGCAAATCAAGAGTAATTAGATGATTTCTGTTTGATGCAAAACTTAGTTCGTTTAGAATAAACTCTCAAATTTCTAGCACTATTGAAAACCTAAATCTTATTCTGAAAGCTTTGCCGTATTATTTTTAACAGATCTATTTTATGTACTGGTCAGCACTTTTTTTTAAATTAATGTACAATTAGAAAAAAATTTTTCTAGAAATATAATCATGTGATGAAAAAACCACTAACAGTGAGGTCAGTGTGACATAAAGCAACTGTCAATTTATTTAACGGGAGATTTAATTGACCAGATTTGGCTAATTAATTTAACAAAAGATTTATTTGACGACCTGTTGTAATTTTGGTTGATGAAACGACACCTGTCATTTTTAATACAAGAAAACGCTAACTGTTTGTTAAATTATTCAACTGGCATTGGTGAAACCAATTCTAAGAGTTTTGTTCGCTTTAATTAAGTTTCAATAGCGCAACATGTTGTCTTCGAAGACTTTGCCATCATATTTTTTTAAAAGTGAGCAATCACAATATGACTGTATGTTATGCAAAAATAACTGAACAGTTTTGCAACCGTAACTTAACCCAGCAGCTCTCAACCTGGAGTCACGATTCAAAATCGTGTTGCAATAGTTAGCTACCCAACGAGTTTGAAAAGCGAAATGTCTCACTTGAACACTAAGGAGTATTAGTGCAAATGAGAAAAATTTATTTCCGAAAAAGTTAGTTACAATGCTTTTTGCAGATATAACTCTAAACTCCTAATAATAAATAGTTTAGTTTTTTACTTATTTTTTGGTTAGAGGGGTTGCTCTCGCCGATTGCCTGATTTTTTATATTTAAAATAGTCTTATGGTTTGGTTGCTTCAGTTTTATTTATATAAAAGATCATCTGAGCGACTCCAACGAAGAAATTTTAACTCCACTTGAAATCAGAGAATCAGCAAACACAGCCGTATCAAATTTGCTTCCTGATAAAAACCGCTCAAAGTACAAGAGCACATACAAAAAATTTTTAGATTTGTGCAAAAAAGCAAGCATCAAAAACATCACCGAGAATTGCTTATTGGCATATTTTCAGCCACATGAAAGCAAGAAATCCCGTTGGTCTATGTATTTAATGCTTAAACTTTGTTTATAGTCCAGTCATTTCGTCCGAAAAAAAGGCAAATAAAAGAAAATGAATTTGCGCTTCTAATTTTTTAATATGTTGTAGGGGATACCTAGAAAAGCTTAACTTGAGATTGTCGACCAAGCTTTCCTAGGAGCTTTCGCCGCCATCTTGAAAAAAAGGGTAAAATTTGTTTCTCGGCAATAACTCGGCTATCCGATAAGATTTCGAAAAATTTTGTAAGACACTTTTTGTAGCTTTCTTTGTGCTCTACAATAACGCCTGAATTATTTTTAGCGTATCATGCATCGTTATTGAGATATCGATCGATAAAGTCAAAAATTTAGGACACAATTTTTGTTTTTTGCTTTTTTTTTCTTTGGGTCTTAATAAATATGAAAAATTGTAAAATTCAAACTTGTAGAGCATATTCAGACCTACACCTTCCTTCTTGAATTTTTTTATGTTGGACAAAAATTACGATCTCCAGCGCGCCGCAAAGTCGGTGAATCCACACTCAGCGTCGAGCGAGCTGCTCGCTCGGTTGTGTCTGGATGTCGAATCGAATGGGAAATTGTTCAGGAAATTGATGGGATAAAAAATAAGTACATAGAGCAACAAATTAAGGATCACACAATAGTAATTTATTAAACAAATAATTTGTTTGTGCAGTAAAAAAAAATATTTTTTTACAATACAAAATAAACGGAAAGAAAATAGTATATTACACTACAAGGGACAAAAGTTGAATTTTCGGCCCTGCGCGCCATAATGCCCGAGGTGAAGCCGAGGGCATCATGGCGCGCAGGACCGAGATTTCAACTTCTGTCCCGCGTTGTGTATACGATTTTTCTTCATACCTCGGTCGAAAGTACGTACTTTTATTTTTAATTTTATTTTTTTAACTTTAAATGCTGATAGTTTTTGATGCCTGCCGCGACATTTGCGGCACGAGCGAAGCGAGTGTTGCTGGTCATATAACATAGTTACGAGTATAAATAAACACGATGAATTCTTTCTCCCGCTATTACAAGGAAGAAAGAATTTCATCTTAAAGGGACTAAAAGTTAAACTTTCGTCTCTGTTATTAGGGACTTTCGACCGAGGTATGAAGAAAATATTTTTTCTGCACTCGAGACACGAACGATGGACTTTTTTCATGTTTTTTTTCGCTTGGATGGTCCAGGCTGAAGATCTTCGTCCTCCGTAAACTCTTTGAGTTGTTGTGTCTGTTGAACTTTATCGATCGATATCTCGATAACGATGCATGATACGCTAAAAATGATTCAAGCGTTATTGTAGAGCACAAAGAAAGCTACAAAAAGTGTCTTACAAAATTTTTCGAAATCTTATCGGATAGCCGAGTTATTGCCGAGAAACAAATTTTACCCCTTTTTTCAAAATGGCGGCAAAAGCTCCTAGGAAAGCTTGGTCGACAATCTCAAGTTAAGCTTTTCTAGGTATCCCCTACAACATATTAAAAAATTAGAAGCGCAAATTCATTTTCTTTTTTGAATGTACGTAATGACTGGACTATTAATGGTAAAGAATGACGTAAATATTTTTAAATTTTTTAAATTAATTGCGTTTTTTAAAAGAGTCACAGAACAGCACAAGCCAAAAAAGTTTGCTGTGCTGTATGATGCTCAGATTTTTAAATTCTTAAATAAAGCATCAGATTCTTTCGATCTGTTGATGAAGATACACAAATAAACAAATATAATTATCAATATTTCTGTTATTGAGATTTGAACTATTTTTTTAGATGGCACTAATATTGGTTATGTCCGGTGTTTTACGGCGTAAAGAACTCTGCAAGATAAAGCCTGCTGACATTGCGATTCACAATGATATAATGGTAGTGACCATTCTTGAAAACAAAACTGAAATTTTTCGATCATTTTCCACCACTTACTCCTAGTGAATCGACAAACTAAAAAAATATAATAAGATAAAAAAAATTAATGCCGTTTTTTTCTCACTTACTATAATAAAAACTGTATAATCGAATAAACATCATTGAAAAAATACCAATAAAAATTGCTCAATATTTAAAACTAGAGAAACCTTGAACATTTACTGATCACCGCTTTTGCAGAAGTTCAGAAACTTTGTTAGCAAATTGTGGTGAAGACTTGGTGGGAATTAAATAGCATAGGAGATGGAAATCTTTCACAGTTTGTTAATTAGATATTTAGGATTTTCTACGCAACAAAATTGAAATATTCAAACACATTCAACCAGTTCAACGATTTTACTTTATCTCGTTTTTTGCTTATAATTTTTACATGTACGAATAAAAATAGGCAAAATTTAATAATGTTGAAAACCAGTCACCTGTTATACCCTGATCCTTTGTGAGCTATTTGATGTTTTCCAAATATTTCTTAAAATGCCTAAGACATTGTGCTCCTTGTCGATTTCATCAATTAAATCATTTTTAAAAAAATTGCATTGTGTGAAAAAGGACGAATTTAGTTAAAACACAAACACACAAATTTACACTCTCAACTCTCAACTATGGAAAAGATATAATAACTAGACTGCAAAACTTTTGGTTTCTTGCATATAACGGAGCTCAAAAGTCTTTGTGAATAATTTTAATTAAATTTTAATTTCAAATTCTTATGATATTTTTTGGTAAAGTCTATGTATAAACAAAATAATTAAAACACCAAAATTTGACTTGCAGACAACTTATTAAAAATTATCAATTAAACTGTTTTTGTTGGAAGTACAAAACACAGAGCCCCTTCAATTATTGAAGATAAAGTGAAGCAATTTTATTTAAAATACCGTGGAACAAAAAAGTCCTTTCATCAAATAGACGCTAAAATTAAGAACGTATGTCGATGATATACTGGCGAAAAATATTTATGTTATAATGCTAAAAAGAAAATGCAAACTAATTTATAATTAAATTTCAAATTATTTTAGTCTCATGTTACGGCACCACTCTTTTCTGAACACATCTAAAATAAACCACTGAGGAATCTGACGTCTGTACTGCAGGTTGCAAAGATGTGCTGTTTTAAGGTTAACAGTTAACATTGTGTTGTTTATTCATTTGATAAAATAAATAAAGCAATGGATAGCAAATTATTTCAAGCTGTATATTTTACAACTTTAAGCCAATGTAAAAGATAAAACCTGTAAAAAAAGTGAGGTCAAGAAGAACATTGTGTTCCTCAAACTAGTGTCAAACCACCGGCAATAATTTTGGACTAAAATCTACAGGTCAAATTTTATGCCCAGCATGCACCTCATTTGGATAAACATAGGAGAAGCTGTCTAAAAATCTGCAATACATGCAAGTATAGAGCTTGTCTATTCTGCATTTTTCAAACAAATGCAGTTACGGTAATAAGATTATATTGATAAAATTTTGTGTTCACTTGTGTTAAAATTAAAGCAATTTCTAACTTGCTAAAACTAGATTTGTTACTTATTTTTTGACATAAATAAGATCTGATAGGAAGATTTTTTGATCGCACGGTTTGATGACACGATAGTTTCTATAAAAATATCATATTGTTTGTTCTCTGCAAAGCAGTAATTTAAAACTGATGTTGTTTAACTGAAAAATGCTTTTTGTTGCTTCTTCTGTTTTCCAATTAAATCTTGAAAATGTAAATAAGCAATTTAATGTTTGCTTAAATAGTTTGTTTTAGTTAGTGTCCAATCGAGTTAAATATAAAGCGCAGAGCTTGTATTTGAATTTCTATTTACCTATTCAATTAGAACTGATTGCTAAAGCTGCGAGTTAAGTTTAGAAAATTAAATACTCTATTTATTGTAGATAGAGCCGGCCAATCAACGCATTAAGTATAGTTTTTAATTGTCATTTAGTTTTTAATGTTAATTGAATTCAATTAAATGTATGTCATTTATCATTATTGCTATGTTGAATGATTAATTTTAATAGATCCTAATAATATTCTACAAAACCTGCTTTTTTTTTAAAACACATCTAAAATAAAGTGTCTTAAAATTATCTTTTAGAACTAAAATGAAAAATTTGATGCATAAGCACGTTGGAACTCATATAGTAAAAACAGAAAAAATAAGCACTTCTAAAATAAAGCTATAATGAACACGATTTGCACAAAATTATTAGACGGTTGGTTGTAGATTAAATAAATTTTATGTTAATAATCTTTAAATTTTATTTTTTTGGATGAGAAAAAAGTTTTGGTCTTTTCACTCTTACTGAACTAGGAATTGCGTATTTTCAAAAACCTAAAGGTTAATTTATAAGATGTCTTGAAAGTCGCTTGCCTGAAAAATAAAATAGAAGTGTTAGCCAGTAACAAAAAAAAAATTTCAAGTAAAAAAAATTGTAGCTGGATTGGTATTTAAAATATTCATTAAAAATGTATCGTTTTTTAAGAAGTTCTTATAAATGTAATGGATAGACTCTAATAATGGATAAAATGATTATCCCATCTTTAAAATAATAGCTTGAACTGAGAGATTATTTAAATCTAGCTATTTGGAGCTGGTTCGTTTGATCGTCGCCTTTAACATAAAAAGGCCTTATCTTAAAGCACTGTTTCAGTGATAAGATTTAATTTCGTCGAAAATTCAGCCTTAGGACCAATAAATTCTGACAAATGCTGCAATTCCATTGAACGGACGCAAGGTCTCAGATCTCTTTTTATATTAACGAGGTTCAGATGTAACGTCCAGGAGAGTTAATTTTCTTCCGAGAATATCACCGTGTGAAGCTTCAACATTGCGGTATTGACCCTTTAACCACGTCGTTTCAGCCTTTCTCCGGCTATTTACCACGGAAGCAGAATTATCTATCGTCTATTGAATTGGAATAACGTCACAAACCGAACTGTAATGTAAGTAATTCACGACACTGAAACCAAATATGTTGTTTTCATAAACTATTTATTTTGTTATCCTTCTAATTTTTAACCATTAGTTTTTTAGTTATTTTAAATTAATAAATACATAATAATAAGGAGTTAATTAAGATCCCATCTAAATTCTGTTAGATTATTCAATTAAGATTGTCAAATAAAAAATAATATCTCCTAATATAAATACATTAAATAATAATTTTTATTTTAAGGCGTAATGAAGCTTTTATAGCATAAGACGTAATTTTCAGCTCAATAAGCCAGTCGCCGGAAAAAAATACGATGGACATTATAAATAGAAGATTTTTTATTGAAAAGAGTATTTTTTATGTTGGCGACGCCTGTAACACTAAACTATTTTTAATTTAAGATCAAAATCTCTTGTTTATTGAAAAATTATTTCGTTTTGACATCCCAAAAAATTATTTGCGTACTGAAAAAGTGAAAATGATTCAGAAAAAATTGACACCTCAGCACACATGAACAAGACCCGTGTAATAATATTAACATTGTTTATTACTATTGCGTAGCTTATAACATTTATCGATCCAGATCTTGGTAACAGGATAAATTATCCTAGTTTTGTTCCCACCTAGAGAATGTTTACTCTGCTGAAATTTAATTTTTAGGTGTCTAGATTTAAAAATTCGGCTATTGTCTTCTAACATAATGAGGTTACTTATAATAATATTTTGATTGTAATTACTAGTGCCTAAAACAAATTATTAAAATATCTTTTTTATGTTTTAAAAATGAAAAAAATATGTGGCTATAGGTTATGTTTTTAGAACATATATAATTAGTTCAATGATTGTTTTATTGTTTATAAAAAAACTAACTTTTAGAGGTAGAAATGAACGAGCCTTGACAGAAAAGTTTTAGAAAGATTACAAGTTTTTTTGGCATTATTCTAAAAAGAGTACACTGTTTGAAACCATATAGCATATTTGGTAGTTTGGTTTCTTCATATTAGAATGATTAACAAGAGAATTGTTTTTTAAAGCCAATCAGCAAGCCTTCGGTCCAGACTCTTCGTAGGGCATTCCATCGAACTGTCAGTCACGGCGTCTGTAAGACAATTGTAACCGTGAAGTTACACAAGGGGAAAAGGAGAGAAGGGAATAAAGGGAATAGGAAAACTCGAGGACAGGCTAATCTCGGCTAGCTTTACCTTGTTCAAAATTGCCCGGTAGTTCAGCCGTAGAGGCGTGAATCTAAGAACACAGGTGGTGGATATGGCGCCACTCAACCTAAGCGCAGACAATAGCCGAAATTAACCTCCCTTTAGCCTTTTAGGGGTCAAGACCTGCAGGCTAAACAAAAGCTCCAGTAAAATAATATTAATATATTGAATAAATAAAAGAAAATACAACAAATAAAAAAAACTAACTGATAGCAATAAGTGATATTGGCCTCAAAATGAAATATAATAAAAAAAAAATAAATCCAGAATGTTCAAATAATTAATTAGTTCTAAATAATTCAAATAAAACTTTATCACAATTTTAACACAACTTGACAGGACTCGATGCAGTCTGAGTTAGACAAGACAATTCCCTTGTAGTTAACTCAAGCACCTCTTACAGGTTGTCCTGATTACCACAAACAATAAAGGCAATAATTTGATGAAACAAAATATAATAAAAGGAAGGTTTTCTTCACTTTAAAGGTGTCGTTCAAAGGCTTACTAACATTCACACATTCATTCTACCTTTCATAGACCTTGAACTAACCTTATCTGCTGTTTCCGTTGGAGATGGTTGTTTTGCAGTGGTTTACTCCCCGGAAGCTCAATGGTAAATAGCAGGAAACAGGAGGAAGAGATCGAGTGCCGCAATTGAGTCGTCTCTCGACTTGACCCTAGTCTTGCCCTACATAACCCGCGAAGTAAAACCGTTAGTGGTGGAATTAATGAGACTCTTTAACTTACCCCTTCTAACGTCACCTAATCGCGAAAATGGTAAAGTCGTTATCAAAACGTGGCTTCAAAGCCGTACCAATTTTCTTGTCAAAAAAAGTCGTGATCACACGTAATACCCACTACCGGGTTTATTTGACTCACTACTTTGGCGTAGAAGGGTACACTAACACTACGTACGGTGGCGGACTTAAAGTGAAACATGGGCGCTAACACCACTCCTATATATAGAGTCGGTATCTTTCCCGCTTAAAATCTGGTAAATTCTGCTATACTATCGGATTATTCTTCTCCTATCCGTTAAAAACTACCTGGGTTTTTTTTTTTCCTGGCCAATAAAAAAGTTAGCTTGCTTTACTTTATATACAGAGTGTTCAGAAAAGACAGTTACTCGAAAGACATAAATTGTCTTAAAGGCGTCGGGTCTTCGCAGTTCTAGACTAAATCGATGACAGCGAATTCGATAGTGCACAAACTAGCGTCATGCAATAAGTAGTTTACCGCAAAATGGCAAGAAGGCGCTAATTTATCGTAATTTTTGGCGTGTGCCGCAATTCAACCGTTACACAATACAAACCGTTAGTTGTCGTTGATAGTTGTCTGACAATTTACAATAACTGCAAATGGTGCTAACGCAAAAATTTAATTGACTTAATATTCCTAGTCATTTTGCCGGCCTAGACTGGCAAAAGCCAGTTGCCGGTTGATTAAAACACGTTGAAAGTTATGTTTTATAAGCGTAAGTTACAAAAAGCAAATTAAGCCTGTAGTACATACGTCGCCTAATAAACACAAAGCCGTGTAAAAAGTTATTGGTAATTTGTCGCTGGAAAAGTCAAAATCTGTATATTCTAATAGAGATTATAACGCTTTTAATAAATGGTGCTAGAAAAAAGAAACGGTAAATGTCACAGAAAACGTCATCACCAGTAGGTGAAGACGTTTTGTTATCAAAGTTTTCTGAAAAATCAAGCACAATTACTATCGCTCTACGCGTTTGCGATTATATTATTTAAATCGTTAGATTTAAAATTTAAAACATTCAAACAATATGACATAAACATAATAATGCTGTTATCTGTATTTTTGCGAAAATTTTTAGATCCAAATCTATAATTTTAAAAATTTTATTTGCTCAACCATATTTGTAATTACCCATTGTTGAATTCCAAAGATTACTTATGGCTACCAAAAGCTGCGAATATTTCGCCATTTTTGTATTTAAAATATAAAAAAAATTGAAAAACTTGAAACAAAATTTATGTTATTTAAACGTCTATTTAAATGTCGTTTTTATTATTGCGCTATTGATGTTGAGACAATCCCATAATTTACACAAATGTTAGATTTTAATTTTTTTCTGAAATTATTCTTATTTTAATAAATTCTTTGAAAAACAAAAGATCAATTGAGAAAATAACACTTTCTATAGGTAGAAAAAGTAGTTATAATATTCCGAGTAACCCAGATCAAGTACAATATTTTTTTTTAAATCTCAAGATTTTAACCCTTTTGTGTAGCACTTGAAAATTTATGTTACACACACACAATGGCTTTTACTATTATTAAAGGTTCTTTTTTTTTGTAGTTTCAACAAATATTTTTAAAAAGCATAAAACAAAACTATGTTTGTTTTCCAAAACAAACATACTTTTTGTGGCCTAGTCTGCTGTTTATGATTCGATGATAATTTAGTGCAATGCCAAAAACGTTAGCTAGTTTTCTTACTTTAGCATTAGGCTCAAGAATAAACAGGGCATTGTTATTAAAGACCGTCGGCTTTACACTTAGCAAATAACTCAGAAGACCAATTACCAACAAAGCGCTATCGTAATTAGTATTTTGACATTTGAGGGTTGTATTAATACTTCAGTTGGAAAAAAGATCCAGATAACTTGAAAAATTTTGGAGAAAAGACTACTGATAGTGAAGCTACAACAAGTCTTTCCGATTATTCCTATCAAGATTACAGACAGTCTTTACTAAAATTTAAATAACATTAGCAAAAATTGAAAAAAGGTATCTATATCTTCTTTTAATTTAAATAATAAAATTGTAAAGATTGTGTGATTAATGTTGATCTAAAGTTATTATTATTTGGCTAAATTTAGAATTTATTTTAGATAACTTTTTATCTTAATTAAATTTTGTTAATTGATCATAAATGAAAGTATTTGAGTTTCTCTTAAGAACATTTCTGTTATTACAGTATTATTACTTTAGTATTAGCTGCAAACAAGCATTGACAAGAATCCATTTATAAAAGAATGTAAGCCATTGCTTAATATAGGACACCTGAGACAGGCTTTCTGCAAAGCTACCGTTCCATTACGCTCTTTGGATGCGGTAGAATTTAGAAAATGGCAGCTTATTGAAAAGAATTGATAACATCAAGGTTGGATGTAGAAGCTAATAACATTAGAATATCAGAAATTGCTTGAGTTGAACCAGGAACCGGAAACTGCGCTGAAACTCAGGAAATACAATAAAGTTTTTTTCTATTTTTAACATTATATTTGCATCTCCGCGAAGTGCAGGGTATTGATTGAGGTTATTTTGCAATACAATTTGCCGTAGTTCCATAGATATTGTAAAAGCTTTAGTACAGCAAATAAAATTATTATATAAAGTTTTGTCAATTTAAAGTCTTTTTTGGTTTTTATGTTTTACAATATGTATATTTATAAAAACCTTAAACTTTGAGTTGAAATCTTACTTATAATATCGATATGAAAACAATTTATATATTTCAAACTTATAACTTTTCAGTAAATACACATTTGAAATTTCTAAAATATTTATCTTAATTATTAAAAATACACACACAGCAGTTAAAAAACTTTTTATTATTTTTTTTTAAATCACTAATAATCAAGAAAGACAATTTGTGCTTGTCATGGTGCGCAAATAGTTTTTCATGCCGCTAGCTATTATCGACCGTATTGCAGAATTTAAAATTAGCCGGAATCAGCTTATTTTTTGGCTCACTACTTAAAATTACTTAAAAAGAGCGTTTTTAAAAGTTTACTAAAAAGTAAAGTAGCAGCATTGATTTTTTATTTTCTAAATGTCAACTAGCTTAACAACTTTGCCACGCGAAAGAAATCAAAACCAGGCATTTCAAAAATTAAAAAAAAATCTGTGAGTAAACAATTTTTTCAATTTATCTTGATGCAAATGTGGTTGCGTAATGTCAGTTGCTTTTTAGGTTAAGTGTAGCATATAAATGTGTTTAATTAAAAAATAATTTCAATTTGTTGGCATGAAAAATTGTAAGATTACACGTCTAAAAAGTGTTAAGCAAGTGCTTGTGTTGCTACGTCTTGCAAACCACTCAAACTTGCAAAATATTATTTTTTGAACTAGTGATCCAAATAACTAATTTTGAAAATTTTAAATTATAGTTAAAGAAACAAGTCTTTAAAGAAATACACGCGCTTATGATGATTACTTTTATTGCACGCCAATAATGCTGAGCAAGAAAAACTTAACTGAAGCAATACTGGCAGAACTCGTCTTGCCTTATTGTAACTCAAATGACAAAAATACCAGTCTAATGCACATAGCTCAAATCCAATACACAGCCGACAGACTTAAATTTGTTTATGGGCATTTTTATTCTAACATACAGCAGTTGAATTAAGTTGTTTTCACAGATAAGTTACAATATTACTCAGAAGTTTAAGGGGAAAGTTTAACAAAGTTTGATAAAAGTGAACATTATTCTAAGTGCAATAAACATGCATCCCAATTATCATCCAACGATAATTTAATTATAGTGTAGAAACGTTTCTCTGCAAATTGACGTCTGAAGCTAGTGTTTATAATAAAGCCGATTTGATTGTGCATTAGTCAAAAAAATCTTTTTAAATTTATGTAATAGTTTAAAACTAGTGAGTGATAATGCAAAACTACACATTGCTCGGTATATCAAAAAACTCATTCTACATACCAAAATGCCTGGCAAACTTAATGACAAATTTTTTTTCTTCTTGAATTGCTTTCTCCTCCTAATGAAGATCGTCAACAATTCTAGCAAACTTGTCTCTGTCTTGGGCTCTTCTTAGCAGGGAGTTTAAGTCTAAGCCTGTTTAATCTTTTATGTTTTCAGCCAAGAGCACTGTCTACGTTTTTTCTCAATCTTGTCTTCCCTAATTAGTTGCAAGAAACTGTATTTCTCCTGTCACATGATATGACCTAGGTAAGCAGTCTTTCGCTTTTTTATAGTCTCAAAGATTGTTTGCTTTTTATTCATTCTATGTACGACCTTTTGATGGGTGGTATGTTCGGTCCATGCAATACGCAGCATTCTGCAATACACCCACATCCCAAATGTTTCCAGTTTGTTAATGCTATTGACTTTTAGCGTCCAGGTCTTAACTCCATACAGTAACGTGGAATACACCTAAAAGTTGGATCTTTCTTGCTCTATGCGGGATCTAATTTCTAACTCAGGACTCAAGTTCTCGCTGGTCCAACTTTCTAGATACTTAAATGTTGTGATCGGCTCTGTTGTAACTTATTTGCACAATTTTTGTGTTTGAGATATTAGTCCTCAGTCTTATTATGTCCCCAGAAACCAATATGCTGTCGATTAGGCGTTGCAGCTCATTAGGACTGTCTGTATCATCACTGTGTCATCGGCATATCTCAAATTGTTTATGAGTTTTTCATTAAATTTCAGACAGTTTTCAGCTTTGTTCAGAGCGTTTTGGCATATCATTCTTAAGGTCATATTAAAGAACATGGGACTAAATTTCACACCCTTGTCTGACTCGACACCTTGTCGGTATGGTGCTTGTTTAAATGTTTGTGCTTTCGGTGTTTGTTTCCAGCAACTGAAAAACAAAGAAAAGTTTATCTGTTTATAGAAATTTTGTACAATTTTGAAATTCTAGGCGTGAACATCTTTACTTTCTAGCAGTTCTAATAAGCAGTGGTGTGATCTATGCAGTCAAAAGCTCCTGTGTAATCTATGAAGCACAGATACACTTTTTTTTTGCTGATCTCTGTATTTTTGCAACAAGACAGACAGTGCAAACAAAGCTTCTTTAGTACCCTTACTTTGCGGAAACCCATTTGCTTTTTGTATACATCTTGTTTGCATTTTCTACGTATGCGCGTATGGATAATTTTTAAGAACATTTTTAACACCTGGCTCATCAGGCTATTCAATCAAAATTTTGCGCACTTTCTTGCTCCGGGCTTAAAGTATAGATATGAAAGTGATTTTAGACAGTCATGTAAGCTAGCCCAGAATATTTTCTTTAAGTCGTTATAAGATATAGGTGTAAAAACTTGAATACAAAATTATATACGAGATACATTTTCTTTGCCGATGATAAATAATGAAGATGTTGCCGATCATTTGAAGTCAAAAAATTAAACTGCGTTATTTTTTAATGACTTTGAGTTAAACTTTACTATAATTAATATATGTTTGCAAAAATCTTAAAACAAAAATCATCTTTAAATCCTGCTCTAGATGAAGTTCTAGATTTTGTTCTAAAAAAATGTATATTCATTTTTCCTCTTTCTTTGCTAATCT
Source organism: Lagria hirta (assembly GCA_947359425.1). Taxonomy (NCBI): domain Eukaryota; kingdom Metazoa; phylum Arthropoda; class Insecta; order Coleoptera; family Tenebrionidae; genus Lagria; species Lagria hirta. The sequence goes on along the minus strand of OX375797.1, from coordinate 7,170,470 downwards.
TAATTAAAATTTCTGTCAAGTCTAGTGTATTCCCAAATTTCCAAATTCCCAAATTCCTAATTTTAGTGTATTCCCCTTCGATATTCGAATTTTCAAATTCAAGTTTGGTAGATAATTTTTGAGGAGTATGCAACCACTCCGCAATTTTCAGCTATAGATGCTAACAAACCAACTATAATAAGTGCCTTCTAAACTTATATCTAACAAACAGCATCGTTATTATCCTAATAGATCTACGCTGAGCAAGTTGTTGGAATATCAAACATTTTAAAGCAAAGCTATCTGTAATTGTCAGCAAATGGATTCTATCTACACCAGCTTTCCCAAAGTGTTTAATCGAGTTTATTAGAGATTATTAATTATCAAATTACAGCAACCAATTTTTGATGATATGACACTCAAATGACAAATTAGAATCTTTGCTCTCGAGTAGGAGTCAAAAGATCAGCACTGGCTGTTATTTTTCGAAAGCTTTTACGGTACAATCAGAAGTTCTACAAGGGACTTATTGTGGGTCTTTTCTATTTTGACTTTTTGTAAATGAAGTGACATTGTGCTTCTAGTATTTAAATTATTTATTATATGCTAACGATTTAAAACTCTTTGAAATTGGGAGGTCTTTCCAGGATGCTATAATGCTCTAGTTTGATCTTGATAGTCTAGCTTATTGGTGTAATCAAACGTGAAACGTTTAAGTGCTGTTCGACTTTTGTTTTCTATATTAAATTATATTTGACTAGCTGACCCGGCGAACTTTGTACCGCCTTAGCGTAAATTTGATGCACTACTTTATTTTGTATAGCTGACCTATCTTATGTTGCGTACCTATTCAATTTGAACTGGAATCTATAATATCCTCTATATAAAAATGAATAACTATTTCCCTGGTCTCGTCATACCCGAGAAGGACTTTACTAATTTCATTAAATATTGCCCCTCCAGTGCCCCCTCCAGCCCGCCCACCGCGATGCCCGGCGCGCTTTTTAGACTGCATCGCAAACAACGGCCACGGCGCTATGGCGGTTTTGTTTACTGTTTGAATTTTTTAATTCGTAATAGCTTTTGATTGGAAAGTCTAATTTAAATAATTTAAAAACTATTTTATAGGTAGTTAAATGATCTTGACCATAAAATAATTTATTTGGATAAGGATTAATATAAACACGTAAATAGCATGGTTTGAATTTGGTTAGCATTTTCATTAATGTTTAAAATGAAAAAAGTTGTTGTAGTGACATAACTACAACATGTTGGGCATATGCTACCGCAGAGTTTTTTGTAGACATTATGATGTTCTTCAATATTGTTGTACATTATTTTGTTCTATCGCTAATAGTTTCGGCAGCGCATTCGACGAAAGACATTTTAAAACTCATTTTTCTACACCTTTGGTTACATTGTTCAAATTTTACCAAGGATCCCTAATTTTTTTCAAAAGTAAATGTAGCCTATGTCAAATTGGAAGAATGTAGCATTCTATTGGTAAAAGAATTTTTTAAATCGGCCCAGTGCTTTTTGAGCCTATTCATTACAAACATACAAACATACAAATCTTTCCTCTTTATAATATTAGTGTAGATGATAAACTGACTGATAACCTTCTAGCAAGGGTTAGGAAAATAAAAGACTTAGGAGCGACTTAATTGAGGCGGTTTGATTCTATTTCATGTTTAAAGCCTCATTTCTATTATATTCTCAAAAAAACTTTGTTTATGTGGGGTTTTATTTGGTGTAATTGTAGAGGCTTTTCTTCCCTAGCTCTGAAAGTTCTTTGTTGCACATTAGTTCAATTTAGATTACTGTTCTTCGGTCTGATATCCTATATATAATGTTGACCTGTGATGTTGGTGTGTTTGTAGACACGTTAATGGTGTATGTGTATTTCACAGAATTCTAAACAGAATAGATAATAATTTCTCATTAGAAAACTTAACAGTTGCTGTTTCATTTGTTAACAAACCTCAACATTTGCAGTGTAATTAGCTTCAGAACCAGACCCGCAACTACAATTTTTTTATTTTGAAAAGACTGATGGATGACGCTGGATTATGCCAAATTTCTATTTTTGGTTTATCAAGAATTAAATTTAAACAGCAGATCTTAAATTTTTGTAATAAAATTTGCTATCTTTGTGGTTATGTTTATTTTCCTTATATTATTTGTCATTTCTTGTTTTACTACGCAACTTATTTACCTATATTTAGTTTCATACTATAGTATTTACTTGTCAATGATTGTCCTGTTTTTTCTAAAAGAAGCTTTCCGTTAAATGAATAAATAAACTGAAGCAATGTTTTATTTCTCACATAGTAAGTTTGCAAAATAAAATGAAATATTTTTAAAAATCAAGCAATATTGAAGTTTGATAACGTATAGAGGCTGTAATACCTAGTTATTACGGGTACGTAAAGCATTATTAAAAATGTAATAATATAGCTGAATCAAGATAATTGCTTTATTTTCCAGAGCCACCCTTGATTAATGTTAATATTATACACTTTGCGTTAGAATATTTTTGTTTTGTGTTACAAGAACAATTATTTTGTAGATTCGACCAATTAGTAGGGTCCAATATAATTATTATGAGAGAAGCCATGCTCAATTTTTTGTATAATTGTCATTAAAGTAAATATTATGACGCCAACTCAAGCATACTTTTTATTCCCTTACCTTGTTTTTGTAAAAAAAATCAACCCTAACATAAAAAACATTTTTGTTAAACGGTTGATATGATATCACCCAAAAGAAATTTATGTTGATAAACCATTTCCAGTCCCATAAAACTTAACTCATAAAAATTTCACAGAGCCTCGTCCTTCATGTCAATCAAATTTATTACTAAGAATTGTTATCAGTGTGCATACTACCCTTTTCAATAAAACTGTCAATCTGATGAAAGATTCTTATAATGATAAACATTGTTCTAAAAAATTCAATAAAACAAAAGTGTTAAGCGTGTGATTATCAGACTTTCTTTAATATTGTAATATTTTTCAAACAAAAACAAGCTCGGAAGATCTATTTTTGTTAGAGTTTCAAAAAAGTGCTGAAATGTTAGTTTTAGTCCTCCGAAAAATATTACTCGGTGTCAGATGAACTCCTTCAAGGGAAAGTTATGAGTGTAGCACATCTGCTGAGCCAGCTTGAGTGCATTCAACAAAAGGATAACTTAGCGTTTATTATACAGAAAAAACATATGTATTTTAAAGCAGATTTAGCGGCTGTAGGCATTGCAATAATTACCATAGTCAATTGTAAATTTTATTAAAAAAAAACTGTAACGTAGAAAACAGTTTTAAAACTATAGCATAAGCTGTGTTTATGTTGAAGTTCATTTCATTTACAAAACTGACCGCTTAGGATAAAAAGTAAACAGTTCAAACTAATTTACAGCACAAAATCACATCCATTTTAGTAACGTTTTTAGCTATATTTTATAAATAGTGGAATATGAATTATAATAATATTGTAAACTTATGAAATATTAACATACAGATTTGCAATAGCTTTAGCCTGAAAGAAAATAATTATATCAACGTTTCGGTGAGCTGTTTCTAAATATATTTAGACAAATTCAGACTCAAATGAGATGTTTAAAAGAAAATAATTTATTAATCTAAACAAATTACTATTAATTACGTTAGCAAAAGCCACTAATCTCAATAATTAAAGAATAAAAAAAATTTACACGGCGGTTGTTTTTAAGAATTTTTGAGCAGCTTTTTTGACTGCTATACTAATTCAACATTTGTTGTTCTATGCAGGAGTACCGGCAAACGTCTAAACTTTATTGCTATTATATAAATTTGCTTTTCACAAAAGACTACTCTAGTATTTTTGTGACGCTATTGTTATTAATGACTTTTTTCAGAAATTTTGTATAGAGCTATATTTAAATGAATTTTGCGTCAAATATTTGAGAAAGATTAAATGCTATTCTGTTAATACATACTTACCATGTTATTGAGGTTTTAAATTTAATAATATAAATAAATTATTTGCGCCACTCATTTTAGAAAGATTAAATGAAATTATCATGCTCTCTTCTATTCTGTTAATACATCTACATGGTATTGTAGATTCCAGTCTAAAATATTTGCTAAAAACAATTAAATAGAGTGCGGCAACTGATTTCTCTAAAACTTGTGAGAGCCTGAATCCATTGTCACATAATAATAATATGCAGTAAAATAGATAACATTTTCAGTATTAATTAAATATTTCTTGTTCAGAATAATTATAGAAGCGTCTACTCTGAAGTCACCTTATACTTAATTATATCCTTAATACCAATTAATAATTTGGATTTGTACTTTGAGTTTTCTAGTTTCCGTTTGATGTTGTTGGTTGACTAAATCTCAAATCTATGTTTTATTGTAAATTAAAACAAACTTTTTATTCACCTAGTAATTTCTATAAAAATTAAGTTATTCGAATTAGAAGTTTCTCACATCAAAATTGAGAAACCAGGTTTTTACATTGTGTACATTCTACATTGTGCAACTTGCAGAAGCGTTCTATAAATAATTAAAAAATGCTCAAGTTTAGTTTGAATAAATTTGCTTTAATCTTATTTTTTTATTTGCAAAGTAGATAGATTATATTGCATATCATAAGTAAGTGTTTATGACGAAAGGTTTATCTATGGTAGGTAGCAATATCGTTTTGTCGCAAAATTGGTTTGAATAAATTTGGGGTTACATTTATATAGATATTAGTTACAAATATGGGGTTATAACACCCTACATTGTCTATAATTTGTACAATCTATAGTGATTTTGATTTTTAAATGCTCTTATTGTAGTAGCTGTCACATTTTTTTTACTATATTTTGGAAGTTTTCATTTACCATTTGGTTTGATTCTTGATTGAAGTAACTTTTTCAGGTTTTAATAATTCTTGTATCGTTTTCCACATCTGTTTGATTGATTGATTGAGAAAAGGTCGCTTAACGCTTTTCACAGAACTGCAACCAATTTAATGTATTGTTTCTAAACCCCACGCTCTTTGTTTCCTTAGCATATCTAGGCTTTTTGCAGAACCAAGTATGTTCCAAAGTGGCTTGCTTTTGACCTCGGCAGACGTTAACCTTGCTTTGCCTACGTAGGTCAGCCTTTGAGACACTAACGCATCACAATTACAGAGTATGTACTTTTTTACTGTACACTGTATTACAGAGTATGCGATTTTACTGCCTGTTTCACATAATAATCAGTTCTCACTGTTTTGCCAGACTCAGTTTTTTAAGATAATACCTCACTAAGCAGTGTCTAGTGAACAGGCTTGCAATGGTTTTTATTTTGCTCTTCGATAAAAGACACTTTCTGCTTTCTCTGGCAAATATCTAATAAATTTTTTCGCTTGCCTTTATCAGAGAATATTCTACCAGTGGCGCATTTGTGCTGCCAATTCCGATCTAAAGATTTTCGCCCGTCTATGCAAATTTGTTAATTAACAGAACAGCTTGAGGTTTATTGGGAGTGCTTTGGAACATATTCTCGCTAGTTCGCTGGCAATTTTATTTCTTTCTATTCTTTCATGACTTGGCACCAAAATGAAGACAATCCTCTTGCCCACTGCTAGGTTTTTAAGGGACTGGCTACATTCCCAGACCATTCAAAATGCAGTGTTATTTCTACTGACAGCTTTTATGGCCCCTTGGCTGTTAGACAAAATATATATCTTTTTGCTTTTAACATACTTTTGCAAACATTCTTAGACAGTTAGATCTATAGCAAGTGTCTCAGCTTGCACAATTGAAAATGTGCTACCTAGGGCTATTGTTGCGCTAAGTAGCACACAGGTTTTTTTTTGGTTTTTGGTTGATTTGTGTACGAGATAGAAAAGTTTACGCCAACTTATGCATTTTGACTTTGAGCCACGTGACGAATTGCACGGCGTTTTAAAGTCAAGTATAACTTTCATTAGTTATTCAAGAAAACCTGGCTGTAAAAAACTCAGTATCTTAAGGTGACTTGTACGGTCTCCTAATTCGGTCACATCTGCTTACTATTATGCTTCAAGTTTAGCTAATTTTGTTTGTCACATAATTATATGTATTGTGTTACTTTGTTTTTTCTATGTTTTGTACTGATATCAATTAATTTCAAATTTTGTATATGTAAGCCATTAGAATTTTAGAAGCAATATTCTGCAATTTTTGTGCTTTCTTGACATTTTTGTGCTTTGTTAATTCATTGCTTTCTCTTACATTTAATTTTTTCAGAATGACAATGTTTGTTTAATACTGACTAAATGTTATAGTGAAAATTCCAATATACCTAATGAACGTAAATCAATATACGTTGCTTTCTAGTTTTTTTCCAGCAAGTCTAATTCAATTCTTTGACATGATTAATGACATCTATTATTTCATCAACGACATACATAGTAAAGATTGACAAAACGCTACCAGAATTATTTTCATAAAATAACTTTATAGACAAAGCATAAGATATAAAAATAAAAAATAAACGATTTAAAAAAAAACTCAAAAAACTTGATATAAAAATAAATTTATTTATTCAAACACTTCTTATTTTTGAGATACTATTTAACTACTATTTTAAAACAGTATTAAATTTCCACTTTTTTTTAATACCAATTTGGTTGTGGTTGAGCGACTATAATAAAATTTATCAACAGTAAGACCATGACAAGATTTTTATTTTGTATGAGCATTGGTTGCTTAGCAATTAAACGAGGTTGAATTGACGAAAAAACCTGAGCGCAGCGCGCTAAGGTTTTTTTTTTCAAGAATTTGATCGAGTTTAATAATTGCGTTTTAGCAATCAATGCAAATAAAAAAAAATTAAAATCTTGCCTGACAATAGTTTAGAACGAATGATCTTTGGTTGGAGAATTAACGGAATGAAGCGTCAAATACGTCAAATTTTTAGCAAAGATTCGCTTAATTCATATTTGCGTTGTTGGCAAAATTCTGCAAATTGAATCCACATACTTTCTCTACACTGAGTTGTCTTTCTCGGAATCGAATTTTGAATGTTTTCATTAATTGAAGGCTCAGGAATGTTGCCGAAGCGCGACATTTTTATTTTTGTCAAAATGACATTTGATTTTTTAAATATTAATGGTTGCTGAAATAATGCTAAAACAATGAAGTAACGGCCAGAAAATTAGCATACATTCTTTTCAGTTAGGGAAATCATTTCTAACTTGTGATGGGTGCATGTGATACTGTTTTTAATGTCTCATTGGTCTATAACACTACGAAGTTATAATTATCAGATTAAAAAAATTTAAAAAAATATTGTTAATATAGTAACAAAATTATCACATAGCACACTGTAGAGTTCTAATCAAAGGGATAATTACAAATTATTTTAAGCACTTGTTAAATTCAGATTCAGATATAATCATTAACAAATCTGACAACGGTAATATAACAACCATCCTATCAGACACAGATTAGATAAACGATCAGCACACATTACATAAGCGTTAGCAGATCAAAATTGCATTTAGATTCAACAAATGAATTACAAAACGCCAGTAACCATTTAATTAAATAACTTTCAGACATCGAAAAAGTTTTTAGCTTACAATACAATCATTTAATTAAACTAATGAAAATTGGGATTTTGATGAGGTTTTACGGCTGAACTCAATTATTCAAAAATTATGTTTAATAGTTTATTATAACCGCCACGTTTTGGTTTTCAGATTGAACGTTCTTCCGGCCTGAAAACAACACTGTGAAAACATTCTTATTTAAATTTAATAAACGATCAGTTACAATAAGCACATTCAAAAATTATTGCAAGTACAATTCAAAGATACAAAAAATAATTAAAAACAATTATTACTGTCTTTGTTTAATGGTATACGGCCTTTTTAACAGCTACAGAAAAAACCTTGAAACTGAAAATTCCTTTGACAGATCACTTAAGTTTGGTATTAGTTGTATGGTTTCTTGTATTTAATTTTTGTAGTGTATGGATTTTGTTGTATTTTATTAATTTTGTGTGTTCTATCTTGAAGAATAGTTTGGTTTTAGTCAAGTTAAAGATAGTGGATAAAACTGCAACAGCATATGACAACATTGTAATATTTCTATGGAAACAACTTTTTCGGAAGCTATTACAACAACACGTATTTGGTTTATAGTGCAAGTGAACGACTAAATCAGAGACTTGGGGAAAATTGCACACCGATTCTGGAATATACAAAAATACTTTCTGGAAAACCTCGTTTAAGAACCGTTGAGACAGAGGAATCAATTATTGATGCGGTTGCCAAAAATCTTAGCATCAGTTGTCGTCAAGTTGGTAGACTGTTAAACATTGCGTTTAAAACAGTTAACAGAGTAACGCGTGATAAAACGCTACTTTCATATCATTACACATAAGTCCAGTTTTTATTGCCAGGCGATTACCAACGGAGATTACTGTTTGCCTAATGGTTTCTTGAAAATGATGAGAAATTCATAAGAAAATTTTTATGAATCAATAAATTCTTGTGTACTAAAAACGAATGATTTATTTTTGATCTGCCTCTGACAATCAGAAGAGATATGTGGTTGCAAATGGATGGTACTCGCCCACATTGTGCTGTACCAGTTTGAAGATGGCGTGACGAAAATTACGGGAATAGGTAGTTAGACCGCGGAAATCTTACTCCTGAGCCCGCCAGGTCCCCAGACTTAATTCCTATAGATTTTTTTATAGGGTTATATTAAAAAAAATACAAATTCTGTTTAAAGACGTGCCAAACCCTGCTGATCAGCAATTGGCAGAACATTTCAACATTTGCTTGTTATAAATAACCTTTTTTGCATTTATTTTCACTTTTATTTATTTAGTTGTTTTTTTCTCTAAATTTGTTTTTTTTAATTGTTGTAAACATATTTTTTCTGGTTTCTGAGAAAACATTTGTACCTGATCATCGCCATTAAAGTAATATAGCGAAAAGTTGCCGCTTTGATGATTACTTTTTAAAAAATTACACACGATACCTGCACACACAAAAATTCTTTAATTTAGTGATTTTAGAACTACCCTTAAGCTATGCTTGAAAGTTTATCCGATATTTTTGACACGACATAATTTTGTCACAAATTGAAATAAGTGAAATACAAGAAATCTTAGCAATTTGTATATGACCCTGTATAATTACTTGGTGTAAATAAAAACTTAAAAGATAAGCAGTGTTATTTTATTGCTTTTCAAACATATGTAAACTAAACACGTTTGGTATAGCATAAAATCACAATGTTTGGCTTTTGATGTAAACTTGGTTTAATAGTAAGCTTTCATGTATTGCCTTCCTGCTAGCAATAAAAAAAATGATTTCATTTTGTTTGGTTGTTGTCACTTAAAAATTATTTTAATTAAATGAAGCCTCTGACCCATGCTGGCATTTTTAATCCTATCCGGCTAACGTTTGTCAGCGATATTAACAGACGGCTTCCCCCTTTAATTAAAATCTAAATATTTTGATGAAAAAACATTAGAGTCTTTTTTGTTGTTTGAAATATTGCAAGCAAACATTGTTTCGCGCTTTAAACGTTTTTTTTCTGGGACAAATTGCGTGGATATAAAAGCTGGAAAAGTACATCGTCTTCAATTATTACAACTCGAGATCGTCGAATCGTGAATTGCTTTTAAGCTCAGCTTGAAAAAAAAGCAGCACCGAATTTAATTGATGTTGTGTGCTGGCTGATAGAAGAAACGAATAGAAAGGACGAGAATGCATGTGCCAAACTAACTTTCACAAATCAGTTTCACACTTGGCTGCCAAACTTTCAGAAAGCTGTGTTGTCACTTTTATACCACTTCCTTTCGTTCCACTACATTAGCTACAATCTGTTTTCAGTTATAGTTCTATTCAACTCCGTAACGCTCATAACTTTTATAGAATTGCTGCATCTTTGGGGGATCCTAAGTTGAGTACTTGTTGAGTAAGTTTATATACTTATAGCTTATGAGTTAGTGGCAGATTTGTTGTTCTATCTAAAATTAGTGTTTTACAACAAAAACCAATACAAATACCATATAAACCATAAATTTTATAATATTTCTGACAAAACGGAATTATTCTAAGATTTATTTTATCTGAAACATTTAGTAATTAATAGTTAGAGAAAGAAAACAAAAATTATATGACACTATTTGCAGTTTTTTAATTTAAACAATTCACTCTTATAGACGTGGTTAAATTTTTAAAACGTTGTATAATTTTGATTCACAAAAATAATATTTTTTTTTCATTTTAAAACTACACACGATTATACACAATTAAAATCTGCATTAATCTTGTTTTCAATTTCAAGATTGTAGTCCAATTCTAAAAAAAAAACTATAAATAAGCGCATTACATCATTTGTCAATTTCAAGTTGGAATTAGAAAATATTATTTTTCCTTTAGTTGTTTTTTTTAAGATTCTTAAAGAATTTTACATAGTGTTTTATATAACATTAGCAAAATGGAAACTGATTAAACAATTATAGTAACGTAAGTATTTAAACATATGTTAATATGATAGTATTTTCTATTTTATATATTGGTGTTTTGACAAACAGATTTAGAGTGTTTTTTAACGGTTGGTATTCTGTAACTTAAAATTTAAGAAGAGATGACTAAAATAATTACTTTTAATGATAAATTTCTACAATTTATTTGAGAAAATATATTTTTAGAAATTCTGTCAATTCTGTCTAGACAACAGAATTGACAATAATGTAATACGGGTTTAAAAAATTAGTTTTTATATAAAAAGACTAAAATTTAAATGGCCAACTGACAGGTTTTAAACTTTATTGTTCACTTAAAAATTAAGATAAGTTATAGAAATAAGCGTTGTTATTGATCAGGTCAAGTCAGGTTAAATATAAGTAAAAAAATTACGATGCTCTAGCTTTTGCTGTGTTGCTTTTTAGGTATCAATAGTTAGTAATTTTTTTTTACTATAAAACACGCAACGTACAAGTAAAAATTTTTTTGCTTTTGTTGTCAATGATACATAGAAACAAAAAGTGTATAACTAATAATCTCTTTGGTTATATTTTCAATTTGACAACTTACTGTCACTCTTATCTTCTACTGGCAATTTGTAGCTCTTGGGTCTATAACTCACAGATAGCAAAAAAATGTTATTTGATACACGTTCGCTGTCTCAGTTTTTAAGTTTTCTGCTTTTACACTGTTCTTTTATCCTAAAAAATAAAGTTCTTATCTAAAAACTTTTTTGATATTAAATTAAATAAAAGATATCATACAACCAAACTCTCCCAGATCATATTGATAGTGTTTATCATGTGAATACTATTACTGCTCTTTGCTGATATCTTGACATCGTACTTGGTTTCAGTAGTTAAATAACTTTCTTACATTAAATTGAATTCTAGTGCACACTCATTTAATGCAGTGATCTTTTTGAAAGCATTAGAAAAACAAACAATCCTTTAAGGTTTTTCTATTCCTATTGCTAAAATATACATCAATAAAGTTAAGAAAAAAATAGTAAAGCCAAATTTTACCTAGTCTAGATGCTTCATCACGTTCCTTGTCGCCATCGTCGTTTTCCACTTTTATCTCAGTACTAATATCCAATCTATTATGTCACAATTCATCAACTATGTAGTCATTTGCTAAAAGCTATTGGTTTAAATTGATGTAGTTTTGTATTTTTTTTATTGCATCAATTTTATGAATGTCTTTTATTATAATGTTAAATGTCATTTACTTCATTTTTAAGTTTTCAGATCTTTAGTTTCTGTTACGATGTTATCAAAAAAAAACTTGCTTTTTCAAACCTTTTTTTACACATTTTATGCCTACCTGCTCATGGGCATTTGCTATCGAACAGCGTGTAAAACAGATATTTTACTAGATAATTCAGTTGCAGAGTTGATGCTTCCAAATGACACAGATTGTCTTCGGAACTTGTTTTTTGTAATGAGGTTTAAAATTTTAAATAATACCTTGATCTAGAATCACAGCCTCTAGATCAAAGAACACTTGTTGTATTCGGCGACAGAAAACACAATTTTATGTTTTAGAGATGTAAATGAGAATGTCTTGCAGCATTATCTAAGAATAGTAAAATATATCTTTTCTGATTATCTATTTTATTATTTAGCTTCTTGAGACATTGATCTATTTTAAAACAACAAGGTTTAAGAGTATTTCCTATAAAAAAAGATTTTTCTATGGTTCCGTTTCAGAAAAAATCGCACAAAAAAACAGTGAGCTTTTTTTAGGCTACTTGCTACCAATACACTTACCTTTTTTTTGGAAGATAGGTTTTGCTTAGAAGAGCTCTAAAAATAGTCTTAGCTTGTTACAGTAAACGAGGTTTTTCAGTTCATAACTTTTAACTTCATTGATTTGCCAATTTTTTTTTTTTATTTTTGAAAAACCATAGGTTTACATCTTTGGCTTCCCCACATATTTACTTGAGAGAAAGTTAATGTCGCGTTCTAAAGCTTTTTAACCATCCATTTGAAGCCTTCAATGTGTTATTTTATGAACGGTTTGCAATCATTTTAGCTTTTTTTGGCAAAATTGTGCTTAAAAATCTTTTTGTTCTGAAGTGAGGAAGAAAAAACTAGAAGTAAATGTAAATAAAAAAAAAGATGTTTAACACAAAGAATTGGAAGGATAAAAAAAAATATTGGGAATAGAAAGGAGAGAAAATAGAGAGAGTAAGAGAGTTCAAGTTTTTAGAGTATACATTTAATAGAAGAACAAAGAACAAAGCGCATCTAAGAGAGATGGCAAGAAAAATAAACAAGATAATGAAGTGTGTATGAAGAATATGAGAGAAAAAGTGGGGTGTAAACTTTAAGACTAAAATAGTAGTTTTTGAAAGCTTGGTAGAGAGCGTAATGTATGAAGCAGAGACCTGGGGGTGGAAAGAATAGGAGAAAATAAAGAGGGTGCAAGAAAAGATAAGGTATCTAAGATGGGTGTTAGGGGTGGACAGAGAAGAAGGTCACTAAGTTTGAAGATAGAATGAATAGATAGAAAGAATGTAAAATATTGATGAATGTTGGAAATAATACAGAGATAAATAAGTACAAAAGAAATCGATATACGAGTAAAGAAGTAGCAAGATTAAGAACAGAAAGCCAATAGATGAATAGAGAGACGTCTGACAGAGACAAGGATGTAGATAAGCAAGAAAGATGAGAAACAATCAAATAATCTAAGTACAACAGAAATTATGAGAAACGTATAACAGAAGAAATCCCGGTGTACTTGAAAAGAGGAAGTACGAAAGAAAGAAAGATAATAGCAATAGGTTCAGGTGCAGAAATGAAAAGAGAGAACAGGTATTAGGCGGAAAATAAAGAGAAACGGTGTAGGATGTGTTATGAGGAAAGAGAGACATTAGACATGTGAAATGAATGCAGTGAGATGAGAGAGAGAGAGAGAGAAATAGAGCAGAAAGAAACGAAATATTGAAAGAAAATGGAAAAGAGATAAAGTGGATGAGGATGATAAAGAGGTATGAAAGAAAAAAGAAGCAAGGATGGAGGGAAAAGAACATCAAAGAAGAACAGGGAGGGTATGATAAAAAAAATATGTATATTTGGGTAATAATAATGTAGATATTTTAAGCCTGTATAGGCAAAAATACACCTAATAGTATTGTTCTGAAGTAATTTGGCGCGCAACAACTATTCAAACAGCAATTTGTTGATACTTTTATTCCGAATTTTTTCATTTTTTTAAATATTTTTTGGCGCTGACCGCTTATCCAGTCTTATCTAATTTTTGGTCTGCTTTTTTGGAAAATTTAATCTTAGAATTTCTCACATTTAAATTTTTACTTATTTGTTCACATTTTGCCTATTTATCGCGCATGCTCCCAGATCAGAAAGCAGTGTTTACTGGTTACTAAGATAAACAGAACAGTATGTAATTACATACTTGCTAGAAAAAAGCCTAAAAATTTTTCTTTTAAAGTATCAGTAATTTGTATGCAGTTGTTTTTTCACAGGTATATTTTTTTCACTGTAAGCAAACTTTTCTCTAGGCAACATATATATTGTTTTTATGTTAGTAATTATTAAAATTTTTATGTAAATCAAGAACATATCAAAGAAAAACCGTTTTTTTTTTTAAGAAAGTAATTTTCTATTTTGCAAAAAACGCTATAAGCATCACAAACGTCAGGAGCTATCGATTTCAAACAATTGCTTTTGATCGGTAAAATGTCCTCACCGTTTTTGATACTTAATACACTATAAGTTGGAAAAATTTTGGGCGATAATTACTTTTCCGACTTGTTGATAGTCGGAAAATTTATTAGTTTTTATCAAGTAATTTTATTGTAATTAAATGTTTATAATATTATTGATTATTTTAAACTGAACGTATCAAAATAATAATAAATATAATGTTCGGCTATAAACAATAATGAATATTTAGACACAACTGAGATAAATAGTTTCTTGATTGAAGGAAAAAAAAAGTTTGAAAAAACATTTTCAAATAAGTTTCTAGAATCTTATAACTAAATTGGCAAACATAAAAACAGAAAACAACTACTTTTTCGGCTGTACTTCTATAGTGTAAGCAGTTTTTATTTTGTTGTTTACAGATATACAAGACATACTTATAATAAAACCTAAACGTCAAAATCAACAACATATTATTATAGTTTGAAAAATATTACTACTAACATCCTTTTTGATGTCTAAGAAGAAAAACAAATTTCTAGTCTGTATTTTCCGCTTGATAGGTACACAAACTTACACATATTTCATTTGTGGAAAATTTTGAAAACTGTTTGCGCATTCATGCAATCATTAGCCGAATAGTAGTTTGACTTTTTAATGTTGTAAAGGAACATGACGAAAAGGTGTTCACGTGCAGTTGGTCCTTTTCAAAGGATTATCCTGTTAGAGCGTAAGCAGCTGCTTCGGAGGCTTACTTTCTCTGATCTCCTATACATTTCCCCTTCACATAAGATCTGAGGTCTTTGTGCGCTATAGAATTTATCATACAACAATATACCACTTCACACAAAATTTGAGTTTGAATATATCTAATATCATAAATGGTATGCAGACTCCAAAGCATTCTTGGTGATTGCCATTGTCCGTAATAATAATAATCAAATAACTGAGCACCACATATTATAACCATTGAGTGTAAAATGTATTTGTATATAAATCAATATTTTACAAACATCAGAAAGGTTTAATACCGGTACAACATTGAAATTTGATTGAAAATAACTCAAATAGTTCTTGATTCAAAATGCTTTAAGCACTTTTTAATAACACATATAGTTGTTACTTGTCAAACGGTAGAATATTTAACCAATTACTTCATTTACTGTATGAACATATTTTTTTTTTGATTAACACTAATTTTCAAAACGTTATTTACATAATAGGTTTGAATTATTAGTCACATACAATACTTTTTAACAGTTGCACAGTTTGCGCAAGAATTAAAAACAATATTTTTTGTTTAAAAAACCATAGATTTGAAATGCTTTGTAGAAAAATTTTATTTTTTTACAACGCTAATCACGCCAGTGCGTTGTTTGAAAACGCACCTCTAACGTTTGGATTGTATTGAATCATCCAACGCAGGAGTGATGTTGCTTTTATATAACGTTATATAAGAACATAGTAATTGAATTTGAAAACTTTACTTACTCTATCAAAATGAAGACCGAAGAAATTGTATATGCCTAGAGTATGATTGGGTAAATTCTTGCGGAACAGAATTCTTGGTAAGAATTTTCAACTCTCAAAACAAAGCAGGCAACAATATACCCTCGTTTGTAAAGGTTTTAAAACAATTCTATGAAACGTTTATTAACGTTAATAATCCCGATGTGACTTCTTGAACATCTTTAACAATTTTTTCAGGAAGAGAACAATTTCTTTAAATTGTCAACAATGTCTCAAGCGCCAAAACGGTTTGTTTGCAAAATTTTTCTCAAACAATAAATTTGTTGTCAACGACAACATGGCAATCAAATCATAGACAACTACTAATCTTTGTAGATATAAAAATTTTTGATTCTGATAATTTTTTAAAATCTCTTACAGAGAGAGGTGTTGGATAAAACTATGTATTGTACTCGTGTCTCAACAGCCAATAAGTCACTCAAAAAAATTAGACCACTCAAACAGGCTCTCGGCTCTTGTGGCTACGAGTGATTATACAAATTATGTTAGAATATTAATTCGTAATTCAACTATGTTTGATAAGATTGAGGTAATATATATTATTTTAATTGCATAATATTAAGTTTTCTAATTTTCATATAACATGATGACTATAGATTTAGATTTCTTGCCTTGTGAGCTTTTTAACATTATAATCAATTTGATTAACTGGCTAATAAAATAATTATTAATAACATTTATAACTATTCAATTAGTTACTTATCTAAACCATTAATACGGAATAGTGTGAATGTGACAAATTCTGTAAGTTAGAATCGCACTGATTTATTTCTGTGATTGCACTTTATTAAATTGGAACCTTTACACACACACTTATTTTTACTACCTTACACCAAATGATTTCGGTTCATATGATATAGCTACATTTATTTGGGAATTTTTTTCCTACTTCAGAATAGAAGTTTTTGAATGTTTTCAATTGCTGCATTGCAAAAAGTTACTTTTGCTGTGTCAATTGCAAACGCAAACGTCTACTTTCTGTATTGATTGTAAGAAAACTATTATTTTAATGTTGGGAGTTTTAGAAATTGAACCAAACACATGCTGGTTTGTTCACACATTTACAGTGTAGTTTATGTTAGACGATATTAGTAATTACCTGGAAAATTTATGAAAAATTGTGTGCAATATTATTAAATAATTGTAGTTTCTTTTAATTTTGATGTTTTTTTACATTTTTCTTCCTCTGATGATCTCTTAAGAATTTTTTTTGTCTTCTATTCTTACACACAAGCTTACATTGTGTAGCAGACAATATTTGCATATTCATGTAAATCAGCTTAGCATTCACGCTTAATTGGCGGTATCTAGCTTCAGTGTTGGTACAGTATCACAATAAATAATTTCAGTTTTCATTAAGCAACCACTGCATCTAGAACCTTGACAAAGTTACTCTGCAGTTCAAACTTAAATTAACGACAAAGTTTCACCTTCCAATTAAGATTGAAGCAAATAGACTCTGTACTATGTTTATCCTCACTCCGTGAAACAGTTTGTTATGAAAGTTATTGTAATGCATGGTTAGATTTCATATTATGCGAGAAACCAATATTAGCAAAACACCACAATTTTTTTTAAAAGTAGTTTTAAATTTACACATTAGATGTTACAATTTAAATTGTCAGCAGTTAAGGATTGCTGACAATTTTTCTATATTATATGAGTACAGCTATGAAATAATTTTAATTCAGCCTCTAAAATTTGTATCTGTAAAAAAAAACAAATCTGTTTCAATGATTAAAACTTAAACTCTCTAAATGGGTAATTTATTGACATTGTTGGAGTACAATATGTAGTTATAAACATGCATAAACTTGTTTTATATAATGTTTAATGTGTTTACATATAATTAATTGAGTTATTTAGTTCAGTTTCTAACATTAAATTTAAATTTTATTAATTAGCAATTTTCTTGCTACTCCAGTCGAAAGAACGTGGTTTCGGCTGCGATTCCACGGCAGAAAGTGTATCTTTCCTGCACTGGTAGAGCTGCATTTTCGTAGCCGAAACCACGTACGTTTGCCTGGAGTAGCAAGAAAACTAGTATACACTACACGGGCAGAAATTTGAGAGCCCTGAACTCTCAACTGAGTGCAGGAATTTCAACTTTCTGCCCTTGTAGTGTAATATACTATACAAGACGCAAAATAAAAAAGATACTCTAGTAACTATAGTTGCCAACAAAATTGACTAACTTGATTTTTGTGGAATTTGTAAAAAAAATTCTAAAATTTGTAAATTTCGTCTTTTTTTACGATTTCCGGAAAAATTTAATACAAAACACGTCAGTAAAATCTCTTACTTGACTCGGAGCTTTAAAATACTTGGCACAAAGTGCCTCGTATTTCAATTTAGCTCCTCTTCAGTAATGTGAAATTTTCCTGACTTTTATGTAAATAACTATTTATTCATCATTATGTTTTTTTTCAGTTTGTTTATTTGTTTATCTCCACGCATTCATTCATTATGTGTTCTAATGTTTTTCTCTCTCTTCCACGCATTTTTCATTTTGGTATTTTTCTCTATCTAAAATCTACTTTCTCTTTCTTTATGTTCGCACTTAAATCTTGTTTTCTTTCATTTTTCTCTGTTTCTCTAAATTTTTTAAAGAATCTTAGCAGTTTTTGTGTGATGAGAGTAATGTACCTGTTATTGTACCTGTTTTCACTTATTTTTTCTCTTATTTCTTGTTTGTCTATGTTCTTATCTTTATCCTTCATTTCACCATTGCATAAGCTTTCTGAGATCTACGCAAATATCTTAAAACATATACCTAATTCGTTTATATAACAATTCTAACATAAAGTAAATAATGTCGTAATTTTTAACACATTTGACAAAAACACATCATACACGATTATCACAAAGAAGATGCCGCTTATGATGTTCAAAAGATAAAAGTAGCGTAAAAACAAAAATTGTATTGACTGTAGTCAATTATTTTTTACATTAATCCTTTCTAAATTTGAATGCAACAATAAATAGTTTTTTTGTCTAAAATTTGACAATAAAATGAGCTTATTTGATGTTCATTAACAAAATATTTACAATCATATACGTTAAACTAATTTTCATGTTCAAGATAAAAGCCTAAAATAGTTTATTAGTTTACAAATCGATTCTGTAACACTCAAGACAAACAAACAGCAACGCAATATATTTTCAGGTGAGTGACAGGCTTGAGTGGCGATCGCTTTTGAAACATATTGTGATTCCGGCGCGGTTCAAACAGAAAACAGCCTAGAGGTAGATCTTTCAGAAAACCGTACACTCTATACAACAATCAGCAAATAGGAAATTGAAACAGCGTCATCTTTATCTCTCACTGTTTTCATTGCTTTTTTTTACCTCCGTTGGTCTTTTGATCAGCAGCAACTTCTCTCAACTTCTTGTTTTTGGTGGCTTTACGCCGCCAGAAAGTTCGACGATAGTTTCCTTTCTTTTTCCTAGGGGTGTACGAAAGAGATAACTTCAAATCGTTGACACTTTACGATAGCTTCAAGAATTTTGTAGCAAACGTGAACGGAATTTTTATGCAGCAAATTACTGGATTATTTGAATACCATACGCGTCGCATGTTTATGTTTTTACAAACAGCGAACATTATCCCGAGACACTATTGGCCATAATTTTTAAAATATTGACAATAATGACTGCTATTATATGTAAACTGAGTTATTAACGGCAAATATGCGACCTATTATCCCAAACTCAATTGTTCGTCCCAAATTCCAAGCGTTCTGTTCGCCAGCGTTTCTCTTGTACTTCATTAATTATGGAACTCAACGTTATTTCCTAAAATACCGGCACAAAGCAAAAATTCATTTATTTAAACATAAAATTGTGTACGTACCTGTTTACTTCTGAGATTTTAATTTTGTTTTAATTGCCTCCATCTTTACAAAGAAGAGATTCGCACTCACAAAACAGTTCATTATCTATATTGAATCCTCACAAAAACCTTACATTTTTTTTTAAATTGTCGGACATTTTAAACGCTTTCCTTTGAAATTATATTTAATCACTGAAATGCTTTTAACGTTTTTTTTCTTTTTAATTTACTCATTTTATTAATATGCTAATCCAATTTTCGCTAAGTAAGCGTTCAAATTAATTAATAGTTTCGACATTTAAGTCAAAACTTATCTTTAAAATTTATCTGAAAATTTTTTAATCTTTGTTGATAATCAAATAACATGAGTAAAAAATGTTGTAAAAATGCTTGATGTTATAACACTAATAATATTGATACTAATTTTAAGCAAATTACATGAATTATTGTTTACTACAAATCATAAATGTTATAATATTATTTTTCAACCGACGAGAAAAAAAGTTTTTCTTGCTACTCCAGTCGAAAGTACGTGGTTCCGGCTTCGATTTCACGGCAGAAAGTGTATCTTTTATGCACTGGTAGAGCTATGCGCGCGCTATCTTTTAGTGGGAGTAAATAGCCGAGAGCATCATGGCGCGCAGTTCAGGTCCTGCACTTGCTGCCGTGGAATCGCAGCCGGCACTACGTACTGTCGACTGGAGTAGCAAGAAAACTAGTATACACTACACGGGCAGAAAGTTGAGAGGCCTGAACTGCGCGCCATGATGTTCTCGGCATTATAGCGCGCAGTGCAGGAATATCAACTTTTTGCCCTTGTAGTGTAATATACTATTTAATTCAATCCGTATATTTTTTTATATAAGAAAACTGAAAAAAACACTACGCAATGTAATTACGTAAATAATTTTGAGCCGTTGTCAAATAAGCATGTATCAGACTTTTGTATATAAAAACCTTGAAATGCATAATAAATAAAATTTATTTGCCATGTTTCTACGTCAAGGGAGTCTTCGACAATTTAGTAATTCTGTTGATAATACTTCGAAAATCATTTCTAATAAAACTTGTCATTTTTAATTATTTTTATTTAAAGGTTATATTTTTCAAATAGCATTGTTGCAAGATGTAAAGTTTAAAAATTGTTAGAGATGAAAATCGAACATTAATTTAGACGGAAAGTTTAAGTACGTCAATTTTTTTTAAATGTTGTCTAAATTGGCGGACAAGAAATCGGAAAAGTAAACTAGTCAAATATTCTTTTTCATTTTCTCTTTTCCTTTAACAATTTTCTTCATAGGGTTTAGGTTTTTACTCCATGTATTCCTGGGTTTTCTTCATTTTGTTTACACAAACTTGTCTGTGGCTTTTATAGATATTATCCGGTCTTCTGAGATTTTACTAATATGCAGAAAACGTATATTTTTCTAATTATAAATGTTTCCCTTGTAACGTTGATCAAAATGTAGATATCCTCTGACAAACATTTTAATTTTGCCTAAATATGGATTCTTCTACAATTACTGTCCCCTTCAATTACTTCGCGAAGCAAATCGGAGTCATAATCTTTATCATCAGATTCTGAGTAAGATTCATCTAGCGAAATAATAAAAAGAGGTATGCTTTCAAATAATACATTTTTCATGTGTTTTTTCCAATAGGCCAAAATAAGTTTCTTGCAATTTTTACAATAGTTTCGCTACATTTCTAGAGTATATTCAGATATTTTACATTTGAAAATATTTTCTCAACATTATCCTTCAATGGGTTGAAAATTTATCTACTTGTTATAAGAAGGTTTTAAAAACTCTCATAGCATTTCAATGCGATTATATTGACAATGGTATGAAGATAATCCAAAAACTTTATGTTCATGTTTCTGCAATGTCTCGTCTTTTAAAGATAGCTTTTGTCTATTATTTCAAAAAAGTTTGATTAAATTCCTAAATTGTTTTTTTAGATATTTTTGTGTTAAATTCAATACTGTTGGTTACACAATCATTTTTGCATTTTTTTTTTACTATAAAATGTAGATGGTTTTTCCAGCTGAAATGATAACGTGCATTGTCAGTAACCACCACACAATTTTTTTTTGAAAGTGGCTAAAGCAGGAATAAGATAAAGTTTTACATCTTTTGTCTAACGATAATCTCTATTGTTGTTTTTATATTTTAGTAGAAAACCGCATCTGTTTAAAAACCCTAAATCTACATTTTGCGTGTAAAACTGTAAATTTTAACCTTTCAGGTTTAATTTTAATGGGATTATTTTTTACATTTGTTTCGTGTATCCAAGGACGAATTGGCAGACTATTTTGGTAATCCCAAGTTTTGTCAAGATACACAAACGATAAGTTTTCTCTAGAATCTCTCAACGGTCTCAAAAAAGTAACTTTGGTTGCAACGACGTGCTTCTGTTCACATAAAAGTTTGCGATCTTTTACCTCTCTGGGTGTGTAACGCATTGACTTAATAATTTTGAATAATGTTGTAGGTCTTCATTTAAATCTCAATTTTTCTTGCAAATCTTGGAAATCAGGACAGGGAAATAAATATGAAAACAAGCACGGTAACTCGAATAACTTATTAACTTATTCAGAATAAGTTTCGCCTCTAGCGTGGCTCACACGTCGAGTTACCGTGCTTGTTCTCATCTTTATTTCCTTGTCCTGATTGACTGTCCCGCTCTACCGATGGAGTGCAAAGCGTCGACAATTTTATTTAACTTTTCGACACGGTTTTTTCCGAAAGATGACAATATTTTAATGACTTCGGGCCATAAAAGCCATTCTTCTTCATAAAGTAAAATATTTGTTTTTTCCATTGTGTTACCAAATTTGTCGTTGCAGGTATTTGCAAAACATAAAATTTGTAAAAACATCGGTTTTGTTGCTACTTGTAAATTTTCAGTTTTTGTATTTAAATGTTTTCTAAAATGCGTCGGATCACCTACAAGAATTTTCAAACTTTAAAAACAAACAACGCACTTTATTTTAGCGTACAGAAAATATATTTTTCAGTTTCGATATCAGTTCAAGTCCTGCTTGTCGTTCTTAAACTGCCAGTAGCGGCGTTTATTTGAAACTTTCTGCTGCAGCAGCATTATTTTTGGCATTTTGATTAACTATTTGATGGAAATAATGACAATTATTTCTACGTACTTGACATTATTTATTTAAGTTACAAGAATTAAAATAGTAACTCAGTAAATCACAATGTTGTAGGAAGCAAATGTCCAATAGACGTCGACACAAAAAAAAAATCCGCTGAATCAATTTGTCTAACATGACAAAAAGAATACCCAGCTAACAATTTTTTTGTAAATGGCTATTATAAAATCTTAGAAATATAGATGAAACAGTACTCTTGATAGTATTATTTTGTATGGCGCCGTCTCAATATAATTTACGTAATTACAGCTGCGTATCTTACACAGTTGTAATTACGTAAATTATATTATATTTTTTTTTTGTTTTTTATCAAAAACTCAAGTTTTTGTTGAAAAGTTATTTTTATTTATAACGTATCGATCATTTAAGATGGATTTTCTGAAGCTGTTTGACAAATATGTTTTAGTTTTTGTTTTTGCATAGACTTGGTGAGTAGAGAAAAGCATTCTCAAACATAAAAAAGACGTTTAGGTTGTAAGCTCATCGTTAATTTGACATAACAGTACTTGAAAGTCTCTTAGCAAGTCAAACAAAATAGACAATAATGCTGCTTGATCCGCTGTGATTGAAATGGACGATTTATGTTCTAGTCTACCTCGATTGATGTTTATTGACTAGCCACCCATTTTACATAGTTGTTGAAATAATAGAACTGGAAAGCGGGAAGCAGTTAGCTTTGATCACCGCTCGTTGTTGTTTTGTCCTGGAAGAGGGCTAATGTCTGGTTCTCTGCTTTTGATCGACATTCCCGATAAATAAGCATCTGTGAATTGCTTTCATTAATCAAAACTATTGTGCTCTATATATGCGCATTTATATCTCCTCTCTAGGCACTTATGCTAATTAATGAAGGGCGGCAGAATTCGGTGTTACGTTTTGGACTGTTCATGCATGCGAATGTTGCTAGATATTAATTACATTCTGTATCGTTTGAAGTATATTGAGAAAATTAATCGCTATTTACGTTTAGATGTTATTATTTATCATTACAAGCAAATTTAGTATTCAATATATGTCATCAAATTGAAATTAAATATGACTTGCAGCAATAATTACTATTAATTTGGTTTGCCACTATAGTCAGACCAAATTTCCCAAGTTGAGATATTTGTATGTTTACTATAACAAACTTTGATTCAATTAATCACAGAAAAAGCTTGTTACTAATTAAATAATTGAAACAAGCAATGTTGTTTTATTGAGGACAAAAAACTAAAATGGTGAATGAACAGTGACGTCCAATCATCACCAAAAAATGTAACAACAAAATACAATTTTGCATATAAACATCTAAGCATTAAAAAACTAATTTCTAAATATGGCAGGTAAATTTTTTGACATTGAATGTTCTGGTGAACATTGATGAATTGTGGTGTATAAGCTCTTATTGTGTATTGTTTTGTATAACACTACTGCATAGCATCTAGTTTCTGTAAACAAAAACCAACCACTAAATACGTTGCTTAGATAGCTCAACATCTTACTGAGATTAAACTAAAAGCACATGAAAACACTTGTCGTGTTATAACAAATGCAAAAATGATCTTAAATGTGAAAATAAGGTTTTGATGAGGGCCACAAAAAAAGTTTCATGGAGTGAGATGGCAGGATCTTGAAGGGTAGGTTATGGCTGTAATTCAGCTAATAACTCAACGATCATAAACTTTTTGAATCTTATTTAAGGTTTGTAAGTGGTATGTGAGGTAGCAGTCTTGCTGAAAGTACCCGTTTACAATTTCATCGTCATAAAACTGTGCAAAAAATGGCTGTAAAATCTCCTCTCAGTATCTTGCAGCAGTAATTGTTCCATTGAAAAAAATTTGGTCAATAAGTCTCTATTCACCATCAACTCGGTGGACGTTACGAAAATAATATTTCAGCACAAAATTTTTCGGTTTTCGTAGAAAAATAAACATTTTAAATTAAAAAAATAGAAAAATTAAGTAAATTTTAATATTTGAAGCAATTGTTTTAAAAATTATGATATGAAAAATTATCTAAACTCATGGACATGGCCGACTATGACACTAAATTTAAAAACTCTCTTTATATATTAGGCAAATGTTGCTTCTGTCATGCTTGTGTCGGATCACCATAATGTAGAAAGTCAAAAATATTTGATAGAATATTTAACTCAAGATGGCATAGGCTTACAGCATAAAATAGATTCTACACGACATTTTATTTACAATTTAATTTATAATATCAACAGCCAATACATAAAACAAATAATAATCCAACACTTTTTTAATAATGATGATTTTTGATTATATTATGGGGTTAATAAAGCAAAAGTGGTAGGTATAATGAATCAATAATACAACTGTTTTTATATGATTCAACAGTTTATAGAAAATAGAGCTATTTATTGAACATCAGGAAATACAATACATAAAATGACAATTATCAAGAACCTCAGATGAAACCATTTTTTTAAATTTACGTTAACATTTATATTAAAAAATATAAATTTATTTGCTTTATTTCTGTCACTTCAATGTTGTTTCCACACTCATTCGATTTTTGCTTCTTAGTATTTACAATAACATTACCTTCTTAGCAGTCTATTTTACTCCAATTTGACTGTTCACAGTCACACAGTTCACGCGTGACTTGCAGTCAAGCAAAAACTCTCCGGCCTGAAGATGGCATATGAGATTTGGCCAAAACGTCGTCAAGAAATTCTAATCAAGAATTCCACGCGGATGAATACCCGGAAACCCGAAGAATTTTTTCTATCCAAAAATTCCACGCGGATGAATACCCGAAAACCCGAAGAATTTTCATCAAGCACCCGCGGAAACCTGAAGATTAACATATATATATATATATATATACATATAACGTTTTGTAGTTTTTGACCGGAAATTTAGATTTGGGAAACTGTTTATTGGGGATGCGGTCTATAATTGGGCTAGATATTTACGCCTCATAATACTGTTTATGGTTAAGTGGAAGAGCAGAGAATGATGGCATTTTGCATGTCATTGTTCAGCTGAACTTCGCCCTACATTGCTTCCTGACTTTGTTTAGAATGTGTATATTTATGTCCAGTTAGCAATAAAAGGCATTTATTATTATTATTATTATTAAATTTTGTTAAGCTTTCGGAAACTTCATCGCTTCCATCTTCAGGACAATTAATAGTGAGATTTTGTAATTTTTAAAAATTGCATTTTTTTAAACTAGGAGAAACATTAAAAATTGGAAATTTAAAACAATTAAAATTTTTAACAAAACATTGTCAGTGTGGTTTCCAGAATGCTTAAATTGTCCTGAAGATGGAAACCTGAAGTTTCCGAAAGCTTGAAAAAATTTAATAAAGAGTATTACAAGGCGTAAATATCACGTTGAAAGTTTTGCTTTGCAGGCGCAAGGTACAAAAAAAAATTTTACAGTTACATTCTTTTCTGATTATATTGGAATTAAACGTGCTTTTGTTTTTTAAAATACTAAGATGATAAATATATTGTTGGAAAATGTTGTCATTTTTGAATTTAAATAATTTCAATAGAAAATATTATTTTTATTTATGCTTCTATTATAATTATAAGCTAGCAGTTTGTTTTTCTATATTTATTTAAAAAAAAATTTGATATATTTTCTTGTAGTTGCTTAAAATATGTAATAATAAGAATAGTTTCTCTTGCCTTCTACTTCTAGTTTATATTTGCTAATCACCAAAAATCACTTATTTGATATTAAGTTAGCTCTAATTTTGAATTTTTTTTCATGTTTTGCTATAACTTTTTTTTTTGGGATACGTTGGGTTGAATTTGAACGTTTAATTCTGATAGAAAATTATAATTATTTATCAAAATTACCCAAATTAAAAAAATGAAAAAGTTTTCATATCTTGAAGAAAACACGATTATCTTAAATTTCATCAAGGTTTTAAAGAGCTAAAACTTGTTATAGCTTTTTTTATGGTATTTTTAAATTGTAAAAAAAATTTATTAAAAATACTTTTAAACTGTAACCGATAAATAGCTATTGAGCCAAAAGTAAAACATATGAAAAAAAAATTGAGTTTTATAATACTGTACTGTATAAGCTCTTATGCCATGTTCTACAGATTTTTTTATTCAACTTTACAGACAGCTTTAAAAAACATGAAATTAAGTATCAATATTTAATAATAACTTCAAATTTCCATTTTATTTTTTTTATTTTGAGAAATGTGAAATAAAGGGCTAAGCTTCTAAATCTAAATGTGACACAAATGTAAGCTTTTTGGTCAACTGAATACTTTATAGAAATTTTTTGACACGTTTAGAAGTTACATTTTTAACCAAATTGTCATACATTAAAGTGTAGTTATCTTTTAAGTGTTGTTGTACATTTATTCTTGTTGAAAACGTAAATATTTTTCAACAATTTTACAAAAACATTTGTTATTTGCATCTAAAAATTTAATATTTTTGCTGCAGTATTTTTTCACATAAACTTTATAATTTTAGGAAAAAGATAGATTGAACCATTCATTCTACCAAGATAAATATAAGCGTCAATTATTTTCGCTCCAGCCAGTCATTATTTAAAATTTGCTTTTGATAAATGTGCTCGTAACATTTTTCTTTTTCAACATTATTTTCCCGGTTATAGACAAATAATTAGTAGGGTAGATACTGCGATAAACATTTTCAGCAGACGCTTTCCTCTTTCCATTATCTGAAAGCATAGACCTTGCAGTCACGATTTATATTGCTCGTCTTATTCCTTTTATGCACGAGTAATTTTCATGTACCTACCTATTTGTATTAACAGAATGTTGCCTCACAACGACTACACATTGCTAGGCAACAAAATTACTTCCAAAACGTTTTTGTTTAAAATCACACTGGAATTACAGTTTATATTAAAATTATTCCAAGTGTGAGAAGATATTTTAGAAAATATAGCAATTAGTTATCAGGTAGACATTTTTATATAATTTTCTAAAGAATTCCTGATCTTTCATATAAGTGAAACCATATTTTTTGTCTAGTTTCATAGATGAACATTATTGTGATATACTAATAAGTGCAATAAAAATATAATTGGCTTATTTAAGTTTCAAACATTTTCTTATACTGGAAGATTCTATGCGGGACTTTGTTAGAAACAGTGGATTACAAACTCTTCTTGCAGTTGGGTAATTTTACACGTGATAAAAAACGCCTAAAGCAACAAAAAATTGAATAGGAGATTATGTGGATGCTTATGCTTGCATGTTTTCATAAAACTAATTATGTTTTGCCGGAAATTATTATGGCTGCTTATGAAATTTTATATTTGAAATTAAAACTAGCGATAGCATTACAGAAAGTACAAAAATGGTTTTCTGCTTTGGTTTGTTTTATGCAAAAAATCTTTTTGTTATAATATGTCTAAATAGCAAGAAAAAACAGCTTTGAGAGGTATTATTTTATTATTTGACCTCTGTTAGACTAGTTTATGAAGTTAGAGATGTTTCTTATGATTTTTAAAGCTATTTCTTAAGACAAAACCCTGCTTATAGACATCTCCAGTGTTGATTTATATTTAAGATAGAAACTTTGTAAATAACACCTTGATTGATTAATAGATTGAGAAGGGGTCGCTTCGCATAAACTAAGACACACCTCAAATATCTCGGGAAAGGGGAGCACAAAAAACCAGTAGGTTGCGGTGGACTCTATTATAGTTCTAATCTAATACATATTATATTTAATCGTTGCTTATTTTTGGTTATACAAGTGTAATTAACAGGTACATTGAAAAATATAAATTAGTTTTGTGTAAAGTACGATTTTTCTTGGGCATAAGGGGGACAGCTTATTATTCACATTTGATGCGCAGTGGTAAAATGTCTCTGTTGCTTAGCGACGGCACAGTTTTACCCATTGACATAAGATTATTGTTATCACGAGTTAGCGCATACGAAGATGACTTAAGTATACCTTTCTAATAAGAGTATTCGAGCTCTAGTAGAATTATTCTGTTCAACTGTTCAAGCACTGCTATAAAAATAAACGCGACGTAATGAGCTGTACTTAGGATGTTGATGATAATGTATTTTGTTGCTGTCATTTGCTAACACTGTTAGACTGAGTTTGAATAAAATAAACTACCTATATAAAAAATTATTTGTTTTTCCAAAAAAAAATATATATGAAAATAAATAAAACTTTTACATATATCATGTAGTGCTTTACTTAAAAGTAATTAATTATGTTTTACACACAGTTTTTTTTTGCTAAACTCAGTGCAGTAATTAAGATAAAATTTTTTAATTTTCTGACAGACAATTGAAAACAATACAAAATATAATTTTTTTCACGGTTTTCAAATGTCATGTAATTGTGCAGCTTTGTAAAACGCTACAAGGAACAAACATATATTTTCTTTTGGCTTAATTTAATGCTTGTGCGTTTTAATCTGCAGAATGTCAAGATATTTTGATTGTCCACCCGTCTGAGTAGAAAAACATATCTATGTGTCATATCTATGACTGTGGTTTGTTTCATGTGTGATAAAAGAGAACTATCATGAGCAATACAAGAAGCGGTAAGTTAAGAACGGTAGATTTACAAACGAAGAATAATACGATTGCAAAAAACAAATTCTATATTTTTAAAGATTGGAATTAAAAGGCAAGGTGTATAATTAAATACAATTTTTCATATTACTTTTATACATTTTATTGCCTAGTGCAAAATTGTACAAAACTGCAACGAGAACATGAATAATTATTCTAAGTTGACGTTGGTATAGGTTCATTTAAGCATGTTAAAAGCTTACACTTTCTTATTAAATTATTATGTTTTTAATTATTAGAAAAAAAAGTAAAAGTATTATTCTAGTTTTTCTTGCATGCCTATAATCTATATTTAAGTTTTAATTTTTACTAAAATTATAAACACGATGTGCTAAAAAAATTAAAAATGTCTACGTAAATTTAACTTTTATTGTAGAAAGGAACTATAATAATAGTCTTTTATTAAAATAGTAATATTTTTGGTCATTTTAAAAAAACTTTGTTTTTGTGTTCTCTGATTCTAAACCTATTGTTTGGTGTAGAAACTAACTATTGTTCATAAGGCTTTTGTGTACATTAATATTATTTCGGCACTTAATATTCCGTTTATTGTAGAAAGGGACCAACGTAAGATAGTCGCTTTCTTCAATAAACTCTCAGCGTGACGCATAGAGTTTGACCACTGTCAACATAACTTTAAATTAAGACAATATTAGCCAACTGAACGCTAATTAATATCTATAAATGATAAAAGTCGTAGAAAATAAAAATAAATCAAGTCAAAAATAAATAGTTTCTAATAAAAAAAAAGATATTACAAACAAAGTTAATGACCAATGTAAGAAAACATTACAAACAATTTGCAAGTTGGTGAGTTTTTTACAAAGATGCATAAGTGATATTTTTCTTAACATTTAAAGATATAAATTAATGACATGTTTTCAAACGTTGTGTGATAGGCAAAAAGTAAAAATTTTTTACAAGTTATATTTGGAATTCAATACCAAAGAGTAGCAAGATATTTCCTCTCAAGGTTTATTAGAAATTCACAATGTTCAAAGAAACACAGAAATGGAATGATGCAGAGAAAGTCTTGTTCCTTTTTTTATTTTGAGGAACAGAGACAAACAGTCTACTCTTAGGGAAAAATACTAAGCGTGCAGCAGTCGCCGAATTATTAATGCTCTAAAAATTTGTACACGTCATTGATATAATCTACAGCACAGTGCAAAATTTGTGATAATTTGGCGGTATTAAGTCGTGACCGAATTCAAAATGTTCATTTACAAGAAACATTTGTTTAAGAAATGTTCTATTTATCTCAGTTACTAATCAACGATTTCAGTATTCACAACTGCGAGAACGGTCAAACTTTTTTTCAACTTCTATTAACCGACTTTAATTGAAAAAAAAGAGGGTTCTTAATTCAACAGTATATTTTATTTAGATGTGTTTGCAGATAAAGATGTTATTTATAAACCGAGTTTGATAATTTTTTTTTTGTTGGAAAGAAGAGATCTTGAGCGTGGTACTATGATGAACCATTTAAAATTTAATAATAGCATTATAAAAAAAATGAAAAAATTGAGAAAAGTGAGAAAAAAGTCAGAAAATCTAAATTTGATTTTAATAACTCTTTTTTTGTTAGAAAGGAGTTATCTCAAAAGTGGTACCATAATATGAAAATTGATATGTAATAATGGCATTTTAGACAAATCAAAAGAAACCTTTGAAAATTGTGGCGTCTAGTGCAATTGTTATTGACTATTTGCGATTACTTTGAGTTTCTTTTTTAAAGTCGTTTTTTTTCTGTTTGAAATTATTATTATATAATATCATGAAGAAACTGCTAAGAAAAAAGTCAATAAAGTATTATTGTAATATATTTTATAGGATTATTGTAATGGAACTGGCTGGTTTTATAGATTACACCGGTACTTTTTGGTTTTATGATTATATTAATAACACTTACACACACATATTGATATTTAATTACAATTACTCTAATTTTATTTCACGACTAAGAGAGATGTGAGGATAGTTTTAATATTTGAAAACGTAATCAATGTTGACTGTTGATACAACAAAATGAGATTTTGTGAATCAATGTTTAACTTTGATAGAACAAAGAATGCCCAATAGTCTCTTCTCTACAAAAAGAACTATAGAAGATTAAAAGTTGGTAATTGTCGCTTGGTTAAACATTGTCTCTTGATTAATATTGGTCAATATTAATATGAATTAAGGGTTTTAAGGGATTCAAGTATGTACTTCACCAAACTCCTTTTTTCATAAAAGTATTTATTTACAGCCTACTAGTTTTGAGAGAAGTCTCTCATCATCAGGGCGGGCTATCTACAATAATTATAAAAGTTAATGACCGGTTTCACAAAGCGTTGTTAAAATTTGACTAACACGTTGTTAGCTAACATTGTGTTAAAATTAACACGTTGTTAAAATAAGAACGGGTTTCACAACAGATTTTTAACACGTTGTTAGTTAACAAACAACGTGTTATCTCACAAAATCGGGTAATATCGGCAATAAACTTCAATAATTTTATGTTATTCAACAAAAACACCTGTCATCTGTCAAATCAAATGTCAAATACAAAATTTCAAAGTTATTAAATTGGGGCTATTCTGTGAGGCTTTATCTTTCCTCGCCGTCTTTCGTCACACTAATCTCTATAAAATTATTTGTTATTTTTTTATTTTAATTGAATCATGATTGTTAAGATGGATAATAATTTGCAATCGGGTAAACGAGAAAGGGCAAAAATTTCACGGAGGGAAAGCGTTGTGTCTTTATGAACTGTGTAGCCAGGTGGGAAAAATAATTATACTTATTACAATATTAATAGATTTGTTAAAATCATATTTTATTTTTGTAGATATTCTATATGCTGGACAATAAAAAGACCGACTGGTCTAACCTCAAATAAAAAATCAATGCCGAGCAATCTGATATTTTAACGTAGGTACACTAACAAACAGGCAAATTTATTTATAATGTTAATAGAGCTGTTTAACGTTTTTCGTCAGTTTTCTTTAAACTTTTCTTGAAAATATTTTTGAAATGTCAATTTAACAACGGCCTGAGCTTTAATTAGTTTAACAAGGGATTTAACAACGTGTTAATCCTAACAATGGTTTGTAAAACCGATTTTTGTTTTAACAACGGATTTAACAACGTGTTAGCTTAACTTGTGTTAAATTTGACATTGACATTAGAAACAACGTTTTATGAAACCCAAATCGATTTTAACATCGTGTTAAAATATTTAACACGATGTTAAAATTTAACAACGCTTTGTGAAACCGGCCACTAGTGTAACAATGTCTTATAAGTTAAGAATTGGAAGGTTACGAAAAATATAACCATATTATCAAAAAGCTGATAAAACTATATTGTTTGCGGTTGTTTTTATTAATTTTTATTTGAAATAAGTTTTGTTTCGAGTTTATATACAGAGTGAAGATTTAGATACTATTAAAAATGTGTTGTGAGTCTGTTTGTGTTTGGACGTTTAAACACTTGTATGCTTTGTTCTTAATCATCTTAGAAATTTCAAATGATTCTAAGAGTTTTCGTTTTGTTAGATCATGTTCTGGGTGCAATATTTTAATGTTATTTTCATTATTAGCAGTATGTTTATTATATTCTAAGTGTTTACCCAATGTTGATTTTTGGGGTTGTTTTTTGTGTTCTCCCAGTCTGATTTTTATTGACCTACAAGTTTCACCTATATATACTGCATTACAATTATCACATTGTATTTGATAAACACCAGATGAATTTATTTTGTCTTTATCTTTCTTGGCATTACATAGTTTGTTGTAAATACAATTGCTTGAACTAAAAGCGCAGATGATGTTAAATTTCCTTAGTATTTTTGCAATATCTAAGTTAATGTCAGAATAAAATTTGAATTTTCGATATTGTGTTTCTTTATTCTTAGTGGGTTTTGTATACAAAGGATGTGTTTGTATGTAGTCATGTCTTATTAATTTGTTTTTTTCTTTTAGTTTTAGTTTTTTCTATTGTAGTATCTAGAAAATTAAGCATGCTATTGTTTTCGATTTCTAACGTGAATTTTAAATTTGTATTTATAGTGTTAATATACTTGTAAAATTTGAATACATCTATTCTGTTTCCATCCCATGTGCATAGAACGTCATCTACATAACGTATCCACGATTTTATATTTGTTGTAAAAGGGTTGATGTTCAAAATATGTTCTTTTTCTATGTAATCTATATATATATATATATATATATATATATATGTTTGCTAGGGTGCCTGATAGTGGCGAACCCATAGGTAAACCATCAACTACTTTGTATACTTCATTATTAAAGATGCAGAAGTTATTGTTGGTTACGAATTGGATCATTTGGATAATATCGCACCCCGGCAAGAACAGTGACACAACTCAAAAATGCAGTAGTTCAGAAATCGCAAAAAGCAGGAAACTATTAAACTCATATTGAGATTGTCTAAGTTGCTTTTACGTTACAGATAACTATCTTTGTCAGTAAATTCAATTTTATTCTGAAGAATTAATATCGCAACAAGCGAGATATTATAATGTATTTTTTACTGACATAAAGCTGAAAATTTACATTTTTGAGTTGTGTCACTGTTCTCGCCGGGGTGCGATATTGTCTGCAGTGTTACTATCATATTTGTTTATAACATTGTTTTTAATAATTTTTAATGTTTCTGAGATTGATATATTAGAATATAGATTAAAGATATCGAAACTAGTAATTATTGTATTAGAATTGATCTCTGAGTTTTTGGTCTTGCAGATAAGTTCTTGTGTATTGGGGATCGTGTATTGTGGATGGTATTGAGTTCATATGTGGGTGTATTATAGAAAGTGACAATTGGTCTAATAGGTTTGTCAAGTTT
This sequence comes from Lagria hirta, assembly GCA_947359425.1. Taxonomy (NCBI): domain Eukaryota; kingdom Metazoa; phylum Arthropoda; class Insecta; order Coleoptera; family Tenebrionidae; genus Lagria; species Lagria hirta. The sequence continues at coordinate 7,136,376 of OX375797.1, read as the reverse complement.
ATGTAGTTTTATCTGACTGTATAGTTCAGGTATATTAGGGTTGGGTGTTATGAGAAGATTGTTATTGTGGCGATATTTGTTAATGAATTCTATGTTGTTTTTTATTATTTTTTTGGTGTTTAGAACTAAGTTGTTCAGTATGTTAATGTAATTTTGTTTATTTTGTTTGTAGTTGCTGTTGTTAATGAAATTTAAGGTTTTGTTTATATATTCGCCTTTATTAATAATGACTATTACCGCATTTTTATCTGCTTTTGTATAGATGGCATTATTAATTTTTAATTTGTGTTTTATGTTTTTTATGGTGTTTTTTAGTTTGAAATTAGTGCGATTAATTTGAGTCTCAGTAATGTTTTTAATTTTATTTTTATTTTTGTTTAGTTCTTTAATAACCTGTATTTTAATTTCTTTTTCGTCAGGGTGATTAGATATAGCCGCTTCTGTTTCTATAACAATGTATTTTTTATTATTGATGTTGTAGTCAGAAATTATTGCTAATTTGTGTCCTTTGTTTCGCAAGATTTACAATAAATAATTTTTTTGTAATGACATACTCAATTTCAAAGACGGGCTATAGAAAACATGATAAAATTGATTAAAACCTTGGTTCACAGAGTGACTTGAACTAATTGGCAAGCATTTTTAACATCTCAGTTTTACTATTTTTGTCATGGAAATATTAAGTCTGGGTATGTTTTGGCATCAAAAAATATTAATAGTTTCAGCATCTTACACTGTTTAACTGCACACGCTTAAAAGTATTCTCATTCCAATGCTTACAAGTGCGGCTTACGCTAATAGCAAAGCTCCGGTTTTAGTAACAAACTGGACATTTGTGGAATAGTATATTACGTTCTAAGGCCAGAAAGTTGGATTTCTTGGCGTATGTGATATGATGGCCGAAGCGAAGCCGAGGTCATCATATCACATACGCCAAGAAATCCAACTTTCTGGCCGTAGGTCGTATACTATTTTTCTTGCTCCACCCGCCGAATTTCTTTTAGTTCAACGTTTAACAGCTCTGTCATAATGACTTTTGTGGTTGTGTTGCTATGGTAGCGGCTAGAAAATGCAGGCCATGAAAAGTCGCTCTTTCTGGCGTAAAATGCGGCTAGAAAGAGCGTATATTCGGCGGGTAGAGCAAGAAAAATGCTTTCGTACATTGATTGAAGCGGAGTTTATGAACTTGTATGAGCAAATACTAAATTTTTACCTATTGAAATGCTTGAAATGTGTTTTTTCTACTTGATTTAAATTTGTTTTAATTAAATCTTTTTTGAATTTTGCTTTTCTGGTCTACCTGAGAAGACAAAAGAACACACTAAATCCATTCCAGTTTATTGAGCAGAAAAAAACTAACTGTAGTTTTTTTATATTTTTTTTTGAAAAATTTAAAAATACTAAAAAGAAAAACCAATAGTTTTTTCTTTTTCTTGAATTTTTAAAAATGTAGTTGGTGTCTGTCTACAATAAACAACTTAACTGAATTTATTACAATTTACGCAACCCTTTTCTAAAGCTGCTTTAATAGAACTTGTGTTTGTAAGAGGTTTTTGTAGTTTTAAAAATAAGAAAAAAGTAATAGATGTGGCATGGCTCGATCATCTGCTTGTATTTTTTTAAGCACGTTCAAGTTTCAACTATCAGTAAAAATTAGACGACACTGAATTTTAGGTTTTTAAATTTAGATAATTTTTTTTTTATAAAAAGGCTTTTTACATATAAGAAGAAAGACATCGAACGGTATCAGCTCTCAGAAATAAACACAAAATAACTTTTCTTGAAAAAGCTGATATAAATTTTTGCTTTATAAATTTTCGTCATATACAGCACTTAAAAAACTTTTACATAAAAAATAAAGATAAACGTTAAAACTTTTTCGCCAAAAGAATTCCCAACTTCAATAATAGGAAGCAGGTATAAAGTTTCCAACTAAATTGAAGTTTTGCCAAGTTTTCATCGGAGAACAGAAATACAAAATACCACCGATGCGTTGCTCAACTCATAATAATCAAGAGAGAGCGAACGGAACGTTTTCTATCCGAAAATTATCTTGCTTTTGTACCGAAATTTATTCGGATCACATACTTACAATTGGAAAATGTCAACTTATCTCCTGTCAAAACCAGATTCGAGTGAAATACTGCGCTTTATTTTTAGCAAAAAATTCTTTATTTCTGGATAAAAATCCGCATCTGCACAAACAAGACAGTTTATTTTCATTCGATTTGTGCCGAGACCCAGGTTTGATTTATTGAAGCAAATTACTGGAATATTTTTGCTTACCTGTTTGTGTTCAATATTTTATCAGTGATGCTTGCAACAATAAAAACGCAATGCTCAATTTGAAATGTGTATTTAGTAAACAGACCGTAAACAAAAACATACTCCTTTTATTCCAAATTTATTTGAATTTAGCATTTTTTTGTGTACCAGGAGAAGAAGGCGGTTTCAGATTGCATGAGTACAGTTTAAAAAGAGATTTTTATCTATCGGCAAACGTTTGGGGTTGAGTGTTGAATAAAATTTATAAACAAAACTTCCCATCTCAAAACGATAATCAATTGTGAAAGGTTATTGAATTATTGAATACAATTGGAAAGACTTTTAGATTAAAATTATTGAATGAGTCTTATATCATCAATGCTTGTAACATCAAATCAGGTCAGATCAATAGCTTCTCGAGGCAATAACAAAACCTTAATATATATAAAAATTATTCAAAATTAAAGTTAGCATACTAAATATTTGCTAATCATTTTTAATTCGTTTAACGAAACCTACTTCAGCGTTGTTTCGTTTTATTTGAAACTTATAATGAATATGGCTTTTTTGCATTTAATTAATGAGATAAATTTCAATTGGAAATTAAGATTATTATTTTTTGCTTTTTCTGGTAAGAGATTTTTTTCTATCAATTTTGTTGGCAACTATAGTTACTAGAGTATTTTTTTTATTTTGCATCTTGTACAGTTTTTACAGTACTAGTCCGGAAAACTTGATTTTCCTGCGCGTAAATAAGCAGGAAAATGTTGTATCCAAGACGATTTTCGCAAAAATATTTTGAAACAAGAAAATCTCACATTTGTTTAAAAAATTAATCAAATAAATGTGAAAATATATGATTTTTATTATTTGCTCTTACGTAGAATAGACCTGACCTAACTTACAATCTATTAAACAACAATATTAATAATTAATACTAACAATAAAATTATTAGAAAAGATATGCGCTTTGTGCTCAAAATATTAAATTCAAAGCAAATCTTGATTAATATTTTATTTATTAATTTATTTTTTTGTTTTGTTATTTGACAAAAATGTTTTCAACTGTCAGTTTTATTAAAAATAAGACTTTAATTCAAATTAAAAATTCTAAAGTTTGCTAAAAACTGATTGCTCATTGCAATTTGCAAAAGGAATTACAATTGATAAAAGCTTGATATCAAAGTAACCACTTGACCAACTTGTCATGTTAAATAACTGCCTAATTTTGATTTGAAACATTTCGAGTCACATTAACTGAATTTAAGATAGCAAAGTGTACTATTTATTACTACTATTATTCAAGACGAATATACTTAAAAAAAACTAATAGAAAAAAAGTGCAAAAAAAATGAAACAGCGTCTAAATCACAAAGATGTAAAAAACAGGAAAACATGCTTAAAAATAAAAGCAAATCATTTTATAAAATAAACAGAAAAAAATTAAGTATAGCAAAAATCTAAGATTAGTTGTTTGCTAAAAACTTATAAAAAAACATCTAGAATGTATATAACATGCAGGCAGACTGTACAATACTTAGACATACAGACTGTACTGTATATTAAAATTGTGGGTTTAGCCAAAATGAAAACTTATATCTCTCTAAGACACTATGGTTTTGATAATTCTTCTCAAACTTTTTTGAGCACTATCTGCCTAATCGCAGCCAGCAAGTTGTTTTAAATAATCAAGCTCATCACGTAGAATTATTACGTTTGGGGTACCTCAGGGCTCTATATTAGGACCTCTTATACTTGTTACCTATACTGCTGAATTATTTAAAATCATAAAATTGTGGAAACTATGTGGTTTTGCGCTTTTAACTTTATTTTTATTTTTATGCCAAAAATGTTGATAAAGCTTGCAACAATGTAAACAAAGATCTTGACAACTTTGCTAAGTGTGCACGTTCTATGAATTTGAAATTAACCAATAAAAAGTGTTTTGTGATTTTGTTTTCTCAAAGATAAACTTACAACAATCTTAGAAGCAAAATCAACTTTAAGATTGAAAACAACTCAATTGCAATTGTCGACAGCGTAACTGATTTGGGTGTGACATTTGACAATGATCTTTGTTTTAAATCGCATAAAAATACAATTGTTAAAAAATTTTATTATGCATTAAAGCTATTGTATAATTGTTCAGCCGTTTTAAACTTTAACGTTTGACCTCCGAAAAAAGTTATGGGAATCACTTGTTCTACTATTTCACAACTACGGTCGAATTATTTACTATTCCTGTCTCAATGCTGTTACAAAATATCGACTACAAAAGATTCAAAACAGCTGTTGTCAGTTTAAATGTGGCTTAAAAAGGTTTGGCTGGTTGAAAATATGTACCAAGATAATGTTTTGACAATTTTATTTATGCTGCAACATAGACAAAACTAGCTGTTTTTCATATATCTTTCCTATGTGTAACTATTTGATTTTATGCATTTTTATTATCTTGAGTATTGTCACTAAAAATTGTCATTTTATTTATGAATATCTTGTGATTGAATACTAAAACGGCGTGCTATAATATACATTGTTTTTTAGTAAAAATTGAGCTAATTATTACTTATTATCTAAAATGTGTTTTTGTGCTAAAATTAGCTAACAGAAATTGTACAAAATCACGTATTTTGGCATTTCACCTCATCTGCTAAAATATTTCTTGTAAACGTTTAAATGAGAGCTTTACTTTTGCAAAAAACACTACTAATTTTTTTTAGCGCTTTAAAATTTTGAGATATATCCAATCACTAATTTATATTTAATGAAGATGAAGATAGTAATTTAAAAATCCCATAAACATCAATAATAAATTTTTCTATTTAAATAGCGCCACGTCTCTTAGTTTTGTACATGTGGCTTACTATGTTTTAGATATTACACCAAATACTGGTTATTTGCATAACACACATTCCTGTCAAGATCCACGCCACAATGTGGCCACAATTCAGAATAATATGTGGGTGCGAAAGTGCAACCATCTACGAATTTGAACAGTTACAAAAGAAAAACTCTACATTCTTATAAAAGATCCCTTGCAATGTCCTTCAACACGTTTTGACCTATTTTGTTATTAATATAGCTCACGTTCTCTTCATTCAGACGGGAGTGCTTTTGTTGAATTATATCTACTTCGTAATGGATATTCAAATGACATGTTCAGTATTTCCTGCTCAATATGCATTATGGGTGATGCTCTTGTCAGTAGATATATTTTCATTTTTCGCTCCAATACCGATTGGAGTTTGTTGACATTGATTTTTTTTGACGCATTTTTTACGTGCCGAAATTATTTGAGATAAAGCTTTTTACAGGACGCTGTATGCATAAGGAATATGATAGTATCAAAAAATTTTTAGTTTACTCAATATTAATAGTTTTAATTTAAATACGATAACTAACTTTAAACAAAATAAATTATCAGTAACAAAAACAAGACAGCGTCGATTGAATTTGGAAGCTTTACAAAATTCGGAAATATATATCCTCATTACAGACAAAACGCTTGACCTCAAGAACTTAAATTCTTGAATATTTATTTCAAAACCTACACAACACACAGTCTCAGACAAAATTTGTCAATTAAAATTCAATTTTTTTTTTGATAAATAGCAATATAGCTGGTAATAAATTGACGAATTTTGATGTAACATGTTCAGAGACCGACATTATCAAAATATAATAATTTCTATCAAATTAAGATATTAACGGACAAATTTGACTACCAGGAAGAATATTTTCAGTTATGGCCCTTAAAACAAAATATTCGAGAATAAAGAAAATTATTTGTTTACAATTTAATATCTAATTCAAGCATGGTTTGCGTTGTTAAAGTGATTGAAATAATCGAAGATAAAATAACGAAACTTAAATTATTACACAATAAATATTTTAATTTTACAAAAACTATTTGCTGTATTTATTCTACGAGTTTATTTTGAGCATTTTTGGATTAGTTCGATCCGACTGCTTAACTTTTGAATGAAAAAACTTTTGCAAGTAAAATTGATCAAGAATGTTTCTAGAGTGTGCTAAATATAGAAAGTTGGGTGGTGTTGTTAGATTGATTCCAAAACACAAATTAAAACTTTAATTGTTTATTTATTTATTTTAATACAAACATTAAAAATCACAGTTATTGAAAACAATTTGAGAATTATTGTTAGTTTCTGGTTTGAACCTGACTGCGGTGCTGCTTGTACGGACCGATGAAGTAAATTAGCACTTATTGCGGTAGACCCACAAATTATGTTTTAAATATTCATACAGTGATCTGATGCTTTGTTCCAATTTGATTTTCAAATGAAAATGTGGTCTGTGTTGCAGCTATAACAACGCAAGCCGCAAATTCAAAGTATTCAAATAAAAGTTTAAGCAGTTTGAACTGCTGTGTGTGTCTTACATGCAGACCAAGCAAGCAAAATATACACATATATATGCATAAAAAACATCAAATAGATGCTTTCATTTAGGTAAAATATGTAAAAATGCAAATTTATAAAAATAGCGGATTCATATATGTACATTGTTTTATTATTATTATGCATATACAACTATGTATATACATTCAAGATCTCCAAAATATGCTAAAATATGTACTCTTTTATGCGTATATACTCAATAAAACTCAAATCTGACCTCAGTCATTAAAGAAGTTTTATTAGATGCCTGACATCTCAACACATAAAATTCAAATATATATCTACACTATTATAAAGAGGCAAGATTTGTATGTTTGTATGTTTGTATGTTTGTATGTTTGTAATGAATAGGCTCAAAAAGTACTGGGCCGATTTAAAAAATTCTTCCACCAATAGAATGCTACATTCTCCCTATTTGACATAGGCTACATTTCATTTTAAAAAAATCCTAGGTAAAGGTCCTAGGTAAAAAATCCTAGAGATCCTTGGTAAAATTTGAACAATGTAACCGAAGGTGTAGAAAAATGAGTGTTAAAATGTCTTTCGTCGAATGCGCTGCCGAAACTATTAGCGATAGAACAAAATAATGTACAACAGTATTGAAGAACATCATAATGTCTACAAAAAACTCCGCAGTAGCATATGTCCAACTATTGTAGTTATGTCACTACAACAACTTTTTTCATTTTAAACATTAATAAAAATGCTAACCAAATTCAAACCATGCTATTTATGTGTTTATATTAATTCTTATCCAAATAAACTGTTTTATGGTCAAGACCATTTAACTACCTATAAAATAGTTTTTAAATTATTTAAATTGGACTTTCCATTCAAAAAATATTACGAATTAAAAAATTCAAACAGTAAACAACACCGCCATAGCGCCGTTGTTTGCGATGCAGTCTGAAAAGCGCGCCAGGCATCGCGGCGGGCGGGGTGGAGGGAGCACTGGGGGGGCAATATTTAATAAAATTAGTAAAGTCCTTCTCGGGTATGACGAGATCAGGGAAATAGGTATTCATTTTTATATGGAGGATATTATAGATTCCAGTTCAAATTGACTAGGTATGCATACATAAGATAGGTCAGCTATACATAATAAAGTAGTGCATCAAATTTACGCTAAGGCGGTACGAAGTTCGCTAGGTCAGCTATACAAAATAAAGTAGTGCATCAAATTTACGCTAAGGCGGTACGAAGTTCGCCGGGTCAGCTAGTTCTACATAAAGAAACAAGTTTGTTTATAAATTTACTACATTATATTAACAAACAAGATTATTGAAATATTGACATTTTTTGGAAAAAACCATGTCAAAAAGTTTGACCAAATTGTCGACGTTTTGCACTCCATCGGTGGAGGCGTCGTCAGGTCAGGTCACGGCAACGGTAACTCAACGTATAAACCACGCTAGAAGCAAAACTTATTTTGGCTAGACCTCGTTGCTGTTTGGGCTTATATTGGTAAGCGAGGAGGAGAAAGCAGAATCAAACAAGATTCATCTAGACAAATATTGTGACCGGTGTCAAGATACGAATGGTACGACTGTGACCATTTACTCAATTTATGCACTTTTTACGTTCAGAAACTCGAAGTTTAATTGAACGTCTTGTTGCTTCAATGTAAAATTTGCCACAGGAGCACGGAATTTTATAAACACCTTTAGACAAAAGTGAGTCAAATCTCTCTTTTGGAGATGGTAAGATTTTCAAGATTTTTGAAGGTAGTTTGAAAACCGTTTTCAATCTTTGTTTACAAAGAATTATTCCGTTTCTGTCTGTAACCCCATAAACAAATGAAAGAAAAGCAGTTCCAGTTTTATTTTATAACTCACTTGTTTTTGTGCGCGGATGTCGATGGTGGTTTATTTATACGTTGAATATCCTGTTTCTTATAACCATTATTCATTAGGCTAGCTGTTAACTCGTCTAATTCTGTTTGAAGACTTGATGTTTGACAAACCGAAAAAGCGCAATAAATCAAATATTTGATACAGACAGTTTTTAGGCAAAATGATGTCGCATAAAGATAGCGATCTGTATGAGTAGGCTTTCGATATATTGTATGGCCCAAAATCCCGTTAGAAGAACGTGTTACCAAGACACCCAAAAATGGAAGAGAGCCTTGGCTCTCAATTTTCATTGTTAGTTGAATATCTTTATTTAAACCATATAAATGATTTAATAAACCTGAGAAACTGTTGTTACCGTGAGGCCAAATGATAAACGTCTCGCCCACATATCGAAGCCATACTTTTGGTTTCAAAATCAATGTTTTAAGTGCCTTGGTTTCAAAGGATTCTATAAAGATATTAGCAATAGGAGAACCCATTGGAGTTCTTGTAACTTTATAATTAAATAGAAAAAATATTGCAGTTAAACATTTTTATGTCAGATCTCCTAGGATTTGAAAAACGTCATTATTACAAAGCAACTCTCTGACAATAGTCCCTGCTTCTAAAACAGGAACTTTGTAAAAAGTGATACTCCATCAAAACTAACCAACAAATCTGAAGGATCCAAAGAAAATGTAGATAACATTTAAACGACATGTGGAGAATTTAGGTCATAAAACGAAATTTTCCCACTGTAATAACCCCTGAGAAGCGAGGCAAGATAACGAACCGTTTGAAAAGTAGGAGAATTAATTGTATTGACATGGTTGCAGTGGAACGTCTGGTTTATGAATTTTTTGATGACCGTACAACCTTGGAGAAACAGATAGTTTTGAAATTAAATAAGATTTTATTTCAGTACCAAAGAGTTTGATTGTCATAACAAAATTGTTAGATATGCAAAATTCATATAATCCGCTCTTTACAAATAACTAATGATTTCAAAAAATAAAATTGATACAAATCACCACCTTTTGCGAAGTTTTTTAAAAACTAGCCAGTGTCAAATCTGACAACAGCAGTTGCTAATTTTGATAACTTTTGACAGAAGCAACCAAGACTTTTAATTACTATAACATTCTTGACTGGATGAAAATAAGCGTTTTGATTGGTTGAAAGTGCAGATAGAAAATAAGCGATGATATAAACCATGGTCAAAAATGTTCAAGTTAATGAGTATGGTTATGTCACAAAAAAAATTAATGATTTAAAAAAAATATCTGATTAAAAAAACAAAGATTATTTATAAAAGACTAAAATATAACTTTGTTTTATAGTTATTTGCTCCTTAGAAACATAACTTAAAGTAGATATTTATATTTTTAGATATATAAAGTTATAAATTAATAGTTTTTATCATAAAACATGCAAAGTGGATGTAATGTGCACATTACTTCATTAGTGCAATTTAATCAACCAGCAATTTAATTAAGTGGGACTAGTTATCAAGTCATGTTGGTATTTGATACGTGAACACTTATTAAACTTTAAATAATAAAAAGTAAAGTTTTTTAATTATTACACGTTTTCATGAGATACAATGTGATGAGGTTTAAATGATATGATAGCCACAGGTGATTGCAGACAATAGCAATCTTTAGCACTATAAACTATTCACACAGCTTTATCATTTGCCAAAACCTTTATTATTAGATCTTGAGTGCTTTTTTGTTCACCCAGTAATCAAGTGATGAATAAAACTAAAATTTTCTTCAAAAGAGGGATTTTGTATCAGTTTTATTGATCTCTTTAGGATGATCCCTTGGTGGTTAAAAGAGCTCTCTAAATCAAATAAACAATTTTTTTAGAGATTGATAAAACTGTGTGAATACTAAAATGTGATTGTAATTATAAAAAACCAGTATATATATATTTTCACGTGTTTAACTAAGTTTTTTTTATTTTATCAACATTTATAATTAAATGAGAGTCAATACCTTGCCAATTATTTATTAATAATTTGACAAGTTTAGTGTTTTTTTTGACACCTGCATTCCAAAATTAAAGCACAAGCTTTAAAAATGCTTATTTTTTAAAATACTTTTAGTAAATAATTTTTTCTATTAGATTTAAATAGATTGTAATATCAATTTTTAATTTTAATAAAGGCTTTAAATTAAATTTAAAGTTTATTTTATTATTATTAGCCATTGATTATAACATTGAAGTGTAAAAACGTTTTTTTTTATTATTAACCACTTAATAATTCTTTATTTTGTTGTTAGTAATTTTGTTTTTTGTTTTTTGGTATTGATTTTTTCGTAATTATCTGAGCGGTTTTATTTAACACAAAACTTCTTCTTATTTGTAACACTTCCTAAAATTACAATTTCTTTCAACACTTTAAACTGCACCAGATTGAAAAAACTGCTGGTAATGTTGTCTTTACCTACTGATTATAATTAAAAAAGAAATTCAACAAATGAATAATAATAATTTGGTTGTGGAGGTTTTGAAAATGCTAAAAGTAGCGTATACTGATCCAGGACAAAAGTGCTTCAATCCCTTAAGTGATTAACTAAATTATTTAAATTTACTCTCGCGATTAAATTATACAATTGAGTTCTTTGCTGTGTAATGTACTATTTGATGTCTAGAATTAAAAAAAAACAACAAATAATAAATTGTAAACTTTTAATATAAAAGCCATGTCTTAATAAAAGTATTTTTTTAAATAAATTAAGAAATAAACAGTATAATGTGACAAAAAAATTATTTATTGCCAACAGAAAGCAATTTTATCTGAAACATACAAAAATTATTGTTTTAAGAAACTAATTAATCTTTGTTGGACCTTTGTGAGTCTTGCTATAGTGATGGAAATGATTGGTCATAACATCCATAGTCAAAATTTATTTAATATTATTTTAATCCTACACTAACTCAAAATGAAACGTTTTCATCTCTTGACAGCTAAGAAAGTTAACCATTTCCCGGCTGGCCGAGAAAAAAAAACAGATTCTCTCCGCCAGACGTCGCTACTATAAGACAAAATCAAATAAAATCTGAATAAAAAACACTCTAGACGTCTCAGTATTTATAGACAGTGTAAAAATTTGAAAACACATTGACGGCTTATAAACGTTAATTTTATTCCAAAAATAAAGTAATCCATGAGTTTTTGAGATCTTTCGAGGTTTGACATTCTGAATTGGCAATAATAACCTCTATAATAACCTGGCAATAATGCTCGATTATAAGATAATGTTGTGTAGGATAAAAAATAATGTGTAAACCACGGCCGCAAAAAGGTTTTCCAAACCTTGCAAAGTGGCCAAGGTCATACTATTTTAAACCTCTAGAGATAGATGCAATGATTCTGTAATAGGTTATATTTTAAACGTACAGGTGCTAAAACTTTTCAATAATAAATCAAGAAAATGCTGACACAATGTTTTCAAACAAAATTAGAATTTTTTAAAATTTTTATTAGACAGAGTTTAGCGTGAAATGACTAGCAATGCAAAAAAATGCTTTTGAGTTGTTTTTCTTTTTTAATTTTCTTTAAAAACATCTTTTTGGAGTTGCATTTTTAACCATTCAGTTCCGAATTAAAGAATTAAAAGTATTTCTGCATTAAAAATAAGTTTTACAGTTAAAAGCTTTAAGCATTAAAATAAATCAACGTTCTGTTGTAATTGCCAACTTGAAGCAAAAATTATTTTGTAAATTGCTTTGAACAGACCATTACACCAACAAACGTCTTGCTATTAAAATCAATGACCAGAATTTGATGTTGGCGTGAAAACAGATTGTATTACCTGATTGTTAGCGATGTTGATGGTGAAATTGATTTTTCTACTACTCCAATTCAAGTTAACGTATCATTTTTTTACCTACTTACATCTTGTCACTATTTTTATTGATAATAATTTATATCATTCATTTAAACCATTACTATACTACTATATAAATTAATGATATAGATAAAACAATATATATTTACAAAAAATTTTAAATTTATTTTAAATATATACATAGTTTGCATTAAGTTTAAAGTGTCACTGTTTTGTTCATTGGGAATATGTACTCCATACGCTGAAGACCGGATGCATTTAGTATAATTTTTTTTTTTATTTTAAAACGTAAGAAGTTCTTAATGTACCACTTCTGGAGGCCAGTAAGTTTCCAAGAGACATTTATTATCCTGAGCACATAGTTGCAGCTTAAATAAATTTTGAGTGCCATTCTTGACCATACATGATAAAATAAAATAATTTCCCATAGGCGGGGCTTATCAACAACAATAATTAGATTGTGACATTCAAATTTCAAATAAAATTTGAGAAACAAATAAAAAAAATAAATTATATTTTTTAATTGCCTCAGTTTTCCCTCAGTTTTTTAAATAGTTTAACATTTTTTCATTTGCTCAGGCTACTCATGAATCTATCGTAATCTACAAATTGTCATAAATTGTCGCTGCCGTACGGTAAAAATTGCTTCTAAAATTTAAAAATGATTTGTTGCATCTGCTAACGCTATTTTCACGATTTTATTAATTACATCACTGTGCAGAGTATTACAGAATTGAAGAAGAAATGAAAAAGTTTATTATGTTGAATGTTTTGAACGAGGAAAAAGCGGCTGAAAGGTGTCCTGGTACGACTACTTTTATTTTCTGCTAATGTCGCTATAAATACGTACAATGGTTTAAATAAAGATATTTAATTTACAATGGAAATTGAGAATCAAAATATTCTTCCATTTTTGGATGTCTTGGTAACACGTCTTCCGAACAGGTCTTTGGGTCATACAATATATCGAAAGCCTACTCATATAGATCGCTATCTTCATGCGACCTCACATTTCATTTCATGCCCAAAAATTGTCTGTTATTAAATCTTTGGTTCATCGCGCATTTTCGGATTGTCAAACATCAAATCTTCAAACAGAATAAGACCGGTTAACAAATAGCCTAATGAATAATAGACATAAAATACTAGATATTCAACGTATTATAAACCATCATCGACATCCTCGCACAAAAACGAGCGAGTCAAAAAATAATACTGGAACTGCTTTTCTTTCATTTGTTCTTGAGGTTACAGACAGAATCAGAAAAATTCTTTGTAAACAAAGATTGAGAACGGTTTTCAAGTAATCTACAAAAATCTTAAAAATTTTACCATCTCTAAAAGACAGATTTGACTCACTTTTGTCAAAAGATGTTTATAAAATTCCGTGCTCTTGTGCCAAAGTTTACATTAGGGAAACAGAACGTTCAATTAAACTTGGAGTTTCTGAACATGAAAGTTGCATAAATTCGGGTTTATTGTCACATTCATCACTAGCTGAACATCATCTAGACACCAGTCCCAAAATTTGTCTGGATGAATCTTTCTTGATTTGTGAATCAAAATTTTTCTATGACAGAAAAATTAGAGAAGCAATCCAAATTGTCAAAAACCCAAACAACTTTAATAAAGATGCAAGTTATTATTTCTCAAACGTTTGGAAGTTTTTGTTTGTCAATCCTTCAAATCAACACAAAGCGCTTTTGCTTTCTCCGCAGCTCTCTCTTCCGAGCCCTTCGCCAATTTCTCTTTTGCTCTTTTCACCGCTTCCTCTTTCTTGCTTATTAATATAAGTCCAAACAGCAACTAAGTCTAGCCGGAATAAGTTTCGCCTCTAACGTGGTTCACACGTCGAGATACCGTGCTTGTTTTCATTTTTATTTCCCAGTTCTGATGACGTCTTCACCAATGGAGTGCAAAATGTCAACAATTTTATTAAACTTTTTGACACGGTCTTTCTCGAAATATGTCAATATTTCCATTTATCACAATTTGGAGGTCATGCTACATCCATAGATAGCTTGAGTCAATAAAAATTATATTTTTTCAAAATAGTTACACAGCCGTGGTAAACATACGAATATTTATTACAAATAGTATTTTTTTTTTGTATTGCAAAATGTCTTTATTTTAACTTGTCCATATTTCTACGGTTTGGTATTGGCACAATGTTTTATTCCTGATGATAATTGTAAATATGTAATAAAGTAAGATGTTTTTGTTATTATCGTACGTTTTTTTTTCCAAGAAAATATCGAGTAATTTATAAAATATTAAGCCTTATTTTCAACATCGTCTCAATGATAGATGACCTAAATCTGGGTCACACAGAAATCTTGACCGAAGCTGCACACTTCATTTACCAATAAACGAATAAAACAGATGATATGAAAAAAGTAGCGGATATGTGAAGGCATTTAGAGTTTACATGTTAAATTGGGTAGCATTTATCCGATATTCGCACTCTTTTTTGGTAGAAATTACATCACATTTATCACTGTCACATCATGTCACTGTTAAGAAGACAGCAGCATATGTGCATGTTTTAGTATTTTCTAGTTCAATTTGTGATTACATTTACCCAAGCATTTAGCAGCGATTTACGACGAATAATGTATTTAAACATTGTAACAAAATAATAATATATTTAAATTATCTTAATTATTACAGATTGCCATTATAAGTATACGTATAAAAGACAAATTTGGTACCAAAAAAAAATGTCACCAATGCTGTTTTAAAATTATACTTTTCATCATATAGAAAGTTTATTTAAAAGAAAAAATTATCAAGTCACTTTTACATCTGTAATTTTACTTATAAAAAAAATATTGTTTATTTCCAACGTTGGAAGTTTATTCTTCATATAGCAATTAACACAAAAATGTATGCTAAATTTTGAAGTTACAGTCAGCTATACAAAATTTAAACCAAATTTCCGAATTGACAACGCTTTTAGTTTTTTTGAGAAAAAAAAAATTATATATTTTTTAAAATAAGATACATTGTTTTAAAATCAAATAAATGATAATTTTTTTAAACGTGTATATAGATAAGTGTTGATTTTCAAAAACGTTAAATTAAAGTTTGTTTTTTTTTGGGAGTTACAAGAATGTTTATTTCTAGAAGTAGAGTGTTTTTTAGAAGAAAAAACATAAGCATAAAAAATATAAAATAACATTTGCTACTTTGAATCCAATTAAAACATTTAGATGTTATTGATTTATGCTTTGTAGGATATTATCTCAAAAATATTTTCAAGCTGTAAAAATAAATCGTGACAGCCCTATTCAATGTCACATCATATTATCCTAAACCATGCATTTCACTGGGTGTTATATTACTCAACATTTCTTATTTCCGCTTTGACGTTTTTGTAGACTACATTTGATGTTATCGTTGTGAGTAGCAAATAAACGTTATATTTTACAAACCGTAATTTTAATGCGAAAATACAATTTGTTCTTGGCGTTAAAAGACACAAACAACATCTATTGTGGCAGGTGTCTCATTAAGTCTGAAAGCAGCAAACGTCGCAAGTTGTGTTGTAGAATACTTGTTTATACATATTATACAAAAGACGTTTGTCATGTTGATTGGTCTGAAAAATATTTACTGCAACAGCTTTCTGTTTTGGAAACATAATTATCATTTATCTGACATTATAATTTATTCTATTTTTATATTATTTGTTATAAGAATTTGACTTAAAGTAAAAGAATAAAAAACTGAAAAAATAAGGCTTTTAAGAATATCCAACTAAAAAATTAAAAAAATAACTTAATAAACTTGAATTAAGAATAGTGTAAATAAGAAATAAATGTATATTATTGGATAAACTCGTGGGGTACGTAGTGTTAATAAAATGTTTTTGTCTTCAGTCAGATTTCATTTAAATTGCTTTTTCAGATATTATCAAAATGATGACCTCTTTACTCATATCTGTCATTAAATATTGTTTATGGCTATTGACACTATGCACCTTATGCTTTTTTCAATAATATAGCTATCTTTCTTACTCTCGTGCAAAGAACGCAGAAAGAAATTGATGAAATCTGATGAATCTAATCAGGATAATCGGATTATTGCATTGTCATCGGTCTTTAACAGGTTAGCACAGTTTGAATTAAATCTGATTGTGCATAGTATATATAAACATGCAGCAACGCAAAGCAAAAAAAGCTAAAAAAGATTAACGGTAAAAATTTTGGTTGATTAAGACTAAGATGTTCTTTAGTCGGTATATAAAGAAAAAAGTTGTTGAGTATCATCAAGCTGTAGAAACATGATTTTCCAACTTTTAAGCAAAGTGAATACAGAAAAAAGTGAAAATAAACAGCAGTGAACTGCTTTGGCGATTAAAAGAGCAGCCAAAGTGCTCTTTTGTATTAATCTGTAAAAATTAGTCTAGTTTATATCAATAAATTATTATGTATATACTAGATTATGTGGATACGGTTTTATTACGTATACCGGGTGTCCCAGAAGTCGCGCACCCCATTGTAGGGATCGAAAGAGAAAAATATTCTAAGACAAAAAGTCCTGAGCCATTTTTTAATCAGACGCATAGGTAATTAATTATTAATTAATGAAAGTGACCAATCAGGAGCGCGCGACAGAAGAATAAAAAGTGAGTGAGAAGGTGGTAAGAGACGCGAGAGTGAGACGCCAGAGCTACTGCCGACTTCTCGAGCAGTAGACAGAGAGTGGGGACGGACGGCCGTGGACGGCGGACGTACGTGATGCTAGGGGAATGTGTGAGATCGTGTACTAGTGTGAGTGTATCGGTAACTGTCGCGCGCTCCTCATTGGTCACTTTCATTAATTAATAATTAATTACCTATGCGTTTGATTAAAAAATGGCTCAGGACTTTTCGTCTTAGAATATTTTTCTCTTTCGATCCCTACAATAGGGTGCGCGACTTCTGGGACACCCGGTATAATAACCTAATATTTTAATAAAAGTTTTATCATTAAAAATCACTCATACATATCAAGCATTTTTATTTTAGAATAATTTTTTCACCGGTTTATTATTTTTGAAATAAGTGATAAAAATGTTAATTTAATAAAAATTATTAAATTAAATTGAACTAAATATAATAACAAAAATTGCTTGAAAATAGTTTTTGAAGGATGATCAGATTATAAAGTTCAAAATATTTTTGATACATCAAGAAAGAACTAAGCTTAATAGCTTCGTTTTTTTAGTTTCTGTACCAATAACAGCAGCTTTTTTGATGTTTTGTGTTAATAATTTATATTTCTTAATTAGAACAGTAACATCATATAATAACATAAACCTGTAGAAACATGCCATGTAAGAAGCATCTAAAAGATACAGCTAGTTTGATCATATTAAGGAAGTAATTATAATACCTAATCAATATTGCAATTTTTTTTAATATAAACTGGAAAGTTCACGAATTTGTATTAAATGAATTGGTTTTGAATTTATTTTTTTACTATCAAGTCAATAAAATTATTCATAGAACAATTAAACATTCAAACATGCTATGCTCCTGCTAACTTACAACTGGACAGTTTCATGCATACGCAATTTTCAGGTCAGATCAGGTAAGGTCAGGTCAGGTTAGGTTATTATAACTGGCCTAATAAATTATAAATTATTTCGATCGATGTTTGACGTAACACTTACCGGTTAAAGATCAACATCAGTGACTTATCTTTTGTGCAATATTACTTCAACAATACGATCAAAATACTTAAACTATCATGTTGTTTGGAAAATATTTTTAAGAAACAAGTGGCGTTTGTCAGTTAGTGACAAAAGTAATTTAGAGATAAACGTCAGATTAATGACAGTCTTTCGCACAGTGGCGTCATCTAGTAGTAATAATTGACACTTAAAGCTAGAACATTATTTTGACTACTAATTTATACGGAAACATTCAGAAGTTGGCATACCTATGTATGATAGCAACAAGTGAATCGTTCAAAAAAGTGGCGTATGTTCAAAAGCTACGTGAAAAAAAGATTTTATTTTTTAGTAACATCATATTCTTTATTTTCAACATAGATACAATACATGAAAAGATAGTTTTAACTCCCTAGGGATTTTTGATACTTTTTTCTTCCTCAATTTCCAGCGCCTGTTCACGATTTGACTCGTGAACAGAGAAGAAGATACAATTTTCAAACTTTCCACTAAACTGGTTGCTTTTGAATGAGTTTGTAGCTTTTTCAGCAGCCAACGATCTTGGTTTTTCAATATTTTCCACCCCAGCAATCACACGGGATATATTATTTTTTGATTCCATACTATCCGCCAAGTAATTTGAAGCAACAGTAGAACTTTTCCATCCTCCTAGTCGCTTCAACTTTGTCATATTTAATCCACCATCTGCCGCCAATGTTGCAGAACTTTGACTAACATTACAGTTCCATTTATATCCGTAACCCCATTTTTCACCATCCATACATGAAATCGGTCATATTCTTTGATGTACAAATGTTCAGACTTCTTCGGAACCAATAACTCACTGGCTTTTTCCGCTTTTATAATCACAGTGTGAGGAATAACGCTGCTGCTTCCAGACATTTTTTTTTTGTTGATTGAAAAACAAATTTATGTAACTGTAGCAACTATCGTAGCAACGGCACAGTCAAACCACCTTTGATATCCACATTTTTTTCAAATTTTGAATGTTTTTTTTACGTTTTATGTTGAAAATAAAGAATATAATGTTGCTAAAAAATAAAATATTTAATGCACTACGGGAGATATTCTGTTTTTCACCCTCGGTAGACTTACAGACCGCGGGCCTCCGGCCCTTGGTCTGTAACACGTCAACCTCGGAGAAAAAACATTCATATCTCCCTTAATGCATAAATATCTATTTTTTCTCAACTGTTTCTCAAATATTGACATTTATATTTTACATGGTAACTAATACAACGCAAAGTGGTTGTTTTTTGTTTGCAGAACGCAAAATACTTTTACATCCAGCATGTTGCATCCTGCAGTTTTTTATAGAAAACCGCAATTTAAACAACTTCAATTTTAATTATTTTAAATAACATTTAAAGGTAAATTATTAATTGTCCAATTATTTTAAGTAAGACTGCAGGAAAAAGATATCAGCTTGATTGCTGTTTCCTGGAGATCCACTTCACTTGGCAAAACTGAGACAACAATAGCTGTTGCTGAAGTTGACGGTTATGTCACACTGTTGAAGAAGTTTCTTTAGAAACTGATAAGATATTTTTTGAAACTTTAATTTTTCTTCTAATCGACTCGTCAGTGTAGCCCTCCGCAACAGTTGAAAAGCGCCAACTTCTGTGTCTCTCCAAAGTGAGAAAATTAGCTCTAGCATTGACCAATAAGATTGCAGAGCAGCGTCTGAAACAATGGCCCATGTAACACTCCGCATCTGGCGATTTCAAATATGTTGCTATTTCTTTTGATGTATTTCTGGTTTTGTTTATTTCAATAACCTGGTTTACACCTTTTCCATTGATATAATTCACAAACAATCTGAAATAGATAGCTTGTGTGGAAGACTGTGTTGAAAGAAAATGTGAGTCTATCAAGCAAGAATATGTTTTCAGCTATAATGAAAACCAGGTTTTGTGATATGGAAAAATGTTTGCAAAACCTTTTTTCTACTAAAGTGAACCAGTTAATTGAACATTTCAGATGTGAAAGTTGCCTTATCTTCTGGTGATAGGAAGACAGCCAAAAACAGGTGATAATGATTATTGGTATACGGGTCAACTACAATGTATAAAAAGACCAAAACAAACACAGCAACAGCTGTTACAACATGCTCACGTCAAAAAATATATTAAATCAAGATGCTTTAAAATTGCAAAAAAAAAATTATTAACATAATTGGATTATCATCACTCTCTCTTACAAAAAAACGAATAAAATTTATGAGCATTTACAAGACGCCAAAGATTTCATCGTTAGGAGATATGGAGAACACGGATCTGATCGAATTGCCAAATTACGACAAAGCTAATAATAAAAACAAAAACAAATGAACAACCATCAGCCATAAAAACAAATTGATCAAGGAATTGCAGCAAGAACACCTTGATCCAATAATAAAAAAAAAAATTTTAAATAGTGAAAACTACAGCAAAATTGTCTGAAGGCACACCTTTTGGTGCTCCTATCAAGAAGATCTGGCTACATGTGAATACATGTGAGAATAACACAACACAAGAGCAAGTATTAGATCCTTTAAAATCCAAATTCATCATTTGAAAGCGTTAGCCTAAAGCCTAAGGGTTTTTAAGTCAGCACTAAATTTCACAAAAAACTTTTGTTTAAAATGTATAAAATATCAAATTGGCCAATTAGTATTATGATAAAATAATACAAATTTTTCCAATCCAACTTTCAACCAAATGTAATACAACTATTTTGAGCAAATCTCGCAATGCATCGGTTGAGTTCACAACAAAATCCTCTTGCAGTAACAATACAAATGATTTATGATATAATTCAAATAATTTAAAAAAATTGCTAGCTACTAGTATTCACTAGGATCAACTCTCAATTAAATGCTGTCTTATGGTGTACCACATTAATGATAAGAGCATAAAGAACAAACTAGATGAACTTGGGGTATTTTTAAGATCTATCAACTTTCTCGACATAACCTCATAAGTTTTTATTGTAAAGAAGCCATGGGAGGTGATGGCGTTCCTATCTTAGTTAGAAATTCCTTAAAATTCCGAAGCAAAAATATAAACATAAAAAAAGTTGATTAAGTCTTTGAATACACTCTCGTAGAAGTGACTGCTCAAGAGTAAACCTTTGTAGTAAGATGTTTTTATTGCTCACTTTAATCCTGAACAATTTTTAATCAATATGGACAACCTGTTAAATTATGTGCATGACAATAAAACATTTTTTTATGTGTGGTAACTTTAACTTTAATACAGACAAAAAAGATACAAATTCTAACTCACTAATCAATATTTCTATTGTTGCAACATGATGTCACAACAAGAAAATTCTTGTTGTGACATCATGTTGCCTTGTATAGATAAATTCACTAGAAATCATTACAATGGTAGCATTTATACTAATAAATTGTTATCTAATGTCTTTAACACGTATCTTTCTGATAACCTTTCTCAGTCTGTTACTTACTAGCTCAATAGCGTGAATAATTCACAAACTGAAAATGCAATTTTTGTACGACAAACAAAAAATTCGTTTTTAGGAATTGGTTATCTATAAAGTTTTGGAGTTTTTTAGATGCTAAAAACTACGACTTTAATTTTAAATTTAACATATTTAATGCCATATTTTTGTCATTATTAAATTTGAAAAAACCTTTTTTTTAACATCAACAAAACCAAAATTAAAAGTTGGAAAACCCACTTATATAACAATTTATAGTACAAACAGTAGTATATAAAATGGTCTGGCAGTCATATATTCTCTAGTTCTAGCAGATACAGTATGCTCAAAAAAAAACTTAGACAAAAAATCAAAACTGCTAAAACCTTATATTACAACGCAATGCACCAGATAATGCCATAATAAAAAAATTAAAAACTTTACCAATACAGTTTATCAATAAAAATGGAACATTCAATGACTTTTTTGCAGATTTTGTTCATTGTCTAGTTACTGACTCATGCTTTAATAGTCTATCTTATCTCAAAAACTATGTTTTGTATCCTCTGAATATTGATGAGACTTGTGATATCTTAGACCAAATATCAAGAAAATATTCTGCAATAATATCTCTTGCTTTATACTGACTAATATTTCTGAGCAGATTGCAGCTCATTTGACAATTTTTGTAAATATTTTGCTTAGCACAGGCTATTTTTCTACAGCGCTTATATAGCAATAGAGGTATTTCATTGTTGCCATCTTTCTCTAAAGTTTTTAAAAAAGCATTCTATAACAGAATAAATAAATATTTGAAAAGCGTCAACACTTTGTTTTACAAGAAGGAGATGCGTTTCAAGATGCTGTCTTGTCAGGGGTATAGAGATTCTTGCAGAAACTTGTTCTCGCAGCTAGGCATCCTGACGGTTGTATTGTTCTATATTCTGAGTTGGACTATTTACGCAAAAACTAATAAATTGTTATTTATCACAAGAGATAATGTTTTACTTGACAGCAGATATCAACTAACAGCTGTCGCAAGAGCCATGTCTATAAAATTATAAAATAATTTGCCACTGTCTATCAGAAAAACTGAAAAATTGTGTGCATTTAAACAAAAGGTAAAACAGCTTTTAAAAAATACTTATTATTGTATAGACAAATGTTTGGCCGATAATTTAGCTTTAAACCTTTAAAGTAGTTTATTTTGTGTAACTACATATATATTTTTTTTAATATTGTTATGACTTATGACGAATATTGAATTACAATTGAATCCAATGCTGATAGATATACATTATTAAGATTAAAATTGCTGATATATTTTTAAGCGTTGTATGTATAATTTAAATGAAATTGAAGATTATTATTATTATTACCTTATCTTGTGTGTGTTCTTGGTTACAATGAATAATAGATACTTAATAAATAAGTAGACTTATAATTAAAATGATATATGCTTGATATGCTATGATACTGCACAAAATTTGTTTATCTAAAGTGTTAATTAATTTTGGTTTGTGAACAAGCCAGCAAATACGCAAACACAATTTAAATAAATCAACTTAAAAAAATTATTTTGTCTAGTCAAAATTTGAAAAATTTGTGACTGTTTTTTAGATTTTAAGACTACGAGAAATTTTTATTTTTAATTTGTAATTTTTGACTCGTTATTTGCTTGTTCCTGTAATTTTTTCCAAAGTTAGATGTAACAGTAGGTAAAATTTTAATCAATAATTTTTTTAATATTTATAAGATTGTGTACTAAGTTATGTAAGTTGAATCAGTTTTAGATTTATAAGTCTAAAATCTCTTGCCTTAAACTAATGTGGGATCTTTCGTGTTTATTATTAAAACTCCAGAAATTAGATTTTTTAAACACTTTAAACTATTTACATGGTTTTTATGTCTAATATTGAATTATTAGCGGTCTAACAAGATAAATGGGTTTTTCTATCACATTAATCCTGCGAAATTTAGAAGATTGATGATGATTTCTGACGGAAGAAGAACACGATTAAGGGTACATCTACATCACACACTTGGTTGTGTCTTTCAATTAAATGTCTACTAAATCAATAGCGGAAAATTTACGAGCTTTTAAAAGCCTCTAATACAATATGGTGGAATTAGAGATTAAAAAGCACTCTTTTTATATCAGTATCTGCTTGCTGATGGTTTAAACCGGCTTTATGTAGATATTTGTTTACAAAGCGGACAAAGTAGCTCTTTAAAATTTTATTTAGTCTCACAAAACAAGAGCTTTAATCATTGTTACAAACAAAATTTGTAAAATACTCCTATTGAACGAATTTATGTGTAGAGGAGATTGCATAAATGTTAACTATTGAATAATTCAAATAGTTGTATCAGAGAAATTTATCATATTTGTTACTATTGCTATTGTAAGTATTTTGAAATATTTAGTTAGAACAATGTCCATATTATTTAATAACTATGAAATGTATCTTATATTTTTTGAGATTCAGCTAGAAATTTTATTTGTGCCAATATCTACGTTGAGCAAATGCCATCAAATAATATTCGCCAAAAGCAGCATAAAGTATAAAGCCGAAGCAAATAGAACTAGAACAAATGTAACTTGGAGAATTTGTTATATTATATTCTTTTGTTTTGCAAATTTGCATGCATCAAATTCAGCACGTTAAATAAATTAAAACTGATCTACCGCTGTATAAAGGTTTTTACATCGGACTACATCATTGTCAATCAACTCAATTTGACTACTATTATACCAGAAAAGATTCAAACATCTTTATTAATAGTTCACTATAACAATGTTTTATAGTTTGTATTTGTTTCTACTTACACAGTTAAGAGCATAATTGCTTAGTTTTGTTTATTAAATCTACTAGTAATAAACCTTTAAAAAAAAACTTGTTATAAAATATTGTTTGACATTATTTTAATTAGTGGTAGTTGCAGAAAAATTTATCGGTGAAATCTAAACATACACCAATTAGGATAAACAAATCACGAAAGTAACTGTACTATAGAAATAATAGCAAAAATGTTTTTATCTTCGAAAAAAAATGTCATTTTTTAAGAAATTTACGGTAACACATTTGCGATAAATTAATTTAAGCTTATAATACATAATTTTTTGACTTTATAAGTATCAAATAAAAAACAGTTTGAAAGCGCTATTTAAAAGATTAACTTTAAAGAATTTTTCTACGGTTACTTCTAAACCTGACTATTTTCAATTTTGTTATTAATTTGGTTATTGGTACTCGATCAAAAGCTTTGACAAAATCCAGGTAAATGAT
Organism: Lagria hirta; assembly: GCA_947359425.1. Taxonomy (NCBI): domain Eukaryota; kingdom Metazoa; phylum Arthropoda; class Insecta; order Coleoptera; family Tenebrionidae; genus Lagria; species Lagria hirta. Next base: position 7,111,605 of record OX375797.1, on the reverse strand, counting down.
GTCAAATGCAGTATTGTTATCATACAGTTTTGTCCATGCACTAATGTTTGATAGTAGGTTAGTAACTGTAGATTTGCCTGAGACAAATCCATGTTGTGTATTCGGAATAATGTTGTTTTCTATGCTGTGACAAGTGAGCTCAGTTACAATTATTTTTTCCATTCATTTTAAAAAAACTGATGTCACACTGACCGGACGGTAATTTTCTGGCTTTAGCTTGTTACCGGATTTGTAAATCGGAGTGATGAAAGCAGTTTTCCAACTACTTGGTATATGATTTTCGGCTAATGATTTGGTCATGATGACCGATAAAATTGGAGCTATTGTATCAGCTGTATTTTTTAAAAAGAAGGGGGAAATGTCATCACTCATCAGGACCAATTGCACCATTAAGCCTTTGAAATAGTTGCTTATAAGTTTTGATGGAAATTGTATTGTTTGTAAAATATTTTTTGCTGTATATTTTGTAGGCGTTTTAACATTGTTGGTTTGATTATCTTTTGCGAAGTTTTGTTTAAATGTTTTCGAAAACATCTGGGCAATCTCTTTGAGATTAGTCGTTTTATCCTTTGTAACATCGTTTTTAAAAAAAAATGATGTAAGTTTTGTACTTAATTTTCTTTTAATAAATTTTAAAAAGTCTTTATTGTTGCCTTCCAGAATATTTTGTGACGTATTGATTATAAGATTTATTTATTAATGTTTTTACCTGGTTTGATACTCTTCATAATCAGTGTTCGCTTTGGTTGTTTTATATTTATCCCATAAAAATTTCTTTGTTTTAAGTTTGCTTAATGTTTGTGAGTTTATCCAGAGTTTAATTACCCTTCTTTTTTTATTCTAAAAAAGTACACATTTTTTTACAGCAAGATCGATTGTTTGAGCAAATTTATCGTACAATTCGCTTGCTGAACAATTGTTAACCTCTGCTTGGAGAGTATTTAGTTGTTCGTGCATATATTGGTTAATTTTTGTATAGTTTGCTTTTTTGTAATTTCTTATTAAAGTCATTTTTGATTTTTTGATGGAAATTGATAACTGCGATTTTGCTGTTAGTACTATATGATCACTTTTGCCAACTGGTGGGCTATCTTTTACATCAAATAGTACATTTTTTCCGAAGCAAAAACAAGATCAAGAGTGTTTGTTGCTTGCGTATATCTATATCTAGTTGGAAATGTTATAATTTGTGTTAATCCCGTGTTTAGGTAAGTTTCTATAAATTCGTTGGCTGCAGGCGATCCGTAATTTCCGTTTAAATTAGACCAGTTTATTGTTGGATAATTAAAATCGCCAAAAATGAGCAAGTTTTTACAATGTTTAGAGGCAGATAGTAATGCTCATTTTAGGTTGTGGTCCGGCTCAACTGAAAAGTTGGAAGGTCTGTATACACAGGACAATATTATGTCAATGTTATTAATGTTTATTTGTAGCCAAATAGATTCTACTGGTTGTGTTATGTATTTATCGAGTACTTTTACACTAGTTTTGTAGTTAAGTTCATTATGTATATCAGTATATAAATACAGACACCTCCGCCGGATCGATTACTATCAGTATATTGTATAGCCCGGTATATCTATTAGACTGTCCGGTATGTTTGAGTCGAGCCAGGTTTCAGATAACAGTATAAAGGTAGGTTTTATATTTTGGATATATATATTAAATTCGTGTTTTTTGGAAATAAGCGAGCAAATATTTGTATATAGAATAGTCAGTTCGATAAACGCGCTGTATTTAATCGTTAATTGGTTTTTGTTATTGTGGGTATGTTCTTTACGTATTTTATTTTGATATTCGTCTCTCCGTTTTTTTTGCGATTATTAAGTTTATCGGCTATCTGTTTTCTATAGTTAATTGGTTTTTGTTATTGTGGGTATGTTCTTTACGTATTTTATTTTGATATTCGTTTCTCCGTTTTTTTTGCGATTATTAAGTTTATCGGCTACCTGTTTTCTATAGTTAATTGGTTTTTGTTATTGTGGGTATGTTCTTTACGTATTTTATTTTGATATTCGTCTCTCCGTTTTTTTTGCGATTATTAAGTTCATCGGCTACCTGTCTTCTATAGTTTCTTTGTCTTGGCGTTTCGTCACTTCTTATGTTGTATTTTAGGTTTTTCTTCCGATTCTTTTTTAATACTGATTTAGAATCGTTTGAGCTTAATAATTTGACTTTGAGTGGCCTGTTTGTATTAGGAACTAGCTGACCCGGCCAACTTCGTACCGCCTTACCGTACATTTGATGCACTACTTTATTTTGTATAGCTGACCTTATCTTATATACTAAATCAATGTTATTACTCAATATGAATAATTTATTTCATTTTATATACAATAATGATTTATCTGTAAGAATTATCCGTCATTTAAATAATCATTTTTCAAAAATTCAAAAGAAAAAAATATTGAGAGTTTATAATATAAAAACCTAAAATCTAATTATTATTGTAATTTAAAACAGTCAAAAATTATTGGCGACATGGCGACGCATTTACCAGCACCCCAGAAGATATTTTAAAATATTTATCAATGATTTTCCTAATTTCATCAATTCAAACCTTCTCATGTTTGCTAAAGACGTCAAGTTATATACAAAAATATGCAAAAATTTGTACAACCGAAGACTGTTTGCATCTGCAACGTGACCTTGATTCGCTTTTTATTTGGTGTAGAAAAATAAACTTTTCCTAAACCTCGCCAAATGCTATTATCATGCCATACACTAGAAAAGCTTTGCTTATTATTCAGTACCCTTACCAAATAGATAACTATCGGTTTTGAAGAAGCTACAGCATTAGAAATCTAGACTTAATTTTTGACCACAAATTTAGTTTTAATGAGCACGATGTTGATGTCACCAGCAAGGCGTTGAGAATTTTTGGTTTTATTTATAGAAACGGGTGTGATTTTTGGTACATCAAAGCTTCTCTTGCTATTTTATCTAGTTAGAAGTTTATTAAAATGTGGCGCTTTAATTTTGTATTCTATATAGTATATACAATTTTTCAATTAAAATGATTGAAGCTGTGCAGTGACGGTTTGTAAGATTTCTCTGTTTTCTAGTAGATGGAAATGATGGAATCTATCCTTCACGAAGGTTCAATCATCAGCTCTTACTAGATCGTTTCGGTTTCCAATCTCTGCATAGAAGATGTATTATATATATTATTTGTTATACGGTTTTCATACATTATTCACTTCAAAGTTAGGTGTTCATAATGTTCTTAGTAATTTGTTATTCTATGTTCCACGCATTAATAGCAGACATTCACAGTATTTTTATTGGCCTACACCGCAGACTAGTGTTCTTTGACTATTTTTATAATGTGCAGCGAGTTTAACAACATGTCGGACCAAAGTGACATTTTCGGTAACAACGTAAATCTATAATTTGTGTTAATTGTGATCTAAATTAATTTGTTAGCTTGTTAGGTTTTGTATTATGTTGAACTATTTTAATTATTTAATTTTATTGTAGTAGAATGTGTTGTATTTATATATTTTGTTATTCAATACTCGTATTACATTTAATTAATGTCTAAACAATTTCTATAACTATTTTTTTTCTTCTGTAATGGGATGAATTGACCTGTTGGAAATAAATATTTTTGTTATTATTATTACGAACAGATGTACAAACTACATGTTTGTATATTCTCTATGTTCTACTAAAGAGAGCAAATAAGCTCAGAACATATGTAAATTAATAAATTTCTTGCATTCAACTAATTGTGTAGTTTTTAATAATTTTTTTTTAGTTTATAATACCTGAACGGTTGTTTCTCAAACATCTGATTAAAGTGTTATAAATTCTGCAAATTTCAAGAACAGAGCAGTCTCTGGAATCTGCTAAAAGTATAACATGTTTATAAGATGTTTAGAGAAATAACCGCTCTTGCATTATAAATTTAAAAAAATTATTTTCAATTCAAAATCAATTTTTTTATTATTTTATTTTGACAAAAAACTCCAGATATTTAATTTTCTTGGCGTGTTAGACATAGGTGCAATACCTACGATCAATATTGTCGTAAATTGATGTACAGCTGATTTCAAGAAAAACTGATACGACTCTTAAAGCACGTTTTTTAAATATTTGAGCAGTGTATTCTAGGGCACCAGTCGCCGTCACTGTCAAATTAAAAAACTTGTCAGAATTGTCGATTAGAAACAAATAACCGCGCAAAAATAATAATCTTTAAATGGCTCCGCACACGAACAAAGAGCTAAAAGCAAGAATTGTATCAGTTTTTTTTGAAATCAGCCGTACGTTGACTTCACAAAAACCATGCATAGTTTTCTAAACCAAATTGTGTTCAAATATATTATGTTTATTTTTGCTATTCAATTATTTGTGCTTGTAAATGGATTGTTTGCAAACCTTTCGCTTAGATATGATATTGCTATCGATATTGAATTTGGTAGCGTAACATCTTCTTTCTTAAATTGGAATGCATTGTCTTTTATTTGAAACTCCTGTGCCACATAAATTTGATACTATTGAGGTCTCGGTGTTTTATTCAAATGATCTCAGACATCATTTAAAAACATCAAATAAAACATGAAATTTAATATTTTTGTTTTAACCATTGTGGTTTTTAAGTTTTGTTGCATTCATTGAGTTATAATATTTTACATTACAGTATGAAACATAATGATATACACATACAGTATCCAAAATACGAGATTTTACAACAGACAATTTGTTTATGTATCCAATATTTTATATTTAAAGCCGGGTTGACGGGTATATCTTTGAAAGAATATAGGATCATTTTTCTTACATTTTAAATTGACGCATAATATGACGGTTGAGATAAACCTACTAAAAGAAAACACATTTATTATTGTTAAGTGATTATTTTGTTAAAAATAAAATTTAAGTTATGATTTCTTCACGACAGACCACATTAAAAAAAAACTTGTCACTCTCAAAAATTAAGAATTCACTATTAAAGAAGACCTTAAAAATCTCAAACTCTTTATAACCGAAACCAGTTTAAAAAACGACGTACTTTCAAATAAACTTTTTTTGTTTGATATGTTATGAACGATATCCCGATAATAAACTATTTTTATAGGCTATAAATGCATTTGAAAAATGCAAAGTTTTTTCATTTATGTGAGTTACTAATGATATTAATAATAATAGTTTTTAGTAAAGCTTACAAGTTTATATTTGATAAAAAAATACAAAAAAACTAAGTTATACAAAAAAAGAAAATGGTACGTCATCAGAGCAACATTAACATTGAAATATTTTTCAAGAAAAATCCATCAGGGAAATTAAACACATATGAATCAGTAACTATTTTGAAGTTTTGCGAAACAAAAAAAAATAACTATTAAAAAATGACTGTGCTTTGTTTTAAACATATGTGCAGCGGTTTTAAAACTTGATCTAGCTTGGAAAATAAACAAAAGACAATTAGTCCTGTATAAACCGGCGCATGAGTACCAAAAACTATTCCACCTCAAAATTTGTATGCGATCTTTTTTCAATTTATGATTGCTTAAACAATTGTAAAAAATTGTTATTTTTTAATAAGATTTTTTTTTTATATTCTTTATTAAAATACAAATAAAAGAAGTTTTGACAATAGAGCTAATATTTTTTGAGATATGAATTCAAAGAGTTGTCAAATTTGGGTATTTATATATAACAGAATGGGTCCTGTCATAAATAAATAAAATTAAAATATTGTAAGACTCTTTTTATTCTAATCTTTCGTTTTGCCAAATTTTAACAATTAAATTGAATTAAATAACAGTTAACTCTTTCTCCATAATAAATTTGTCAGGATGTGTATGTTCTACGATTATTAGCCTTAATTATTAACTCAAAAACAGTGTACAGAATAGCAACAGCCAGCTACATTATCATCAACAATCTACTTCAACTCACCCCTCTATATTCATTGTTAGAGAAACGCTTGAGCAGTCAGACGGATCGATTGGGCGACACATGAAACATATTTACACATAATGTACCTGTCAATAATACCTGTAAAGTAACTCAACGGGGGCTTTTCTCCCCCTCGCAGGATTCTCTTCCTCTCGAACTGATTGTAGAAGACATCACAAGGCTCATTGGACTTGGACAACCACCCCATGGACTTGATTGACTCAATCTTCACCCCTTTTCTTTAACGTCGTGTTTTCAATGATGTCTTCAGTGTTTCGGTACCTCATTATTCTTCCGAATTCAGGGAGTCAGTACTTAATTCACATCATTCACATTATTCCACCGAATCCAGGGAGTCACAACTAAATTCACATTATTCCACCGAATTCAGAGAGTCACAACTGAATTCACATTATTCCACCGAATTCAAGGAGTCACAACTGAATTCACATTATTCCACCGAATTCAGGGAGTCACAACTGAATTCACATTATTCCACCGAATTCAGGAAGTCACAATTGAATTCACATTATACCACAAAACACATATGATCAACAAGATCAACACGTTAACTATCTTTCTCTTTCAATAAACAATTAACAATTGTTAATTGTAAATATTCATAATACTGCCCGTCCGACCGCTCTCTGCCTTTTTAATCAACATTCTTACTCTCGCCCGCTCAGCTGACTGACTGGACTCTACCCTTCCAGGGATGCTAAGCCCATCTTCTCCCTCTTTTACTTAAGATGCCATATGGCCTTCATCAAGATGATTTAATTATACAAGCGATTCAGCGCCTTATTGGCTTATTTTTACTTTAAAAAATAACTATAAATTATTATAAAATCAAAAACTCTCACAATATAAAAAATATTTTTTTATTCTTCATACGATAGTAATATTTTTAACAAATATTTAAAAAAAAATTTTTGTTTATAGAAGAAAATTTGTTGCGAACAAATTGTAGACAATGTAATTAATAATAACATTAATCATTTTATCAATTTTGTTAAAATTTATAGTTTTTTAAATAAATGATAAATAATGATTCAAGACAATAAGAAGCCGATGCAGCGTTTTAGAAAAGCAATTTCGACGCAAAAAATGGTGGATGGTGGTTGACGTCAGTAGCAAAAGAGTTTTTAGAAGAATTTATTAGCAATAAGTGTTGTGTTGATTTAATATTGTTAACAAAGTAACAAAAGATTCTGTGAAAGCTTCTATCAGCTACAACTCACAGAATTAGAATTCGTGATAATACCAACTGTATATTTAACATTAATATAATAAGAACTCTTCTAGCAGAAAAATAGAAAAGAGCTTCTCGAGGGAAAAAGTAACATTTTTTAAACGTGTTAAGAGGAAAAACTAGCTTTTTCCATATACTCTACCGTAAAAAAATATTTTTTGCAATCATAATAATGTTAGAATTAAGTATTATCGGAATAATTTATCTTGAGTTGTTATCCGGCATCATAAATATTTGAAAAATGTAAGTATTTTAATTCTAATTAACATTTTGGCAAAAACTTATTTAGAATCAAAATAATTATTTAATTTAACTATGTATCTAATTATTGATGAAAAAACGTTATTGTATTATGTAGCTTTTGAATTAGAAAAATAATTTTGAGAGCTTAAGTCTAACATATTTTAAAATACACAATTTTCTCTGTTTACTAGAAGCTCTGCATAATGGTAAATCTACATTTCTCGCATTTTATTAAATGCGGTGTATTTACATATTATGCAGTTGCTTTCAAAATTCATTTTAACCGAGGACATTTTTGTTTGCTTTGGTTAAAGAGAGTCTTATCTTTTGCTCAAAATTAAACTAAAATTAATTTTACTTTGTCAGAATGCGCATTTCTAATCTACTTTTTATGACCTCTATTTGATTTGAGAGCAGTGTTCTTGTAGTCTAGCGTTCCAAGTTAGACCGAATGAAATAGGACCCGCATTTTCCTGAAATATAGTACGTTATATGGGGTTTGTGTCACATGATTCATCGAGTTTGGGGCAAAAACATGTTGCACCGACAGAAATATGGGTCGGAACCAGGACTGTTTTGGAAAGGTTTGTGACTTTTATAACAATATAATATAAATGTTTCTAAGTTGCCTTCTCGCTACAACACTGTTTTTCAGCGCAATATAAAGCAGTCTATTGTAAAAAAATAACTAAAAAACGCTTTATACAATGCAGTCAAACTTAATGCTGTGTTGTATAAGTGGTGCACTCTGCTGTGAAATATTGCTGGAAAATGATGTGAAGTAGAATTGAACGTTCAATACAACACACAGACACACACACTTTTTTCTATTAGGAAATAGCTCTAGAGAAATAACGCATTTCACAGAACAATGTAAAAAATGTTTGATGCTCGTTATTTAAAAAATACTGACAGCAAACTTAAATTTTTAATTTGCTTCCACTTAATATTTAAAATATGTTTGTTGAAATAGACACAATAATTTATTTTTAATATAAAAATTAAAAAAAAAAAATTACACAAAAAAATCTAATCTAATGTTAGTTATAAACTGTGATATTTGTTGGAACACAACTATTAACGTTGCTATAGAATAATAACAATTTTTTTTTAAATTAGCGTTGAAGATTAGCATGAATGTTTAATTTTGAATTATGAACGTGCTTTTACAATCAAAGTGACATTTGACATTTGAACCTAATCTAAGCTCACTTTTAATTTAATAAATTGATAGTTCAACACGTTAATGAGATTAAATTAAAATCATTTAAAAGCACTTGTAGTGTTATAACTTATAACAAACAAAAAAAAATTTTTATGATGAAATAAGCTTTAAAAAACAATTAATCAAAATGTTGTTCTTTAAGCTCAAGACATTTGCTAACTCTTCGAATAATTACGTTACTGACATTCTTCATCATTCATTTGAGAATTATTATTAATAATTTTATTAATTTTAACAACTATTGCCTGACGCAACTTATTGAGGTTATATAAGCGTTGCCAGAAAATTTAATTCTTCAAATAGGACCACAAAAAATATGAGGTCGCAGGATCATAAAGAGTAAGTTATGACTGTATTTCAGCTGATAGCTCGACGATCATAATTTTTTGTATCATATTCAAGATCTTGTAAGTGGTACCTATGTAGAAAGACATTGTGCAAACAATGATTGTACAATTTTCTCTCTGTATCTTTCAACAGTCAATGTTCTACTGAAAAAAAAATGACACAATAATTCTGGGTTTTATGATTTTTATTTTTTTGGAATGCAGTAGAACTTCTTTAACAAAATTAAGTTTTTTTAAACTCCACATTTGCGTATTTTGTAAATTTACATAACCGTCTAAATAAAACCAAAGTATTCGTAAAGAAACTCAAATTTAACCTATTTTTAGTAAAAGTGTTAATCAACCAATGACAGTATTAGACACGTACTGGATAATCAACAGAAAGAAGTTGATGTACTGCTTGCAGACAATCAGTATACAAGTGGATAATCTTTTTTCAAATTTTGTGACTTGTTGTAAAAGTCTACGTAGAGATGTTTGTGGCGTTTTTTCCGATATTTGTCCTACATTTTTGATATTTTCCTCTGTTCTTTTTTAAGAGGAATCATTTTTTTTACAATTACACTAGTCCTAACAAAAAAATTGAGTACAATAGGTTATATTATGATGGAAAGTGTTGAATGTCAACACTGCATCGGCAAATTTTTGTATGTATTGCTATTCTAATACAAACATTTTCTGTTCTTGTGAGAAAACCATTTTAAATTCAAAAATATAAAAATGAAGAAATTCAGTAATTATTTTGACATTTAAAGCAAATTGCTTAAAAAATTATAATGTTGTGTTTGTTACGTGACATAATCTCTTATTTAAACATAGGTGTGCGGCTCATAATTAAAAGAAACTGATAGATGGTAAGAGATAGTGTACCTAATTATAGCATTTAAAGCCTCACTTCACACCGAATAAGTTGGAATTTTCACACAATTTTGAAAAAGTTTTTTCTAATAATAAATAGGTTGTGAATCGCATCTGAAAACCATTTTCGTCTTATGACTAACTTTTTGCATATATTACACCAAGGAATCTTAACCATTTATAATTGTCACCAAATTTCTGACATTGCGTTTATATTTAAATGAAAACTTCTATTCATAAATCATTACACAATCGTAAAGTTAACGAAACTATTTATCTCTGATTTGCATAGCAAACAACTAAAATTAATGATGAAAAGTTTAGAAAAGCGCAGTTAATGGTTCAAAACTTGTTGTTAGAGACTGTTTACACTAAACTGAAACCTGAGGGACACACACTAGCCATTCAAACGATTATGCTGATCTCTGTGTCTTGCTTAAATTTTGAGAAAATATGCACGAAACCATCTACCTACAAATAAATTGAATCATAAAAAAAAAAATTTTTAGCTATTTATGCTTTTTTAAACATTTTAACATAAATTAATTATATGAGGCTTTATCTTTTTTTTTTTAATAATGTATGCAGGCAATGTGTACCAGAAAACATCTGTTCATGAAACATTCAACACCCGTTTACGGAAAATCGAACCTAGACACATCCCTAATAAAATTCTTTTAAAGGATGTGATCAAATCCCCATTTCAGGCGACCGAAAACCGAAAACGAGTTCAGGGTCACTCATGTGTAGAATAGCGTACTCATACCAATAAATATGCAAATTGGCAATCAGGACGAACCTCTATTATCAATTTGTCAATCATTTCAGCTGGGATCTTTGGGGCAATAGGGTAGCCTAATAAAATGCAAACTACTTAAATTAGTGGCTGTTGGCAGACTCAAATGACATTTGCGTAGACCAACTCAAATAAAACCGATGATACTTTACCTAACTTCACTATCTGTAAGATGTTACAAAGTCTACACACCAACATGTAAGTTAAACACAAGAAATCAGTCCTTCTCTAAAAGGGCTAAAGACCGAATTCAATTAAATTACGTTTGGTGTCTGTTCTAAAGTTTGTGCAGCTGGTCAGGTACTTGTAGAATGTAAAATTGAGTTAACAAAACGCCAGGTCAACTTTCTGCATATATATTCAATCATTTGACATACACTTTAAATAAAAGTATAAACGTTATGCAAACAATAGTCACTGTGTGAATGCCAAAGTAGTAGAGTTTAACTTAAAATATGTAGTTAAAAATTTATAGAGAAAATTTGCAATATAAGAGTAAAAATAATTCCAGAGATAAAAAGTTTATGTAATAATAGAGCGACAAATATAATTGATAAAAACAGAAGCCATTTTTAAATGTTTCAATCAGAGGTAACATTGGCTAATTATAAATTTGCCTAAAGAATGCACAAAACGTTAACTATTATAATCTAAAAAACAGTTCTATAGTCTTTTATTGGAAAAAAAAGGTAGCACTCCGGGAGTGCCGGCAGAAGTGAAAACTTCAATATTAACGTTGTGTTTAATTATAAGTATAAAAGTACTATCATTTATGAGGTAGAATACAATGTGTATTTATTGCGCTATCGTACACAAATATGACAATTTATATGTTGTTATTTATAATATTATATCGTTAATTATATATTACATTAAATTTTATCTCTCACAAAAACCAACTTCCATCCATAATTTCGTTGACTTTTACACCATCGTTATTATCAGAATCATGATCGCAAATTTTTACAACTGATACAATTGGTTTATGATAACTGAAGTAAGAAACAAACAGTTTTGATTCGAACCTATTTAAGTGTCTAATAAAGACCGCATCAATAGTAGTTTTGTATTTCGTTGTGCTAAAATTGCGATCATTTGACATAGTTAAACCAAATTCATTATTTAAAAATTCAATTAACGATTGATTTTTATCGTCTGCAAAGTTTATATTGAAATCTCCACTTAAAATCATTGGCAATTTATCAAAGCTTTTTCCAATTTTTTTTTCTTACTTACTCATTTTCTTTCACTACTTCATCATCACTTTTTTCATTAATAGATTCACTTTGTTCGATTTCCATAATTTAAACAATTCACATTTACGAATACACAACAGTGTATTTACTACACAACAGTCAAGCAATCAGCTGTCACCATCCTTGGATACGCGTGGGACGCTGTACATAAACACACACGGTCATTCGCGCAAGCGCCCTGTGCCGCCTAAACAGAGCAGCACACTCAGGCCATAGATTTAATACATTAGATATAGCTATGCATGCTGAACATACTTCGGTTCTTAAAAAACATATCAAAGAAATTGGTACATCTCTCCATTTCTTTCTATATTTAATGAAACACATTTTTTATCCTTTTCATCATATTTGTTGTATGTCGCACACGAGTCTATAGTGATTAAACAGACACGAATTTCTACGATTTTAGTCGACAATCAACGATGCAATGCTTTGCTGTCAACTTATTGACATTTGTCATACACAATCTAATAAAATACGAAAATTAGGTTAAAAATCAATTTTATTTTGGAATGAATAATTATTTATAAATAAAGGTTTTTTCATCAGTGCTAATGATTCTTAATTATTTTATCAAAAAACTCTATTCCAATTTCAAAATTTCACCAACTTTTAGTTGTGTCAGACCCATGTAAACTTTATTATCCGCTTCATATTTTATCACCTTACAAACCCACAACTGCATCGTGACAATCACAATAATGAAAATAAAAAACTTCTCTCCTATGAATTTGTAAAATTGAAGTTAGGCTTTAAGAAAATAGAGAAACATTAGAAAGCTGGAAGAAAATAAAAGTTGAGGTTGAAATCTCAATAAATAAAATTACCTTCAAATTATTAAATATTTTTCTTGACAATAATTATTTTCAATTTTTAAGTGACTGAACTAAGTTTTCTGTTCAAATTATGTGATTAGAAAAATTTGAATAGAAACGTCAAAATAATTCTAGTGTCATGCTGACGTAGCGTACTCTGCGTCTACTGATTTCTGCTTTGCTATTTGTAGGAACCTCTCTAAAAGATAGCGCTATCGAATACTAATGCAGTTGAGAGTGAGAGCAATAGATGGTACGTCTTGGCGGACTATCGCAGTGCATGGCTGTATCTTGTTATAATAAATCTATGACTCAGGCACGGTAGAAAGAGTGGGAGATACTAGTTCCTCTCCCTTCCCCTCGATCTTACGCTTTTTCGATCAGCATCACGTGACCCTGACGCGAGTTTGAAAGTTTTTACCCATACAAAAAAAAGTGCTCAGCGCCGCTAAAGAAGTTTTCACTTCAAAAAATAATTTATCAATTTATAAATAGCAAAATGAAAGCAACCTCACTGGTGTCAAATTATTTATTTATTCTATTAACCTCAAAATATTTATTTTGGGTTAGCTTTTTATTTTTGTTTGAGTTTTTATTATTTTTTGTTAATTTTATGAAGATCTAAATAATTTTAAATCTGACGAGTTAGTTAGTCAACAAATAGTGCAAAGTAATGTGATCAATATAAGAAAAACGAATTGGCCAGTTTTATAGCCGTAGAATTTACGTCCCGTAAATGTCTGCGTAATCAAAATACTATAATTATACCGTAATAATATCAACAATCTGTTTCAAGATTTCTTTTCCAATATTACAACAAAAGTCAAATAACGCTCAAATTTGATTTATTGTATACATTATAGATTACGTTGTTCAACAACATAAATTATATTAATTTTTTACAATGTTTTATAATTTTGTGTTATTGCTTATCCGTTGAATGTTTGATTACTAAAAATGAATTTAAATGAACTTATCTTAGGGTGGCATGCTTGAGCGTGCCTAATGAGATCAAATGATGGAATAATTTTGTATAGGCAGGGCGTATCAATTAGGTTGTAATATTCGATTACAAATGACAGTTGGAACACAAATAAAAAAAAAATAAATTATTATTTTTTTAATATTGCTGGAAACAATGACTTGTGATAAATTTTTGTGTGTTTACCTCAGCTGCGTAAATATTAAAAAAATATATATTGATTTGTTTGCTCGGACTATAAATGAATCTTACATAACCTCCAAATTATCATAAATTGTTACTATCATATATACACGATAGAAATTGTTGTATGCAATAACTTGGCTTTAATATATTTTATTATTTTACTGTATTTTCAGGCTTTGACGGAACTAGGTTTTTTCGCTTCAGAAAGTTGTCAAATAGATTTTGTTCACATCTATTTACGGCAGTGTTCTAACCAATAGTAAAGATGTTTGCAAGGCAAATCTCTTGAGAAGCAAAACATTGTTTTACATTGGACGTTGTTCAAATTTATAGCAGAATTAGCAGGAAACAAAAAAGTTTGTGCAGGGTACTGGGACATCTTTCAGTCGCTTCTTCTTCGCTCAAAAAATCCAACAAAACAAGCTCTTACACTTCTTCTTTTATTAATACTCGTATTGTGAAAGTTTCTATTTTATAAAAGTTTTTAGTTATATAGCGCCAATAAGGCGCTAAATATCTTGTATAATTGAATGATCTCGATGAGGGCCATATAGCATCTTAAGTCAGAGAGGAGAAATTGAGTTCAAAGTTGAGTAGCAGTTAGTGAAATGAGAATGGTGAGAGCGTTTGACAAAAAGTTTTCGAGCGGTCGGTTGGACGGGGAGTATTATAAATATTTAACTGTTGATTATTTATTGAAATAGAAAGACGGTTAACGTGTTGATCTTGTTGATCATGTGTTGTTTTGTGCTATAATTGTAAATTCAGTGCTGAATTCTTGAATTCGTAGGAATAATGAGTAAAGTATTATTCATAAGCATAAATATGTATTGAATATGTTAATGTGGAACATCAACGGCAGTAAATATAGTTTATACCTAAAGTACGGTTTATGTGGCGTTGCATCTTAGACTGTTAGGTTGTCTTCATGCGTAGAGGCTTCCATGACGTCTGCGGCATTTGCAGACGGCTATACTAGCTCTCTACTTCCTCGGAAAGTTGCAAAGATGTAGAGGGGTGAACTGATGTGCGTTAACTGCTACGGTAATGTTGCTGTCAGGGAATAGAAAGGTTTTGAATTTTTCTTTTGTTGGCCTGACAGAGTAATACGTAATGTTCTTAAGTTCTCCACTTATTAATCTTTATTTTATACCTTTTCCTATTACGTATTATTTCTGGACATTCTTTTTTGTATAATTTGACTGAGGCCTAGCGACACCGTCCACGTTGCTCTCGAACTAAGTATCAAAACAATGAAAACATTATTGAGAACACAAAGCTAAAGAAAAGGTGTGAAAACTAAGTCAATCGAGTTTATAGAGTGGTTGTCAAAGTCCAATAGACCTGATGATGTCTCCTACTAGCAGTTCAAGAAAAAAAGATTTTGCGAGGGGGAAAAAAGCTTACGGTGAGTTACTTTACAGGTATTATTGACAGGTACATTATGTGTAAATATGTTTTATGTGTTGCCCAATCGATCCGTCTGCGTTTCTATAATAGAGAATATAAAAGGGTTGAGTTGAAGTAAATTGTTGATGATAATGTAGCTGGCTGTTGCTATTCTGTACACTGTTTTTAAGTAAATATTTAATGCTAATAATCGTAGAACATAAACATTCTGACAAATTTACTATAAAGAAGAAGTTAACTGTTATTTACTTCAACTTAATTGTTAAAATTTAGCAAAACGTGAGATTATAATAAGTAAGCCTTACAGTATATATAATAACTCGTAAAAATAGGGTTAGCAGTTGCAAGAAGCTATTGAAAGCAGTTTACACTTGCCGCACTGCAGCAACAATTTATGACAATTGTAAGTTATGTTAAATCTATAGATAGCTTGAGCGAATAAAAGAATAAATATTTTCAAAATATTTAAACCACCGAAATAAAAACACACAAATTTATCACAATTTGTGGTTTAAGCAATATTAAATAAAATTGAATTTGCTATTTTATTTGTGACTCAAATGTTGTTTGAAATGGTATGTCACAATGTAAGTGATACGTCTCCCTATACGGAATTATTTCAATATTTTTTTATCTCTATCCGTATACTCAAAAATGCCACCCTTAAACCATTTTTGTAAAAAAATTAATTAGTATACTTTTTATAATAAAAAGTACTTTTGGTTTGGTTGGGTTTTCTAAAGTATTATGTTTTATTTATTTTCCATGAAAGAGATATTGCAAAATTTTATGCTTTAAGTGACCAAGCTGTCAAATTAGTAAACAATAAACTTTTTATCACTGAACTTCTAGCACATTAAATAGCAAACTCAAGTTTTTCTCAGGCATGTGACGTCACGCATGAGCGAGAAAAATACCGCTAACGATCGTAAAAAGTAATGAGCAGATTAAATTTTTGTTTTAATCGAGTAATACACTATATTTTTTCTACTACAGTTACTAAATACTAAATCCCATATCTGATTTCCTCAATTTTACCGTTATTCTAATTGTTAAGGATAATTATATTTGTTTTGTCACAATCTATAATATGAAAATACATGCAAAAACAAATATTTTTAAAACATTAATGCTATTTCATAAAAAAAGTTATTTTGAACTACGTATTAAAAATAATTTTAGAAATATTACATTCAGTAATATTTGTTTTATATGTTTTAGTAGTTTAATAATTTTAAATTTAAAATTGAAATAAAATTAGTGAAAAATTAAATGAATCTAGTATATAATCAAAAATCCAATAATGATCGTAGTCCAATAAATAATCCAATAAATTAGACAGAAGACAGTTTGTAACACGGTCTTAAATAGAAATATTAGCGCACGTACCGAATCTCCCACTCGGATTGAAATTACATTCTAATTTTGCCACAGAATATACTAATTCATGATAATAAAACATATTAATTTGTTAATTTTTCCACAACCTATTATTAATTTAAGCTTATTAGGTTTAATTCTAATTGATATATACAATTATTTGACAATTTGTTTGTATTTTGTGTTATTTAGCATTAATAGTGATTTTAAAATATTTGAAAGTGTTCAAATATAATGTTTTAACTGAGCATCTATTGAAACACAAGCACTCTATTTGCAATTAAATTCGATTAGTATCAGTTGCGTTTGAATATCCTTACATTAAGCTGACATTTAGCTAATCGAAGGCTAAAACAACCTCAAAATTATGGTAATTTGATAACAATGTGAGCAAACCGTATTTGCTTACATGAACTGGAACTAATTTTAGTGGACTGCATATGCATAGAGGTGTTCTCGATTTCGTATCGGTAACAATAAACCTAAATTTGCTGTCTCCAGCCTCGTATCCAGCTCGTTCCGTTGTGACAGGATTAACTACAATCACACGTGGAATTTACTACACCGCTATCTGGTTAAGCTGAATTGTTATCAAACGGCTAGATTATAGCTCTGTCAGCCTTTCAGTTGCTTAGATTGTTTTCCGTACAATGAAAATTTTATAGCTAATGAAAACTGACAGAATGGTTCATATACGAAACTGGACTACATTACATAATTTTAACGGATACCAATAATCTGACACGCGGTAATAAAAAAATCATTAAACCTAGTTTTGTCGACATATTTGTTCAAACAAATCAATTTTTTATATCAAAATATTGATATAAAATACTTGTCAATGGTTATTTGATATTTCAGCATACGGTCATTTTGACAAAAGAAGGGTTTTTTATTATGTTTACACTACCTGTTAAACTAGTTAAGCAACTAGGTAATAGTACATTATTGAGAAAAACATTTTATTCTGTTGGCAGAGCGATTTGAGCACTCAAAACTTCAAAACACAGAAATAGTTTGACTGACAGAAATTGGACAGAGATTCATTTAGATGTAATATTGTTTTTGTGCCTTGCGCCTGCAAAACATAACTTCCAGCGTGTTCTATTTGGCCGGCAACGCAGTCTTGCCAGCCTAAGCCAGAAAATAATTACTAGAAATATTGTCAATTTAATTTTTGCATTGGCATCATTAGCTGTCATTGTCAATGGTCACACATTTATCAACGACAACTAACGGTTTGTATTGTATAATGTATAGCCCCCCAAGTCCTTAAGCCGTAAGCTGCAAACCCGTACCCGTAAACCCCACGCCCCACAGACGCCGTGAGTGACAATTCGTTGGTGTGCCCTACGAAGAGCCCGGGTTCAGGGCTTCCTGACGGGCTTTCAAGACATTCTCTTGTTAATTATTCTAGTATGTATAAACCCAGCTACCAAACATCGTACATGGTTTTAAGCAGTTTACCATGGATTTCTTTTTAGCATAAATTTTAGAGGTTAGTTTTTTATAAACAATTATTAAAGTAATTATATATGCTCTAAAGACATAACCTATAGTCGCATGATTTCTTGACTTTTAAAATATGAAATAATAATAAACAATGGTAATACTATTACAAGGATTCCGTTTATGTGTGCTGAGGTATCAATTTTTTCAGAAAACAGAAATTTTACTTTATTAGAATGCAAAGAATTTTATCTTTTGAAGTAAAAATTATTTAGCATTACTAGCGTTGCTAGTAATGCTAACTAAATGCCATCATAAACAAAAAATTTTTTTCAATAAAAAATTAATTTAATTTTTTTTACAGCGGCACAAAAAATCTTGTCAATCACACGTACAAAAACGCTTTTGCAAGGGCTTGTAGTTTGAAACCCAAAGCCCCCAAAATCACTCGCCTTGCAAAATGCCAGTCTCCGGCCTTGTGATTCAAACAACTATTATAGTCTCTATTACAAAGAAATTTTCTCTAGTTCCTGAATTTTATCAGACAGCAAAAACGACTTATTATTATCTTGATTTAGCAACATGTCATAAGTTTTTGTAACAACGGGCAAAATGTTAAGCAATTTTTTAACTTGCGCCCACAGCGCTTAAAAAGTTCTAGAGATAGGCGTTTTGTCAAGTCTGTCACTTTTTAGTCTACAAGTCATTTTCTGGTGAATTGATTTAACATTGTAGAGGACAAACAGAACAAACAATTGCAACTTCTATTACATTTAAGTTTATTGTATTTGTTTTTATCTAATCATTTCTTAAAACATTTATTAAAATCTTATTGTGCAATATATAATTAATACACAATAAAATCGCGTTTTAGCACAAAGTTGCAAACATAAACAAAACATCAGTTTGCCAAACAAGGCGTAAATCTTAATATCTGACAAGTAAAACCATTTTATAACCCACGATTGAACAAATAAAGAGATTATTTATTTTATTGATAAAATTTTCTATTATTTTAAACTTTTGACTAGATTGTTTTAATAGAAGACAACATTTTTAATAAACAATCGCTCTCAAAAATTGATTGAAAAGTTCTTCTACTCAGAATACCAATTTGCAATCTTTGTTTTGTTTATAACTATTAATAATAGATGTTTGTTTATTGAGCGCGCGAAATGATTTACTATTGATTGACAATTGATGAACAAGCGAGCCAATAATCATTTGGAATTTTTTATATTTACACTCAAGATTTTTTCTGCAATTGCATAACTTAATAAATAAAAACGTTACATTTTTACTAAATATTAGATTAGATTAGACAACTATTTGAAACTAAACTTTCATCAAAGTCGAAAAAAAAAACGATTTCTACATCTTAATACATAGGTTAAATAACAGATGTCAATTCTAAGACAAAAAGCGCTAACTTGGTTGTCCAATCAACTGTATATTCTTTGTCTCAAATTTTGTCTTTCAGAATTAATATCTGTTATTTGGTGTGACCTAAGACACATTAACATGTAAAAATTTATTTCTCGACTTTGATGTAAAATTAGCTTTTGATAGATGTCGCTAATTTTACCTTTTTTAGGAGTAATAAGCACTTGGGTAAATATAAGCCTAAGCTTGTGTTTGCAAATTTATTCAAATAAAAATCTGATGCAACTTGCTGAAGAGCTTCAGTAAGAACGAAACATGTTGAAGTCGACGGATCTAGTTTGAAATATGTATTAGATAACAAAATTTTATATTCAAAATGATTTTGCAAATGTCTGCAAACTTTTATTATCTTTAAATAATCTATTAACTGCAATTGTATAAATTTTAAGCAAAAATATATGGTTACAAAAATTACTATTTTTAATTATTATTTTTAACTTTGACGGCATTTCGTTTTTTTGCTTCAATAGATATTAATTCAAATCTATTTACGACACTGTTCTGGCCAACAATGAAGAAGGGTTATCGAAATTTGTAATCTCTTGAGAAGCAAAACAATGTTTTACATTGTACGTTGTTCGTATTTATCACGGTATCAGCAGGAAATAAAAGAGTTCGTACTGGAGCTCTTTTCAACCACTTCTTCTTCGTTTAAAAAATCTAACAAAACTAGCTGTTCTATTTTTATTTATTCTGTAGTACTCTACACAATGATGTTATAAATAAACTTGAAAAAATAGCGTTAACAGTAGGCAAAAGCAATTTGTAAGTTTTGGAAATTTTACTTTAACGAACGGCAGCAACAATTTATGACAATTATTATTATTTATAAATTATTAGACAATTATTATTATTCATAATAATTGTCATAAAACTTAAATCCATAGATGGCTCAAGCGGATAAAAGAATTTATCTTCAAAATATTTGAAAAGCCGAGATCAACACACAAAATAATATTTGAAATGAAATGTCACAATCTAATTGACACGCCCCGCCTATACGGAATTATTTCAATATCCTATATCATTACATATGCTCAAGAATGCCATCCTAACACTAGCTAAGAGTTATCAATAAATTCCATTCTTGAGATATAAAACATCCACAGGCCAAAGAACAAAATTTTATTACGAAGCTTATTAAGCATTCAAAGTAATATTCAAAAGCCACAGTTTTAATTGTTAGTGAATAATCTTTTTCTGTTATGGATTTTATTAATACCCTGCATTACTTTATTATCCTAATAAAATTAATTTTATTTTAGGTATTAATTACCAAATAATTTTACTAATGCAAATTAAGTCACTTGTAGTCGTTTGAAATTCATTTTATAAATTATCTTAATTTTACTGAAGAAAATACAGCCGCATCATTGCTTTTACTACAGGCAGGTTTAGTTTATAATGTAGTTAACATTTTAGGTGTAAATATTTGTTCATGGTTCAAGAAGTAAATGTGTCAAAGCTCGGCCGCATCCGACAATTATTTTAAATTACTAAAGACAAATTACATAGGTTAAAGCATTAATCACAAGCTACATTATCGCAACATATTGTTAATTTATAACAATAATGCCTCTAAAAGAGCTTTTGTCATTAATGCGGGAGAACTGTTCCCTGTTTGAATCCTTGTCCAGTTTGCTCTATCTGCTTTAAATTCATACATTCAGCAGTCCAGTGACCATTTACTTTGAAAACTTTTAAATTATCCTCCAGAGAATCTCACATTCTCTCACAAAACTTTCCAATCAATATTTTTATTTGCTTTATAGTATTAAATGACTAAATTCAGAAGCTGTTTTCAATTCAAACATCGCAACGGTTGAGTTGAAATTGCAGTGCGTTATAATTATGAGTGTCATAATATAAAAACAAAAATGATGCTACGCGTTGTTTGATTTCATTAATGTGATAATATTTAAAATCATGTTATTCAATTCCATGCCCAACCTCGTTTTAGTTGTTAATTTTTGAATTTTGTTTAGAAAATCGCATTTTTTATATCAACTTCAAAATTAATTACAGAGAAAGCAGTAAGATTATCTGATCATAACAAGATCATAACCTAAATGTCAAAAAATTATAAATGAAAATGTTATAACTTTTAAAGTGAAATTTTTTTCTTTTCTTTACTTTCACAAAATATAAATGTTAAAAAAATTGCGACAAATCTGTTGCAATGACTATTTTCACGTTAAAGATGAAGTAGAAATAAACACTATCACGTGGAGTTTACATGTACAACGTTTCTCACAGCAAAACAGAATCACAACTAAAACGTTATTAATCATTAGGTCAGGTCAGGTCAGTCTTATCCAGCGTGGGGTCCAGCATTGATATATTATCAGAAAGAAAATTATAAAAGGTATTAGTAAAAGTATAATTTTTTAATAAAAAAAATAACGCAAGAATAAGTCTAGAAGGTAGATTTAAAAGTAAAGAAAATATTTAGTAAAGCTTTATAAGAGTTTATTAGAAAAAATTAATTTTAGAGAAAAACTTATAAACCTACTACCATAAGCAGAATTCAGATTGGAAGAACCAATCTAAATTTAATATTTGCTATAATTATAAGGAATACTGGTCAGTCTTTTTATATTTGGATAAATAAAACCAATATAATTCCAAAACGTTGGCCAATGAGCAAAAAAAAATGTTTTTTTGTCTGGATAATAATATTTCTTAATAATAATTAAGAAGGAAAATAACAGAAGAGTAAGTCTAGAACGTATATTTCAAAAGTTAGAAAAATTTTAGTAAGATTTTATAAAACAGATTATTCAAAGAGCTTCCAATTTTAGAAAAAAAAACTATGAGGTTGTGGAAAAACCAATCGGAATTTAACATTTATTATGATTCTTTAGATTCTAAAATTATCTAACGCTACACGTCAAAATTATGCATATTACAATAAAGTAATTACTAACGCAATATAAATAATTTATACAAGCACTCTAAATTTGTCAAAATTTACAATTTTTTACAAATTGTAAGAAAATTGAAAAAAAATGGCCAAAAAACTCATCTTATAAAAACCTCATTTTAAACATATAAAAATTTTTTTGTTAGAGAAGAATGGAAAATAAACTGACAAAATTGAGCATTATAAACGAAATTAACCGCTTAAGCATGCTAGAAGTAAATTTAATTTCATTGAAATAAGGAACTGTGGAAAATCTCTCATGTATTTGCAAGAATACTGTATCAATTTGCCACATTGATGTGAATTGTCATATTCACCGACTGTAAGGTAATTTAAATAAAAATAAATTGTATTGTCCTTATCTTTTACTTAATGAAAATTAGTTTTTTGTTCTAAAACGGTTACCGCCTTTAAAAGCACTTCTAAAACCAGAGATTGCCAAATTCAGCTAGGTTTCTATTAAGGTTTACAGTTTAAACAACTTTTATACCCTTAACAAGTTTACTATTGTAAACTGTTTTAATTTTTTGTCATATGAGCTATTAATTGTGTCAATTCCTCTTCCGGTTTTCTGCTCTAGCTAATTTCTATTCTGGTTCTTACAGATCGAGATAACAGCTAACGTGTTAGATAATACTACTCCAAGCTGTTTGTGTTTAGCGTAAGTTTAAACAGTTTTGCAACTAAAATAGTTATCAACTCTGTGTTTAATGTTAATTTTACAAAAACAACTTTTTTTGGTAACAGAAAACTATTAAAGTTTTTTACATTAAATTTTTGTTTTAGTATAAAACAACAATTTTCTTTTAGAGCAGGCATAGAAATGTAGTTAAAACTTGTAAACTGATTTATATAGACATTAAATAATTTAAAATGAAATAGCAATAGAATGATGTCACCGTTCGTTCTCGATTGTATATCAAACGTTGCATTTTTTAATTCAAATTGACGTAAATATCTTGCTAAATGTACTAAAATAATTCAGAATTGAGAATAAAAATTCTGATCCACTTAAATGTTGATATATTATAAGGCTATGATCATTCTGACCTATACTGATTTAACAGAGGCCATCATCAGGCTAAAAGGAAAACATAACAAGATTATTATAAATTGAAATCGGAAATGATTTTTTTTAACAGTTTTTTTAACAATAATATTTACTTGAAGAGCCTAATTAAAAAACTAATTAAAGTTAAACTTAAACAATATTAAAAGAAGGGGTATTATTACTAACCTGAGATAGATCTAAAACAAAAGACTGTATTAGAAGGTGAATAACGAAAGAGTGAGGTTTTTAAATTTTGAATTATTTGGGAAAGAGTCAGGTAGCGGTTTAAAAATATATTTTGGAAGAAGTGAAAATAGAAGGTTTTTTTCTAAGTTAAAAGAAAATTAATTAAATTTATGCGATACCTGGTGAGGAAGAGATGAAGTCGAAATTAAATTATTTTAAAAAACAAACATCTAAAATAATTCACGTTAATATTGTTTCTATACATTCTAACATTATTTTTGTAAATCAGTTTTTCAAATTAATGTTGATTAGAAAATAATTAAAAATTTTGAGTCTTAATTACTGCATAATTCTTAAATAATTATATACTGTGCGCATTAACAGAAAAGCCTAGATGTGCAAAATTAAAAAAAAAGACTTCTGAAAAATATGTTTCAATCGTTATAAAATTGTTTTATACCAAAATTCTGTTTTAGGTAAATTAACTCTGTGAACTGAATAATTTAGTGTTTAGAGTATTCCATTATACAAGGTTCCGATCGATGCAATCACTTAGTTGTCACAACCATTGAACTCTATTACAGAGAACATCAATTAAAGTCCACTTGATGGTAAGTAACGTCGCTTTGCAAATTATCTGCAAAACTTTACTTTACTGAAGAACTAGCTTTTAATGCAACATTTTAGAATATTGCTGGTAAAGTCAAGCCTTTTTTTTTAAATCAGTACAATTAAAAAAAACCTTAGAATGTAAAAATTTTAAGAAAATTTTAATGTCAATGAAGTGATAATATAAAAAACCAACTTCTATGCAATAAGTTGAAAAAACATTTTTTGCAACTTTTTCTCCACAAATCAGTTTTTTTATTTTGTCTGCATTGAAATGTTGCTTTTAATTTGTAGATTTAAAAACTTTGTATAGAAATTCTTTAAAGGTTTTTTAAACTGAAACAGGAAATACTAATTTAAAATAAAAAATATTGTCTTTATTTTGATGAAATATAAATTGTTCTTTTATGGGTTAAAAATCACATTTATATATATTTTTTATTTTACTAAGTTTAGCAAAACTGTCAATATTGTTTTGTCTTATTATCTTGCCGAGTAATAAAGAAGGCAATATGAATATCACTTATATCTACTTATTTTCAGATTACTTGGAAAACACTAATTATGCCTGAAAGAAAAATTTATTTGATTTTATCAACTTATCAATACTGTTATTAATAAATAAAAAATAGGTTTAATTAATCATTGAGAAATTATTAAATATGTATTAGAAGTATTGATGTTATCAATTAAGTACGTTGATGTTTTTTTCATTTAATTATTAAAACATATTATGATGAGATTAGGACTATATAAGCTCGTTTTTGATAGCTAAAAGTAATATTGTTATTAAATATTTTTTCAAAATGATGAACAAAGTGTGTTTTGTATTTTTGTGTACCTGTCTTGGTTTGAAAACAAATGAAAAGAATTCAATTTTACTAATCATCAACTGTTTCAGCTTTGTGCCAGAGTCAACTACATGTTACATTCTATGCTATTGTAAACACAAAATCTGAGCTTGTCTTAGACGCTACTGATGATGTTGTAACAGTGCAAGAATTTTCAGGACAACCTGAACAATTGTGGCAAAGAGAAAATGTTGACGAAGACAAATATTTTATCGTTAATGCAAATTCTAAGTAAAGTATACTCTAAGATATAAAATATTTATTAACCAAAGTTATTCTGTTTTAGCAAAGTCTTAGCTCCTCGATCAAATGTTAATGCAGATGAGGTTATTGTAGAGGAAAGATATAATGATGACAGACAAAAGTGGCACATTAATTTAGATGGAACACTAGTAAATGCTGCTAGTGGTTTTGCCATTGATATATATACAGGAAACTTAGAAATAGGACAGAAAATTATCACTTATACTAAGACTGGAACACAAAACCAAATTTTCTATTGGAAATCTGTAATTGCTTTATTATCTTATTTTTATATATTATTAGCAAACATTTAAAAAATCTATTCATAAAAATTACTTTTTAGCAACTTACAGCTAAAATTATGTTGTAAGTACACACATGATTGTGTTGATAACTTTCATACACTAATTTTTTTAATACCCAGTTAAGTTACAAGTTTACCCCGTGTATCTGTTTCTTGCAAAGTAGTTAAATAGTTTGTTGCACGGCTAAACCCAGTTAAATTCTGATTTTTTTAAATGTTAATTTAATTGAAAGTGTTTGTAGTTTAATGTTTAGATGTTTGAAAATAATAAGTTTTTTTCTAATTACAGGCGTCGTATACATGTGACCAATATTACTGACCTGATCATGTTTTGGATCGATATTTTGTAATGCGTTGCTACAATAATATTAAATAAATATACTTACCTTAAAGTGATGCTGTAGCATTCTCCGGAACTAGTTTTATCAACATGTAAAGAAGTAACTTTTGGGCTCAATGGTAATGGTTTTAAACAAGTTTATTAAATTTTAAATAAATTTAGCAGTTAGACAAAACTTTTACTTTTGTTTTCTACATTGTAATATAGTGTTTTACAACAATATTCTGTTAATTAATAAGTAATTACATTTATAAGAGTTATGTGGGTTTTTAAGATTGACACAACGTTATTGTGCTTTACAAATAAAAATCTTTAACTAAAAACAAATAGTTTTTAATTAACAGGTTTAGACAGGTTTTTTTTGTTAGAGAGGCTATAACTCGAGAATGATTCTATAAAGATTGGTAAATGCCTATGAAATATTAGTCAAACTTCTACCTTATGAATTAGCAATATTTTATTTATTTATTAGCAGTCTAATGACGGCTTTTACAAAATTTTATATAATTATTTGTTGTCATCTAATATATGGTTGATTCATAAAGCCGTAAATTTAATAACCAGGTGTAAAACGCAGCTAACAAGTCTGTAGAATACTGTAAAAATTCTTATTAATAAATAAGAAATTTGATGTCACAGCAAGCAGATTTGTCAGACCTCTAATATAAGTCTGTAATAAAATACAATTTAGTGTTTTCATTGTTCTGGCATTTAAGTCGTACAAGTTTTAACATAAAGTAAATTTTTATTTTTGGGAAATCTCCAGACGTGCTACGGACTTTATGAAATATACTTTATGTTTATGAAGCTATAAAAGGAAATATCAGTACATAAACGCGATACGAAGCATTATGACATTATTTCTCATCAGGAAAAGTAACTAGTCTTCTAATTTGCTGCTCAATAATAAAAGTTGAGACAGAAACATTACCTCGCTTTATTATAAGTTTCAGTTTTGTGTTAATTCTGAAGTTTCTTTCTATGCTGTATTACAAACACTGTCCAATCATAAATTATTTAGATCAGCTTTTGTTATAAAATTTTAAACATTTGGTTATTTTATTATTAGTTTATACGCAGATACAGGCGTATTGTGCATTATTGGATAAGCTTCAACGTTTGACGACGACTATGAACGGCAATAAAAATGTATCAAGCTTTTAATTTATCTTTCTTTGTTTGAAAAATTGAGCAATTTTCAAAAGTTTAATTTCCGCTTGTTTATGATTTAATTTACTGAACATGAATTTTTAATATGTTGACTGAAAACAAACGCATGTTTGCTATTTTATATAGAAAGCAAAGACCCGTTCAGTTGTAGTGCCAGAGTTTTCAGAGCAATCAATGATGTGCTCTGTTTGAAATAAGTCTTTAAGAAATATTATCCAGCATAAAAGAATTTGCTAAGTTAATGAAATATTAGTGTAAAATATTTACGTTCTTTGGAATAGATAATATACAAAACTTTTATGTTCGGTCTGAGATAATTCGATTTGAAAAAGACAGATAAAAATAATGACGTACATCCGATGGTTGTGAATATCTGGCTTCACATTGAATGCAGATGTCTTCTCCGCCAATTATTTTAATGGCCGTCACAAGTGACTTACAGCTATAACCACTAGAATTTAATGGAAGTTGAAGCGGCTTCTAAAATATTCATGTTTGGCGCATTTTGTTTCCTTACTAAAGAGTCTCAGATGCATCTAGAATATATAATAACCTTTTCATTGAAAGTAATAAGACAAAGTGATTGTTATGGCTATTGACCATAATACTAGAGGTTTAATGCAATTTTGCTTGTTAGCAAGTTGAGTATTTTATACGTACAAGTTTTGTAATGTGCATCATAGTTTAGAACTCAAATGCAATCGTATGCATCTGCAACATTGAAAAAAATATTAACAAGTAATAAGTCTTGTACATTATTAAATCAAATAATCCATTGTAAGATTTATCAAAGAGTGTTATGACAAAAGTCAAATATGTATTGATATAATGACAAACGCAACCTAGTTAAAGACATTTGATAATTACATCCGCTACTGATAATATGTTTTTCTACCAATTTTTAGACTTAAGGGGATCCTCACGCTAGAAATGAACTTGAAACTGTGATTTTTCGGGGGTGTGCTCATAAAATGTTCAATGTTGATTTATCGCTCTGAACTGCATCTGATTGGATAAACAAGAATGACACATATCCTCAAGTCCACGTGGACTGTAATATGATCTTTTAAGTTAAGCATCGGCTGCTGATAACTTTATAAACTAGAAAAGCCGATAAGCGCTACTTGATATCCCGTGTAAGTACTGTGTGGCAAAAGATAAAAATATAAAAGCTTTATAAAACTCTAAACACTAAAAAAATTTTAAATTTTTTCATATGATATCAGAAACATTTGCAACATGTTTAACATGTTTAAACATGTGTAAAACATGTTCAACTAAAGCACATAAAACACACATATTAAACAAATTAAAATATATACCGTGCGTTATTTATCTTTTGGAATAAACTCTAATCTAATGTATATTTATATCAAATATTATTATTTACGCTCAAAAGAAGTGCCGACACTGTTCTGTAACGCCTGTTCTCACCTAACCAGTTTAGTAACACCTCTACAGCTCGCTCAAGTAAACATGAGCTACGGAAAATATGCAAACTGAATTAGCAAAGTCAGGAGTAAATTTAAATTAACCAATCGATGTGGTGTGTACATGAAACCTAAAGCGACCTCAGGGCAGATCACGCTTCTTCTGAGCTCATGTTTGCTTGGGTGGACTCTACTAACTGACAGCTGGCACTCTTTTTGAGGAGATACAAATACCAGGTTTCTTCCATATTAATTATGTTTTAAAATTTCTGGTATCATTACGTTATAATAAAACTCATTAAGTTTTGGCAACATTGCGTTCCAAAAGTCTTTGTCATATGCTATCTGCAACAAAAAATAATAGTATATTATAACATAATTGTGTTAATTATGCAATATCTTACTTTATCTATATTATTATATATATAAAAATGAATTCCTATTTCCCTTGGCATCACGCCTGAACGGCTGGACCCATTTGGCTGATTTTTTTTTTGTTCTGTTTGTTATTATCAGGAGAAGGTTCTTATGAAAGAAAAAGTTAAGGAAATCTCTCAGAAAGATTGAAAAATATACATGTAATTTTGCATATTTTAAAAAAAGCGCGTTACGAATGTCAACGTCATTCCATTTAAAACAAAAAACTCTGTGGTGATCTATGACACCACAGACATAACCTCGCTAACAAATGTCAACGTCATTCAATTTAACTTTCCTTTCAAACATTTTGAAAGGGAAGTACGAAGGCAAAGATGTTTTAATCCCACGCATTTCTATGATACCGAACGATATGCCATTCAGTTTTAAACGTTTACAGTTTTCAGTGCGGCTTGCATTTGCAATGTCAATAAATAAATCGCAAAGGCAGTCCCTAAGTGTATGTGACATCAACCTAGAAAATCCATGTTTTTCACATGGCCAATTATATGTCGCCTGTTCCCCTGTCGGAAAACCATCAACATTATTAATTTACGGGCCAGAACATAAAACTAAAAATATAGTTTATCAAAAAGCATTAGAATAGAGAGAAGCAGTAAAGGGTATAGAGGCTATTAGTTGCTTTCTAGAACGCACATGATAATGAGCTCAGTGTTTACTTCAAAATGTTCAGTTGTTCAATAGCGATTTGTAAAAATATAAGTGAAATTATTGAACCCTACGGAATAAACACTACTATGAAAATATATATTTTGTTTTTTATTTAATAAAATTAGTAAAGTCCTTCTCAGGTATGACGAGACCAGGGAAATAGGTATTCATTTTTATATGGAGGATATTATAGATTCCAGTTCAAATTGGATAAGTACGCATACATAAGAGCGGTCAGCTATACAAAATAAAGTAGTGCATCAAATTTACGCTAAGGCGGTACGAAGTTCGCCGGGTCAGCTAGTCGAAAGGCGTCCACACAACAAAGTAGCAAAATTTAGCTCCACTGAGCGCTAATTGACCTTGTACTTGGTTGTAATAGTTTTTTTAAGGCGATAGATTCCATCTGCACATGCTTCTAAACATTTTATTTTTTTTTTGGAAAACTCTTTCTTCTGGAGTTAACTGCCGACTTGAATACGGGCATTTAATTTCTATAATGTCTCCCCCCGAAAGTAATCCGTCTGGACTGGCTCCTAGATGTGGAAAGTCCGCATCAACAAAGAGGCCGGATTCGGTAATTGCTTCTTCGATCTTATAATATTTTATAAATTTGGCTTTGGCAATAGGTTCATAATCGACACCCCAGCGGCTCAGCAGATCCTGTAAAATTTGAATTCACAATTTTTTTGGCAAGTTTCTTCGGATCCGTAGATTTTCGTAATTTACATACTGCCCCAAAGTTGGAAGCAGTAAGCCTGTACATGCGCTTCATTTTCCACAAAGGATTGCTACACTGTCCTCTAGTTTTTATTTCTAATTCCCGGATATTAGAAGTAGCAATGAGAAATAACAGTTCTTCTTTTCTACTTTTATTACTTACATATTCAGCATCTGCACTAGAAAATGTGTTTCTTGTTTTAATCTTTGTAGAAAAAAGTTGTTTTCTTTTTAAATTATACATTCTTTTCCGTCTAGTTTTGTCAATGTACAGCTTTGTGTATTTTCCCGGGCTTGTCGTCGTCATTGTTTTATAGATCTTGGATATATAATTTTCGTGCTCGTTTTATAATTTACCTCATAGCTGTTTTTCAAACTAAAATTTATTCGTTTGCCACCAACAACTTTTTTTGCTTTTTGCTTTTATTATATAGTATAGTTTGTCTAAACAATTTGTGCAAATATGGTTTTATTGCTAGGTCATCTTCACTAATTTTTATGAGGGCTTAGCGCAGGGTTTTGCCTGTGCAGAATCTTAAAGATACTGCCAGTGCTGTATTCAGGTTGCTTCTATTTTCTTCGCCTGCATGTTACTGAATATAACAATAAAATTACATTTAATTCTCTAGCCACAGATTTATTTATTATTGAATAATATAAAAATTATGTAGAGTATTAAAACATTAGTAATTTTCATTTAATCATCTGCATAAATATCAGAATCACTGTTACTATCATTATTAACTTGAATTATTAGTTTTGATACTATTTTTTACGGTAGAAATGTTTTTCTTCAATTACGTAACGACTACAGTTTTTTCATTTTGACGGTGAAATTTAGTCCGGCTAAAATTTTCATTACGGTCCATGCTGACAAGAACTACAAACGCATCTGTCGGCTACCAGTTTGATGCAAATAGGGGTTGCAAAGTATGTAAGAAGGCAAAATTGTAATCGTACTAAATGTTTAGCTAAACTATACCATCTGAGGCTAAGTCGTTCCTTTGCTTTTATTCCACAGCTGGAACCAGTCCGGCTATTTCCTTCATAATATATTTATTGCCAATTTTATTTTTCATTTGTTTTCTTTAAACGATTAATGTTTATTTAAATATCACCTATTATTTTGATTATGATTCTATTTATTATAAATTTAAATCAAAATTTTCATTGCGATACACAATTTAATAAAATGCATATTATCAATTAATAATATGTATAATAATTTACTTTTATGAAAAGCACAAATACAAGCGGTGTCTCTTCTCTTTATCTAGCCTAGCGTTAGGTCTGAAACATAAAAACAATCATCGTATCCTCGTATAGTAATTCGAGACAAGTGGTTCTTAACACCCTGACAGATAAGTTGAAACCATATCCGTGATTTCTCTTAATGTGACGTCGATAATAAAGCTCTTGGAGGAGGAGTCAGATACATTCAAACGACACACCTCACCAGCTAAAATTTTCAACTATTATCCGCCAATTACTCCCTTATTTACAAAAATTTTGAAGAACGTATATCTTAATTTTACCTTTAAAACTACATTTTGAATACCACTGTTGATTTAGATTTTCGAGTTACCAATTTTTACGATTTTTTATCACTTTCTGATAACAATTTCAAAAATCGAAATCAAGCAATCCATAGAGAAGACAGTAAAACTTTTATATTCAAAATTTCATTTGATTTGCGTAAAAACTAAGCTCAAAAAACTTATCCCATGTTTCCAAGCATTTTATTCACCGTGAAGATCCCCTTAAGTGCGTTGGTCCTTGAGAAAGAATTACTCAACAAAAAGTATTTTTACCCCCAATTAGTATTGTAATTGAACAATAATAAACCTGTAAAAGGTAGATAATGTGCATCTTTTCTCTCTTGGACGGAAAAACCTAGTCTAATTGATTACACTGTCGTAGCAAACCGCAAGCAACAATCTGTGGTTTAATGATTAATCATCAATTGTTTTTGCTGGATTAGAAATTGTTTGTGTTAATGCTACACGATGACGGAAGACAGATAAGCTATAATAATTTGTATCAAAAATGTTTAATTAAATTGAATGCGTTGAATATTTTTAATACAATGTTTGAAATACTAAAGTTGCAGTGTATACATTCAAAACTAAAATGTTTCATTGTTTTATCCAACACTTCTTTTTTATGACATTATAAAAATAATATTATTAATTGAATTATGCGGTCTATAAAACACAAGTAATTTTATGAATCAATAACAAAACTGTTTTTATATAATTCAACAGTTTACAGAAAATAGAACAATTTATTGAACATCAAAAGATACAATACATAAAATTAAAAATATCAGAAACAGGAATCTCGGATAAAATCATTTGTTGAGATTTACGTTAACATTTATATTAAAAGATAAACAAAAATAATAACAAAATCGGTCTACCTTTAACATCAATTATTTTTTATTTTGTGCTTTTGCTAGAATGTTTAATATGCTCACTTTCAGAAACTTTTAATTTCTTGCACTTGTAATTTAGTAGACAATATTTATTTATTGTTTCGGAAACCATACTGTGAATTTGAGAAAATTTTGCTTGTGTTTAAATAATTATATAGTTTAGCTTTAAGTACTTTTCAATTATTTTGAAAAGTGATTAATTGTAAACACTTAAATTAAAAAAACACAATATCTTCCCATAGATGCATCTATGGGAAGATATTGTGTTTTTTAATTTACAACTAATCAATTATTACAATCCCATTTTGTGTCAAAAAGATTGAACACCTTCACAAATTTTGAAAAGTGTTTGATGAAGATATAATTAGAAATTTTTTTGTATCATTTATATCACCTTCTTTATGAATAGAGATTACCTTGGATACTTTAAAACTGTTTGGATAAGTCCCAGTTGTTAAAATAAAATTTATAGTTTTAGTTAGAAGCACCATTATAAGGTTCTTTATGCTCTTAATGAACGTAGTATTTATTTCATAAATATCATTGCTATTATTACTTTTTAAACTGTTGATTACATCTAGGTCATTAAAACTATTTTCAGCAAATTCAAAATTGTTTGATAAATAAAAGTTTGGTACAAGAAATCATTATTTAATTTAGGAATACTTTTTACAATGTCAAATGCAAAATTGTAAAAAAAATATTAATTTTTCTGCACTAAGGTGTGAGATATTCTTATTCTGTGATTTTATATTCCTGCAATCATTGATTATTTTTCAACAGCTTTTGACTAGGTCGTCAGAGTTTCGTAAATACCTTACCCATCATTAAACTTTGTTCTATGTTTATTGATACTTGATATTAATTTTTTCATAAACAATTTTATTATTTAATGTTAGATGCTGCTCTTTTGCAGATATCAAAAAGTTTAATTTGTTTCTCATATCAATAAGATCCCGACTAAACTATTTTAATTTTTTGATTTTTGAAACAAGTTTTGTTTTAAGGAAAAACAATTTTAAATTTTGTTTGTTGATATTTCAAAGAAGCTTTCACAATTATAGTGCGCACTAGTATGTTTGGAATCTATAAAATCGACACTTATGTTTTAAGAATTTAAGAATTTATAGAAACTTTCCAATGAGTAGAATCTATAGAAACATTTGAAGGTATCATACTGTACATTAACATTTAGATTTATTTCAATACTTTTATGATCAGCAAGGTGAGTCTCAATAAGAACCCTTATGTCACTTTTTAAACGAATGTTTTTATGAATAGTAATAACTAAACCGTAGAAAGATATATGATCCGTTAACTTAGACATTTTGACATCGGTTGAATGGAATTTTATGTTGTAATCACCCATCAAAATCAACTTTTTCTTGTCAATATTACAAGTAACAAAAACTTAATTTAATATACTCAAAAACAAAATGAAGTAACCAGAGGGGCGTCTATAGATCGTTGACTTACAGCAACTAACAAATTTGAACCTACTTTTACACTTTTATTACTCCAGCTTTCACATAAAAGAAGTTGGATCAAACGCGGCCGAGACGTTTTGTGGCTACAAGGCGACATACGTATAGACACACATTAAAAATTTTTTTTGTTGGGGCTTAAAATTTATAACACTTTATTTTGCTTAGTTAAAAACAGATTTTCTTAAAAAAAAACAGCTGTTACTTTTTGTAAAAAAAAATACAGCTTTTTAAATTTAAATTAACAATATTTATTCAATTCTAACACTTTCTGCGTTGTTTATTTTAGAATCAGTCTGTCTTGTACGTAAACATCTTTTGGAGATTCGAAATTCTTACTCTCATAGGTTCCTAACAAAAAATTTAAATAACAGTGTCTACTTACCTCTCCCTTCATCTGAACTAACTAAAAACTTCATTTTTTACAAAACAAACAAAAATAATAACTTACTTTCCTGAAGTCTTCTTCCACTTACACTTCTTTTTGTAAAGTGATTAAAACTTAGTTGTTGATAAACCGTTTTATTCTTTAGCTGAATATAGTCAATAAATTGAAAGCTTTTTGGATAGTTCATTTACTAGTCCATTAGTTGTTTTTAGTGTGTTATTTTGTAAACTTTTAATGTTCTACTTTTTTCTTCTTTTTGTTTGTTTTGTTCTAGTTAATTGTATGATATTTTTGTCTATTGTTTGTTATACTAAGTATCGCTTTGTCCACAATTTTTTTTTAATTTTTAAGACAATAATGCGTATTATTATTATAAAAGTCAATTTTATTAAATAGTAATTATCTCTCCAATAGTATTGTAACGGTTTGAGAACCTGAAAGAAAATTCAAGAAGCTATATAACGTTTGAGATCTTTTTTAGTTAGTCCCAGACTGTATACACTACAAGCAATACAAGGAAGCTGCAAGCAAGAGTGGGAGTCAGTTCAAGTCTAAGTAGGTACAATCGAGTAAGCGACTAGTGTATCGACATAAAAATATATAAAATGTACAAAGTGTTTTAACAACTTTTATATAAACAGCGTAAAATTAGTATAAATTACTATATAAATAAATAAGTGTGTAAATAAGTTGAATAAATAAACTGTACAGCTATTACGTTACAATATTTAGATTAATCTTCATCTATTATTGTTTACTTTAAGCACTTACTTGCTTATAATAAAATATGTTCTATGCAGTATCTAATTCTTATAACTTTCAAACTATTGAAGTAGAGACTTTTGAAGACATTTGAAAACAAATTTGAAGGCTTTCTAATAAAGGTTTAAAATATTTTAATTTATTGAGCTTTATTTTGATGTATGAGATTTTCATTATCTACTTTATAAAAAAACGTGAATTGAGTTAATGGAATATTTATCCTTATTAAAGCGGCTTAGTATGCAGTCAAATACTGCAGCCTAGACAAGGTCCACCCGTCGAAGAAAAAAAGCATCTATTATATTTTTTTCCTTAACTTACAGTTTACTACTAATATGGTCTACAATAAAAAAACTACAATAAGTCTCTTGCGACTTTTAAAGCTAGATAAAGCAAATAGACTAGTGCTCTACCAACGGTCTTATAATTGCTGCCAGTATAACATTTTCAATTTTACGCTCTTAATTTGCTTAGAATCACTGATCGAGACTGTTTCATCTATTTCTAGAGCCTAATAAATTGTTGAATTTTTGAAAAATAATCTTTGTGATTACCTTACAATCAATTTGCTTCACAATTCAAATTTCTGGTCAAAGTTTAGCTTAGCTTTTTGTTTAGTTTTTTAGCTTATTCTAGTTTACATAAACTTTATATTTTATATTTTTTACAGTAAAATAGATCTCGTTGCCTAAAACCAATAAACTATCAAATGACACAACCCCGATACAAAAAATGTGTATGTTCAATCCAAACAAATGTTTCAATTTACAAGTTTTAAAGTATTAAAACATTAAATAACCTTTAATTTAAAAGTCTTGCTATTTTATGATTGTAAGTTTTCACTTCTGTTGATATCTTCACTTTCTGTCAATTTTTGTTTTATATTCATGACACTCAAACGCATATTATCAACATAAAGTATAAAAAATGATTAAGATTACAATCAACTACTAACTAACAGAAATTAATAAAGCTCTAAATGAATTTTAAATGTGTCTTGCTGATGTAAAAACGTTAATTTGTAATTTTTTCACTTTATCTGTTGTTTGATGTAGAAGAGAACGTTGCAGTAAAGATCAAACGTTATATATTTACTATCTATATTAACACCTTGGGCTATTAGATACTTTATCGCTCGACGCCCATCTGAAATAGTCTTTTACCGACTATTTTGGTAAAAGCGTTGGAACAATGCCACAAGACAAGCTTTGGCCTTGGCTAATCCGACACTAATCAGCACTTATCACCTGAACCCTTCTCGTGAGACGGAAAAGCACACACGGCAGATTTCAAGAGCTTTTCTCAAATTTAAACTTCTATTAAACGTGGAGAGAATTTAAAGCTAGATTAGGTTGAATCAACATTAATTTATTCTACTACCAGTAAATCATAGCTTCATTTAAAAACACTAAGCAAACTGCTCATAACAATATGTAAATTTGAGTTAAAATTTCAAACAGTTTGATTTAAAAAAGCTTTGATACTATAAATTTTTGTTGCATTGCTAACAAAAAACATAAAATAAAAACTGTTTTGAAAGATCTAAGGTCTCAATAATATTAATACCGTCAAGTTTCTTTACAGAGCTTTTAATTAATCTATTACAAGTATTAAATAGTTATTTGTGTGAAAAGAGAATAAACTGACAGGTTAATCCCGCGGCTGTAGTAATGAGGCTGTAAAGAATCTTCAGCTAGAAAAGTAACAAAAGTTTATTTTTAAGATGCATATCAAACTTATTCCCATCAGGCCGAAATAATAATTATAAGAGAAAAAGATTTCTAAGATAGATAGATAGATAGATAGATAGATAGATAGATAGATAGATAGATAGATAAATGTTTTATTGTTACTGTAAATTACAAATTTCATGGACAAAGTTTTTGAAATAACATATTTAACTATAATTAAATATTTGGAAAAATACACACATGAATAAACAACATAAAATTACAACAAAATGAACTTACTACATTAATGCTTATTATTGGGAGTCGACAAGAACTACATAGCCCAAAAAAGTAGATCAACAGTCTACCAGGTCCAGAGAACTAGATATGGTATATTTATGTTTACAATAATAATTTATTTAAAATGTTTAATCAAGAACATCATTAATGTTGTAATAAGGTCTTACTTACAAAAATTGTTTTAACATAAATCTAAACTTAGTGTCAGTTTTCGTTTTAGTCCGCACATGTATCTGATTGCTCTTTTCCGCAATTTAAATATAATTTCAAAATTTTGACTAAATACAATGTCTCCAAAAAGGTCACCCGTAGCAAAGATGGAATTCAAATAGAGCAGAATAAGATAATTTTGCAGTATTAAGATCAAGATTTTTAAAAACAGATCTGATTACAAAGCATGCAGTAGATCGTTTTTTTCTCAACAAATTTTTGTGATTAGTTTATTTGCGTTTGCAATAAAATTTAGCAGGATCAACAGCTTTGATTGTGTTGCTGCTTAACGTAATTGGTTCCAATAAAGTTTTATATGACAATATTACGGTTTTTTAAACATTCAAACAAAGTTTATTTAAATCGTAGCAAGATTTTATTATAAACAAATCTTTTTAGATAGATAGAAAATAGACTGTTAGAAGCACTCCACGTAATACTAGTGTCGTCAACAAACAGACAGATTCTGTCACTTATGTTAACTTTAGTGATGTCATTAATAAAAAAAAAATACAATTTGACCCAAAAAAATTGAGCCTTAAGGTACTTTAATGTTAAGTATAGGAGGCTGGCGATTGTCAATAAAACATGTTTGTTTACATAAAAAAAAGTTGTGTTTTTTCACTAAAAACTGTAAAATGGTAAAAAACGATTTATAAGTATGTGATAAAATTAACAGGTTGAAATTATAATAAATGTTGCTAGAGCTACGAGATGTCAGAAAAACTTAAATTAAAACAATTTTAATTGTTAACGTGAAAGATACAAAACAAAGATTGATTAGAATTTTCATATTATAAATTCTACTAAAAATTATCGCCGGATTTTTTTGGATTGTACATGGTTTAGACATCCACATACAAACTATAGACGTTTTTTTGTATTTTATAAGAATAGAAAATGTTTAAGACCACCAGTAGGAAAAAATACGTAAGAGAAAAAATCATCAACATTTGATTCTTACTGATGCTACATTATATACAGGACACTGCATGGGAAGATCTTCGGCAATTTTGTTAGCAGACAGCAGTGCGAAATCTAGCAGCGTTGCTGAAGGTTGCAGATTCCTCAGTTGAAAGTAAACTCAACATTATGAAAATAAGGCTTCAACCATCAAACTCGTACTTTCAACTAGAAACGTCATCGTTGGTAGCGTCAATAATAATTCAGTCAAAAATGCAAACAAATTTATTGTAATTATAAATGTAAATTTTAATATAATTAAATAAAAAATTGTTATTATTTATTATTGTTATTATTTTTTAAAGTTCTTATAATATTATTTATAATTTTAATACGAAAATGAATAAATATTTGCTGCTTTAGTGATCATTAGAAATATTTGAAATTTAAAAATGGTAAGAATTCTACCTTTAATTATTTCAAATATAGGTGTTGTACACATTTCATTAAGTAAAAATCTCAAAATATTAGATTTGCGTTATTTTAGATTTAAATAATTGTTTTAATTATTTAAACTTAACGCAAAGTTTAAATAATTAAATTAAAAATTAAATTCACTTATGAAGAGAATATTAACAACAATTATTTTTTTTAGATTTGAACGTAATTAAAAAATTAACAGGCGATTTAAAATTTCATATATTTTATAAAAGAAACAAGCACTTTAAGATTCATACCTAATTACTCTAATCATTGTGTTTAACATTAAATAGCAAGTTTTAATTTTTTAGTAAATAGATTATTTACCTATTAAGTCAAAAAATTTTAATAAAAGAAAAGCATTAATTAAAAATGTTAATTTATTTATAAAATTAACAAGAATTGAAATTCATTTCATTAATCTTTGAACCTAAGATAACCAACGGACTTGAGACTGTATTTAAACATTTAGAATTTAAAGCGGGGTATCAGTCAGGATCGAAATTAAAATTTTTTCTATAAAGTTCAAAAGACAAAATATTGTTTATAAAAAAGTCTGAAATTTATTGCATAGAGTGTAATAACTGTAACAAATAATGTTTTATAAAGCAATCGCGTAGATCAGTTTAAATCAGATACATAGAGCGCTTAGCTTACTTAAATTATGACATCTGGACGCCGCTGAATTTATTAAAACTCATTAAAATAAAACAATCGCTCTTAACAAAGATAATGGTCTTTTTTTCAGCTCTTAAATTGGTTTATTAAGAAATACCCACAAAACAGAAAATAAGCCAAGTAAATTTAAGCAAATAATAAGTCAGTTTTATTTATCTCTTGATGATGACAACTGGTCGAAAGAGTTCTCGAGATCGATTAAACAAACTTTTTGGCAAGTAGTAAAACTGTGTGAATAATTGTGCCAAAGAATCCACACCAACCAATTAATTTTTTAATGTATTTCTTAATTTGTTTATTCTATTATCAACAACACCGTTTTTGCTTGCAAAAATTGTAATATATATAATATTTCTTAAAACCTATTGTAAATTTTAAAAATTAACATTAGTTAAACGTATTTTGGATTAAGGAAATGCCGACGCTAGTGAGAATTTACGTAAACAATTTTTTAATTGCCAATATTAAAAGTTCATCTTTCTAAAATTATATGAGCCTAAGACGTTGAAAGATTACAAGTTATAAGTTACAACAACAGTTTTTTCATTTCATGTGTAAGATTTATAAAATAAATTTTTATATCGCAGCATTGCGTATACATTATTTTCTCAAATATTGCACAATGACACAGTCAACATAAATGTTTTTGTAACTCAAGTTATTTGTCATTGATTTTGTCAGTTAATTATTAAGCAGAACAGGATTTTATCAAATGAAAAAAAAGTGAACGACAATAGTTATCATTTTATATTTAGCAGTTGACATTTTCTACTTTCTTAGAAGTTGTTACAGCAGGCTTAATTTCGTTAGCTCGGTCCTAATCGAGCTTTTGAGCTTGAGGATCTGTTTTCTTGCAGGAACACTTTATAATTCAATTTAACCGCTAGTAATACGACGTACGTGTTCGGCTAAATTACTTAAACTAAGTAAATAGACATGTTAAGACCGGCTGTTTACAATTAGATTACGTTGATTGATTAATTACTTGGTTCATAAGAGAACTAAAAGTTTGTGCAGAAATTGTGCATCACCGTTTGTTCAAGCTGCTGTTACCGCAAATAGATATATAAACTTAGGAAAGCAGTCGCCTCTATGTCAGAGTCGAAATGAAAGCGCCACATTGCGATGACATCGAGAACACTAAATTATATAGAGTATAAAATTTCATTTATAATATTCTTGTTTGCCACAATGAAAGAATTGTTGCCATGAAACCTATAATTCCAGCTTATATTAAGCAATAATTTTGGAAAATAATTTTGGAATACATTTTTTTCTATATAAATATTTGTAGGTATCCAGATATTGTGAAGTAGGCTTGTCCAAGCATTAAATAACAAGAGTAGTGCGTTTTCACTTTGAGTTTAACAACCAATCTTTTGAGAAATGAGATCGAAAGAAAAACTCAAGAGAAGACTGAATGTAATTTTCCATAAACTTTGTTTATAGAATTTCTTACAAAACAAGTTATGCTGACATATATTTATATGAACGCATCATATGTGACATTTGTTATCAAAAAACATTAAAAAAATAACGGTAAAATATTATGGAAAAACGTTTTTATAATATAATAATACAATTATACTACAAGAGGAATTAGAGTTGTCGACAATCGCTTAAGCTTAAATACACTAAACATATTGCCAAATATTAATTTCATTGGTGTGAACGACAAATGAGCTTATTTGACATTAACTAATATAGTTATTAATTATTCTGGTTTCAAAAGCTGTAGTTTAACTACTATTTTTTGCACTAAGTCTTGGTGTCATACAGGCCCGTGCTAAGACCTTTGGCCGCCTTTGTGCTTTTAGAAAAATGCCGCTCTCTTTTGTAACGTGTGTTTTTGTTGATGGACTTTGCACTCAAAAAAAAAAACTAAACAATGATACAAAATTTATTAAAACTGCGAACCTTATTATTCACAATCAAAATTGAGAAAAAACTCTTACAATGTATGAGTTAACTATCTTAAAAAATAAAAATAAATAGTTATTAAATCAAGGTATTAGAATAATTGTTTTGGGAAATAATAGTACATTATATACCGTGACGGAAATGGTACACTTTGTCAAGGTTTGTATACTGTTTTACACACAATCACTCCTGATTTTCATTTTTAGTTTAATTCAATTATTACTGTACACGTGTTCAAACGAATTTAAAAAAAAACAAGTTGTCAAGTTGCCATGACCGAAATTGACAATTATAAAAAAAATTGATAATGTTGTGCTTGCTTTTAAAAACTTGAAAAAACTTAATAAGTTCACTTAAAAAATTACTTTTTTAAAATGTTTTTGACATTTGGTTTTGGCAGCAAAGAAAGAACAATGGATTATTTGGTCAAAGTTGTCATTATGTGCAACTGAAGAGAGCTAGCGATTTATAAGCCTTTTCGCGCTATGACGTTCGTCTGGATGATATAATTATGCTTTCAGTCTTTTATTGCATTCTTGTGCAACTCAGAATTTTTTTGACACAAGAAACATATACCTATTATAGGTATGATTGTTTTGTTTATATATACCGCCATTGAGGGAAAAGTCATTTAGTCGAAGAGTTTACGAACCCAAAATCAGTATTACTTATTTGTCTAGATGATAACTCGTGTTGCTCTTTTAAGCTTTTTTGTTTTACTTAAACTTTTTGGTGATAAATTTAAAATGATAAACAAAGGTTTTACCTATTGACAGCGCTAGAAATACAAACACTATTTATAACAAATTTGTAATATTGCTCTAAGATTAATAATTAAAACCACCAAATCCCAAAAGATTTCTCTAAATAAAGTTTTTGTTTTAAAAGACAACTAAAAGCTTCAAATCTGTAAGAATTTTATAAGAAAAGTGTAAAATTGTAGACGCTATAAGAAATATTTGTAAATTGCTATTAGTAACAATCGCGTTGTTTATTGTATAAAACAATGGCATATAAAAATTGAAAAAAGCTATAATTTGTTAGAGCTCATGAGTAAAACTATTTATTATTGTTTCAAAGCTATTAGTGTACTTAAAGAGAGTGTTTTTGGAATCCTACCAATGGCAGACGTCTTGAAGACCGCAAAATAAGACGTCAACAATTTAAATGTGTATAATAAAAATATTATTTAAAGTTTTTTTTAGATTCAAAAAAATCTCATTTTTGTGAAAAATTGCGTCAATTACATTATTCTTTAGTTGCCAAGCAGTTTACTTTTTTGCAAATCTATCATGTTTGTTTATTTGAAACAATAAATATTGTCAATAAACTTTAACTTTAAAGTCTGCCAGTGTTAAACTTTTTGTCATGTGGTCAATAACAATGTTTTTGCTACAATTTACACAACTTTATCTAAAAAGTTTTTTATAAAAATATTAAAATCATTAAAATAAATATAACTTATATGTTTGTAAGTTACAATTGCATGGATTTTTATTGTTACAAATCTATATAAGAATTTGAAAAAATGTTTCGTTCGATCAAATACATAAAAAAATTAACACTTTTCCTCGATAAAATACAAACACATTTTTTAAAGGAACAGGTGGTTAAGGCAATTTTATGAAACATCAATTTATTCCGTCAACCGAAATTACATTAAGTTAACAGCAAATACATAAGAGACCAATTTTACACTAATGACTCGTCTTATACATCACAAACATAAAAATCGCTGAGATTCTTTTTAAATTATCGTAATAGAAAATGTATAAATTGAGGATCTAATTGAAAAAGCCTCAATATGAGCTAAGTCCTGCAAAATAGCTCAATATTTAAAGTTTAGAAATCCCACTGGCTATACGGACTACTTGTTTTGACAAAGTTCAGCTACATTGTTAGCTGATAGAGAACAAGCTTTGCTTAAACTTAAAAGAAACGAAAGTTAAAGGTTTTTGGGTATAGTTTAAAGTTAGCTAAAATATTTATATATAATTATATATGT
The DNA here is from genome assembly GCA_947359425.1 of Lagria hirta. Lineage (NCBI taxonomy): Eukaryota > Metazoa > Arthropoda > Insecta > Coleoptera > Tenebrionidae > Lagria > Lagria hirta. Next base: position 7,067,906 of record OX375797.1, on the reverse strand, counting down.
ATTCATTATAAATTATATATTTAAAGTTTAAGTCACTCATCTTATATATATATATATATATATATATATATATATTATTAAAATTTTCAAATTGAGGTAATCATCAAATATTGACTATATATATATAGTCAATAACATGGATAAAAACAATTTTTTATTACGTTAGGAAAATAGAAATAGTTGTAAAATGAGAAACAGTGACCAAGATTGAACTATTTTCTTCAGGTTTCAACTCTAAATGAGCTAACTTCCAAATGATGTCCACAATTTGTTACATGGCTCTCACGTAAATTGGATCGCAATGTATTACCAGTTATTAATAATAATTCAACAGCAATTTTGCAAAGTGCTATCATCAATCTAATTCTCAAATCCTAACTTGCTATTATCATTATAGTCTCGGGACAAAATAAGCAGTGACATTTTCATTGACCAAGTTAAATTATAAAAACCATTTATCAAATTTGGTATAAACTGAATATATATACTATTTAGAAGCTTTGAAATATTAAATATTTTGAAAAATAAAACTATTTTTTTGCAGTTTTGCTTTATTATTAAAAATATTTGCATTCTTCTTATTTTTTTGTTTTAATATGCTGTTGTTAGCATTTTTAATATAAAATATAATTTTACCACTACCCACAAATTCGCGTTGGGTTCTATTTATTTCCAAATTATTATAAAATTGAAAATTTTTTTTACTCTATAAAACACTAAAAAAAAACAATTTTAAAACTCATAAAATTTATCTTTTTCTTGCCTTATCGATTCTGAGTTGATCAAGCTAATCAAGAAGCTAACAGAATGGACTGTTTTATTGACATACAAAACTTGAAGCAGATAAAATTGAGTTTTATACCTCTTTCATTTATGTGAATGCCTCTTAGTTTGAGATTAGAGCTTAATAAAGACTTAATTAAATAAAAACATTAATTTGCCAGCTAGCCATAGTAGATATATTGAAAACATGTTTATTGTTTACGACATACTTTCTCCAAGCGACAATTTTGGATAATTAGAAATATTTTAGGTTAGTAAAGCACTTTGAAAACTTAATAAAGTTTCTAAAGATTATAACTGCAAGTTTTTAAAAGTTCTTCAAACTTTAAAATTAATAATAACAATAATACTAATATTGAGTGCTTTACCCCCATCCACGAGAATTTTTGTTGGAGCCTCTCGGTTTTTTTTACATTGCCCAAGATTATTCGGAATTTATTTTAAATGCTCTTTATTAATTCCCAAACTTAAGCATCAACATTTTAGAGCTATGAAATATTTTCACGCACAAATAAATTTAAAAAATAAATTTAGTATGATCAGTTAAACCACGTAGTCTTAAAAATCTGGTTTCTTGTTTGTTTTGCAAAATAAAAAATATTTAAAACTTTTTTTAATTTTATGGATTTTGCTTTTGGTGATGCGTTTGTTTTTTATAACAAAATGTTGAAAAAAAAACATCGTTGAAGTACACAACAAAAGTAATGTGACTAATACAAAAAAAATAAGCCGTTGATGTAGATCCTAAAAATAATAAACGTATATTTTTTTGTTTTTTGTTTTTTTAATATTTGTTTTTTACGATTCTTTTATGATAAATTAAAAAAACTTAAACCGTATTGCTGAACGACTATACTCGTCACATACTTATAAAACTTATAGTCACATATTGTTTATTTTTATTGTAACTTGCTATTGGTCAAAGAAAATAATCACAATATTTTAAAACTAATGTGTACAAAAAAATTCTGGAGTGAAGCGGTTTTAAAAATAATTGTCCGCGGACTTTCCAATCTCGAGAACCAAAAGCCAAATTTTATAAAAGTTTAAACGATCAAACTATTATTTGTTTTGTTAGTTTGTTAAATATAGCAACAACGTAGCAGAATGAGAGGTTGATAGATTATTTAACATATTTTATACTGCTTTTTAGTACTATTTTTAACATTTTTTTTCTAATTATTGATGTGATAAACTTGAACATGTATTCTCTTATTAGCTTTCAACACAGCAGTCATTCTGTTAAATTAAATGAAATTGAGAAATGCACACTCACAATACCGTCAATAACTTAATCAGGATTAGTTGAAGCAAGTTCATTAGCCACTAATTATATGGATTGAAATCTATTGCAGTTCATTAACCCGTATTAAGAGACTCTCACCCTTATTATTGGCACGAAAGTGCCAAGCTTTTCTCGGTTTTAACTTTGTATTAAATTTGCATTTGTTATTTGGTGGTGCCTGGATAAATCCTCGTCGGAATTAGCAGCGTTGAAATTTCATTGTATCTTTTGCAAACGTACGTAAGTGACTATTTAAGTTTTAGTCAATTTACACGCTAAAGCTAATTTAATCCGTCTAAGTTAAATGAATTTCGGTAGGTAATAGGAATTAAATTAAGCAGCGACTGTCATTTCCACTACATTGTTAAGTTCAGAGAGAGGAATTGATTAGCCATTTTGTGAAGGTTTTTTTCCATCAAGAAAAATTGGAAGCGTGAAGGAACGATCTTGATACCGTCTATCAGCAAACTACTTGAGTATTCCGATGAATTCCGGATAAAATTACACCCTGTAGCTTTTACATTAATACCTCGATCACGTTATACTTATTTAACAAAGTTAAGGTAATAAAACTACGCTTGGGTTTCCATACAGATTACAAAAACACTCTGTGGACTTTTGTAAACAAATTATTGTGTTTTGAATATATTGAGATACTGTCGCCTTCCTTGTTCCAAATCAAAAGGAATTAGGGAAGTTTCCCTTACATATTATATCTCCATCTAATGTTTTAATCTTACATATGTTTTTCAAATTTAACCTATGTTTAGCATATACGAAATATTATCAGTTTTAATATAAAAAAACATCTAAAATAAACAGATTATGTTAAAAATACGTTAAAACATTATTATATAATTGGTCTGCAATTACAGGTATCAAGCTTATCTTGTATCTGGTGTAAAATTGGTTTTATAATAACCGCAAATACATAAGCTGAGAAGGGATGTAAAGAATGAATCTTACAAAAAAACTTTAACAGAGGAACTAATTAAAAACAACATTTACTATTTAATACTAATAATATTGAATTATGTGTAAGGTGTATATTTTTGACGCAATTTGCATAAGCATAATATTGAAAACGTCGTGATAATTATGATAAGATAAATAAATTACTTAGTTTTACTTAAAATACAATAATTATTAGATTGTTACTATTTTTTTTCTGATATTAATACAAGTAAAATGTTAAATATTAACAAACTACCTGTCAATATAATACTTATCAAGTCACGCACCATCAATCTTCCTCCGTCCCAGTCTTGTGGAGGGCATTCTCTGCTCAAAGGCTTTACTGTTTCTAACATATGGACTGGACGCTATGGACCATTTCCATATGCTTTTCCATAACTTCTACCTAGATGTTCTGTTTTCGGCACTTAAAAAAAGTTGTAGCGGTCTTCTCAAGCCGGCACCCAGATAATTAAATCTAGATGGCCATTGACTACAATGTTTCCAGCAAAGAGAGTTGAAGGAATTGAAAAGTGATAAAATTGCATGCAACCTTCTATTGTCACAAGTAGGATAACTACAATAATTTTAAGCAACAATGTCGTGTTGGCAGCACTAAACCTAGCTATAAATAGACAGTTTTTGAACATATATTTTTTTTTACAAAAATTTGTAAACTGGTTTTACACACATGTTTTGCTGCGTTTTGTGTCTTCTGGTTATAGGCACTGATCATAAAATAACTAAGTAGATAAGTTTTAAGCAATCAAAAGATCAAATATTTCAAACTGTAAAACTAATTTTAATTAAAAGAATTAATGTCTTTACCAAATTCTAACATCAAAACCGTAATCAACCTTTTTCTAAAACCCTACTCAAGGTTGAAATTTCAATCTTGTCAAAAGGTTTGAACAATGCTCTTGCTTCACACAAAAGTTCAAAAAAAAACATTGTCAGTGCTGTTGAGATATCAATTAAAGCTCTACCTAAAAGTAGCGCTGATACAGTTTGCTTTTAAGCAGCTAAAATATTGCCTTCTGCAAAACCTCCCGAATTCAATCTTTTAAGGAAAGAGAAAAATGCTTTTAATTTCTTGAATCCCAAACCAGCGGATAAAGTTAACACTACAGTTGTCTTGAATAAATCTAATTATATTAACAAAATTGATAGATTTTTTCCAGATCATTCCTATCTTTCTTTATCTATAGATCCTACATCAAAAATTAAAAGAAAGCGTTTAACCTTGATCGATAAAATGTTCAGATTTTTTCTCTCTCAATTATTATTTTGTTCACACATTTTGTTCTTCAAAAGCTCTCTACAGTCTTCTAAAAATTGATAAACTAGACCTTCTCTAATTTTTTAAACAAATTGTTATCTTGTTTTACTTCTCAAAGATTACAGTGGAAAAACTTTGTCTAATCTTCTAAATTTTTCTCATTTTGTTCAAATGTTATTCACGTCTTCTTTAGATCTCTTAGATTTGTTGGTTAGTTTTGATGTAGTATCACTTTTTACAAAAATTTCTATTCTGAAGCAGTAACTATTGTCAGAGAGTTGCCATCTGAAAATGATTTTTTTCAAATTTTTAGAAACCTGACAGCAAAACATTTTTTTGTTCCAACAATAAATTTTATAAGCAAGTTGCAAAAGCTCTAATGAGTTTTCTTCTGTCTGTTGCTATTGCCAATATATTCACAATTTTTTTTTGAAACCAAAACACTTGAAATCTTTCTTCTACAACCTAAAGTATGGCTTTAATAGGTTGATGACGACACTGTTATGATCTAGCTCTACGGTAAAGACAACGTTTTTAAATCTATATATATAAAAGAAAGTCGTGTTAGTTACTCCACTTATAACTCAAGAACGGCTGAACCGATTTAGCTGAAAATTGGCAAGGAGGTAGTTTAGAGCCAGGAGAAGGACATAGGATACTTTTCATCCCGTTCAACAGCATTCCCGTGTGACTTGACATGAAACGTCAGTCACTATAAAACGTGGAATAACAAAACTCAAATGACAGCTATGTAATTGACGTATAATGACAGATATGTAATAAAGTATAAATGACAATTTGATATTTGTAAGAAATCAATAATAAAACTATTTTTATTAAATAAATAATTAACAATTATAATGTAATGATAGTGCCGTTGCCCATTCGTAAAAAGTGAAGTAAACTATAAAACTCGATATGGTTGAAAATTTTAGTTTTTAGGTCAAGTGAAGTTTAATTAATAATGCCGCGATCAAGACGATCGAATCTTTCCCGACAAAGCCGTGATGCAAGAAGAATACGAAATACTGCAAATAAAAGGACTGAAGAAGAACAAGAAATTGCACGTGAACAGCGCCGCGATAGCATGGCTCGACTTCGTGCTTCTCAATCACGAGAGCAAAGTGAAGCAGCCCGTGAAACAGCTCGGTTGGCAATGCAGAATCGTCGAGCGAACAACAGAGGTCAACAAATAGATAATTTGCGACGCAGAACAAGATATTTATCAAGTGCTGATTTGAATCGAGCAGCGAGTTTATTAATATTAATAAATATTTAAAGATATTAATAAAATTTTTAATTAAATATTAATAATTATTTTAATATTTAATTATTAAATTAAATATTTAATTATTAAATATTTAATAATATTTAATAATTTTTAGTTATTAATTAGAAAAAATTAATAAAACTAAATAATTATAAACAGCTACTTTTTATTAACAAAGGGATGAAAAGGGGAAGGATAGAGACAAAAAATGACATGTATCAATATATAATTTTCAAAGATTTTGGTTTGCTTATTTTAAAAATAATATCTATGTTTAGGCGGAACAAAGTTCGCCAGGCCAGCTAGTTATTTATATAGTTTAAATAAAAATATTCAATTTACAAAAGAAATTAAAAGTCAAGGTTCTCTTTTATTTTTAAATGTTAAATCTGTTGTTGTTTATGTTGTTCTAGCAACACGTTTTTCTAACGGGTCTTTGAGTCGTACAATATATCAAAAACCTACACGTACAAATTGATATTTTCAGGTAGCATCACACTATCATTTTGCTTAAAAACCATAGCTTATCAAATCTAAGGTTTATCGCGCTTTTTCAGTTTGTCAAACATCAAATCTTCAAACAAAATTAGACCAATTAACAAGTAGCCTAATAAATATAAAAGCGTATTATGAACCACCATCAACATTCTCGCACAAAAACTAATAGTCTAAGACAAAGTCAAAAAATAATACTGAAATTGCTTTTCTTTAATTTGCTCAATTTGTTTTCTTTAACTGCTGAAGTTGATAGCTTATCGCGCTTTCTCGGTTTGTTAACTATTATATTTTTATGCAGAATCAATAGACCGATTAACATGTAGCCTAGTAAATCATAAAAATAAAAAACCAAATATTTAATTTCTTACAATCATTTATCACCTTTCCACAAAAGAAAATCAATTGATAGTTGAATTGAAAATGTTTTTTTACAACATTCTTATTTTAGCGTAAGTGTTCTGATGCTGAGAATATAAAGAACAGGCGGTACAATTTATATATATTAACCATTAGCTGTTTAAGCAATTGTATTTAAACGTAATATTTAGACGTTTATAACTGAAATGAAACCAATTCTGTGTAAAAATGACTTTTTGTCGATAATGTGAAGCTGGTGAAATATGCTGTTTGCATCAAAAAAGCTGTATAACTTGTTATATATTCGGAAAGCATAAGCCCATAATAATCACAGAATTGCTAGAATAATTTTTAAAAATGATCTCAAGGGCATTTTCTCACAAGTGCTTGCGTGACTCGAATTTTTTACTATGGTAAAAATCTTTTCTTTGTTTTGAAAGTGTGTGCATTTTGTTTTATCTTCTTAAATAATTCTATGAATGATTTAACCAACAGTAGCACCTGCTTTTAATTTAAATAAAGATATTAAAAAAGCTTTTCTTTTGTTATTTATTAGGTATTAAAGATTGCGCAAAATAAGAAAAAACGTTTCTCAATGAATAGAAACTAAAAATTAGAAAAAAAATCGCTTTTAATATTAAAGACTCAATAAAACTTCTATAAATTAAATATTCATTATATTATTTCAGTCAGAAGTACAAAGAGTCAACAATTAGTTTTTAGATTATATTTCATAAAATATTTTGGATGAATTTTATTGAATTTGAGCAATTGAAAATGGTTTTTTATTTAAAAATATCTGTATATCTACACTTCAATTAGTCATGTTATTAATTTTGTTATTTCAACGTTTTTAATTAAAACTGGTGACATTTGTATTTCACTTCAAAGATATGAAAAATATTTTTACGGTTTGTTATTTACAAAAAAAGTACACTATCTCAAAAACTAAACACATTGCTAAATTAATTTTATTTGAAACTAGCTGGCCCAGCAAACTTTGTTCCGCCTAAACATAGATATTATTTTTAAAACAAACAAATCAAAATCTTGAAAAATCATACTAATATTGATACTTGTCATTTTTGATCCCTATCCCACCCCTTTTTATTCTTTTGTTAATAAAAATTATCCTATCCTTTTCATTCAAATCCAGTCATTAGTTTGTAATTTTCCATACAAACTTTCAACCATACAATTTTCTATACAAAGTTGGAAATGGAAAGTTGTCTCATGCAAGACGATTAACATGTAAACGCACGGTCCAACTTTTGGTCGGTGGTAGGAGAGTGGATCGATTTATTGCAAAAAAATTTATTGCAAAAAATCCAAGTTTGGGAAAATTACTTGAGCCACGTCAAATAAATTTTAATGTAAACGCTTCTTCGTGATTGTGTCAAATTTCTTACGGTAGTTTAATTGAACCGTCGTTCGATGACTTATCTTAAGCTATCCTTAAATCCGACTATTCCTTCAAAATATTTCATAAAGGCAAAATAATTTTAAAGCAAAACGTTGTTAAAAGGTTATCCGCTAAAATTTATAAAAAAGTGAAAGATTTTAACTTAGACATTGTTATAGCATACGTGAAACAAAAGACATTTATTAGAATGAATTAGCCTCAATCAAATAAACGCTAATAAACTTTTCAGAAAAGTGAAATCGGCGGAAAGTACATCGGCAATTAAGAAAACAAAGAAAGTTGCTACCTGATTAGAATAGTGTTATAAAATGTTCTGTTTATTAATAAATAGTATGAACGTTACATGCTTTTTTAATTTAATTATGCATATTATAAAAATATTGACAATTACAGCAAATGTTTAATAAAAAAATATAAGTGTTTATGCTCTTTTTAAGCATGAGGTTGCTAAACGTACCTAGAATCTTCTCTGTTTAGTTCAAAAAAATGGTCCTAGATGTCTAGCGCCTATGTCATAAACGGTAATTTGCCGAGCCTCACCGAACGTTTCCGACAATGCAATTCCAATTTTGACGTTCACCCCTTTTTTAGAGGGTGGTTTCCGGAATAAAAAGTATCCTATGTCTGTCTCCTGGCTCTAAGCTACCTCCTCACCAATTTTCAGCCATATCGGTAAAACCGTTCGTGAGTTATAAATAGTGTAACTAATACGACTTTCTTTTATATATATAGATATTTCACATTACATTATCAATTGTATAACTTAATTCATTAAATTATCACGTACGTCAATGCCCAAAGCAAAAATTGTTTTGTGCACATCTTTTTGCCGGTTTTTTCTTATTTGTCACGAATTCTACCAAAGCTCTCACTAACTAAGCACAAGCAAAACAACTAGTTAATCTTAGATCAATATTTGTTTAAAACCATAATATGTATATTGAAATTGGTGATGATAGGAAAACGGTAATTTTTTGATGAGTAAAATAAAGGTCGTTAAATACGTAGTGATTACATGTGACTTATGACTAAAAATTGATTATCAGAAATGCAAACCAAACCAAAACTCCACAATCAAAATATGCACTAAACACTCGGTGCAGCATTTGAATTTTTCCGTTTAATTTAAACTTTCTAATTGCTTGCTGAGTGCAGAGCGTTTAACAATTGCTTGAATTATATTTTGGTGTTGGTATTAAATTGTTAACAAATATTTACTTGTTGATTATTTTTATGCCAACTTTATGGTTGTAGGTATGACAAAAATTAATCGAATTAGACTACAAAAAACAATTGGAATCTATCACTCAACAATGCACGGCAAAATATGCTCTTTTGGATAAATAGCGCTATCATCTGCAATTTTATGACAAAACAAAAGCAACCAATTTCAAGTTTTTAAATTCTGCAGGCTTTCAATTTAGAGATTAAATAAACTTATGCGTTACCTGCTCACATTATTGTGACAAACTTGTCACAAAAATAGTTATTTTACTCATGGATAGTTTTTAAATTTGGCAATGAAGATTACCATGAATGCTTAACTTTAAATTGAGAACGTTTCTTTACCATCAAATCACAAATAATAATTTAACATCTGAACCTGATCTAACCTCACTTTTAATTAAATGAATCGATAGTTAACAAAGTAACACGTTAACGAGATCGATAGGGAATCAATCACTAGGACCCTTATTGTATTCACATATTCTTTGTTTAAATTTTGTGGCATTGTTAATAATTGAACTTATTTTGAAAGTCGACGTATAGATGTTAGTGGCTCTTTTTTTATTATTAGGCTTTACATTATGCAAAAATAGAGTGTAAAATCTCCTCTCGGTATCTTGCAGCAGTCAATGTTCCATTAAAAAAAATTACCTAATTATTCACCATTCACTCGGTGGCTGTTACATAACCAAGATTACACTAAAAAACTTTCCGTTCTTGTAAGAAAACCATTTTCAATTTAAAAACAAAAAACTTAAAAAAATTATTTTGACATTTGAAGCAATCGTTTCAAAAACGGTTCGTTAAGACACATTTATTACATGGCCAACGCTAAATTTTAAAAGACACCCGTTATATAAAATTAGAATATGCCTGGCTGTTGTCTATAATGCAAAAACCGCTTTGCGAAAAACGTTAAAAAAATTTTCGTTAAAGTTTTATGCAGTACCCGATTTGTTAAACAAGAATTCTTTATTGGAAAATGTTAGATCATAGTAGTTTATAAATTTATCAAAACCGAAATTAAGATCTGCTTTGTAAAACCAGGAAAGATTAAACAATCTAGCAAGACACATAACAATACTCTTAATGAATTGCTTTGAAATTTTTAGCACTAGAACTATTAAAACTATTAAGGCAGTTTTACTCTTTGCCAAAAAGTTTTTTTATTAGATATCGAGCTCTTTTCATCACTATATGAGCATTATTGGGAGATGAATAAATTTAGTGTTTTTGTAGCTCTTAATAATTACCACATGACGATGGTCAAGAAAGCCCTTAAAATTTAAGAAAAAAAAGCTTTTTGTCAAGTGGTAAAACTATCAATACTGATTTAAAAATTATTTTTAACAAAGCTCAGTTCTATGATTTGAGACGTAGTTCCTAAAGTATCACTTTTTTTTGTGGTTTTTTGGTATTGGTTGTTTTTCTGGTAAAGGTGACAAAAACAATAAGTTACATAATTTGCATACCTAGTATAAAAAAATTTGCAAATAAAGGTTTTCTTACCCCATCACGAAGATTCTTTCACAACGCGTCAGTAATTTGAGTTTTATTAAGTATTGTTCGACTGATTTAATCATAGTCTGTATCTAAATATACTAACCTACATTGAACAGAGTGACAAAGCTACCGATTTAATAAAAAAACTTTTTAGTAAACAAGAAACCAATTTGTACATATAAAAATTTATTCTGTCATAAAATTACTGTACAGTATGGACTCCCGCAAGGTACTATGTAGTGACCGTTATTATTTGCGGTTTTTATTTATATTATTTGCAATTTATATAAGTCAGTTAAATCAAGATAAGAAAATTAATCAAAAACATGATTATGCCGATAACACGCAGTTATCAGAAAATTAACAAATATTTGCAATTCCTAGTTAAGTCATCCAATAAACTTTGTTTAATTATTAACCCAGAAAAATCCCTTGGTCTACTTTTTAGAAAACCTAGATTAAAAAATAAACTTGTTTATGTTCTGAATATTGTTATAAATGGAAAAATAGTTTGGCTTGTTAAAGAACCTTGCAATTTAGGCTTAATTCTGGATAGTGGTTTACGTTTCAAAGCTCATATTAATAATTCAATTAAAAACACTTTTTGCAATCTAAAATTAATATATTCAAAAAAAATTTTTTAAATAAAAACACAATCAAACTCCTTTGTAACACATTAGTTTTGTCTTATTTTTCTTATTGTGATGTAGAGTGTCACAAATACATTGATGCGCAAACTGCGATAAATATACAGCGTGTTCAAAATTTGTTGTGTTTGTTTAGTTTGCGGAGTTTCTAAGAGACAACACATTTTCTACAAAATTAGGGAAAGTGGTTGGCTAAATATGTTTAATCAAAAATAATTACACTCTTCTGTTCGATATCATTAAGTGAAAATTCTCAAGAGTCCTATATATTTATTTAGGAAAATTCGTTACAGAACTGATGTTCATGATAATAATATAGGCCAAAAACTGTTAATAACGCCACCAATACATAAAACAACCTTATTTGAAACATCTTTTTTCTTCAATGTTGTCAAAATTTATAAGCCTTTTTAACAGATTAAGCTGCTAAATCACCGGCTATTTAGAAGTAAAATAAAAACCAATCTTCTGGCTGTTCTTCTTCTTTGAGTTCTCCATTCACTTATTATTACTAGTTTATTAGATTATTTATGTTTGAACTTGTTGTTAGATATCTCTTTAACATAATCTTTCACATTTTTTTTGGTTTTTGTTTGAGTTTGTTTTTCTACATTTACTTTAAATTAGGTTTTAGTTAGTTTAGTTTAGTATAATTCTTGTAAAATTGTTTTATTGCAGATTACTATTAATAATAATCTGTGCTTCCTTTCCCGAAAACACAACAATTTTGCTAAATTTAAAAATCATTACAATAATCATTGACAAGTAATTATAATGATGACGAAATTACTTTTTCAAAAATACCAACTTTTGCAAAACAAGTTCTTAGTTTTCAATTAGTTTAAAAACCAATTTAAGAATTGAATTAAAAACAAAAACTACAAATTGTGTTTTAAGCCAAAGAGAAAACATAAGATTGTGTTTTGGAAGATCAGGCTAAATTACTAAATTATCTCCCCACGCATCTGCGATCATATTATCAGAATATTCAGATATAACATTTTAAATTCGAAGAATATGACATAGAGATAATAATGTTGCTTTTGCTAGGATTTTTAAATCAATATCTGAAATTTTGAGATTTTCACTTATTGATATTGGTACAACACCCATATTTGAAATAACTAACGGTAACATTTTTATCGATTTTAAATGCCAAAGATCTAATGGCTACCGAAAGCAGCAAATATTTTGCCATTTTCGTATTAAAATTTTAAATAATATAATAAAAAATTAAAACAAGATTTATGTCATAGGTCCATTTTAATCCATTTCTCATCATCGCGCAGTTGATGCTATGTTGAGACGATCCCATAATTTACTTTTCGATTTTCCCAAATTTTATTATTATTATTGTTTGTTATTAGCTATATAAATATTATTGGGGAGTTAAGTGGTATAGCAGCATTATGCTAAGCCTTGCGTCCGTCCTAAAAAAAAAATTTTTTTTTTGTGGTTTTCGTGTGAGTTTTTTTTTTTTATTTTTTCGTGTATTGATTTTATACTTCGGTAAATTGAGATCAGTTTATTATTATTTGTTATTAATTCTAGTTGCTTTAATAAAAACTTGTTTTTATATAAGATTCAGTTTTCAGTATAATTAAAAAAATTGCGTTTCTGCCATAGCTTAGTGAAGACATTGTGTTTATAAAAATATTATTGATGATATTAGTTTTTTTTATAAAATTACTAATTGGCAAAATTGTTTTGTTAGAAAGAGACATGTATCCGATAAAAAAAACTCTTGTGTTTTTACTGTGAACAAATTTATATTATTAATTAGTTTACTATTATTTTTATAATAGGTAAAAAATAAAATAATAATAAATTTTATAATAATATTAGTATAGATGCAAGGTTAAAATAAACATTAATAGATAGAATACTTTGTATACTAAATAACTGCGCCGATACATACACTAGTAGTAGTAGCATAGCGATAGAAGCTATTTGGAACAAATTAATAAACAGTACAAACAAAAAAAACTGTTGTTTTCTTTAGAGCATATTTTACTAATTTGACATTGTTTAATTTATGGTGTTTAAACTAGTTTTTTAAGCCTCAAAGGTCTAAGTGACAAGCAAAATTCCGACATTACAAATTTTGTTTTTTAGAAAAGACTGTACAATAATTATTGTGGTATTTATTCTGTTTATTGGTTTTAAAGAGCCCTGAATAATTAATAAATGCACTGTACTACTGTGCAAGCATATTGATCATACGTCAGCATTTAGTTTTCAAAAAATTAATACACAAAACTTTATCTTTTTTTTTTAAACTAATGATAAATTTTTATATATTTGCTTTTGTATTGAATAAATTTTATGAGTATATGCTCCAAAAGGTTTTGCTTTCTAGTTTTTCGTTTTGTCTCAACAATCCATGTATTTCAGGAAAACTCCTTTCTTACATGCGATAGCCGGGAATTGCCCGATCGTGGCTTTTACAGGAGCAAATCTGCAGTGGAGTTTCAAGATAAGTGAGACATGAATCTACACAGTCCAATGAGATTTCCAGCGGTCACCACTATTCCCATAAATTATATATTTACCGACCGAGTTCATCCCATCTATTTTATACCATTCGGAGTCGGGATAAAAGAAGGGAATTCGAAAACAGGAATCCTAACAGCATATCTACCGAAATTCCTCTAAGCCACGTTATAATTCGATGAAGGTTGATCTTAGTTGTCTAAGATGAACTGAGGTACGGTTTAATGACTATTTTGAGAATTTGTGTAATGTAAAGCTGGGCAAATAGTGCAGAATACAATTTCCATTATGTCTTAAGATAATTTTAACAAACGTTTCAATTATACGAAATTATATTCTTTTTAAATAGTTTTAAAATTGAAATATATTTTTAATAAAAATGTTTAAAAGCAATAATAAAATTGTTTAAAATTTACGTAACAAAAAAAATTTAAATATAAGTGCGCAAGTTAATTTAGCAGTAATAAAGTTAATAAATGATTATCTATTAATGTCTAACAAAATAATAAAATACAAAAAAGAGTAAAAAAACTATTTTTATAACTAGTTTGTAATTTCAAAACTACGCTTGACAACAGACTTTTGATTCACTTCTAACCGCAGTAAATCTAGTACCGTAAAAACATACCGATCAATCTGTATATTTTTGGGTGCGGCGCTGTTAGCAATGAGATGCTGTTTAATCTGTAGTTCAGACAATAATAATTCTCTAACACGACAGTGGTTCGTGAAATTGGTCCCTCCATCACAAAGTAATGTTTGAACTTTTATCAGAATCAAAACGGCTCCTTTTAGGTACAAAAGCGCGATATCACGCGAATTTTTTCTTGACTTACTTTTATGGTTTTGACAAAAATATTCTGCTGTTGATTTGCCTTCACATATTTTTTGTTTAATTTCTTGAGTTTTCAAATTAGAGTTTTGACTAATTTTAAGCCAGTTACTTGCAGAAATTGCATAAACTGATTTTTGAATATTTATAATATTTACAAAATTTTTAATAAAGTAATTAGCACAAGGGGTATGTTTAGCCTTACGATACTCTATTGTAAAATTAAAAGATTGTATGTAAAACCACCATCAAGCAACACATAGAATTTTTTTTTCTATTTTGTGTTTATTTCAGCAAATTGTAATCTGTCATTAATTTGAAAGCAATACTGTGCTGATCCAAATGGACTATGCTTTACTATGACCACACTATGCTTTACTCTAGTATTCAAGATTGGGCTTTTCGCGGTCATTTGATAATTTCCTAGTAAAACTAACTTTTTTTTTTCAAGTTCTTACACTACTGTTATAAGCTGCTGTATTTACATGAACATCTGTATTATTGCCAATCACGAGCTCTAACAACTGATCGGTATTTATATTGAAATTTGAAAATTTAATCAAGGCGATTTTTTCTGGCATACTCACTATAAGAAAAAGTATCACCACTCACATGTACGCAATCTTTCATAAAAATTTTGCATAAGAAGATACATCTTGAAAATGTCTCTATAAAAATTGACCCATAGTTTTTCAGTTGACTGTCACAACAAAAACTATTCCCTAGCTTTCTTGGTCGAACTGGTTGCTGTCCTAGCAAGAACAGCAAGTAGGTTCGGCTCCTCCCATTGGAAAGATGCTTCCAACTGAAGCTCCTTGCATCATTTTGAAGTTTAATACTGGATTAAATTATAAAATTTTAATCAAAGTGAAAGGAACCGGTCTTTTATTTGTTTGTTGATTCTTAAGTTCTTGCAGAGTGGCCGTCGAAACCTGGACCAGTTGCTCTATGATGGACCACATCTTTTCCGCTAGTGATGGACCACACTCTCTTCACTAGAACTATCATTTATTGTCACAAACTGGCACTAACAGCTTGTGGTACTTTTAGTGAATTTATCCCTAGCTTCTGATGTGCGATTTACAAGGTACAAAGTATTCTTTATTCTATTAAAATCAGTTTATATAAAAATGACGTGCGTATATTTTTTTGATAGCTTGCTTGTTATCCCGTTGCTATAGCAGAGCAAAACGACCATAATGCATAGATTTAATACACTAGATATAGCTATGCTTGATAAACATACTTCGGTTCTTAAAAAACATATCCACGAAATTGGTACATCTCTCCATTTCTTTCTATATTTAATGAAACATATTTTTCATCCTTTTCATCATATTTGTTGTATGTCGCACACGAGTCTATAGTGATTAAACAGACACGAATTTCTACGATTTTAGTCGACAATCAATGATGCAATGTTTTGCTGTCAACTTATTGACATTTGTCATACACAATCTAATAAAATACGAAAATTAAGATAAATAGTAAATTACATACCTAGGCCAGTAAAATAAGAAAAGTCTCAGAGCACATGTAATTGTTGGCCGAGGCGAAGCCGAGGATGACAAACATGTGGTCTGAGGCTTTCTTTTTTACTGGGCAAGGTGCGTATACTATTTTTCTGCTCGACGAAGCCGGAAAGTTGCAAGTTTCGGGCCGCGCAGCGGCCCGAAAGTTGCCACTTTCCGGCCGGAGGGCAGAAAAATTAATTTTATTTTGGAATGAATAATTATTTATAAATAAAGGTTTTTTCATCAGTGCTAATGATTCTTAATTATTTTATCAAAAAACTCTATTCCAATTTCAAAATTTCACCAACTTTTAGTTGTGTCAGACCCATGTAAACTTTATTATCCGCTTCATCTTTTATCAGCTTACAAACCCACAACTGCATCGTGACAATCACAATAATAAAAATAAAAAACTTCTCTTCCATGAATTTGTAAAATTGAAGTTAGGCTTTAAGAAAATAGAGAAACATTAGAAAGCTGGAAGAAAATAAAAGTTGAGGTTGAAATCTCAATAAATAAAATTACCTTCAAATTATTAAATATTTTTCTTGACAATAATTATTTTCAATTTTTAAGTGACTGAACTAAGTTTTCTGTTCAAATTATGTGATTAGAAAAATTTGAAACGTCAAAATAATTGCGTCATGCTGACGTAGCGTACTCTGCGTCTACTGATTTCTGCTTTGCTATTGGTAGGAACCTCTCTAAAGGATAGCGCTATCGAATACTAATGCAGTTGAGAGTGAGGGCAATAGATGGTACGTCTTGGCGGACTATCGCAGGGCATGGCTGTATCTTGTTATAATAAATCTATGCCATAATGTGGCCTTTGGCGGCGTCTGTTCGAAAAAAAACAAATTACCGAGAGTGTGTTGCTATTGAGAGGCAGTGTAGATAGAAAAATGACAAGACATACATGACAAAAAATAATACTTAATGTGTGAAAATAACTTCTGTTGTATTCTATCTCTTGTTTATATCAAATTAAACAAAAACCTTTGAAAAAAGTGATTAACGTATTTGTGCCGTAAGTTTTAATTAACTAGTTCTTTGTAAAAGTATCCAATTTTTCTTCATCAATGTTGACGTTATTACGTAAAATTATCGTTTGTAAAAGACTTTACAGGTAACAGTTTATTACGATCCAGATTATTACATAGGTCGCGTGCACGGAGATCAGTTGTTTCGATCCTTCAGGTAAAACAAAGTGATTTGAAGTTAGAAACTATTGCATTTCAGCAGTTTTCAAGCGTTAATTCTGTTTATTTCGTGGTTTTTTTAGTATAAATACAGTTTATAGTGTTGTTTAAGTTATTAATTTGTTAAGACAAACTTTTAAAACTGAAGCGAAGAGTTAACCTGTGTAAGTTTGTCGGTTGTCCACTTTACATTTTATTTTTAATTACGTTACCTATTCATTCAGAAAAATGAATCTGAGCAGTTATTACGAAACTTTAAACGGAAATTACAGACTGCGATATTTGAAAAAGCTTTCTGAGATACAGTACAGTACCAATATCCATATCTGTTGACTTTGAAGGAGTACTTTTGTCTTAACCAATTAATAATTTAAACAACATTATAAACTGACTTATAAAGAACACTATAAACTATATTTATAACAACTGAATAAACAGAATTCGAAACAGCTGATCTCCGTGCACGCGATCTATTCGGTCAGTGACATTACTATAAGACAGAAGACGTGGCGCTATTTTTGTTGGTTTATAGAGAATTCAATATTCATATAGTAAATATGCAAGCTGAAACTGTGAGAACACTTTGCCACGCTTGATTTTCCGATAACTAACTGCTACTAGCTTACAAAGAGACAGAAGAAGTTTTAGGTTTTGTTTAACGTCAAATAAAATTTTGTAGTTGTTTCAGTAATGCTCTAGCATCATAAAATAAATTTTCTCTTTGTTTTACTATATGTAAAAGATATGATTGCATAGAGTTGCTTTTCTAGTAAAATATAATACAAACAGTTCAGTTTTAGTAGACCTTCGAGAATAAACCTTTATTTCCTGTCTGTGTTGGATCTTTACCCTCGACATTAGAATTATTGGATTTGATGCTCAAATCTCAACATTTTCTCAATTACAGTACCTACATTATTTTACCGTATGTACATACAAACTTTATCCAAACAGAAATTTGCACGTCTGACTAACAATATCAATAATAAATATCAACAAAACCGTTGACTGATTCTTTATCAGTAGATTTAAAAAACAAAACAGAAATAAAGCTGCTGGAAATTTTAAAAAGAAATTTGAATATAATTGCTGTTTTGAGCAAAAATACTTTCACAAAGGATTTATTGGACTGTGAATATGTCGAGCTATAAGAATGCAATTACACTGGGCATTTACTGCATCAAAGAGATGAAAGCTGATGAATGTGATGCATTTCAAAAAGAGAATTGCGAAAAAGAATTTACTCGGCTTAAAATTCGTTTTGTGTATAGTGGTATCTTGCTAATTTTTTCATTTCCAATTAGTTGAAATTTAATCTTAATTGCGTTCAACGGTTTTAACACGCACAAAAAACTGAAAGCGTCTTAGGTGTTGTTTATTCTAATTGGCTACAAAGCGTAAGCAATTATTCAACTGCATACGGTTAAACATAATAATAGCATCTTGTATATATGCTACAAGACTGCATAACTTATATTCAATTTTGTGTTAGAAATAAACGCCAAAACCAAAAACATTCTTCAAATGAGTTGCGTGCTGTTTAGAATTGTTCGTTCAGAAGTACATCAAATAACCCTTGTTTTAACAATTAAAAACTGCAAAAAAAAACATGTTTTTTCTTAAATTACATTGCTTTTTATATTTAGGATTTTGCTTCAAAAATAAAAGAGATCTGTATTTTTTTCAATCATCTGGTAAAAACTAATTCATTTAACGCATCTCAAATAAAAATTTGTAAAGATGATATTCTATAGACCGAAACAACAAATTTCATATAATTTTTAAGCGGTTTTATAAATGACTGACTTTTTCTACTATTTTTTTTATTTATGCAAAAATTTACCGCAGATTGAAAAGTTTGTAGCGTCTATTTTGGATAACTTAGAACAAATATAGATAATTCGAGATTCAAAGCTTTGAAAATAGGCTAAAACTGTCAATTTGACAATCTTCGGTTTGTACGTTTATCTATTACGCAAATCTAACAAAAAATGTTCTATTTATGAAAAATGTGATGTTATATAACAACACTTAACCACTTTTATAGTTATTAAGGTCTTTTATTGAGAGTAGCTGCGTTTTAGCGGTGCAAGCGTTAAAACATTACACAGTTTTTAGTCACGATGTCGAAAATTTTAAATTTTCAGCGATCAGTTGTTTTTCAGATTTTTTTTAAGGCAAGAAATTAGATTAGGAAGTATTTCAAAGTAATTCAAGTGCAAAGCCCGAATGTTTTGAAAACAGCTTAGAAATTCAAATGCACCAAAAAAAAAGCATGGTCAAGTTATCTTTAATGTAATCAAAAACTTTTTTTTAAGAGTTAGTTACAAAAGAAGAATGCTTAGTCTCCCAAATGCAAAAAAACAATTTTTAAAAGTCAGAAAGATGGAAACACATAACCTAGCTAGCTTGTTTATTTTATTATTTGTTACATCATTTATCTGCATCGGCAACAAAATTGCTAAGTTATTTGTACCACATAAAAAAATCTCTTGCAGTGATTGCAAGACTATTTTTAAAACTACATATAGGAATAGTGTTGATCTATTAAAACAGAGACAGAGGTGTGGAAGTACACAAACAGGGAGAGGACAAGAAAAGAAGCAGTGAGCGAAGAGATAACAATAAAAGAAAGGGAAGAGTTTTTTAAAAAATTACTAGAAGGAAAAAGAGAAGTAGAGATAGGAGAACCAGCAAAAAAAACAAACTAGACAGCTTCATTAGGACCAAAAATTACGCTGGAAGAGGTACACAGACAGATAATAAAACTGAGGATAAAAATGACACCGGGGGGATGGAATAAAATGAGCACAAGATGTATAAGACAAAAAGAATGATAAAAAGATTGGTATAAGTAATGAATAGAGTGTGAAGAGGAGAAGAATTTCCGGCAGGTTGAAGACCGGGCGTAATATCCCTAAATACAAAAATAGTACATAATATTAAATTAGGACACTACCGAGGAATAACTGTGCTAAACACAGGCTATAAATTGTATGCGTCAATTCTGAATAAGAGGATGAGAAAGAGATAAAGAGAAAAGAAAAAAAAGACAAAACCATAAGACAAAGCCGAGAATGGAGAATAGATAATGTATACATCCTAGATCACTTAGCTAAAAATAAAATGAAATAAAAAGGGGAAAGCTGTATAGATTTTAGAGTTGCGTTTGGTAAGGTGGATAGAAAAACAATGTGTGAAAGTATTAGAGAAAGAGAAGTAGATGGCTGGTCAGAAACGTAGAAGAAATATACGTAAAGACCAAAATCAAAATAAAATCTGTAGAGAAAGAGAGAGGATGGTTTGTAACAACAAAAGGGATAAAGCAAGGGTGTTCGCTCAGTCTCTTGTTATTCACAATTTACATGGCGGACATAAAGGAAATGTTAAGAAAAACGCAAGCAGGGAAATGTGTGGTAGGAAAAAAAAAGTATAGAGCTTGGCAATTGCGGATGATGTGGTAATGGTAGGAAAGAGTGAAATGGAGATGTGAGAAATCATGAAAAACCTAAAAAGTATGGAAGAAAGAAAAAGCTAGAAGTAAATGTAAATGAATCGAAGATGATGGTGTTTAACATAAAAAAGAAGAAGGAACAATGGATGATTAAGAATTGGCAAAAGACAAAATAGAAGAAGTAAGTGAGTTCAAGTATTTAAGTTATAGATTTAATGAAAGAGCAACGTACAAAGCGCATGTTAGAAAGACGGCAAGAAAAGCAATCAAGATAGTGGGGTGTGTATAGGGAATAGGAGAGAGAAAGTGATGAGGGGATTTTAAGAAAAGAATGATGATGTTTGAGAGCTTGCTAGAGAACGTGTTGATGTATAGAGCAGAAATCTGGAAGTGAAAAAAACAGATAAAAATTGAGAGAGTGCAAGAAAAGTGTCTAAGATGTGTGCTAGGGGCAGACAGGAAAACCCCTGGGTATATCGTAAGGGAAGAATGTAAGAGAAACAAGCTAAAAGTGAAAGCGGGAAAAAATGTAAACTATTGAATCAATGTTAGAAAGAAAAGAGAATGATTACAAAGATAAATGAGAAAAAGAAATATTATAGGAGAAATGGATATACGGGTAAAAAAGTGGAAAGATTAAGAACAGAAGGCAAATGGATGAACGGAGAGACGTGTGACAGAGACAAGGATGTGGATAAGCCAAAAAGAAGAGGCAAGAATAAACCAATTAGTAAGAATTGTGTTGATCTAGAAACCTTGAATTAACCAAATAAGTCAAATATAACTCAATAATAATATATAACCACCGACAGAGAGCATTTGATGTCGCTAGTTTTATAGAAAATGATAATATCAACAAACTATACTTGTATAGGCATTAAAATTTATGATTCGAGATTTAGCAACAACTTTGATTAATTTTGATAATAAGAGCTTTAACTGAGATTTTGTGATTGTATTCGCATACCTTGATAGAAATACAGTTGTGAGATGCAAGACTTGATAAGATACCGCAGCACAAAAAGTCTTATAATCAAAGAATGCACACAATGTAAACTATTGAAGCATCAACAAAAATTGCGAGTTGTTAATTTTATAGTTACAATGAACTTGAAATTTTCAATGTCAAAGCTGCACTAACATTTGTCACTAATTTAAAAGAAGAAGTACTGAATATAATAATTAGTACCACAAGTGCCCAAATTCAGACTAAAACCTAGAATTAATGGAATCCAGAAAACAAAGTAAAATATATTACAAAAACTGCCAAAAAAATATACAACTCTAACTCTTTTTTAACAAAATGAGCAAACAAGTCAAAATGTTTCTTAGTGTAGCACAAATCTTTCAAATCATAGATCTGCAGTCTGCAAACTTTTTAAGAAGACTAAAAAAGATTGACAGAATCACAATAGCAAAAAAACTCAGTTCAATAAAGAAATCAAAAAGCTGTATTATATTTTTACGTCTTTTTTTTATTTTTCCAATAGCTTTCACTCACAAACGATGGCCAAGAAATAAACTGAATAATGTCGTTCTAAAAATTAGGCGGACCCTACACGCAAAGAGAATAGAAGCGTGTTAGCCTACTTTTTAAGGTCATTTTCAGATTATCAAAACCTATTTGTCACAATTATTGCTAAAAAATTCAATTAAAGAAATTTAAAATTCAACAATTACTCTTTTATTTGAAAATAGCTCTTATTAACTAACAATAATTTGAAATTTTTTAATATAAAAATCTTGCAAAAAACCTGTTATTATTTTACTTATTCTACAACCAAATTTTTAAATTAACGCCGTAGAGTTTAGGCTTTGTATAGAGAACCTACTTGGGCTTTGATTACATTAGAGAAAAATTTCTACTTTTTGGTAGAGAAAAGGCAGAAACGGATCTTAAAACGTAATGTAGCTAAAACTTGTGAAATTTTTTTATACAAGTTTTAAGATTTATAGAAAGCACCCGTTAATACCTACATGATTTTTATTCCTGTGAATAAAATAATTATGTGGCTTTATTTTACTTTCCGTACTACCATTGCCATGGCTACCTGATTATTATTGAAATTTAAAAATGTCAAACATTATTGACAATTAGATAACGGCGCACCATTCATCACGCCAGAGAGTAACCATTTCGTCATTTATCTTAGACCATAGAAAAATTTTTGTTTGTATTTTGAGTGTAAAGAACCATTTTGGTATTCGGATGTTATTTTGCGTTTTGCTGGCGCTAGGATGAAATCTGCATTCTTATACCAAAATAGCCCTTATAAATAAATATTTTTAATCTAGAAAGTTCATGAGATGAAATTAAATAAAGTTTTGTTCTCGCTCGTTAAAACAGGCATTTCATTTGTTCAATTTAAACTGTTTAAAGCGTTTTATCAGTTTCTAAAACAAAGAAAGTAACCAGAAACGCCAATTTTGTTTCTTTTATTGTGTATTACGTGGAAAAATTAGTAAACGTTTTTCTTTGTCTTACATGTTATATTGTACACAATTTTATGTGGCGTTTTCAGACAGTTTGTTTTTAATACGTATGACATTTAGTATTATCTAGAATAGATTTCTCAAACAAATGTCGTAAAATAATCTTTATGGGTATTGTTAAACCACTCTTCTAATAAAAAAACTGCATCTCATAAGTCTTCAGTTTACAGCTTTCTTGTTTTTCCCTTAAATTTATTAACCATAAAGCAGTGTTTCTATGTTACGAGTCTTTTCTTACGAGTAATCGTATGTAAATCTGATAAATTTTTTTATTTAGGTTTTATAACTTTCAATGAATCTGGATAAATTTTTATTAAATAAAACTCTATCTTGAATTTATTTTAACAGTTTGATGTAGAAAAAATCTTTTGTGCATGAGCCAAGTAATTAAGGAAATCTTTTTAAAACTGATTTAGGTCACAGTTCCGTCTTTTAAAAAGATCAAGGAGGAATCTGCAAGCAAGCGTAATTAAATGGCTATCGATATTATGCAAATAATTCAATGAATTTGAAATGAGCTATTCAGGGTTCATTAAAAAGGTAAAAAATCAGTTAAAATTTATTCTAAGCCACTCTGTAAATTGTTTGATAGTACTCAAGGGAAATCAGGAAAAACTTCAATAACTTGCGGAGGGCGGAATCTAAATTCTAACCTCTCTTTGAAAGCTTGAGGTTACCAGCAGAAAATCGCCATCGAGGGATCGATAAACACGATTTAAGAACTAAAGTGATTTCTCATTGAGACCAACGTGTTTTAAGAGTCGTCTCGTTTTGTGATTAATGAGTCTTTGATTCGCTATAGAAATCGATAAATTAATTATGTCACAATGTAAAAGATTTAATGTAGAGCCAGAACTTTTGAGTAGCTGATATTAAGAAAACATTTATATGTTATAATGTTAACAAAGAAAAAGCAAATAGTATATTACGACCCTAGGCCAGAAAGTTGGATTTCCTGGCCGATGTGATAGAAGTGCCGAGGCGAAGCCGAGGCTCTTCTATCACATCTGCCAGGTTATCCAACTTTATGGTCGTGGGTTGTATACTATTTTTCTTGATCCTACGCCGAAAGTTAATTAAAATAATTTATATTAAAGTAGTAGCACGTTCCGAGGCGAAGCCGAGGTGGGGTAGAGGGGGCGGACCCGCCCGACTTTTGCAAAACTGAGGCGAAGCCGAAGTTTTTGCTGGTCGGGGCAGGCATTCAAAAAAAAATATATTAATAACTAAAATGAAAAATTGATAAAATGGCATTGACAATTACAAATTTTCAAAAACTAACAAATACATGCAAACTTTATTGTATTATTTAACTTTAAATATTATAATTAAAAAAATAATCATAATTCATATAAAATGAATTCAATAGTACATTTTTTCTTATCAAACAATTAAATTGTTTTCTTCTGAGGAGGACAATGAACTTTTATTATCCTCTCGCCACTTTTTATAAGTATTATAAACCAAAAGATAACGATCACCAGATTTTTTTGGAGTAGCTTCACTTCGAACAATTATTTTAGCCTCTGTATCGAAATTTCTTATCGTTGCGCATACGAAACAGCGCACTCTAGTGAGAACGCCTCGTACCTCGAGCCGTCCACAAAAGTCCTTCTTTCTGAACGTTGCGCATACGAAACAGCGCACTCTAGTGAGAACGCCTCGTACCTCGAGCCGTCCACAAAAGTCCTTCTTTCTGGAGTGAACTGCGGCCCGGAAGACCGTACTTTCGGCGGGAGGAGCAAGAAAATAATATTTAATTAACTTTAAAATCAATTTAGCTTTAAATTATTTTATGGGTCACCATTCTTTCTTGCACACATCCAAAATAAGCCAACAAAAGATCTGACCAAAATGATCTCTACAGACTTTACACTAGGTTTGCTCCTGCGTAAACGATTTTGACGTTTCCAGTCATATTAAATAAAAGCATCAAGTATTGGATGGTCACCTCAAATTAGTGTTAAACCACCGGTAATAATACATCCTTGAACCAAAATTGACAAGTAAAATTTTATGCACAGCATACATCTTAACACCAATAAAGATATTGGTGTTAAGATGAACTTGTCAAAGTGTTCTAAAATAAGAATTTTAGAACACTTTGACAAGTTCTGAAAGACTTGTTGCTGTAAAAGAATCAACTTCTTGAGATAGTTTTCTGTTTGGTTTTAAAAAGTGTTTTTCTATAATACCTCGAAAATTATTGAGTTTTCTTCAGACTTTACACCAAGTCTGCTACTGCGCGGACGATGTTCAACGCTCCCAGTCTTATTAAACAATTGCACCTTGTATTGAATTTTGAGAAAAACAATTATAATCCTAAATTATAGCCTGTTTAAGATAAACTGTCTAAAAATCAGCAATAGATATAAAGTTGGTCTATTCTCTATTTGCCAAACGAATATAGTTAGAGCAGTAAGATTTTATTAGAAAAATTTTCAACTTTGAAACACTAATTTTTGTAACTTTTTTTTTAACATAAGAACTTTATTAGAATTAGACATACGTTTTCTACATCATAGCCTACCTGGATGAAAAACTTTTTGATACCACGGTATTTTGATCAACTTGAATTTAAAAAATGTCAGCTTCGAAGCAACCTAATTTCTCAATACCGCGCGATCTACAACTTTTTATACACCACTTGGACTGTGTCAGATTTTTTTACTTCTACTGTTAAAGCTATAGCCGCTGCTAACCAAGAAAATTTTCATTGCAGGGTCTAAATATCACGTAAGATAAAATATTGTAATAGTGCAAAGGAAATATTGTAAAAAAGCTACGTATAGTAATAGTTAGCTTTTTATTATAAAAGAAAATAAAAAAATGTTTAACTATGGGTAAAAAAATTTCTTTTAATTTAAGCTAAGAGCACGGTTATGAGAACTCTGCTTTTACAAACCTTGTCTCACAATCGGTATTGTAGATTTTCGTATTTAAAATTTGTATAAATTATATAATTTGTTATACAGTTTGTCTTCCTTCAGTTTCTCTCAGATTCTTCCAGCACTTTAGATCAGATTGGGAAAGCAGTAGGTGGTTCTTGAAAACTGTTTGCATTATAATTTAAATAAATATCAATTTATTTAAAACAAGCAAAACAAAAACTACGTTCATAGAAATAAAATCAAGTTATTTTTTAAATAATGTTGTTATTTGTTAGGAAGACTTCTTCTATAAATTTTTAAAAGCATAGAGGTTTAACTGTTATTAGTGAGGATATTTTAGGACCTTTACATCACTTTTTTTAGATTTACCATAAAAATTATTACTATGTTTTAAAAAAAGTAAAAAATTATTCTGCAAATGCATTAGACAAATTATAACTTGCTTTGAAATTCAGCGCGACACAAATTTGAACGTAGACATTTGTTACTTTTGCCACATTAAAATACGCAGACTGTCGTACATGACGATTTTCAAATACTGGAAAATCGTCGTTACAATAAAATATAAAATTGTAGTTGCCTCAGTTTTATTTTATTTATTCGATGTTTTACTGTAATTTGAAACAAAATAAAAAGATCAGTACAAATTCATTCAAATTATATTTGTAAACTTGAACCTGTTTCGTTCTTATTGCCAATCACCAGCAACTAGAACAGATTCAAAGTTGAATAAATTTGCTGCGACAAGTTTGGGTCTACTTTTACCCAAATGTTTGCTACTTCTGCAAAGTGGCAAAATAAGCGACATCTATTAGGAACTACCTTGCATCAAAAAAAATTATTTTTATATCAAAATTTCTATACAAGTTATGCTCTATTTGGTAGGATGTTATTGTTACAAAATACAATTTTAAATAAAATAATTATCGCTGATTGGACAACCAAGTTATCACGCTAGCGCTTTTTGTCTCAAACGTATATCAATAATAAACAATGTAATCTATCTTCTCTGGTTAGCCACCAGACTGGTCAAAATAATAAGCTCAAAGCAAATTCATTCAAAACTAGATCTGTACTTAGACAGGTTTTGTTCTTATTAGAACTTATCAGCAAGTTAAAACAGATTCAGATTTGAAGAAGTTTGCAGTTAAAAGTTTGGGCTTATATTTACCAAAATACTTGTTACTTCCGTAATGTCTTGCATTGATTTTTTTATTTTAATTCGTTGGTAGCTAATCAAAGAAGACAAATAATATTGTATATCATTGATATACGTTTGAGACAAAATGCGGTAACGCGATAACTTGGTTGTACAATCAGCGATAGACCTTATATTTTAAATTGTATCTATTAACATTTACATTCTCTTGTTTAGAGTATAACTGGTGTACATATAATTATGTGTAAAGATTTTTATCTCGGAAAATTTTTAATGTGAGGTAGTTTCTTACAGATTCGCTCATTGTATTTGTCGGTTATCGTATGCAAAACGTCAAAGCTAGCAAAATTTATAAAAAAGTAAAAAAAAATAATTTTTGAAAAAAAAAATTGGATGCTGCTAATGCAAAGATATGAGATACATAAGATGATACATAAGATCAAAATTATGTCTCAAAAAATCGAAACACATAAACTAAACGATATGCCTAAATTGTGTAATTAAAATATATATATAAATCCAGCGGTTGTTTTTACAGAAAAAATAACAAAATGGTTTTGTTTTTAGTTTCACATTAATGATTTACTCTGTGTGTAAGTTTTATCAGTCAAACTAAATGTTTAAATGTTATTATTTTTATTATTATTACAAATGTTTTTTATTCTTAAGTTTAATTTTGTAAATAAAACGTTGATATTTGTAAGGGCTGCCTACTTTTAACTAACGCGACTTGTACACTAAACAATTAAAATTAGTGTAATTGTCTTTTAAACTTTTAAAAAGTCATAAAGATAAAGCATGTCGGTTTGTTGATAATAATAATTTTCAGTCTTGTCAATTGTAGAGCGCATATTTACGCCTTGTCAACTGCCATGGTATCTATATTTTCCCACATACAGTCACTTTGACTCACTGAATGCTATAAAAATAATCTGTTTTTAAACCCTTAAAAATAGTGTTGTTTAATCATAAATATAGTTCGTTTATACTAGGACAAGATACCGAATGAGACCTACAAAATTCCAAAATAAAGACAATTAAATATTTTTGGTGAAACTTTTAAAGCGCTATTTCGTGGTGTGATACGTAGCTAACCATCTATCAAGTTCTATACCACACCGTGTCTGTACTTAAGCTGTCAAACTCAACTAGCAATTTGGTCAATTCTGTTAATTGATTATATCGCAATCAATATTATAGATTCAATATCCAGATGATTTCACAATTTCTAAATAATTATTTATTTGAAAGTTTTGATTTATCGGATAATAAACGCGTAACTGAATGAAATAAATATTGATAAACTCCAACAAACTCAAACATTTAATTTTTAAAAAACAGAAATAAAAGAAAGTAATAGTTATAAATCTATAACTTTGCTTACCGTTTTGTTGATCTTAGTTTTATAGTAGTTGTTAGTACCTACCCAGCATGTCTATAACAGAAACTAAGAGAAAATAATCTAAAGCCTACTAGTTTTTTTTTTTGACGTTTTAAAATAACATCAAATTTTAGAGTTTTTTAAATTGATAAAATTGAGTTTTTAGTTAAAAAGTTATGCGTTAAAGCAGGATGACTAACGCACGAACAATGTTTGTGCGTTAGTTATTTTACAGCGATCAGTTTTATTAAAACTTTTGCGCTACATAATAAATTATTCTAAGTAATAAGTAAATAACTATTTCAGTACTATATACTGTAATATATAAACGTAGTTTTATATGCTAAGTTGCAATGTACACTATTTACTTTTATGTTTTAATTGAAAGGCAGTTTATTTGTACTCAATTTTATGGTTTAACATTTATTTCAAAAATGCTAATCTTAATTATATGGTTTTGATTGTCTCGGTTTTTTACCATTAATCAATATAACTATGTATATTTTGCTACATAACCTATTACTGCTGTTTACGCAAAAACCATGCTTTGCATTTAGTTTTTATAAACTAAATTAGTAGTAAAGTTCAAAATGTATCTTGCTGTTTCTGCTTACAAATTCTGTAATAAAAAACCTTTAACAAAAGTTTCATTAAAAGAAAACAAACCCGTTCTAGACTCCTCACAATTTTCTTTCCAATCTCAAGTTTAAACAAAGCTGGAAAATCTACCTACAGCTTAAAGCTCGGAAGTATAATAAAAGAAGTGAAACAATGACAACAAATCCCATTTAGGATGGGGGCTGTAAACAGACACCTCACTCATTTTTACACATCATTAGAGTTTGAAACTTTCACAATTTTCAAGAAATTTATAAAGTCTTGCAAGGTCTCTGTCATTTTGCAATTTCCCGCTAAATGTACTGTAAATATTTTTCAACTTTTTTTTTATAATCTATCTGTAAAAAATTTTTGGGTCATTAAAACAATTTCTTTTCAAAGGAAACTTTGTAAAACAATGATGCTTATATTTTACGAGAGCTATAAGGGGACGTGAAAAATGTTAGCTGTCAATTGTTAACTGTGGCGGTTATTCAAACTGTCATTACGGCTAGGATACCGCCTCAATCTCCAGGGATAGTCGATCATTTGGAAAACAATCTTTGATTACAAGAATTTGACTGGAAAAAAGGGTGATGAAGGGTGCGGCTAACATAGCGTGACTCTTAAAACTTACTGAATTTATGAAACTAAAGTCTGAGAACTACATTTAAATTGTATAACATCAAATCTATTCTGAAACTGTGGCAATCAATCTAAAAAAATATAAAAAATTATCTATTGTATTGTTATTTATAAACAATTTAATCAAAAACAATATTTAAAAACTACTTTAAAAATAATTAAAATACAGCAAAGTCTTTCGCTGATGATATATGGTAATTGTCGGTTTGCACTAATTTTGTCAGCGTATGGATGGACGATAATTAAGCATCAAAGTAAAAGTGGAATTTAAAATTCATGATTTATAGCTAGTAATATAGATTCTCGTCCTTTCAAGCGCTGCGTCGTTTTGAGTTTGTCTGTATGAATTTGTGTCATAATTGCATAATTTCAATTAACTTATAATTGGCAATTACTTTAAAGTTTTTAATTGTAAAAATTTGTTTTCCTGAGTATTACATGTTTCATTACAAGAAGAAATTAATGGTGTTTTTTTATATCATTTTACATCAATTTGAATTATATTTTAATTTAACAAGTTTGTATTGTAATATAAAAAATACAATAACTATTTTAATACATAATAGCTAGTTTTAAAAATGTTACAATATGAAGCACGGTTTAACAGCGGCATTAGTGGTATTGAAGCGGTCCTAGAATTCGTTTCCTAAGGATATTTATATGACAGTCACCGTCAAGCGAGCAGTAAGTTTGAATAAAATGTTTTTATTGGTAAAACAACTCGATTTAGCAGAAATAACTGGTTCTAACAAGTGACAGTTGAGAATATAAATAACTCTTATTCACATACATTTTGACGCTACTGAGACTACAATTAGAAGAATGTTTGTGAAAAGGAACAATATTCAAGTAAAACACTATAAAATTCTAATAACGATTATGTACCAAGATTTTGTTATATATAACAATAAATTATATAAATTGTAATTATCTAAAATTATTTACTATTTTAAGTCTCCAACCTCTATGCTAAAGTTTAGATATAAATACTTGAAGACTTGAATTTGTCGGGTTACCAACCACTTACCGTCACAAGAGAACCTGAGACATCTTTTTCATATAAATAATATATATCTCACATTTAATAATGGTTGGTAAAACTGAAAGAAACAAAAAACTGAGTTTGTTGATTTCACTAATCCGCGAACAATCGTAAATGAATTATTCCTTTAAACAATTAAATTAAATAAAATATCAGCATTGACAGCTTATAATTATATAATATTATTTGAAGAAATCATAGGTGAATTACTTTGTGATCTTTACAATACATAATAATACTGACAAGTGACTAAAAATTAATCAACAACTAGAATTAAGTGACTAAAAATTAATCAACAACTAGAATTTTACAGAAATATTAACACTTTATAAGCAGTGTACTATTATATCACACAATACAAATTTTATTAACCAAATATTCACAGGTATTCACTTTAAAAGTATACTTTTAATTTAAATTGCTTTATGCTTTTGATTCTGCTTTAAGCAGAATAAATAAATATCAAGATAATGGCAGATAATTTAGTATAATCACGTAGAATATATCACAAATAAAAAAAAATACAACGTTAATTACGCTAAGTGTGCTGTACGTAGACGCACCAACGTTTGCTTGATTATTAAACCATTAAACGCAGCAGCTTTGTTACCTTATATAACATTATATAATACTTTAACATTTGAATAAAGAAGCCTCATTCTGTTGTAGCAAAATCAGGGTGGAAGGAAATAGTGCGTATATATATATTCAGGGTATGAGCTACATAAGAATAGGTGTAATAGAATACGGAAACTTGAAAAGAACACTGCACACTTTGTTTTTTTGAAAGCTTTAAAATTATTTCATTAACGTTAATAACCTAATTACTAGATATTACTAATTAGTTTTTTAATTAGAAATTTAATTGAAATAACTTAATTTTGTGTTTGAGCTGATTAATAACAACAATGTCTGATTGTACCAAGTCTAGTCTATAGTCTCATTGAATTAATTTAAACTGAACTTATAATTAATTATAACTATATTATTAATTATTATGTGATTTGAGTTAAACACGCAATAGTGGAGACATTTAAAAACTATAGCATGTATTACATTGAACAGTAATAACTAATAATGTAAAATAATAAATCATGTTAATTACAAAATTTAAACTGCGATATAATTATTTTGATTTTTGAATCATTAATTACTTAATAAAGTACTTTGACTGACGATGTAATTCATGATTGGTGGATAGAATAGACAAAACCATATAATGAGAAAACCATTAAATGCAAATCAATTAGTAATTTTTTAATTCATAATTTAAATAATTCTGATGAGATTGAAAGAATATATTTTAATTTAATTGCATAACATTTTACGGCATAATTCTAATATGCTTAAAGACAAGGTTTTTTTGATTTTTGGGCTATTAAAAGTTAATTAATTTTATTAATTGGTTAATAAAAAAATTATTGGAACTATTCAATTAGTAACTCATCAAACCATTAATTCGGAATTGTGTTAACACGAGTTCTGTGAGTTAGAATAAACTCCTCGATGATTGCACTTTTTTTTTCTGAGGATGAAGGTTTATGGAAAATTTCATCAGGTATGTTGCAAAAAAATCTTAAACGTGATTCCATACTGAAAATCTTTTTGCCTTACTTTAATTAAATATTGATTATTAAAACATAAGTGTTGAGCAAATGTGAAAAAAAAATTATACAAACCAAACAGATAAAAAATTTTTTTTTTTAAAATGACATGTGATTTTTTTTTGGTTTTTGGGGATAAACTTTAATTTTTAAGGAGTATGGTAGTTTTTTTTAAGTCACTATTGTGAACACTTTCACAATTATTGACATTTGTCACTATTATATAGTGACAAAAAAGCGATATTTGACAAAATCTCAAATTAAACAAATAAACATACTTTTTAATAATCTACGAATTTAGAAAACTTGTTTTTGCTAGTCTTTTAAATGATATAACAAATTAATTACAGGTCTACTCGGTAAAATGCATTTATTAATTAAATATTAACTTGTTTCAGGCAAATTGATCATGTTATTTAAAAGTCAAAAAAATATAACAACATACCATAGAATGTGAAAAAAATTAGAAAAATTGCTAAAAATTATTGTAAGACTAAAAATAAACAAATTCAAATAATTTATCAATATATTTATTTAAAATTAATCTATTGTTCTTAGGGGAAAAATTAGTATTTCAGTTAAATAACTGCATAAGATAAAATACAACCATTCGTGCCTTCTAAGATTTAAGCTGATGTCAATTTCTGTAGTTGGATTGTGTTAATATTTTAGACAAGCAACGGGTTTAGTGCTTGCCATAAGTATTTAGTACCACATAAAGATTAAACGGTCTATGCTCACTTGAGATGCATCATGTGCAAAGTGTTCACTAAAAATCTGTTATTACTCGTCAGTCTTTGGAGTATTAGAAGGGTGAAAAAGTTGCCATTTGGTCTAAAAAGTTATTTGCTAATAGGCTGCATTGCGATGTGACTGAAACGCTGAAAGTTCAAAGTCTGAAAGCTCGCTTGAATGAAGTGACCCATAAAATAAATTGCCTACAACAACATTCCTTTGAGTGAAATAAATGTTAGTGCAAACGAAGAGACAAAGGAATGTTGATTTAACCGCGACTATTTATTTTCATTGTAGAGAAACATTAATAGATGTGTGTGTGACTTGGCAAAATGTAAAAAGACTCAAGCAACCAAGCAATTTCGATATATCGCTCTCCAATATAGCAGCAATACACTTAAAATACAATCGCGCTGTTATTCCAGGTCAAGAAATATATTGCTGGCCCAGATTTATTCCATCATATAAAACTGGAGCGGATACTCTAGTAAAATATTAGTTTAAATTCTCCATAAATATAAGAACAAGATAGGGAATTACTTTGCCGTGCTCTGGCTTATTTTCTTTTCATAAGTGATTTTCAGGCACTAAAAGCCGCTTTCCAGCAAAGCAGGATAAAAGCAGAAAGAATTTACTTTAAAATTAATAAAATCCTGGTTTTAGAGTAAATTGTTTTTTACTTTAATACTGATAATAACTATCTCTAAATAGTCGTATTAAATTTATGATACATATTTTTTTCAATCCCAGAGTGCTTAAAAAGATTACTTTGTTGATCAAGTACTTAGGTG
Source organism: Lagria hirta (assembly GCA_947359425.1). Classification (NCBI taxonomy): domain Eukaryota; kingdom Metazoa; phylum Arthropoda; class Insecta; order Coleoptera; family Tenebrionidae; genus Lagria; species Lagria hirta. Next base: position 7,033,850 of record OX375797.1, on the reverse strand, counting down.
CTGTTGGTAATGGCTTTGTAGTTTCTACCGTTTTCATAAAATCTGTAGTAGATTATGTTTCATGTAGACTATGTAACAAGAAAGCGACAGCACAATGACAAATAAGCTTGTTTGGAGGTTAAATATGGTACAGCTGAATAAAACTTTTAAAAAATTGTAGTTTCTATAATGTGTAACGTAAAACAACAAACCTTCTTGCTTTTTTATCTAAAGTAGAAAAAAACTTACAATACTAGTAAAAACAAAGTAAAAACATAAAAACAGCAAAACAGGATGCATACATTTTTTATTTGAATAACATAGTTAAATGATTTGTCTGAATAAGATAATAATTTGAAGTTCCCAAATTCTTATTACTTTTTGCAATATGGTAAACCTAGCGCCATCTATTAGAAGCTACCTTATATCAAACATTTTGAGAAAAAAATTTTTACATGTTTATAAATGCAAACAGTTTATACTCTAATAATGTCAATGTTGATAGGTCCAAATTAAAACAAGAGTTTATGTTGCTGATTGGATGACCAAGTTATCACGTTAGCGGTTTTTGTCTCAAACGTATATCAATGATATACAATGTAATATATTTTTCTTGGTTAGCCACTAACTGATTGGTGTAGATATAAGAGACTTGGGTGTAGATATAAGCTCAAAAGTATCACTGCAAATTGATTTAAATCTGAATCAGTTGCAACTTGCCGATGAGCTCTAATAAGAGCAAAACATGTCCAAGTTTATAAATGTAATTTAAATAAATTTGCATTAGTCTTTCTTTAAAAAGTTTAAGGAAAAACAATATAAATAATTATTAGAACGTAAAGTATTTTTGTCTCATTATGTAACAAGACAAAATTTTAATAACTATTATGTGACACTATTACTTTTTTGACAATAAATTATATTAATTGCACAGTTTTACCACTTGCTAAAAAGTTTGATTAGTAGATCTCGAGAGCTCTTTCGACCGTAACTGTGACAAATGTTATATAAGGCAAACACATAGATGAGTTCAAACTAGATACAAAAAGCACTTAGCTCACTTAAAATACGGCACGTTCGATAAAATGAGTATTGCAGAGCACGCCTTTAATAGCAATCATCATTTTAGTATTAACAATTTAGAATTAGTCAAGCAAATAAATAATTATAGATATCTGGACGCCGCTAAACTTATTGAATTTCATAAAAATGAGGCAAATGCTCTTAACAAAGATGACAATTCTCTTTTCCTTTTTTTTAACTCTTTTGTCAAATTTTTAAAAAATACTCACAAAAGTAGTATTAAAATACTAATCAGAGAAGTCATAGATACAATACGTATTAATACTGACGTGTAAGTAAGAAGTAATCACAGATAAAAGCATTAATACTTCACAAGTAGTGTAAAATTACATAACAAAGTCAACTCTATTGGCCAATTAGAATTTAATAAACATATAAGTATCCTATCAGTAATTATATGATTTTATAAACAAATTAGAATGCTGTAAGCAAATTAGACTTTTAACAAATGTAGTTATTTACAAATAAACAAATTCTATATTTGAATTAGAATTCTTTAAATAAAGCGGTATCTACTTAATGACTTTGGATTGTACAAACAATACAAAAGTGTACCACTAAACACAGTTTAAAAACTCACTGCAGCTGCTGTAACAACAGAATGAAATGTGTAATTATTGTTATTTAATTTACAGAACTGAAAAGTCAACTAGCGGTTTTAAAAAACCGTATAAATTGATATCAAGATAGCTGTAGATTTTTTTGTAAACCATTTGTTATGCAAATAGCACTGTAACGCTAATAACGTCAGTGTGTAGTACGTGTACCCACCTCTACATTTGAATGATTTTTATTTATTATTAGCAAAAAGAAACTTGAAATCTTTTAAAAACTTGAATTTTACAACTAAACTCAAATTCTATTATCATATAAAAATTTTCTAAAATTTATTGACAGTCTATGAGTAACTTTGCACTGATTAAACTCAATTTTAATTACCCACTGCAGCTGCTGTAACAGACTGCAAAAAACGTGATAATATTTACAATTCAAAAGTCAACCGCTATCTCAAAAGATATGCGAGACTTGTAACAAGAGTAGCTGTAAATTACTTTGTACAAGACTTATACTATCATCAAGACTGTAACGCTAATTACGCTAAGTGCGCTGTACGTAAACACGCTTTCTACGTTTGCCTGATTATCGAACCATGAATCACAGAAGCTTTGTTATATACCGTTATATCTTACCTTAACACTCAAAAAAAAACTTATTCTGCTGTAACACAATAAAAGCGAGAGAAATTAGTGCGTATATGTTTAAGATATCATCTACATATGAATAAGTGTGTATTCTGTTGTAAGAATGTACTTTGTAGGAGATTTATTAAGTAAAATTATTTTGTTAAAACGTTTATTAACATTATTAACCTAATTATTAAATTGATAATATTCTATTAATTAGTTTTTTAATTCGTAAGTTTATTAAAATAATTTATATTTTGAGTTTAAGCTGGTTGATAGCAACAACGTTTGTTTGTACCAATTCTAGTCTATAGTCTCATTGAAATAATTTGAACTAAATTAATAATAGAACGTAAATGCTTGAGAATAATTAAAATTGCATTTTTTTAATATTATTTAAGACTTAAAGTGCGCTAATTGATAGATAACTTTATCCACAATAAATATTGGCTTGACAATATTGTGAGATGATACTCATAAACGAAATTATTAATTATTATGTGCATTGAATCAAATTTACACTTGAAATAAGTAGGAAAATTAGAGCATTTTTCAAATCGATCAGAAATTTAGTTCTTTCAGAACCAAAAATGTAAAATGATAAATTACATCAATTACATAATTTCCGCTGTGATATGATATTTTGATTTTTGAATTTTGAATATATCAATATTACCAAGTTATTGACAAATAAGCAAAACAACATAATAAGAGCCCTATCAAATATACTTTAAACAATTTTGATGAGATTGAAAGAATATTATATTTTATTTTAATTGAATAATATTAAGTTGCATATTTTTAACACAACATAATAATTAAAGATTGAGTTTTCTTGCTTTTTGAGCTAATTTAAACTTTAATTAATTTTATTAACTTATTAATAAAATAATTATTAGAACTATTTTTATTATTTGTAACTCATCAAAACTTGTAATACAGACTAGTCTAAATTATACGAATTTGGTGAGATCAATAACTTACCGGTTTATTTCTTTGATTGCATTTTGTTGTTAATTTTAAAACTGCACTGGGACACTTGTTTTTTACTGACGAGTTAAGGTTTAGATATCTTCACAGGTTTATTGCCAATAACCCTAAACGGTACTCCACATTGAATATTTTTTTGACTTTATAGTAGCCCCCTTCTACTAAATTTTTTAATGATATGGGCTTAACCCAACGGCAACTCTCATTGATTTTACAAGCTTTGAAAATGACCCACAGTTGAGTGGCTAGCTTTCCGGTTTATTTATTTATTTATGTATTGTCTAATACATATAAATTTTTTGGTATTTGAATTTATTTAAATAACATCTATTTACTAAAATATCATTATGTTTACGATTTTATTTATTCAAATTTTTCATTGTGATACAATTTATCACAATTATATAATTGTGATAACAACTTAAACTTAACTTTATTATTAATAAATGTTAAAATAATATTACTAGTCGAGGTGTTATTAAACAGATCATTACAAATACTACAAACCAGAATATAGAACAATTTACCATTCAAGGACATAGCTTTGATAGTAAAATTGACAAATTTTCTAAAATAACAAAGTTTAGTTAAGAACTTAAGTAGTTTTCAAGTAAAAAAAAATCTATCACATAAAAATTATAAAAATTTGAAAAAATGTTTTTAGTTATAATTAAACTCTAAATGTTATAAATTTGCTTCTGAAGACAGGTAAAATCAGCTTTTTAATGATACCAAGCTCAACAAAAAACAAAAAGATTTTGTTGTATTTTATTATCATATTAACATTTTTATAATTTTTACTCATCCAATTTATTTAATTATTTCTTGTGAAATACACCAAAATGAAACAAACACCAAAAGTGAAGTCACAAAAAAACTCACTTAAAACATTGTATGTAAGACTCTCAAATCTAAAGCAGGGTACGAAGACTCACAGATTTATACGTTATGGTGTTAAAAGTAAAAGTTGTGACGTAAATTATTATTACTTTAATAAGAAAGAAGATATAACTTATTATTGAATAATATCTGTTACAGCTTCTTAGAGTTTTATTTAATTAAAGATAAAGTGACGTCAATTGTTAATAACGAAACTGGTAGAGTTTGGAATAATAATCTACAATTGCTAAAAGTATCATAATATCATTTTGTCATAATATGACAAAATCAGTTTTTAAATTATATTGATATAGCGTTACTATAATAGTACTACTTGTACAATATAGAACTATTTTATGCATTTTACATATTATTTTTTATGCGTTGTAATTTTAAAAATAAATTTCAGATGCCAATATGCATGTAGTCTGTCTTATTACAAATTTATATTTATTTTTATGACTTCAAAACAAAAAAGTAGCAAGTACTAACAGTACTACAGGGTGCCTAATTTAAAAAAAAATCAAAAGCGGCGTGTTTCTTGGCAGCAGGTCTTAGATCAATTTGTACTAAAGCCGGGTAAATATAAAGTCGCTTGGACAATAGCGTGGAAATTATTCTGAATTTGAATAAATCAATTTAATTAGTTTTCGTCATTGCTTTGAAGCACTAAGAGTTTATCGTTTTTATTTAAATAATTAAAAAATTATTTCACATTCAGAAAATCGCGCAAGGCATTTATGCGCACGCCACTGGGCTCAAATATTAATCATAGTATTGATTGACATTTTTTGAATAAACGCGTGCAATACAGGTTAGTTTACCGTCACTAATAAGTGATTAATTATAATCAATGTTATTTTCGAAATGGAATAAGACAAGAAAATAAAGAATGAAAATATTCGACTAATAGTTATTCAACGAAAATAGTTATTTTATTTAATTTTAGTACAAATCGATCTAAGACACAGCCGCTCTTGATTCTCCTCAATATCGACCACCCGGTACCATGGTATCAAAATATGCACTATCTTTAGAGAAAGGGTAACCGTTCTGTTCTGTGATGCAATTTTTGGTAGTATGTATTATATTTCTGTACTTCTGCTTTGTCAAAATTATTTATTAAGCAAAAATTTTAAACCATTTAATGTTTATTAGGCTAAATTCAATTAATAATTAAGTTTTTCACAAATGCTGTATCATAATTATATAAAAGTTTATCATATTTATACTTTAATTTGTTTAGATTAAAATGCATCTTTAAACTACTATATTAAGTTTTATCCGATGATTAGAGCGACATCTACCAAGCTTAAAACTAGGTAATTGACGTTGTTAGATTCCGTTCTAAAAGTTTTTTGGTATATATTAAAATATTTGGTATAAAATATAAGCGACAATTGTAAAGAAAACATTTATTAGGAAATTTGTTTTATAACTAAACATAAAAAAAATCTAACAATTAAATAATACAAGAGCTTGCAGCTAGTAAAAAGTCATCATGTCTGGCTACTGATATTGGTAGGCAAGATTTGACTTGTAAGCTCCTTCATCAGGAATCTGACGATTCTGAAACAAAATAAAAATTTCATTAAAAATTTTCTCGATAACAATTTCTAATTAACATTGGTTGCAACGGAAAGATCAAAGAAGAAAAAACTCAATTAGCAAATATCAATTATCCCTTTTCCTGTAGTCTCAGGATACGTAATTAATTAAATATTGTTTTGTATTTGTTAAATCAAAGAATATTATTACAATCAACTAAAATTATATTAATTAATTTTTTCAACTTTTCTTCTAAGTAATGACAAAGTCAATCCTTTGAAAATCATTATTTTGCTGAAAGAAGCGTTTTAATTAGGTGTTTCAACTGAAAATTTATCAAATATTTTTTAAATTTTACATCTAAAAATAACGAAATGTGTTTGATTTGAAATATATGATGATTTAATAATTACTAAAAATTAATTAACTTTTACAGTTCTACAGCGTTGGCATAAAATCGCTTTCATATTTTACATCTCAAATTCTAATATGTAGTATGTTTCTTGGATTGTTTGTGTGCTTTAAAATTTTTTCCCACTGTCTAGCCCCAGCAGAAAAAGCAGTTTTGCTTAAAGTTTTATATGTAAAATTGTTATTTACCATTCTTTTTTTTAAATTACTTTTACATTAATTATAACTATTAATGTAGAATATACAGGGGGCCTCAAATAAATGTAATAATAGCTCTGCAGCCGTAACCATACATTTTACTACAAAACATCTTGGACAAAAGTGACTTGACAATACTTAGCACATTGTGCATATTTCAGACAAAAAACTTTGGTTGACAATTTTGCGTTTTTTAATTCTCTTTTAATTGTCTAAGTATAAAATATGTAACACCATAAATTAGGATCAAAAATTATAGAAGGTTGAGAAACATACATTTTATTACCGACAAAAATACATGAAAAACCACAACTCAAATAAAGTAGTTAACATTCAAGGAAGTGTCAACCTATCCTTATTATTCCAGTTTTTGTAAAAAATTACCAACTAAGCTTTTTGAACAAAAATTTTGTTTTTTACTAATAAGAAGCATTAAATTTTTGGATATGTACCTATTTTTAAAAACAGTTCTAGTGCAATATTATGGTGCATTTATTAAAAACACAGAGAATTCAGATTACAATAATGGTTGGTCATGGAGACCGTAAGAAAACCCACCAAGAAGTTTGTAGACTTTTTTATAAAATTTGTCCAAATCATTCACCAATTACTCAATTGGTAGTAGCAAGATTATTAAAAAATGTTGAAAAACCAGTTTTGTCAAGGATCGCCCAAAATTTGGTACATTAAACGTGGAAACAAACAAACATAGAAAATTTCAAGTATTGTTGGAGATCACAAAAATTTACGCATTTTAACACGTCAGCTATCTCTAACCCACATAAACCTATTTCACTGCAAATATTATCAGAAGATGTCTATGTCATGAGCCACGTGTGGAATTTTGAAAGCTCACGATAAAGCGCATTAATAATCATCCAAAGCTTCTCAACAATTTTATTTTTCATTTAAATAGGAGGGTAATTGCCGTTATGTAAATGATCGTTAGTAAAATACTTTTTCTTTTAGTTTTTTTTTACATACTACACAGATTATTAGATAAAAAAACACAAAAAGTAGTGTTTTCTAAAGCTAGTGGTCTAAATGATTTTTTTTTGTCTGTTGTGCATGTGTATAGATTAAGCATCAACTTACAATAATATAAGGTAGACCAAGTTTGCTACGTGTTAAACAGATTTTATAATGAAATCAAATGTCAATCAATGTGATTTTGAGAACTTCATTCAAAATTTAAGTAAGCTCATTATATTCAAAAAAAAAACATTTAAATTAAAATAGTAAATTTAACATTTATTTTCTCAAATGCATGCAAATAAGAAAACTAGACGAAATTTAATAAAGCTTGTGATTTACATAAAGTAGTTTTGTTCGCTTAGTATCAAAGTTTTCGTCAAACAAAGATATGTGCTCTTTATGATGCGATAAATCTATAACTTTTGTTACATTGTTTATAAGTGTGATATAACAGTGTCCTAATTAAGTATAATTCTATTGTTAAAATGTTAGTCATTTACCTGCGTGTACTGTTGTGGCACTTTTTGTTCAGGCAGGTTCTGGTATTGAGGGTCGGGTTTAGGAATCTTCACCACGATATCAGTTGGCTGTCTGGTAACCTGCAAAACAATATCCTCTTGTAGATCAACCAACCCTTTTTCGCTTACAAAAAACCTTTACTAAATTGGCTTTAATTAAAATCTTGTTGTATGTGTCGGTTAAAATCGAACAATACTCATTCATTAGATTAATTGAAGTTTGAAGCTCGTACATTTATTAGCGTGAAACTTTCTCATGGAGAATATATTGTATAAAATTATCTCTCCGTCAATGTATTGTATGCTTGTAATATATAAAATATTGTGTAATACAGCTTACCTCTGCTTTGAAACCCTCTTTAGGATCAGCCGTATACTTTACAGTTCTAACAAAACCATCAGAATCTACAACTGAATAGCTGCCAGTAATCTTGTTTCCCTCTCTTTGTTCTTTGCGATTTTGATAGTTGGTGTAGAGGTCGTCATTAACGTCAAAGCCAAATTGGTATGAAGGGTTGGGCTGAAATAGCAGATGAAAACATTAAAGCATTTTTAAGCACAAATTTCTGTTAAATATCGTGTTTGAAATATGGTTTTGAAATGTCGTTTTGACAAACTTTTAGCTACAAACGCAGGTTGTTGACAAGTCCAATATTAATTATACAAAAAGTTGCATAGAATTACAACATACAATAATTATAACACAAAAAATGCATAAATTTATTTTTAACAAATCTACTAAAAGTAGAAATCCAAAAAAGTGATAAATTTTATGTTTTTTGTTTATTTTAATAACACTTTTATCTAAACAAAACAGTTCACATTAGAGAAACAAAACTATCAACACTTTTGTATTATTATAAACTCGATTTAATCTAATGCTTACGGAAGTGCACAATAGTACTTTGCATTTACATTATATTTCATATTTTAATTATTCAACTTTCATGTATTTTTAAGTACACATTTTCAAATTTTAAAAACGTCAAAATTTAATCAAGTGTCAACACACAAAAAATTTGCATGAACTTTAGCAGAAGCCACTTTATTATGAAGGAGTTACTGCCTGGGTGCGATATCGGTAAAAAGAATAATTGGTTCTTATTTTTGGAAGAAAACGAACGCGTAGTTACCGTAAATGCAGCTCGTTACTGGAACATGAACCAGAATTTTTTTCATAACCATGAAGAAATAAACATCAGGAATGTGTGGTTTAAGCAAGATAGAGCCACAGCGCACACAGCATAAAGCCTAATAGATCTCTCATAGCCGGCACGCTCTCCAGATTTGGTTTCATGCAATTTTTATTTATTTGAAATTTCTGGTTTATTTCAAGCTATAATAATCATTTGTCTGTGTGACCAATTGTTGTCTTGATTGGAGAGCTTTAATCTTCGATTAGGTATAGTCATAAGCCATGTTAACTACCAGTTTGTATTACTATAATAATCACGTGACAGATACAGTTATGTCAGACACAGTCATAATTGGTTTGTTTAGAGATTGCACTGTTTGACACAAACATGCGCAAGAAGACTATTTGTTTTGAAGCCAAGGATCAGTTTTTAGTGTCAATTTCGATGTTTGTGCACAATTTAATGCCGAACATTAAAAGAGCCAAAAAGTTACAGACGTATTTCTATTAAGTATTTACATAATAAAGAGCAGTCACTTAAAATTCTAATAAATAATAAAGATTGCTCACTTGGCCCCACATGTAGTTTTCAATTAAATTAGAGTAAAGCGTCTAAAGTTATTGAGAAAGATTTTAAATGACATTATTTTTGTGATTTTATTTAATTATAATAATTTTAAGCTTTAATAGTTATTAATGTATCAAGAAAATTAGGACCGCCATAATTAAAGAGGGCAACGGTTTACTATACCAAGAGTCCCTTTAGGATCCGAGCAAAGTGAGTTGTTTGGGGTCACTACTGACGTTATTCCTGTGATTCATAAACTATTTTATTTCTTATAATATTTTAAAGCAACATTTTGTCCTCCAAAAATTTGGTCCTAAATTAAGCTAAACTGAGTTAACTTGGTATGATCGCTATGGTTTCAACTGTTTAGTGGAGTTACAGTTTTGTTTACTTAGTAAAAATGAGTGACGTCGCAAATAACACATACAAAAATGCTCTTATTTATGTCAAAGTTTATTAAAAAAAGTCGAGAAAGCTTGTGCGACATTATTGCCGACAAAGTCGCAAGATTCGTATAAGAAGAAATATGACAAATTTCGGTAGCTAAAGAAAAACCATTCAGAAAGCAAAAATTTAGATGAAATAATTTTACTACCATACTTTTAAGATTTTGTACGTTTTTATGGTTCCAAGCTATGTTCTTATTAATTTTGATTTAAATTTCTTGCAGTCTTAATCATATAAGTCTAATAGATGAACCAAGTGGTCAATGATAAAAACTATGCTAAAAATCCTCAAAACGTAAATGTTGCAAAAGTTTATAAATTGGAGACGTTATCTTTATTAATAACAAAATAAAAAAACATATTTTTTAAAAATTAAAAAACAAAGTTGTCACACACATTCTATGATTTATTACAATCACGGCAGTGAAAACCGTTTGTAAATCGCTTAATATTTAACGATGTTATTTGCAAATTTCCAAATTTACGTCTCCGGATTGCTCTTAAGAGCGTATCTTTTAAGAAAACACAGATTTTACCTTGGAAAAGCGTTGTCAAGTTTTAAGAAAGTTTCTAATAAAGTAAATTTTTTACAAAAAAAGTGAATAATACATTGAATTTTGTTGTATAATGGTTATTATTTTATAATAAAGGTATTTTAGAGAATGTTAAAGTGAGCCGAACATTAAGGTTGAAGATAGAGACTCCGTCACGTGGTTCCGGCTAGTTAAACTGGTATTCAAAGACAGTTTACGTTTGTAGAAAAAAAAATTTTCTGCTTTGCTCCTGGTCAGAAATTATATTTTGCCACAACAGGTAGATCTTGAAAAGTTCTTTCTAATTTATTGTGAAAAGCGTTGCACAGTTGCCAATGAAGAAAATAAGTTTTAAATCAAAATTCCATCACGAGGCAATGCCTATGTTGAAGTTCTGCTACCGCTTTAGCAAATGCTTGTGCAAGTGTTGAACCATCCGTCATGTTGAAAAAACATGACGGATGGTGAAGCAGTACTATCACCAAATCCTATTTGACAGATAGCATAAAGATAAAGAATAAAAGTCCAGAGTGTCAGAGACAACAGCAACATCATTTTCAAGTAAAGTTTCTAGTTGTAATTCAATAGAGAAATCAGGTTAACATTTCAATAGAACTCCTAAAAACTGCACATTTTTTAGACAATAAAAAAAAATTTTTAAAACAACATTTAAGGTTCAACAATTTTGATTTACTTGTATAAAATTTTTAATTGTTTTCTTTAACTTCGTGTCTGATAGGATTTCTTATGATTATGATTGCGTTTTTTTTTTCAACGGAAAAGCTGAAATTCTTAAGAGAATTAGGAGTGTGATAATGGTTACAGTAATTACGGTATTATTGATATATAATAAATTAGTAACAAGTAAAAGTATTTAAAAATTATGATTTCTGCAGCTTTTGATTTTAATATATTAGTTATCATGTGACTAAACTGATTTTTTTTTAATTTAATTTTATTTGAAATTATTTTACCAAAGAGGAAATTTTAGTTAATCAAAATTAGAGTAAATGTAAATGATTAACAATCAATTAAACTAATTTAATATCTAAATAACTATGAATGTAAAATATTTTGCAACGTCTGATCTGTGAAAAATGATAAGAGAACCAATAAAAATAAACTGCCACCACTTTTCTACACAATTTGAATACAATGCAAAACTTTGTTAACTTGTATTCCCAGAAGGCTGAATTAAAACTCTCGTATCGAATTTCACTAAACGTTTTACGCTGCTGAAACATGTAAATCTAAAAAAACACAATCAACAAAATTGGGAAAAGGTATAAAACTTAGCGTTTGTGCCAATAAAAAGAATTGCTTCAAGAGTGTTCCAGTCAAATTTAATTTTATGTCTAACGGAATAAAATTCAGTAATAACACTAAATCCGATTTAATCTTTCGTTAAAATTAAGTTTGTCTCAAACGTGCATTTCCGCTCAGTCGTTTTCAGAAATAGAAAAAACAGCAAAACTGATAATAATGATGAAAAGTTACCGTAAATTCCTGACGCAGTTATTAATAATTTCTCTATGATTGATTTAAATAGCTGATGCCCAAGCTTGCAGATTTCCAAAACATAATAGCTGTTTTTATCGGTTTGACATATGGGTTTTTGAAACCGGTCACTGATTTGTTCTCATCTCATAAATCGATTTCAACTCGGTTTTTGAAGAAGCTTTACGTAACGTAAGAAATATTACATTGGAAAAAATGCTATAAAATCAATATGCAATATCGGGCAGTTTTTTTATTTAACTAATTGATTTTGTTTGATTAAAAATCCAGTATATATAACTAAATATATTTAATTTGTCTATTAGAGTATAAGCTGTTATGTACATCAAAACATGTAGAATTTTTTTCTCGCCAATTTATTTTTGCAAAGTCGCTTTTAATAGATGTTGCTTGTTTTACTATATTTTGGAAATAACAAACACTTGGGTAAATATAAGCTCAAATTTGTTACTGCAAACTCTTTCAAATTTGAATTTGGTGCGACTTGCTGATGACTTCCAATAAGAACAAAAACAAATCATGTCCAAGTTTACACTACTAAATTTCTAATTTAACTTTTCAGCTTAATTTTGCAAATGCTACCTACTTTTCGGCCGATTAATATATCTAAAAAGTTATGTTATGCAAGACAAAAAAATTAACTTTATGCAATTTTCTAAGTTTGTTGATGCAGTCGAAATTCTTTGCCATCAGAAAAATATGGCAACAAAAAATTAAAACTTAATTAAAAATAATAAAACATAACATTTACACATTATTTAAGCAAGTTGTATTTTTTAACCGACTTTAAAAAAAAAGAAAGAGTTATCAATTCGACTGTATTTTTTTTATGTGTGTTATTTTTTAAATTTTTTCTAGAAAAACCGATATTGATGATTCTTCTTTTATTTGGAAACTAATGCTTCCAATTAGTCCCGTTTAAATTTAATCAAGATCTGAGCAGTAGTTTTTAAGTTATTTTTATTAATGCTTTTTTTGACACTTGCAATTCATTATAAAATTTATAATTAATCAATATATAATTATAAAACTTTAATTAAATACTAGTTTATCTATTTAATTAATTTAAACAATTTGAATATTATTAATTATGTTGTTTAATGTGTTTGATAATGCATTACAATATCAAAGAAAATGTCCTTTGGATAAATTACACTTATGTAAGCGCAAACCATTAAAAAAAAGTTATATAAAATAGTATCAATTATTTAAATATTAAGTAAACTTAAAAAATGTAAAAATGCACTAAAAAGTATAAAATAAATCCGTAGACTTAGATTGCTTAAAAAACAATCAAATTTTGTAGATACTATAACGTAAAATAATTTTGTTTTTTTTTGGAGTCAAGGTAGGTTTGTATAAGGTTGTATAATATATTATTGATTTTTTTTTGTTAAAAAATTTTTTGTAATATTAACTTATAATACTAACATGTCAAATTTGTAAAGATCAAAAATAATAGACAAGTTTTAATAATAAATTGAAGTCACTCATTTATTTTGATATCAATCAAAAGCTCAATTTAAATTTTATATAGAAGTTTGATACAGCTTTGATAACTTTACTTTTTAATTAATCCTAATCACATCTTATTAAATAACGTTAATTAAAATGAAATTACAAATTTCATTTCAAATTGATTGAGATTGATAAAACATAACATTAGTTGCAATAAAATATATAAATGCAACTAACTAATTTTCATTAAATATGAATGATTTTATATTTTTATATAATAATTTGTGATATAGAAATTTAATATTTATGCACATGTGTAATAAGCGTTGTTAAAAAATTTTAACATTTTTAAAAAACTACAGTTTTTTTTGAAAATAAACGAATAGAACAAGTTGATTAAATGATAAAGTAAACGAAAACTATCTGGAATTGAAGAATCATTCTGTATTCGAATTACAAACTTACGAGTTTTAAAATGCAGTAAATAATTATTAGCTTTCACTGTTATCATTGCTTTCATATAAACAATAATAATTAGTGTAAAGATAAAAAGTGAATATAACTGGAGAAACTTGGAAAATTGCTCTTTTTCCCGCAAACGATTTCTAATGAATTATTAACGCTTCATCTATTTGAATTCATCACCGGCAACAATTATTATTTGCGCCGACTTTCCAAACTTCAAAGTTTGAAGATTAAAACAAACTTTTTCAAAGCTTAGTTTGTAAATGAGTCCTAAAGTTGCTAAACTTTCGAAAGATATAACTTATTTTTGTCTTAATTTATACGCATACCGTGTAAGGTTGACTTTAACTGTAGAAGGTTGTTTGTTTTAAAGACCGCCAGTTTAAAAGCTGTTAACTTATGAAAATGTGAAATAAAATTTTTTTTTGATACTTGCAAGAAGACATTTTCTAAAAACATTTTTTTTGACAAAAAAATTGAATATCGCATAATTCTTGTCATTTAAGAAATGCTAGAAATACGTTTGTTAATTTTAGTATTAGGTGTGGCATTCCCTGTTGTGGGAATTAACCTTCTGTCACATAAGATGACGATTGCAAATACCTATCCAAAATGTCTCAGTCATAACACACCACCAGGTACGAGACCAGGTACAATTAAGCTCAAATGTCATGTTAACAATTAAGACAGCTATGCGATAGAAATTAATTAATTCCTGCCTGCTCAATTCAAGCGCATTCCTAATACATAGAGCTTAACCCCAGACATGAAAGCCTCCTTTATCCTCAGAGTGTTATTGCGGATTGCTGTTAGAGTTTGATTCAGTGATGGCGATACATTTCTGATTGATCAGTCTTTATCAAATGGCAGACATGGATCGATTCGTTTCAACATTACTGTTCTTAGTCCGATTTTAAAATTTTTTTCTACTAGACAAAAAAAATTTACAGCACATCTCGATATCAGTAACAAATTAAAAATTCTAGTCAATCAAATTTAATATAATTATTTATTTATTGGTTTATTCAATCAATTTGAATAAATTGAGCAAAAAAATTACAAAAGTTGCTACTATAATTTTCAAAGGTGCTTATCGGTTTATCTCGAATGCCAGTTTCCTATTTATAGTACCACCCTTAAGATATTTTCAGTCTAAAAAAAAATTATCAAGATTGGTTCATAAACAACAGTTATTCTCAAAAACACATAAAAAAAATTATATTTATATATATTGTAAAAAATGTATCTATTGTGTCTCCACCGAAACACGCAGGTTTCATTTCCCAAACTCAGTTTTTTCAAGTTGTTGCATAATGACTTGAAAACGTGCAGTGCTTATATGTTCATATATTAAAATTTTGGCGTTTGAAACACTAAAAAAAAGTTTAGATTGAAGTTGTTTAACGTTAACAACAGTATTGTTTTAAGCACTTATTGTGTTCACTATAAGTGTTTTTTCATTTCACATAAAGCACCAACGTTTATCTTACAATTATTACGTAATTATTATCTACCGGGTGTTTATTATTAAAGGAAATTAAAGGCAGTTGTGTTGTTTGGCAGCAGGTCTTAGATCAATTTGTACTAAAGCCGGATAAAGACAAAGGCGCTTGGGCAATAGCGCAGA
This sequence comes from Lagria hirta, assembly GCA_947359425.1. Lineage (NCBI taxonomy): Eukaryota > Metazoa > Arthropoda > Insecta > Coleoptera > Tenebrionidae > Lagria > Lagria hirta. The sequence continues at coordinate 7,018,335 of OX375797.1, read as the reverse complement.
GACTTTGCAAATTTCCTGTTATCTTTTTATATAGTTAAAAATTTATTTCTCATTTAAAAAATAGCGCAAATGCATCGCCAAGCATCTATGCGCACGCCACAGTGCTCAAATGTCAGTATTGTCACAGTATTGATTGACAGTTATAAATAAACACGTTAAATTCCTGGCATTAATAGGTAATTAATCAATGTTATTTTTAAAATTCAATAAAGCAAGAAAATGAGAAATGGGTATATTGGATTAATCTGTGTATTCAAGAAAAATGTAGGCTGAGTATTTATTTTACCTAATTTTAGTACAAATCAATCTATGATCTGCTGCTAAAAAAATCAAGCCGCTCTTGATTCTACCTAATATTAAACACCAGATATATTATTTAATCTAAAATTACTTTGGGTTTCAGTATGTATGGTTGGGTTTGCGCGGTTCACTGTTGGTCTTTTATCTTAAAAACGGTTAAAAATTTATTTGCAACAGGACTTTTATGTCTTATAATTTTTATATTGACTTTTGCTAACCCAATTTAACAGATATTGGCGCCTCACTATCAAGAACCATAAAGATACTTTTTTAAATATATACAAAAAAACAAGCGTTTATTCCTTTTCATAGTAGCGAATCGTTCATCACATATCGACACTTTTAATATGTTTATTAGAACACCACAAAAATTATCTGCACTAATTTTAATACAAAACAAATCATTTTGTATAATTAGAATAATTTTTTAAAAGAACTAAAAAAAATAATTAGCACAAAATAAAACCCTAAGATAATTTGCAATTAGTTTTGACAAATAAAAATTTTTTATCATATTTTTATATTGGCAAGAGTGTTTTGGTGCTAAAATAAAACAGGCGGTTCAATTTATATCCATTTGAACTGATTGTCTTCAGACACTTCGATATTAAAAAATAGAATATAGGCTATTTTTGAAAATTTAACTGGTGTTGTTATTTGCTTTCTCCGTGTAATGTAAAATTTAGTAATTGATGGAATTTTATTGTGACATAGTAGTAGATAATATGTCGATGCTACAATTAATCAAAAATTTTGAACAAACTATGAATTATAAAACTTTGTATATAGGAAATGAACGGACAAAATATAAATTAGAAGACCAAACAACAGTTTTATACTATTTAACAATCCATAAATTAAACGTTTGGAACACTGGCTGTTATAAATCATACTTGTTTTAAGTTGGCACAGAACCGGTCAAAATAAAATTTATGAATGTGGTCTGTAATATTCATTTATTTATTAAATTGGCGTTAGGTCATAGAGAACCGGTGGCTGGCTACTTTCACTCATTTTACTTGAATGGTAATTAATGGTTGTAAGGGTTTTATTTATGATTTCCTTTCTCTTCTTTATCTCGTTTGTACGGTGTTGGAAGTTTTTTAGTAAAGATTATTAGAATTGTTTTTTAATTTGTAATTATAATAAAATGATAACAATAGAAATAACAAACTAGTAACTGAAAATACTACTAAAAGATTAATTCTATTTTATTTGCTTTTTTTTTTAATTCGCTGTTTAATTAAAAATGCTAGCCTACTTTTACTTTCGAATTTCGATAAAAAATACGAATAATATTTGCGTTATTATTACAAGAACTTTTGCGTTATTATTACAACAACATTATCAACAATTGTATTTTAAATTATTTTTTTTGTGTATGCTTACACTCAGTGTAATAACTAAAGAGCGGATTGTATTATAAAGTTTGCATATCTGACAATTTTGATATGACAATCAAACTCTTTGATACTTTTAGAAATTAGGTAATTTGAAAGCGATCAACGTTAATTATTTTTGCATATTTTGCATATTTTTAAAAATTTTGAAGTTTTAAAGATATTTTTGTTTTTTTTTGCATACTTAGCATAAACCGGCACCTTGTTGTTCAGTGCGATAAGAATCTTTCACTTTTATACCTTCTTAATTTTATCTAATGTTGATTCTTGATATAATGTAATAAATTTATAAACAAACGTGTTTCTTTATGCAAAGTTTATTTATTAATTTTATGTATTGAGACTTTTCAGTGAGGCATCTGATGAACTTTTTTACTGATTAAAGTCAGATTTGAGTTTTATTCTGTATATATGCGTATTTTTTCAATAACTTAGGGCATTTTGGAAATATTGAATGTATATAGGTGTATATGCGCATTAATAATAAAAAAACTGTGTATATAAATCTGCTATTTCTTTCAATGTGCATTTTTGCTTATTTTGTCTAGATAAATGCAGATATTTAATGTTTTTATGCATATTTTATGTTCATATTTCGCTTGTTTGGTCTGCATATAAATCTGCTCTTCAATAATAACTAACATTTTGCTTTTCCTTTCAAACTATTCTTAAGAGATTATCACAAAAACGCGTCTGTTTAATATTGGATTAGTAGTCTCAGTCAAAAAACAGTCAATAATAACTTAAAAAAGTAATATTTTTTGGCTTGATGTTGATTGTAATTCATCTAATTAGTGTTAAGAATATCAACATAAATCATAAAAGATAAAAGTTATTTAGTAATTTAACCAACAAAATCAGTAGTGATATATGAGCACAACAAACGGAGTAAAAGTCTGAGATTGTTACTTGCCATTACTGAGCATTGTTCGTCCAAATTTTTCCGGCGATCAACTAAACTAGCAATTATTTAATCAAAATTCTATTTGCTTCCATTATTTTCTATATAATGTTTAATTCTTCGCTCTTTGCAACAGCACATAAATTTTTCGTATGTTTCTTTATAATTAGTTATAGATTACTAGGGCAAGATAATTATTGTTGCGATGTAAGCACTTTCTGCAACGTCTGGCGTCTGGTGGTTGATGATGTCAGTTACAGAACACTCATGTGTCAGTGTTGTTGGGGTTTTGGCATTATCACTACCCATGTCAGTTTCAATTATTTCAATAATTAACTAATTAATATTGCCAGAATTGTAGAAAGCACACTAATTATTTCAAGAAGTGTTTGTGTTACTGGACGGGAAGACAGAACGCTAGACTGGTTGTTAGGTTATGTTTTAGTTTTTGTCGGTATAGTAAGGAATTTTGTCATGATAAAATTTAAAATTTAGAAATTGAAAAATATCAAAATTATTTTTTTTTTAAATGTTTTTATTTTTCATGCAATTTTATTATACTTACATATAAATTAATCAGATGCAAAACATTGGAACTATGAATATAATCAAAATGACATGACAATTGAGTCTAGTAAAAATGGCATTTCTCACCAGTAAGTAAAATGATAAAAATGACATTTCTGCTTAGTAAAGTAATACATTACCGCTTTGTTTTTTTGTCGAAAAACGTGTTTTTCATATACTTTCTCTTAATTCAACAATTAATTGACAAGCAAATACAAATGTAAAAAATCTTGTACAACACAACATTAAAACACAAAAAGTTATTTGATAAATGATATTGATCACTTTAACACAAATTAAATCAATTTAAATTTTAAATAATTAAAAAAAAACCAAACAAACAACGTCTAAATTGGCTAGCGTAGAAGAAAACTAGTTTAACAACAGGCAACTAAGAAAACAATTTTCAATTTGTTTTATTAAGATTTAGAGGTACTGAGTGTTGACAAAAGGACTCATATATCTAAATTTTCAATTAGAAATCAAAAACTAATATTAATACTATATGATAAAGATAACAGCAGAATGAGAAAAAAAACTGGATTGTTGCCAGTAAAAAAATAATATCACATGACTTATAGAAACTAGTAATTTATATAATATGATCAGAATTTGAAAAAAAACTGAGTCTGCCAGTAATAAAATAATGTCACATAAAATTACTTATAAAAACTAGTAATTTTTATAGCTCAAAAAAACAGATATTTTCTGTATAAAAAAACTTTTTATTTTGCAATTCTGTTCAATATATTATTATACAAGTTTGTTGTAAATAAAATAGTAAAACAATTTTTTTTTAAACTAATATCTTTATTGCTGGAAAGCACTGAAATAGTTATAAAACATAAAAAACTTTACTCAAATTTTGCTAGTGCTAATTATGTCAAAACTATTTGCATAACAGAAGTTTGCTAATTTTTGAAAGAATCTTTAAGCATTTGATTTGATACAAAAAACAAGCATTTATTATCAAACTTTCATATAAAGAAAATTTTACGAATTTTAAGCACGGTTTTTTTTGTAACCGTCTACATCAGCAACCGCAGTGGATAAAAAATGTGCAAACAACCCTAAACTTTTTTAGTGACAACTAGAAAATAAAACAAAAATTTTTGTAAAATTGTCAAACAGAAGATAGAAGATGCTATTTATTACACGCAAAAACTAGTTACTAACGTTTTATATTTAATTTTAGAACTGTATTAGCTCTATATTTTTAACATTGAACTTGAATGAACGTTAAAGTCAAAGCAAACTTGTTCAAAACAAGACAAAACAAAACGTAGACTCAGACATGTCATCTAATTGAAACTTTTTAGTGAGATCTAAACATTTCTTATTTTAATAAAATTGCTATGACAAATAGCCTATTTGTTTCCGCAAAATGCAAAAAATAGTAACATCTTTATATTGTACGTTTTCCACATCACGGTCGAAAGCCTATATTTTCACATTTTGCTAGAAATTACTACTAACGATAGACTGCAATTTTGATAGAAAATAATTTTTGAGACCAATAAAGAATTATGCTTTCTCAAAAACCATAGCGCTTTTTGTCGGAAACGCAAATCTATGATATGCAATATTTTTTATCTTGCTCAGTTTCTAACAACTAATTGTAATGGAATTAAAACCACATTATTCAGAACAGGATCCGTAGACTCAAACAAATTTGTGCTTATTGAAATTCTTTGGTGAAATCACATAGATTCTTATTTAAATAATTATTTTACTATAACAAATAGTTCATTAAAATATAAATAAAAAATTATTTTTTACTTTATATAATTTGAAGCAAATACTTTTTACAAAACGTGTAGTTTTCTCGTATAAAACAATTTAGATTTTGTTGCAACAAGATCTCTTATATTTTAAATAACTGTTTTTAATATTTAGAAGTATAACTATTCATATTATCTATGTATACACGTTGTATTCATTTTAAGAAATTCTTAATACTTACATCGTAGTCTTCTGGGTTCTCTTGTTCAAGAGCTTGTTTACCCTGTTGGGGAGGTCCTCTATATCCTGCAGCTGCTGGTGGTAAAAATTTAACTTGTGTTGTCTGACCTGACTCTCTCAAATATTGTGCTTGAGGTGCTGAAATTTGAACAGGTCTTGAAAGATGAGCTTGCTGGGGCTGTGGCTGTGCTTGTACTGACTGATATTGCTGAAGGTACAACGGTTGCCTTTGTTGTTGCAAAGCTACTCGTTGAATCTGTAAATAAAATAGTAAGTTATTTCTAAAAGTTGTTAAATAGGAGTTTAATGTCAGAAAAACGTTAATCAATTTTTATGTCTTCACAAAACTTCTTTCCTATGCATCAGTATTAGAAAATGAAATAAATCTTCTCAATTTTTGGTTAGAATAAAATAATCGTATATTAAAAATCTTTCTAGAACACAAATTTAACAAGACTACGTGCAGTCGTATTCCATTAGCACGACCTACATTAAAAATTCTAAAAAAACTTTTTTTGTCATTGTTAAAATTCAGAAGATTGGGCACTCAGCAGAATATCTTAGCTGGTTTGTTGTACATATCTTTAAATGTCATTTGCATTTAATGCCCTGTAGATACGTTCACAAAAGCAATCGGTGAGCATTGCGACCTATCACTGTCACCACTGAGGTTTTACCACTAACATGCTGCAAAAGCATGATTTGTCGTATCTTTTCTTTCCACACCACTAATGCACACCAATAATGTTTAGAACAAATAACGCTTTTTTAAAAACTAAAGTGTACTAAACTATACTATTAGATTCTAGAAACATGTCTACCCGTTTCTCGCTTCAGACCAAATTTTAAAGTTTTAAATAAAATTTTTTTTGCAATTATTAATTATTTCTCATGTTGTTAATTCATTTGAAAAAAAAATATCTTAACTTTAAACGAGTTTATGTCAACTTTAGCTATTTTAAGTCAATTTAAACCAAAAAAGTCAAATAAGTGATTTTAACAACAAAAGAAAAATATTAGTTTTTTAAATTAGTCAATTTTTATAAAATCTTATTTTAAATAATTATCTAACGATGGTTTTTCTTAGTAAAAAAAAAGAAAAAGTACAAAGTCTGCAATTAATTCATTGACACGTATTCAGTTCAATAATTTTCATCACAATTATAATTGTTATAACAGTGTCTCACGTTAATTCTCTATATAATTGATTGCATAACTTTTAAGACAGATTTAAATGCCTGGAGATCAGAATTCTAAATTAACATCAAATTAATCGGAGATTCAATCATGAGATATGTTAACTATCTCATAGGATATATATGTAACAAGACTGAATTGGGTGTTGTAGGCGGAATTTGCGTAATACTTTCACTCTCAGTAAATTTCCCTAATTAAGGTGAATAGCTATTAGTTATTGCTCCGGCATGCAAATTAGACAGGTGAAAATAAAGTTTTTAGTCTTAAAAAGAAAAGTTTTGATATTTGGTGTTCTGTAAAGTAAAGTAAAAAATTGTAAACAGTTTCTGATAAACAATTCTGATTATTGGTTCAAACTCAACAACTAGAAAATAGATAAACGCTTTCAATTCAATTTAGATGCGGTGTATTTTTTTTCAAATGTGTTGTAAAAAAGAAAAAAAACAGTAATTAATATTTAATTATAACAATTATTTATTGTAAATCGTTTTATTCAATTAGTTAACAATAATCCAGTTTTATTTATCTCTTGATGATGACCACTTGGTGGTGGAAAGAGCTTTCGAGATCTAATAATCAAACTTTTTGGCAAGTGGCAAAATTGTGTAAATAGGCAACATATAGGTTAAAAGTAGAAACTGCCTCTTAAGTTATGGATAGACATTTATATCAAAGGTCTAGAAGAATTATAAAGATTTATAAAAATTAATAGTAAGGCTTTAATAGTAAAGCAGATTTAAAAGCAAAACAGCTGCAATAAATTATTTTGGATAGTTGAACTGATCAATCTTTTTAAATATCTTTTGTATTAGAGATAAGAGTTGCATAGTATAACAAACATGCAATTTTCGTACAATAAAAGCATTAGATTTTGTTGTACATTTTTTGCAATCTATTCAATAAGTTATAATAATTAGTGACCAGTAACAGCATAGAAATAAGAATAAACACAACCACCGTGCAGAAAATAGTTTTATAAAGACATTTTTATTAAAAATACATTAAAATAACACAGAGTGTATACACTTCTTGATAATTTATCGGAAAGTGCCTTGACATTAATAATGAAAAAACTCTACATTTTGATGTCCTCAAATCTTTCAGCTTCTGAATTTAATGATTTCTTTGCAAATGTGCCAGTTCAATAAACTAAACATAAATTTTAAAAAGCGAAATAGAATATGTAAGCCAGACTAAATCAAATCTCGGTACAATTTAATTTTAGAGATAATAAAAACTATATGTACCTAAATGCGTGATTTCATAACTAAAATAACAAATAACAATAGCAAAAACTATAACGGGTTAGACATCAGGACAGTTAAATACACATTAATTGTACAGAGTGTATATTATTATCAGTAATCAAGAGTGGCTATGTTTTTTTGACGGCAGGTCTTAGATCGGTTTGTACTAAAATTGGGTAAAATAAGTGGAATACACTGATTTATTTTTTGTTATTCAAGATCCTTGCGCTTTGGATACCCATTTCTTAAAGCCACAGATTAATCAAATGATCCCATTATTTATTTACTCGTCTTATTACCTATCTCAAAACTAAATTTTGAAAATTTGTATTATATAAAATAATGTACAATTCAAAATTCATGGTTTGCTAATCTGCGGTTTGTGTTTTGTCAAATTGTTTTTATTATAACGTACAGTTCTTGTTGGTAAAGTGAGAATATATATACCTATAAATATTTTTAATAATAGTTTTTTATAGAACCCGATATGAAAATTTATAGAATTTACTGCAAAATACAATATTGAAGTAAAAATTGCACTATTGTTTTTAAAATAGCAGAAAGTTAAAGAAGTCAATCTCCGATGTAAGAAAAAGTATAAAACGTTTATAAATGTTTTTTTACAAAGTAGATTATTCAGTTCAGTGTGCTATGTTCAACGATAATAAAGTATAAGTTTTGATTTACGTTGGTTTTTTGTGTATTTATTTGTATAATTTGCCATTGTTGTGCACAGCTTGTATAATTTGATTAATTAATTAAAATGATTAAAAAATTGAAAGTAATTCACCTATTAAACATAAAAAAATAGTTTGTTGGCAATTTTTTTGACATATTCAGTCAAGTTACAAGATTTTTATGTTTTTTTTCTGAAAAAATTATTTGTTAAAAAAAATTATGTATTTCCATGTAATGACTTTAATTTTCATGTAATGATGGTGGGTGGAAACAGTTTATTGAAACATTGGTGAATTACATTAACTGATTGAGTCAAACCACCAAAATTAAAATGCAACTCTAACTTCACGTAGCAGCGTCAATCTATCTGAGAATTCGAAAAACTTGACAATCCAATGCTAAAAAACACTAAGGAAAGATTTCGATTTCATACGAGTAGAAAATAGATTTTTTTTAGCAAATAACGGAGATTGTTTATTGGACAGCCAAGTTATCACATCAGCGACTTTTGTCTAAAACGCATATCAAAAATACATAATGCAATGTTCTCTACTTGTTTTAGTTTTAATAATAAAAAAAATTCATATAGATCAGAGAAAATTTGGTCAGAACCAAAATGTGTGAAGTCGGTACCTTGTGCTTTTTGATAATCTTTGGTAAAGCACAACAATATTTTGTTTGAATAAACTTGCTATAACAAATTGATCGTATGTTTACTAAGGAGCCTATTATTTTCAATAAATGTATTACGTTATCAAATTAATATACTTGATACATTAATAACTTTTAGCATTGAAATGGGAAAGGATAGTTTAAATCATACGAATCCAAACTTTTTATAACCAAAAAGCAAAAAAAAATGCTGCTGTGAATAAAAAACCATTTCAATTTTGACAAGGTTTGAATAAAATAAAAGTTTCAAAGTTTTCACACGTAAGAAAGTTACATCTATGATTATTTAATAAGAAAGCAAATTAACTGCATAAATATTACAATTATAATATGTTTAATAACTAAATCAAAATTATGAAATTTGGAAAGAGGCATTTTTAATTAATTTAAAAAAAATGTTAATAGAACCCAGTCGTCTTAATTTAACGTGTATTAAACCTGTTTCTTTCGTACACCCTCAACGAGGATGCACCACATTAGAACTATTTAGTTTTATAGCGTGAAGATGACAGTAGCATAATTATTGTTAGAACTAGTCGAATAATAATAATAAAATTCTTAAATTAAGAGGACTGGATTCTATTAAGATTTTTATTAAATTAATATGTTTAATGTTAAAAATCCTTCAAAGATAATTATTTAAACGCAAAAAATTATTGTATCAACTTGTACAAAATAATATGAATATTATTTAATAAAATGTAATATATAAATTTCAATTATTAATTTAATAGAAAGTTTGTGAAGATAATAATTATATTAGGTCATATTTTTATCAAAAAGTTTCATCAACAAACTATTAATGGTTTTTTCAAAATATATAAATAGTAATTAAATCTAATATATTACCATAATAACAGATTATCTGATAAAATTTTAAAAGTAAGTAACAATTATTTATTATTTTTATGTGATAGCTATTTTTTGTATAAAAATGTGAATATACTTTATTGGAGTTTGAGGTTTATAGCGATTTATCTATAAAAAGACTGTATGTAATGCTGAATAATTAGAATTTAATACTGAGCATTTACAGAAGTTGAACCAAGGCTTAGTTGGCTGTTGAAAAGTTATTTGAAACAACTAGTATATAATAAATTTGGCTTATTTAATTTATCTATAAATAATTAATTACTTAATTAATTAATGTATAATGTTGGCCTAATAAGATCTAGTAAAATGTCCTGAATTTAGAAAGCTTTAAATTAGTATATTATATTAGAATTATTGTTGGAAATAATGTCTATAATATTCAGAATTAAGTCTTAAACAGTTTTATGTGGAAAACTATAGAAAGAAAACTCTGTTTTTCAAATTTGCCTGATCTTTTAGTATTTCACTAGTTAATGTATTGAACAACAGCAGTAACTTATGGCATGGTGTTTAATACCTGTCGATCAACCGTCGTTGGCAGGACAACTTGCTGAATTGGTTGCTTGATTTGTGTCGAATACTTCTGAAGTCCTGCTCCTTTATCCTCGTAGATGGGTTTGGCGGTTTGTGTTGCGGTGGCAGCAGCGGCGGCGGCAACTGCAGAAATATAGGCCGGCTGTAAATAAGCTTGAGGTTGTTGGTGCTGTCTGTATTGAACATTTGGTATCGCCTGAGCACTAATATATTGCGGATTTGAATAAACCGGCTGCGAGGCGGGATATGCACTACTTCTCGTTACGAGAACCGACAGTAAACAAACTACTAATTTCATTATTATATTATTATTGTTTATAGACCCCAGTTGAAGTTCTTCAAGAACTTGTAAGATACGGTAACAAGTGTTGTTTACTACTAGTATTTATATGTTCGCTTGCCCTACTCTCGTGCAAACTTTTCTCTTTCGCCGGTATGCTGCTTGCTGTTCATGGAGAAAGGAGTTGTGTAATGGTCTGGCTAGGGTCAGCGTATTGTCGTTAACATTTTTTTTCCATCGGGTGGACGCACGATATGGAAAGGACATGGTGTTACAAATCAGTTAATATCTCGTGATGCTGTTTATTGAAATAATTAATTGGAGCAGGGAATTGTTTAGTAATTTCGACATTAATCGCTGGAATTTTATGGGATCGTATATGTAACAACATAAAACAGTTATAATAGATTTTTTTTATCTAAAACTCAAAGCTATGCTTGTCAATATTATTATTTGACCCACATAGCATTTTAAAAGTACTATACAAAAATTACATTCCATTTTTACTAATAATTACATCTTATTAAACCATTAGAATATCACTCAAAAACACGATACTTTTCTAAAACACTAATAGGATCAGAACAATCGCACTTCATCTTAAAAAAGATAAAAAAGAGAATGCTTTAATTTCAACTAATTACACAATTTCTTTTAAAATTCTTAAGCTTTTACCTTAAAACCGCTTGTTTAAATTGATATTGTTAAAAAATCCCATCTTGCAAAATCTACATAAAGTTTTTAACACATTTTCTCTGAAAACTATGGAAAAGAAAACAAATTGGATGTTTTACTAGTTTTTCAAAATTGTTTATGGTAATTAGAGCATATTTTTTATCTGACCGTTCAACTGTTTCACATAGGCTGCTGAAATAAATTCTTTTCAATTATTGAGAAAGAGTTTTTTTTTGTCAAAGTAAACTTGACATTCGAATTAGGATTTTGTTGCCTGGCAACTTAAAAAAATACTATCTTTGAGAAAATTACGACTGTGTAGTACATGCAATAATTTTTGATAGTTTTTTAGGTTTAAATGTGTAAAGGTAGATAAAGAACTCAACTTTAAACAAAAAAAAAAGATTGAGCGTAATTTTGTGAGACAATTAAAATTTAATAAATACGTAAATTATTAGTTAAAGTGTTAACTTAGATTATTCAACGAGAAAGTATTATTCTTAACTTTTAGTTATTCGCGTGAATCAATGCGACCCGAAACATTAATCAAAAGCCGATAATTTTAAAATTAAGCAAATTTTGGGGCTTATCTTCACTTTACCGTCTTAGCTTGCCGTCTTGCGGACAGACGAGTGTTCATTGTTGTGTCACTTAGTATACAGAAAAGAATATTTTCTGGTTTGTCTCGTTAGACTAATTATGAGATTATTTCTATTTGACAAAATATGTATTATAATGATGTGAAAGCTAAAATTAATAGCAATTTATAACTGTAGAAGGCAGAGCTGCCTAACATATAATGTGAGATAGCAAACCAACAGGTAGATAATGCGCCGTATGAATAAAAAAAAAGATTTGCTTAATAAGCATAAGTATGAAATAATAGTTATGTGAATCACAAGGCCGGAAACAGACATTTTGCAAGGCGAGTGATTTTAGAGGCCAAGGCCGAAGGCTAAGGCCCCCCAAACTACAAGCTCTTGCAAAAGCGTTTTCGGAGGTTTGATTGACAAGATTTTTTGTGCCGCTGCCGATTTTTTATTTTAAAAAATAAAAAAATTTTTTCATTAAAAAAAACTTTTTTTATGTTATGGCAACGCTAAGTAAAAAATCCAAATGTCCTGCTTATTAAAAAAAAATGTTTGCTTTGACATTTCAAAAGTTACCTATTTATTTGCGTTCTTAAAAAGTGAAATTGCTGTTTTCTGAAAAAATCGATAGTTCAGCACACATTACGGCTTAGGAACTTTGGGGGGCTATACATTAATTGTAACATTATACAATACAAACCGTTATTGATAAATGTCTGACAATTGACAATTACAGCAAATGTCATAGAAATCATTTTCTCGCCTAAGCAGGCAAGACGGCGTTGCGGGCCGCTTAGGACACGTTGAAAGTTATGTTTTGCAGGCGCAAAGCGCAAAAAAGCCTAAGGTAGAAAGAAGCTGGAGCATTTGCTTCATATTGGATGAATAATCTTTACTTTATGCTTTATGCTTATACTCAACCTTTTTCTGAGGCTTTGTTCATCACCCGCCATAGAAAAATTCAAAATTTCTAATTTTAATTTTGGCAAACTACCCTATAAAAGCTAAGCTTCCAATAATAACCAATTTTTTAGATGTCACTTGTCGAAAGTAAGATTTTGTCGAAAGTATTGTACTTGATACTCGAAAACATCTCTCGAAGATTACAAAAAGCTGGCACATTGATGCTAGCAAAACCTTTTTAGTTGATATATTTGTCGCCATGTTGAGATGGTTTTTGAATTCTGACATGTGTGCAGTCTATAACTCTAATTCATGTAGAGAATTTGAGTCCTTTGCCTATGCAGCTTTAGTATCAAATATTTCATGGTCTAAAGATGGAAATTTTAACCACAGATGTGCTTTTAGTATAATTTGATTTCCTACGTATTTTAACGTTTTACATACTGTAGTTTGGTGAACATTTGTTTCCGCAGCAATACCAGACTGAAATCCTGAATCTGTCACGCACCGCAAAAAAATCTGCATTTTTTTCTGATAAGTAAGAGCACCACTTCTTCTTTCTAAACTCTCTCTAAGGAAATACTCGCTAACCCACTCTACATTTGGTTTAAAAAACCGATATAAAAGTCTATAATTTTTTTATCTGTTCTGAGTCGCTTTTTGATATCTTTTTTTTGTCACAAAAATATTTAGAACTTGTGCCTTTTATTGGCAATGTCTGAGAAAAACCCGATTATTAAAGTTTATAATCACACTTTATGAGCATATCTAACTTTGAGCAAAAGCTTTTGCTCTAGAACAAGTGCTAATTATCTTTGAGCAGAATCATATGCTCAAAAGCATTCATACATATCTGAAAATTTGCTTTAAAACCCCAAAGTAAAAACATATGCTAACTTTTATAATACGGCTCAATAAAAATATGTGTTTATTTTTTTAATGTGACTGTCTACAAAGCTTTACTTATGTAAAACAAAAAAAATGCCTGATAAAGTTAAAAAGATAGTATTTGTGAAGCAAATTATAATAGAATTAATAAAAACTATCAAATATCTAACATCTTGTTTCAGTATTTTTATAACCGTAGGGAAAGTGCCAAAGTGCTCAAAAAAAATGTATAATTTGTTCTATTTTTATCTGCAAAACTCACGCTATGTCAGTTTTATATGCAGATTGTGTTGCTAGTAATAAATTTTTATATAATAATACTAATTTTGGATGCTATGGGTGGGTATTATTTGTTTTTAAGTAGACATCAAGTCTTAATTGTCAATCTCAATTGTTGGTTTATGTACATTGTACAGGCTGTGTTAACAGTAATTAATTTTTTTTATAATAATACTTTTGTATTATATAGATGTGTTTCGTTGTGTTTGAGTAGACGTAGAGTGTTTTAATTAACAAACAGCTATTAAAATTGTTAATACTTAGAAGTCACAATGAAGCCACGCGACCAGCTGTGTGATATTCCTGCACACTAGTAACTAAGGGTACAATAATTTTTATTAAATCATTTGATTTTCAGCATTTTTAAGACTTTTGCTTTAGTATTATACTAGCTGGCCCGGCGAACTTTGTTCCGCCACAGTTTTGTTATTTTATTTTTTATTTTTTTTGTCATTTGTTTTGTTATTATATGTCAGATGCGTTTACGTTTTATATTGTATGTCACGTCACACGGAATGGGATAAAAAATACTCTTTGTTGGGCTACTGGTTCTAAACAACCACTCCACCAATTTTCAGCCAAATCGGTCATAAATAGATATAGATTTTTAAAATAAACGACCCCAAAAACTATAAAAATGATACCCAAATTAATTATTCACATTTATTACCTTTATCACATTCATTTTACAACCCTCTTTAACTTAAATATCATTTTTAAAATCAACGACCTAAAATTCCTCAAAAATACCCATATCGTTTTCTTACATTTTTATCCCTAGAACACTCTCTTTTCATCCTCCTAAGAGTAATTTTTTAGAAAGCAGGAAACATACCTATTTATTTTTTTTTGAGAACTTAGGCAATTTATGGGAAAAATTATGAAAACGACATCAATCTTTAGACATTTTGCCCTCTTTCCGCCCTATCAAGGAATGATAATATTTAACTTCTAAAATTTCGGATTTAAACATAGATATTATTTTTAAAATAAACAATCCAAAATTTTTGAAAATCATACTAATATTGGTACTTGTCATTTTTTGTTCCTATCCCACCTCTTTTTATCTCTTTGTTAATAAAAAGTATTCTATTTTTTTCATTCAAATCCAGTCATCATAATTTTCCATACAAACTTTCACCCAAAGTTGTTATATGGGAAGTTGTCTCATGGAAGACGATTAAAGACGGCCACTGACGATCCAAGATCCAACGCCGCAGTCGTACTACGGCGTTGGATCGTCATTCGTCAGTCCGTCAGTGGCCGGCTTTACATGTAAACGCACGGTCCGACTTTGGTTGGTGGTGGGGGAGTGGATCGATTTATTTGAAACGGTAATTTGCCGAGCCTCACCGAACGTTTCCGACATCGCAATTCTAATTTTGATTTAACCCTTCTTTTAGAGGGTGGTTTCTGGAATAAAAAGTATCCTATAGCATTCTCCTGGCTCTAAACTACCACCTCACCAATTTTCAACCATATCCGTAAAGCCGTTCTTGAGTTATAAGTGGAGTAACTAACAGACTTTCTTTTATATATATAGATATTAGTTTGCTGCAAAATAGTTCCACAAACATGTGTGACAAATATTGCAAATAAACTCTTGCCAAAATTGCAACATTTTGCTTTTTTATCAAGGATATCTGAAACAAACTATTAACAAATTATAAAAAAGAATTATACAAACAACAAACTACGTATATTGACATAATATTTCTATTATTGGTCAAAAATAGGATAAAAGGTAAGCGCACATGTGCGGCTAATTAAATTAATTTTAATTGTATGTTGTCAAAACTGTATGTACTTGATTAAAAATTAACCAATTGATTGAGTTTCTAAAAAAGAAGTAAATGTTTTCTTTTTAACTAGGTGACAAATTAGCTTTCTATAAAAAAAACTACAAAAACGTAAATTTACATAAACTCTTCATTTGGTTTCAACCGCAGTCACATTAATTTAATTGTTTGTTTAATTTGACTAAATGTAGCAAATCGTGCTGCGCATTTCCTGATCCAAAATTTCCCAATTTAATAGAGAGATTTTTAGTTGTTAGCCTTTAATCATTATTTAGTTAATGATCCCTGAAGAAAGCTCTGTTCAAACGCGTAAAACATATATGCCGCATGCATTTGACCCATGTCTTCCATTGGTAATGGTGCGTCCCTTTTATAGCCTGCAACGATCTCTGGTTGACTGGCTTTGAATACCACCAACACGAACGGACGTTTTAGTAAAATGCTTTCCTTTTAAACACAAATCCTGATTGCCTCCGCAAGTCATTTTATTAGGAAGGAAATATATTGAAGATACTTTAAACTTTAGACTTGTGCAATAAAATGTTTTACAATTTTATATAAAGCTTCAACTTTATCTCATAGGATTTACAAGGTAGAAAAGCCGTCAAAACTTATTAGTCGAAGGTTTAACAAACTATAAATTACTTTTTTACTGACGCTAAACGTCTTAGAGACGTTAAAAACAGCGTTCAATAAAAGAACATTTTATTTCTATATGCTTAGCGCCGTCTTTCTATAAAAAAATTTCATAAAAAAAGCTATTCAATGACCAAATAATTTGAGAAAGATTATGCCGTGTTTAAAAAATATGTAGGCGTTAATTTTAGAAAGAAGCAACTGCAATTTACTGTGCAATTTAGTACAAGTACAACAAAATTCAAAATTGCTTCTGACACAACAAAAAAGTGTCATAAAACATTTTTTAATCAATAAGAAATGGACTGCTTGTTTGACCTATCTTGACACAAATATTGCTTAAGCAAAAAAATGTGTTAAAAAAAACTATCAATCTACTCGTAATAAAATAAAGTGAGAAACTTAATAAATCAATCATTTTTAGAAAGGTATGCATTGTACCAAAATATTTGGTTTAGGCTAAAATAAATCTTTAATAAAAATTTATATTTAACGTTCAACAGACTTTTTATCTGCGCAGTATCTGCCGCAACTTAATAGAATTAATAGATTAAGCAAACAATTGATTTCTTACTCACATATAAACACAATTTACTCAAAATGCCTGGTTATTGAACATTTGTCTGATAACTTTACACAAAAGTTTTAAAAAATGTTACTTTATCATTATCATACACAAAAACACTGTTTTGACGTAAAGTTATTATAAAAAAATATATGTTTATTAAACTCATATAATGACAAGCAGTAAAATATAAATTTAATAAGTAAACGCATAATTTCTAAATTTTTGTAATAAATAAGTTGTGCAACCTGTAAGGCAAAAAGTCTAGTTGACATCACCAAGTGCCATAGATGACTTTCTAAATCCGAGCTAAGTCCCTAGAAAAACAATGGTTCTGTGCCTTTCAGTCACGAGTCAGCTGTTTCTGATTAGCTTAGCACTGCTAATTTTGCCAGTATGCTGTTATTTAAGTCAGGTTTGTTCTGTTAATGAATTTTTTAAACTATTATATCATAATGCGACAAATTAAGGTATTCTTGTCAGCTAATAACTTAAAACAATGATTCTGTGCCTTTCAGTCACAAAATAGCTGTTTCTGATATGCTTATTGTGCCAACAAACCTGTTATTTATGTCAAGTTTGTTGTTCTGTTAAAGAGTTTCTTGAGTTATTATATTATAATGCGACAAATTAAAGTATTCTTGTCAGATAATAACTTATTTCGACACAAGTAAACATCTTATAGGATGGAAAAAAAATGTGAACGCGAGACGTATTATTTTGGGTAGTGTTTGTTTTGGTGTGGTGTTTTGGTTCTGTGCTGCATACAGGCAAGTCCAATACTTTTTAAACGCGTTTCTATAGATAAATTTACCAAAACAGCAATACAAAGTTGAACGACAATTTTTTTTGTATTTTTTGAAAATCTAGTTTATTTATCAACTCGTTTATTTTTAGATATGTAGATACCGCCTCCTTTATGCTTGTTTATGTCCAATACTCACTTGAGCGCTGAATGTAGTTGAGCATTGCAAATTGTAACAAAACACACAGACTTACATGTTAAAATTAATGCAAATAAAAATGACATTTCAATTCTAAAAAATTATACTTTACAAACTTTTCTGTCATGAATCACAAACTTTATGTCAAACTTTACTGATAATTTTAGAAAATAATATTTTTATTTAGAATTTCAAAGTTGCAACTGCAATAGAATTTAAAATAAGTCAATGTGTTTTAGTTTGGATAAACAGCTTTTCTCTGACAATGACATACATTATTTTGACAGTTTATCACAATCGCAACGGTTATTATAAAAAATGTTGCATTGAAGTATCTTGATCAGCAAAGTTTAATATTTCAGCAGCATCAACATTTGTAAATAACTAAAAAACAAATCTTTGATTATCTGATTTTTCTCGATTATTCAACTACAGTAAAGTACTTTATTGCAAACATTAAAAGCAAAATCGCTTGATAGTCAAGTGGCTAAAGATAGTGCTTTTAAAGCCTGGCCAAATGAGAAGATTTAAAGATTATCCGCTTTAAAGATTATGTAGAATTATTGTTAGACTAACATAAGTGTTTGTTTAACAACGTTCAAAATGTTTAAATATTTTAGTATAAAACAATGCACTATAAAATATATCTTCTTTTTTCCAAAAAAAAAGTTAGTTTGTGTAGTACTCATATATGTATAAAGTTTGATAACCCTACACAATAATGATAACGGACAATGTATAAAACAATAATAAGAATTGTATTGTAAGCAGCTTGAATTCAAGCTTCCGTTTCTCTGGAAAATCTTTCTGGATATCCTGGAGTGCTTGGACGAAACAACAGCATTCGGTCGCGCACGACTTCAATGGAACAAAAGAAATGAGCTCTCACGAAGACGCCAAGTTTCTTTTCAAACTTTTTGGGATATCAGTTTTATTAAGTTATATTCAGCCATGTCTATAAAAGCTCCATTCTTAGTGCTTTCGGCACCATCTCGCAAGTATTAAAGTGAGGTTGAAGCTGAGGAGATTACTGAAAAACTGACACATTAGTTATTTTTCTTCACCGTCATGCTCAAAAAATTTAATTATGAAGACAAAGAAACATAATTGACTCAAGACAATGCTGCTATTATTTTTGAAAATAATAGCAGCATTATATTAAAGTCGGTTCTACAATTAAAATACAAAATTTGTTTTAACAGAAAATATTCTTAAATTAAAAGCTTCATAAATTTATTTTACCGTCTGATATTAGGGTAGACGTCTACGGTTTAATTTTTTTCTCATATTTACTACCTTGACAGGCCATTCTATAAGCCACAATTTAATATTGGCTTTTATGGTTCATTACAATGAAACAACACAGCTTCTATTAAATTTACACCCTCTAAATAATGTTTTACATGGAATTCAGAATGGTTTTCCTACCGCATAATACAATATTGACATGTTTATTATATAAACCATTTTATTTTACAAACTATATAACACCATAATAAAACAACAAACTCAAAACTGTGATTTTATAGAATATTCTTAGTTTGAAATAAACACATTCTCAACAACATAAGAATAATAATTAAAGTGATAAAACGTTTGAAAACTGTTTATAAAAAGTTATTTTTCTAACCCTCAAACATTAGAATAATTGCCCCAAAATAACATTACGACAAATTTTGAAAATTTTTTATCTTGTCTAATAGCTCATCACTCATCTGACAGATTTATTCGACTATATTTCTCTCATCGCCAATCAAATCGCTTCAATTTTCAAAAATCATTCAATCTAGATAAAAAATTCTAGATAATCACTTTATTAGCAACACAACTTAAAAGAGTACTGCATTAGAACAAATGGGCAAAATTTTTGCAACAAACAACGCGCAGTTTTTTAATAATAAATGATTTAGTTTTTTAGTTATTTTTTGGTTGGTAGCGTTACCCTCGCCGATTAATTAAAGTTTTAAATTTAAAATAGTTTCATTTTTTGATTGCTATTGTTATACAACTAATAGGTTTATTTTTGCCTATACAGGCTTCAAATATCTACATTATTACACAATTATTTAAAAAAAAATTTCTCTTATCCTCCTGTTCTTCCTTTGTGTTTTCTTCCCCTGTTCTCTTTTCTCTCACGCGTCTTTCATCCACTTTATGTCTCTTCTATTCTCCTTCAGTATTTTTTTTTTGCTCTATCTCTCTCTTTTATCTCCCTGCATTTATTCCACATGTCCTCTATTGTCTCTCTTTTCCCATAACATATGCTACACAGTCTCTCTTCATTTTCCGTTCAATACCTTTCCTCTCTCTCTCTCTCTCTCTCTTTATTTTCGCACCTAAACTATGTCATTATCTTTCTTTTCTCGCACTTTTTCTTCCCAGGTACACCGGGATTTTTTTTTTCACATTTCTTATAATTTCTATTGTACTTAACTTTATTTTTTTCTCTTTTTTGCTGCTCATCTACATTCTTGTTTTTTTCTGTTTATTCACTTATTTTCTGTTCTTAATCTTTCTAATTCTTTGCTTGCATACTTATTTTTTCTACAATATTTTTCTCTATCACTCATCTCTGTACTTATTTTCGTATCTTTCCAACATTTATTTAATATTCTACATTCTTTCTTACATTTATTCTATCTTCAAACTTAGTTCTCCTTTTCTTCGCTTTTCCTTTCAGCTTGTCTCTCTTACATTTTTCTCTTACTATAAACTTAAGGGTTTTTTTATTTACCCTTAGCACTCATCTCACATACTTTTTTGCACCCTCTTTATATCCTCTTGTTCTTTCTATCCTCAAACCTCTCAAACATCATCATTCTCTTCTTGAAATTCCTTCTCTACTTTTTCTCTTCTATTCCCTATACACATCCCACTATAATGTTTGACTTTCTTGCCATCTTACTAACATGCGCGTTGTCTGTTGCTCTTTTATTAGATGTCTACCCTAAATACTTGACCTTTCTTATTTTCTCTATTTTCTCTCTTTCCTATTCCTAATCATCATCTTTTTCTTCTTCTTCTTTTAGTTGAGCACCATCATCTTTGTTTTATTTACCTTGGTTGCTATGGGTATATTGAAATAAACAAACATTATTATAAAAAGTTTTCTCTTGTTTCGATTGCAAAGTAAAAAACATTCGGACGCACAAAAATCGGATTTTTATGTTTTGAAAACGCTCAGAAGCTACCGATCTCTAAGCGATAAGTGCCAAAAAAAATTTTTTTAAACCAAGTTAGTGCATACAACAATTTTCACCTTGTATGTACGGTAGTAACAATTTATGACAACTTGTAAGTTATGTTAAATCCAAAGATAGCCTGAGTAAATGAAAAATATAGTTTTTAAGAATATTTAAACAGTTGAGGTAAACACATAAAAATTCATTACAAGTTGAAGCTCAAAGCGTAATTTAGAAAAAATCACAATTTATTTTTGTTTGTTTGTGCCTTAAATGTCATTCGTAATCAAATGTTACAATCTTATTGATAAGCTTTACTCATCCGAAATTATTTAATTATTTTATTTTATTACGTATGAATGAAAATAGCAAAATAACACCCTGCCGATAATAGTTTATAAAAAATTATCGGCAATTTGACATAGTCTTGGAATCTTACTATTGATATATGTGATCATTTGTTTTTGGTCATTTCTTAGTGTCAAAATCTATTTATATATATTAAATAAAACAAAATGGTTTCATTTATAAAGTTTTCCAATATCCAATCAGTTTTATTTCAAGTCGGTCCTGGTCTAGTAAAATTTTTTAAACAAACATTTGTTTTTTATGTTTGCCTTAGAGGTATTTACATCTAAACCAATTTAAATAATATTAAAAATTAGTAGCAAAAGTAAGAGAATAATAAACAAACACTAGTTAGAGAATGACCACGGAAACCACCGGAAAATGACCACAGCTTCGTAGGAGTGAAAGAAATGTAATGGATGTAATAGAGGTAGTAGACTTTTGACTCTATTAATTGTTATCGCAAAAGATAGGGTCACTGGTAACTAGATTCAACTAAATACAATATGTATTTACAAACCCTATAAACCAAAAATATAAATAAATAACACTTGCAAACTGTCAGTGTTATCGAATGCCATTGTTACGCCTACTATAGGCAGCAAGGTGGACGCGGTCTTCGGCGCCCTATATACACCCACCCAGGTGTGTTCAACCTACAAACGTCCTAACTTTTTTATTTATGAACAGATTGATTTGGAATAAACATTATAGTATAAGAGCTAGTGAACGGATACCTGTATGTATTTGACCAGACCTGGGTTTTTGTACATTGAGGCCTCTATACCTACCGTAGATGAGATGGGGACTCACTAAGCTCAAAGTGGTGGACGCGGCGAGTGCGCAGGTAAGACAGGTATCGATTTTTGGCTATTTATAAATGCATCTGACCACGTCTGCCGTTTTGATATTTAAAAATATATTATTATTATTAATTGAAAATAACAATGGCAGACCATTATGACGCGTTTAACATTTACAGACGTATTTATTGTGTATAAACATCAGCAGATAAAAAAATCTGAGATACTACCCGGTCAGATGTCTATATATTACGATAGCTCAATGTAAGAAAACCCAGGTCTGGTCAAATACATACAGGTATCCGTTCACTGGCTCTTAGACCATTAAGTGTTAAGGAAAACTCAATACAACACTAAAATAAAATATGAATAAAAATAAAAAGTAAAAATTACATCTAAATCAAATAACTTGTTTCGGAGGTTAAAGTACACAAACGCACAAACAAACAGACACAAATTTTAACACTAATTGTTTTGAATAATATTTGCGTTGATAGAAGTTCCAATAAGATTTTTACTTGTATATCATGTACGGACAGATCTATATCAATTTATAAAAAAAAACAAATAATAAAAGTTTTATAAATTAATTAATAAGTAAGTGTTTTTGTTTTTGAAACATTATTTACCAGTTTTTTATTAAAATAAATTAATGAAAAAGTTTAATTAATATTTATTTTTTAATTATGATAACAAATTGAAATATACGTGTTAATTGAATTATCAAAAAAGACCAAAACTTTTACGCAATTAGCTGAAAAAATTTAACAATTTCAAAAAAGTTTGTAAAGTTTTATATTGTGACAAAAACATCTCAGTAGCAAGTTTAATATAAAAATAAAAGCTTTTATCTTTATGTGCGGAAATCTTGCTACTTTTCCCTTTTATATTTCTGCGATTCTGAATCCGCCTCCATATACTGATGTGATACATATATAAAAGTTTATTTGAACCGTGAAAAGATAACATCATTGAATATTTTTATCATGCCGGCTTATTTCTTTTTGGTTTGGATCTCTATTTTTTTCCAACTTAAAATCCAGGTTTTTTGAAGCATTAGGAAAAACTGATTGCATTATCTAATAATCTTCTAATTTCTTACAAATCGTCTGAATATTCTACCGTTTTTTTACAACAAGTTGCGTGATGTTAAATTATTTATACATATTTGTATATTTTTAATCTGTTTTTTCTCTATGTTTGCACGTAAACTTTGGATGGAACTCGAGGGAAATCACAAAAAACCCCAATAACTCGCTAAGGATAGAATCTAAATAGCCGCCTTTCAGAAACTAAGTCTGCTTACCTCTCAACCACCGTCTAGGGATAAATGAAAGCGATTTACAGCCCTAAGTGATTTTCTATGTTCTTAAAATATTTTTATTATTTCAGAAAGATATTTTTTGTTATGCTTTAAAAAAGTTTAGTGGCTGAAGCGTCTTTTAGTACTATGCAGAAAAATGCACTTCAGAAAGCGTAATAACTTTCAGTTATTATCTAGCTGGTTATGACAGCAGACTTTTACGACTTTTAATTCAGTTTATTTTTACCACAGTATTTAAATAAATACGCTTTTACAAGCTTTTGCTATTATTGTGATTTTACGAAGCAAATTTTTACAATGGTATGTTGGCCGTCACAGTGGAAAATAAAGATAAATTAAGCGCATTTCTCTGATTTACACATAAATAACTTTGTTTTTCACGTAAAATATTATTTTTTGTCAATCTAAATTAAAATCAAAGAGGGTAATGTTTCAAATCCTAAAAGTGTCAATATTGCAACAAATTTTTCAAAGTCAAGTAAAGCAATTAATATATGTCGTTTACATTAAAAAATATAAATTCTGCTGTAAAAATATACTGTTTTATCATTATATTTGAGACATTTATTTTTGTTTTTGCTTACTTCTACAAATCGTAGCTCAGGTTGATTATTGTAATCCTAGAGCGTAAATACAACATAACTGAATTGATGATAACAAACCTGTAACCATTAGGTAGGTAATGTGCATCTTCCCTCTCTTAGGCGGAAAAACCTTGCCTACTTGATTACACTGTACTACGTTGTTATGTAGTAAACCGGAAGCAACGATCTGTGGTTTTATAATTATTCTTCAATTGTTTTACTTAGAGCAAATATTACATCTTGACAAAATATTAAATTAGTGTCTCGAAATAAAGTTTACTTCCACACTTTTCTGTCACGGTATGTAATGTATTGTGACAACAATCTAATTAACAACATGTTATCTTTGTTTTTCTTGTAAGCATTTTTTGAGCTTTCTAATTATAACACTACTAACAAACCAACAAACATTTTATTAAGTTTAAAATTAAAACAACGACATCATTTTTAATAATTTACGGCTTTTTTTTATTACTGTTTATAAAATGAGCGGCTTATGTTAGAAACTACCCTTTTTTCTTGACGCTTTAAATGATAGAATGTCAGTGTTGGTAGATACAATTTGATTGGACAACCAACTAATCACGTTAGCGTCTTTTGTCTCAATTGTGTATCAATAAAATACAATGTAATCTTTCTTTTTTGGTTAGACACCAACTGTGTGGCGATACACTTTTTGTTTCAAATTGTATCTATCAACACTATCATTTAAAGCATGAACTAAAAAAATTTCTTTTTGCAAAAATTTTTGATCTTCTAATAGTCTTGTTTTATCACAAATTACAACAGTAACAGACACTTAAGTATATATTGACCCTAAATTGTCACTGCAAATTGATTCAAATCTTAATTTGAGAAATTTAACGAAATATCATGTTCGCTGAACTTACAATAATTAACAACTAGGAACTTCTATTATGTGATACATGCACTCTACTTCGGTGAAACCTTTTCAATCTAACTTTTCGAAACTGTAATTTCCATAAATTTATAAAAAGAAGCTAATAAAAAATGATAAAATAAAGCTGAATAACAACAAAATGGGAATGTCTGCAAAAAAACAAACCTAATTATGCTTTTTCAAGAACTCACCTAATCTTTACAATTTCAAATAAAAGCAGCCAATCTTACAAATGCATCAAATTACTATTTTCATGAAGTTATTCAGAAAGCTAAAAGTTATAATTGCGTCTAGAAGACTTGTTGCAAGAACATTTAAATGGTAGATGGATCTCTGTGATCTACGGTAATCTAAATTGCTTAATAACGGTGTCAGGTGGTTTGTAATTAGTATAATTTCTTGTTCCTATTTGCAATTTAACAGTCTTGGCGAGGCTCTGATGATAGACGTGTTTAAGCAATTCCGTGTGCAATTCAGAGAACAAAATAGCTGATGTAACATCAAAAGGGTGAGAGTTTCAGTCTTGCTCTTCCTGTCTAGAGTTATTTTTTTCTATTGAAATAACGTCTGCGATTGAACATAATTTTAAATTAATATCAAAAATAAATCTTTAAAGTTCTTGTGTTTTCAGTTACATTAATAAAAACAGTGGTATAAAAAGAAGTTTTTAGTATTGGTATTCTTATGTTATTTGTAAACAAATGATATTTATTTTAATTATGTATTATGATAAAAAACCAGTTTTTATAAAATAATGTGTGCTATAAAATTATTGATTATTAATCTGATTCGAATGACTGACCAAAAGTGTGTGTCCACAATAAAAACTGGATGATTGAGACACTCTGCTACAACTTACTTATATCAGAATAAAGTTTAGTTTGTAAAAAGCAATTTACTCGACCTATCATTCTGAAATACGCTTAAAAACACTTAAAAATCTTTAATTGAATCAATAATTTTTAGTTATTTTTAAAGTAAAATATGACAATAAGGCGCTAAATAACTTGTATAATTGAATAATCTTAATAAAATCTTAAGTTAAAGAGGTGAAAATTAGGCTTAGCATCCCTGGAAAGGTGGAGTCTAGTTAGTGAACTGAGAGGTGAGACTGAGAATGTTCGGCAAAAGTTTTTAAGCGGACGGGCAGTATTATAAATATTTGAGCTGTTAATTGTTTATTGAAAAAGAAAGATAGTTAACGTGTTGATCTTGTTAATTATGTGTTGTTTTGTGCTATAATTGTAAATTCAGTGCTGAGAGTTCTCGCATACAGAGTAATAATGAGTAAGGTATTATTGATAAGCATAAATATGTTAATATGTATTTAATATGTTATCATGAAACATCCACGACAGAAATTATAGTTTATTACCTGGGGTACGGTCTATGTGGCATCACATTTCAGACTTAGGTTGTACTCCTATGACGTCTATAGACATTTACAGATTTCTATCTTGGCTCTCTACTTCCTTGAACAGTGGCGAAGAGATAGAGGGGTAGACTGGAGCCCGTTAACCTCTAGGGTTATGTACCTGTCATGCAGAACATAGAGATTCTAACAAATGTATTATAAAGAAAAAGTTCACTTGTTTAATTGTTGAAATTTAGCAAAAATATGATAAAATTTAAAACTAAAATCAGCAAGTCTTACATAATATAATTATAAGTTTAAAACAGCAGTGCCAAAAGATAGATAGCTAAGTGACACTAATAAGTCAAATAATTTAAAGTAATCAAAAAATGATTACTTTAAAATAAATTTTAAATTGATTGAAATAAATTGTTCAAGGTAAAGCTTAAAATGTGGATATATTGTTTTGGTTCCTAGTTTTATAGCAGTTCCTTGAATAGTTTCTAGGAGTTTACTCTAGGAAGAGTGATCAATTTAAACAAATGAGATTTTTCTCTTCTTGAAGAAGCTTAGAATCTAGAAAACGATTAGTAACTGAATCAATGTTTACCGAGGCTATAGAATCTTAAAAAGTCAAACAGATCAGAATCCGGTAATTGTAATATATCTAAAATTAATCATTTTTAGATTTTTTTTTTCTTTTTTTAATTTTATTAATTTATTTAATATTGTTATTTTAATAAATTTTTTTTAATAATTCTTTTCTTCTCTTTCTAGAAACGGTAAAAATAATTCTTATTGCAGACTGTACGTCCTGCTAGTTTAATGCAAATTGTTACATACCTTTCAATACTTTTTCTATTAAATAAATTTTATTTTATAATTAAAATTTATTTATAATAAAAAGTATTATAGTTTGTTATTAAAATAACGTGAAGACCAACTTCTAGCACTAACATTGATTTAGATTTTGTTACTATTTTTATTTTTTGTTATTTGAGAAAAACTTTTGATTATAATTTTTTAAAGTTGCGCAAGAGCAAAATTTTGTTGATTGCTAGAGTTTATTTTATTATTTTGTTTACAAAAGTCGAAGTTTTGCAACGCGTTTTAGTTTTTTTTTAACCCTAAAATAAAGTTATATATATCATTTGAAGTTGGTTTTAGCTTGGATGTTTATGTCAAAAGCTTACAATTGTCGATAATAGTAGTAAATATTTAGTTACACTTGAGGAATAATATTATAAATAGAATGCAGATAAAGAGAAAGAAATTTAAATGAGTGAAATGTACTGGATTCTAAAATAACTCATATTTTTGTGCACATTGTTACATAGAAGCTGCCTAGAAGAGTGCCTAATGCTACTTTTTTTTTCACATTTTAAGATCAAAGCTAATAATTATTTCTAGAGTCTACAAATTAATTGTTCTTTATCTTTATCATACGCAAACATATTTCTGTGTTTGTTAATAAGCTCAAGTCAGAACTCTTTAATTTACCATCTAATAAATTTTTTGAAATTGATTTATTTGTGTATTATAAAAAATAATTTCTAATAGAATCAATCACCTATAACTTTAAAATCGTATTATTTTCTAAAATTAATACGTTTAAGTTAACATCTAAAATCACGTTAGTTAACGATTAGGATAAAATATATTTAGTTTAAAAAATAACATTTTAAATTTTTGAATTTTGAATTCACAATTACTAGAACATCGTAACTGTTTTATTTATTTATTTTTATATCAATTTTTTAGTGTTTTTTAAAATTGTAATCTAAACTATCTGTTGAACTAGAGTCACACATAAAGGACGATCTATAAAACAATCAGTAATGCTTACAACATGTTTCTAAAACATTTTTAACATCACATTACATGAGTGACTAAGAGTTTTGCGAGGAGAAAAATGTTAATTTCTTGCATTCAGAATATTTTAATTTGACAATTAGGGTGCTATTCTTGGCCATACGTGATGATATGAAATAATAAAACAAGTCTGTATAGGTAGGGCTTATAAATTAGATTGCGACATACTATTTCAAATAACATTAGCGTTACAAATGAAAACAATAAATTCAATATTTCTTTTTGAATATTGCAAAAACATTAACGTGTGGTGAATTTTAGTGTGCTCATTTCAACTGTTTAAATATTCAAAAAAACATATAAATTTTTTTAATGGCTCAGGCTATCTATGGATTTACTATAACCGTCTAATTGTCATGGATTGTTACTATCGTACGTACAAGGTAAAAATTGTCGTTTGCAATAGCTTGATTTTAAAATATTTTATATTTCTTACGTATTAACGGCATTACGTTTTTTTTTTGTTTTAAAGAGTTGTCAAATAAATATTGGTTAATATCTATTCATGACAGTGTTTCATTCTACGTTGTTAATATTTATATAACGCCATCAGCAGAAAAAAATAAAAAAGCTTGTATTAAGACACCTTTTCTTCTTTGTTTAAAAGATTCAACAAAACAAGCACTTTTAATTCTTCTTTTATTTTGTAATATTATGTGATTAATAAACTAGTGTAAATAGCCAATGCAATTTTCACCTTACTGTCCGGAAATTGATGACAGTTTATTGTATAAACACACAAAAAATTACACCAAGTTAGTGTTTTAATCAATATTTTCAAAAAATTGAATTTAATTGAAATGTTATTCGATAGAGAATATCACAATCTAATTGATAAGGCCCGCTCATAAAAAATTATTTCATCATTTTACTTTATTACGTATGGTCAAGATCCAGAAAAGAAACAAGATAATTTCTCACATTCAGAATATATACGGTTTGGCAGAATGTTTTTATTCTGAGTAACTGTCATTTTTGATTTTTGTATATGTATTTTGTATATGACTCGAAATTGTTATGATATTATGCTATCTACATTCACTTTTGTTTTGTTAAATTTTATTGAATTACAAGTTAAATTTATCTTATTTTTAAGCGACTAAGTATACGCAAATTGTTTTCTTTAGCTATGCTTGATATTAAACCCAAAAAGGGTTCGCAAAACAATAAATTGTCACACAAAACAAGCAATTAAATAAATCTTTTATCTTCTCAAGTTCAGGTGTAATGTAAGAAAGAATTCAATAATGAAATTAAAATGGGTAAGAAGCTCCCGAATTTAAAATGATTCCCTAAAGATTTTCTGAAGAAACTTGAGAAAATAAATGTTATCCCTTAACAAATTTTCTTTAATTAAACGTTTTATGCTGCGGCTAATTAATGTTTATTTTATCGTTGATAAACGATGTAATTTAATTATTCACTCGATATCTCATCCCAAATGGTGTTTAGCGTCGTTAGAGGCTTTTGGAACTCGGTCCCTTATAAACATATCACGGAACAATTTATTACCTCGCTTTTACTGTAGTCGAATAGAATTCTAATTAGAACAAAAATAATTAATTCTACCGTTAGAGATTTTTAATAGTAAATTTATTAACTCATTTTCTACTAAACAAAGACGGTTTGATATCAAATAAATTTTTTTTTTCTAAAATCAATATAGAAAGCTGACGTTTGCGCTTGCATTTGACAACGCAAAAGTAAACTTTTTTGGCAAAACTTACAATGTTTAAAACGCTTGTTAACTAACCAACCAGTAATAGTGTTTTTCATTAAAACACATGTACAACAAGCTTTGGTATAAACACAACTATTTTGAATTATTTAAAAACACTACATTATAGCTGAATTTACAATGTGAGATAGAAACTTTGCACATATTAGTCATAATGAAATAGTTCTTTACATCTTTACGTATACAGTACGATACTCTATGTATCGTACTGTATCATTTTACGATACGCGATGAAAACATTGTTTAACCAGCCGCATGCGAGTTAAATTTTATTTTAATTTTGATCTCGTTTTATCAAAAAGGCTTACAAAAATCTGTGCCTACAACTACATCACCGCATTTACGAAGTACTTTTTTTACAGTAGCTGCAAAATCTTGTGCAAAAATTAGTGATTGGCAGATTACTTTTTTGCAAAGAAAAGGTACATCAATTTATTAACAAAATGAATGACAAAAGTTTGTTACTTATGAAGTTTATTAAACTTCAAGTTATAGAAAAAGAAATTTGAGATTATTATGCTTTTAGATCGTTTTAATAGTTAGAATTTTTGGCACTTGTAGACGTGAGTAAATAACAACTTTGATTAGACGACAAAAAATATTTTATCAAAATTACTTTGGCAAATACAAAAACTAAAGTTATAGGAGAATTTGCTGTAACAGAAGGAAACATTTAAGGAATAAGTTGCGTTGATTTATTTTGAAAATTCATAAACTTGTGCCCTAGTCAGACTAAGCATAATCGTTTTTTTCTCAACTTTAAGAAAGGTAAATGTACCTAATTGAAATGAATACAATTGGAAGAATTTTAAAGAAATTGCTTTTGCATTAGAATTACCTCAACCAGCAACGTACACAGGACATTGTTTTTGGTGATTTTTGGCATCGTTGCTGGCAGATTTAGGAACAGATATGCATATTCTGAAGCGCCATGGAGGCTAGAAGGCTGACAAGTATTGCAGAGAGATATATGAAGACGTCAATTAAAAATAAAACCAAAAATGCAACAAAAATAATAAGCTCTCTAGTTGCTGTGGGTTCTATATGTAACGTCGTAGAAAGTAATAAAATAATTGCAACAACAATAAGGGTCTCATCAGCTGCAGCAGTTTCTACAAGTCGTCACATGCACATAGAAAGAAGAACTTATAAATTAAAAAAAAACGTGTTTAGTTAATTTTCAAAATGTTTCAAACTGTTTATTTCATATAAATAAAGAGTTAGAAACAATTTATTTGTAATATTTATTTACTTTGCTGCAATAGTGTGTGGCAAAAACTGTTATTACGACACTAAAAAATGTTTTTAGCTAAATTGCTACCTGAGTAGCAATAAAGACAAAAACAGTTTAATAACAAAACAAATCAGCTTGGTGTTGTTTTTTAAAGCGTATAATTAAAGTTGTATTGTCATAAATTGTTCACTATTAAAAAATAAATACTAAAAAATAGCTATTTATGTAATAAGAGCACAATCCATCACATTATGGCACAAGAGAATGTTTAAAGCTTGACAATTATGCTTATAGTACCTACAACGTTTTATTTTCTTTTGCTTCCTAGAAAAGATAACACAGCTTTTTAGACCCTAAAATTTTTGTATCAGTGTTTTGGCGTGTGCGATGTATTTATTGCTATAGGTAAGTTTTGTAATAGATATTTATGCATTAAGGGAGATATGAATGTTTTTTCTCCGAGGTTGACGTGTTACAGACCAAGGGCCGGAGGCCCGCGGTCTGTAAGTCTACCGAGGGTGAAAAACAGAATATCTCCCGTAGTGCATTAAATATTTTATTTTTTAGTATTTCATTACTGCTTTCTTAATAAAATTATATGAAAAATAACAACATCCGAGAATGCATGAATGTATAATTGCTGCAAATGCATGGTAACCATGTGTTTGAGGGTGGAAAACTTTACAAAGTCCCAAGGGAGATATGAGATACGTTTCATATATCGTATCCATGACGAAAATCAACAATATCATGTCACTAAAAAATAAACAATTTTATTGAATAAAGATGAAAAAAGCGGAGGATGTTAATCCCAAAGTTTTACCAAAAATTGATTTTGGTAAAAGTCTAAGGAGTTGTACGAGAAAGAGTACTAGAAGTTTTGTGATTGGCTGTGTAAGAAAGTGTAAAAATGCCTGTGGTTTACTTATCTCAAATGGTAAGATACAATTAAACTCAATATAATTATTAGTAACAATTTGTATTTATACAAAGTCAAATATTTACAAGCCGTTATCTTTTTGGTGTATCTATTCTAAACTGAAAAATAAAAAGTCGTCATGGTTAAGGAGGAAGTCAATATCTTAAGATTTCTTTTGCTTATTGAGTTCATGAAACTTAATTCTGTAGGTGACAAAAAAAACCAATGCTATTGCAACGAGATTACATTCATAAATTTATCTTAAAAGCACCTAATTTGACGTATTTGTTAATTAAGGTGTGACAGCTCCAGCTAATAATTGTTTTATTTTTATATTGATTATTTATATTTCCAGGTGGTCACAGCATTTGACATGTTTACGACGTAAGGAACTTGAAGTTGAGGAATCAGTTCCATTAATTAGATTCCCTGGACTAAAACCTACACGTTGAGACAGTTTACGATTGTCCCGAACAATGGTCTAGTTGATTACGTTGTTTTGAACAATAAATATGTTGGCTTACGACGTACACGCGTCAAAATAAACAGCTTGTTTTTGTCTTAGCATAGTAGCAAGTGCTTTTCTTAGTGCGGAAAAACACTTAAAACAGAAAAAATAGCTCGGATAATTGCTGTGTTCCCAAAACCACCGAGTAAACTCACAGGGCACTGTTTACGTAGAAGTGCAATTACTTTGCCGGCTGAGAACGGCGGTGATACAAGAAGCTTGAAGCAATTGGGTGGAGGGCGATTGGATAAGATAGCCGAGTCAAAAGTTGAGAATTCTTTACAAAACAAACTCCTATAATATCTCGAGCAAATAAAGAACATGTTAGCTTACATTATTATTTCAAATCCAGACAATTCCATATTCAATTTTAAAAAAATTGGATATTGCAAAAAGACTATTTTTTTTATTAAAATTCTATCTATACAATTTAGTCTTTTTATTATTTATTTATATCTTGGCATCTTTTTACGCCCTCGGGCTATAAAAGTTAAATTACGCCCGCATTTGAACCAGTAAAATTAGGTCAAGTAATTTTTTTAAAATAAATAAATTAATCTTAATTTAAAAATTGATTATGATTTCAAAATATAAAAAAAAATATTATTGCATTTCGTCTAATATAAACGTAACATTTTATGTTTTATAGCATTGCATATACGCTATACAAATCTAAAGATAACACTTATCAAAAGCCAAGATATGTTTTTGCCCAAAGGTAAAACTATGTTAGTATTTTTGCGTGTTACACTTTCTAAAACAATTAATTCTGTAGATTAGAGTCTACCATCAGCGCAAAAAATGTGTTACTTTTCTTTATAGACATGCGCTGCATTTTTTCTGCTTATTGACTTTGAAAATGTAATTAATAAGTTTTAATGATGCATTATGTTTTTATTATTTAAATACAATAATTAAATTATTGTAAACAGTCTAATTATTTTATCACGTTGCAAACTCATTCTCTCATATATCATTAAAAAACGCTTTGGTTCGTGGTCGTAGAAGAATGTGTATGTATATGCAATAAATACAGTGCACAAGAAGAGAAAAAAGAAAAATCTTCTAGGGCAGAACAATTTCCATAAAACCACAAACAAAAACATGTAATAAATATGTTGCATCTGACACGGTATGCTTCTCTTATGTAAAATTACACTTTTAAATGCTATTCAAAATGAAAACAATTTAGAACGGACAGCTTCATTATTCAAGCCAGGAATTTCATAAATTTAAAAAGAACGCACAATCCGACTTTTAGATAAATCGGGGAAAATTCATTTATTGGTCAAAGAATTAAAATTTACGGTGTGGAGTTAGAAAGTTTTTCAATCAACATTTTCAAATGAATTTTATTTTTCTGCAAAGCAGGAATGGCAAAAATAATTTGCTTCGGATTCAGTAATAAAAATTGTAATTTTGTGATTATTCACTTTAGCTACTTAAAAGTTTTGCATTGCAATAATTAGTTTATAAATAGGTAAAATTTGACTGTGTTTGCTGTTTAACTCATTAATCGCAATTCTAAAAAAAATAATTTTGCAAAGTGACGAATTAACAGCATCAAATTATTAAATAAAAAAAAACACTTTTGTCTTTAAAATATTAGTTGAAATAATTAGTAATTGTAATAAAACCAATAAAATGATTTTTGATGCTTAACTCTTTTTATATCCGATCTATAGCTATTTTGCTTATTATAAAAAATATTACAATTATTAGCAATGTTAAAATATTCATTTTCAAATTTATTTTTAATAATAATTACTTAGAAGATGAATTAAAAATTAAACATTATTAAAACAAAAAAACTTTTTTCTAAGAGGTAAAACTGTGTGAATATATAATTGTGCTGTAAACCATACAAACATTACTAAGTTTTTTAAAAAATTATTTTGTTTCAAAATGTTTTGCGGGTTTTGTATAAATAAAAATTTTTATTTTTAAAGTCAACATTTAAACGGTCCAATAAAACGCTACATTATACAGATTTTTTCAATATTAATGCAAAAAGAACTTTTTTAAATGTATTTTAGAGAAATTTATGTTATAACATTTAAAAAAACTTTTGATTTCTAAATTTTATCGATGGCTGAGAGTTACCAAAAATAAGTTTTTTTGATTTACTTTTGCATCAGTTACTGTTACACTTTAATAAGAAATGTTTTACCTCTTAATATAAAATAATTTTTTTAATTCTAGATATAATCGGAAATTGTAGCTCCTAAGGATCTTACATTTATATGCTAAATATAAATAAACAAATTTTCAAACCACATTACGTCATTTTTATAGTCTTTATTAACTCACCACTGAATTGTGAGATAATAAATGTGATACTAACGCTTTTAATATTTTAAAACCGTTCCTACAAATTTCAGTGTCCAAATATTACTGCTTATTTTATATGCTTTTTATTTTATTATAAGACGTAAATATAATTAGTTATAGAAAATAATTATATTTAAATTGTATTAAAATTGAAGAAGAAAGGCTTTCACGGTTCGAAGTCATTGAAATATTGAAATCTTTCGGAAAAGGCCGTGTAAAAAAGTGTGATAAAATTCTCGGCCTTTTGCACTCTAAGAAGCAAAACTTATTCTCTTATAAAAGAGAATAAGTTTTGCCTTTAGCGTAGTTCACAAGGCGAGTTACCGTGTTAATTCTCACTTTTATTTTCCTGTCATGATGGCGTCTTCACCGAGTGCAAAACGTCGAGAATTTCATCAAACATTTTGACACGGTTTTTTCCGAAAGATGTCAGTATTTCAATCTATTAAAATTAAATTTAAAACCAAGATAAAAGTCTATCAAAACTATTTTATTAAAATAATGTCGAAACCTATTCAATCTTATTAGAACTCTTCAGTACGTTGCAACCTATCTATACTGTTAGTTTTACTAATCAACAAAAAAAATTTCTAATTAAATCATTCAGTAATGGCGATTAACAATCTCAAACTTTTATCCAGTTTTCAACGTTCTTATCGGCTTTGATTGCCAATTGCTTCCATCACTGATTTTTTTTAATTAACTATCTGCCATTAAAAAATTTAAATCAAATAAAAACCAATGCAATAATAATTTAAACTTTTATTATAACAATTTTATCAAACATATCGAGCTTTTACAACCACAGAGACAATACTGTCATTTATCGTTAACTACAATAAAGATCTAGAGCAAAAAACGTTTAAAATTTTTTATTTTAAGAAGCATCAATTTTCTGTGATTGGTTAAATATCTTTTTGTACGACCACTATGTTAAACTCGTTTTACATATATCCTTGTTGCTATGAAAAGTTCATCTTTTCATTGCTAACGCAAAACTCGAATGAAAAGTGACGTTTCTGTGTGAAAAGTGACAGATCTGTGTCAAAAGAACATATTGACAAATGACATGATAGAATAAATGCCATACCTAATCATATGGCATTCATTTTGATATTTTGACATTAATATGTAATAAATTTTGTTAAATGTTGTAGTTTATTGAATGGTCGTAGAAAAAACATTGTGTTGTACTCGTGTGAAAAGCTTTTTTCATGCTCGTGTTAATACACACTCGCGTAACTTAAACAATCGCATGAAAAGTTTGCTTTTCAACTCTTGTAAAACAAATAACTGTTCCTTTTGACTAGACAATGCGAAAAAATTACAGTCCATTGCATATAAAAAAAAATGCTATTTGTAGTATTAGTAGTCGAACTAAAAAATATTTGAAAAAAAGTTTTAAATCACACCCATTAAACATGTCCAGTGTAATCTTGAGCTTGTAGTAAATTGATTAAAGCAATTTTATTTGGCATTACACAGAATATATTCAACACCACCGCCAACGGTGATCAATACGACAAATGAATTGACAATTGTATGCAAAAACCGTCTTTGTAACCAACTACAAACATATCATAAGCAGCATAACGAAAATAATTTTTGAATCACGTCAAAACAGCTTTTCTCTTTCGATTCCTTTGGTTAAACAAAAAAATGTTGCGATAGTTTCGTCTTTGTTTCTGTTATAAAGATATAGCCGTGCTCTCCTTTTTTCTAAATGTACTAATTGCAAACTAGTGAGCTCATCTACATTACAAGCATCTTCCACGCTAATTTTTAAAACAACACCAGATAAATTTACTGGTTTTATTCAAAACCTTTTATATGAAACTAAAAGCTCTTAATAAAAATTTATTATATAAAACAAGTTTAATTTTTGGTGAGGTATTAAATTATACAGTCATACACTATTATCAACTACATCAAAAAGATAATAGTTTTGTATAGAGCATTAGGGTGGTAAAATTTCACTAGCACTTATTTGGTTGGTCGCACTATATCTCTTATTTCGTGGCAACTGTAAAAACTGTTAGCCGGTGATTGATATACAAAGCAATGAACGCTTATAAAAATATAAGAAAAATGTCAAAAAAATTAATTACATTATAAATGTAAAAATGATAATATGGATCAATTAAAATTTCGAAAATATGAATTGGCAAAAATTAAATATAATTTTTAAAATTGGCAAACCTTCTACACACAGAAAATGCAGCAGAGCAACATTGTTACAGGGCATATTATCAGATTCAAATCAGCTGCATAACAAACTAATAGCAACAGATTAGGGCTGGAAGCAACATCAACGTGGCAATGTGCACAAATTTACAAAAAAAATTATTTCCAAAAATATCGCTCAAAACTATTTGCTGCAGCTACCAAACTGTATGTAACAGTTTAAAATGTGACTGCCAGAAACATGGTCTAAATTCCACAAATTGTTATGGTTTTGAAAAATGGTGCAATGTCAGAAAAAACCTACGAGGAAGTTGATGATTTCGATGAAATTGTGAATGAAGAACCAATGCAGACTGGAAATAATATTGAAGACAATAAACGGTAATTGTCTTAAAAAGATTTACTAGAATCAGGAAATTTTGTCAAATCTATCGATAAAGAAATGCCATCAAAGAAACAAAAAATTAACGCATAAGTATAAATAAAATAACCAAAATAAATAAAATTTATCTTTAAAGATTTCCAAATACTGACTTTTAAATACTATCTCTAATATTAAACACTATTTTCAAACTTTTTTTGCAATCTTTAAGTTTTATAGATTTGGAATTATTTTGTTTATCAATAGAAATCAAAATTGTACATAATGATCAAAAACATTTTTCAGATTGAGTTGTTTATGTTTGTTGGCGTTTTTTGAGAAAATTTATTATAGTAATGTATACATATTTTTTACTTTATCAGAGGTGATTGAAAGTTGTAGATCTTTTTATCATCTACAACTTTGCTATTCAAGTTTCTTCCATAGGAGTTGCAGTTTTTCCGGAAAGCGAGATTAACCGTTTTTTATGTTTAAAAACTCGCCTTTTTTTACTTCTTGATCTGAAATTGTTCGTACATGTTTTTCTAATTTTTGTTATCTTTTCTTTTTCTTTTCAATGGGTTTCAACCTACTATAATTTTTTTTGCTTTTAAAATTTATCGACTCTAATCTACTTAGTTTGATTGAGATTTTAGCGCAACATTGAATGGAAAACTCGAAAGTAATGCCAACAAACATATTTAATTTTTCCAAAATTGTAAGAATTACTTCTTGTTTTATTTAAATATTTATTCTCAAGTACACCAACCACTAAGCCGTTTATAATTTTTTTCGTACTTAAAATGTATCAGGTCAAAAAAAAGCAACATTTGCAACGGCTTCTCGAATGTTTGAATTAAAACTTTTTGCTTTTGAATCACGCGACGTTCAAAAAATTTGTTGTCACAAAATTTGGGAGTAAATTGTCATAAAGCTCTACAAATATTTTGAATTTTTTTGGCTTTGAACTCTCAACTAAAAGCCGAGGGGCTATAAGTTTGTAGTGTGTATTTGCTTGTAGTTACTGTAAGATTCAATGAGTTTCAATCTATCTTTTATATTTAAATACTAAAATTATCAAGAGTGTCTTGAACATTAAAAAAACTGACTTAACCGTTTAAAAATTGTAGATCTTTACCTGTTTACATAAAATAGAAGTAAACATTTTTTATAGGTCTAATCTAGTCGAAATTGACCTATATTAAAAAATTTTAGTTATTTGTTGTAAAAAAAAAGATAGATGCAAAACTTTTTTGGATACAAATTTCCCTCATTTGCACTAATGCAGCAGTCCTTCCAGTCGTGCTGCAAACAAAGTGTTTATGAGAGAAATTTGACTTTTTGAATTTGTTAGGTGAATAATTATTGATAGTCCACTTAATATTCAATAATTATGCACAACTTTTAAGCTTGTGCAAATTGTTGATGATATTTTACTTAATTTGCTTCATTGAGAATAACAAAAAATTTTGAAAACAATTTTACTAAAGATTTCAAATTAAAATCAAATAGACGTCGTTTTTAGGTGACTTTCTTTTGTTGTCTTAGTTTTATATTTTATACTTCAAATATAAAAACGTGACATGATGACTAAAAAGAATGCTTTGACGCATTCGATATTTGAATTTGAGTAAAGACACGCGAGGCACATTTCCTCAAGGTGGATTTTATGAAATGATTTTGTTTGACGTGCACCTGACTGGAATTTACTGCATTAGAATTTTAAAATATATAAACAATTACAGGCAAGAATGAAAAGAAATTATGACAATAAAAAATTATAATTCAAATTATAAATAATGATTTCTCTAATGCAATTTGCAAATATTCATCACAGCGTGTAAGATTTCACACTTTTTTAAGAGTATTCTTAAAATTTAAGACTCTTACTTGACGTGTGAGGAAAACTATTGTATTTTTATTCAGAGGAATTAATCTTTTGAGGCTCATTTAATTTAATTATTAGCTAAACACACAAGCTCGCTACAAAAATAATTGTTTTTTTTTTATAAAGTTATTATGTACCATCATTAATGTGAATTGCAAAATATGCAAATGCTTATTAATAGCTCCTCAATAAATTCGTCTGTACGATAAAAACTCTAATTAGCTCTTTTACTTTTGTTTTTAAACAATGGTACATTGTTTTATGCTTTAGGATAGGCATCTAGCAATAAATTGCTTTCATTGATATCTTGTTAAATAATAAAACACTTTATGCACAAGCGATATACGTTTCACATTCTATCTTGACTGGATTATTTTTAAACACGGAACTTTGAAAAGGATATCAATTAAATTTCTATTCTTTTATCTCACGCTTGTTTTCGCTCATTAGTTAAATTAAATCAAATTGGCTTCAATATGTGATGTAGAAAAAATTCAAATGAGAAAAGATCGTTTTAGGAAAAAGATTTTAATTAGGTAAATAGATTAGATGCAAAAATTAGTTTATTTTATCTGAAAATTTAAATTTATTTTATCAAAATTTAAACATGCATTTATCAAAGAATCTAATAATGTTTCCGAATATATATTCTAATTTTTGCTAAGCTTTCACAAATTTTTCGACCCAATATTGAAGCAACTCTTCTTGGCAAAACACAGTTATGAAATTACGAAAGAAATAGTAATTATAATTGTGTTTCATTTTATTATTTATTATAAAAAGAATAATTGCAAAATTGTTAAAAATGTTGAATGCAAAAAATGTGTATGCGCTATTACCAGCTATATTAATATTTTATCACATAACTTTCACTGAAGGAGAAATTTAATATAAAAATTGTTGTAAAGAAATTACATTGTTATTAAATTTTCAAACTATTGTATAGAGAAATTTTATTGAAAAAGCAATTTGAGAATTTTTGTCTAAAAGATTTGAAACCAATAATGGGTTTCAAATTACAACAATTATTTGAGTTTGTTTAATGTTTTTTCAGAAAATTGATTCGCTGAATAACATATTGTTTTTAATTTCCCTTCCGTTTATTCAAGATAGACCTTTGCATTTTCACTCAAAGCTAACAGCTACCGCAGTAGCATAACGAGCTTTCACAACTTGCTTTTCTCATAACAAAACTGGCAAAGCTCAAGACTCTTCACGCAAATGAGGTATAAAAGCAGTTGGGGACAAAATGAACTCGCCGCACACAAATAATGCACAACTGCATTAATCATTAAAAATTCATCAAGAACGACGAAGAATAGAGTCTAAAGGACAATTTGAAAGTTTGCTACGTTTTGGTTAAATGGAGTTTAATTGCTTAAATTTATTAAGTCCTGTTATAGTCTTGTTTTTAGCCATGCTGCTTCTCAACTAAACGCGGTGTAAGTAACCTGAGAGAAACTAATGAAGGCTTAATCACTGAATATAAAGATTAAGGCTTATTAAATTTGGCTAGATATGGTTTTAATTACTTCAGCAGCTGGTCCAAAATTTTAATATTCATATTATGCTACAGTAGACTCCACTTTAATAAAGAATTTAATTTTAATCTTAACAATTTAAAAAACTGCAATAATGCATGTTTCTACATGTTTAATTTTTAAACAATAAAATTAAAAAAAAAAAACTTTAAAACAAATACAAACAATTTTTTAAAGTCGGTTGAAAATAGGTAAATTGCTGATTGAATTTTACAAAACATGTCAAAAGCTGTGACCACTGCAAATAGCAACAATTTAGACAAAAATAAATCAATTATTATACTATATTCTTCTGCTATTGGTAAGGCAAATCGGGCATCTTTAGAATTGCATTCAAAATACTCCTTTTCTATTGGTCAAAACAATGTCCTGTTTACACAGCACAATTTTATGAAAAAGCGGTGTCAGCACTGTCAGCCAGACGTGTCAATTTATCTTAACCTCACTTTTCTCCGTCAAACAAGATTTTTCTTTAACGGCGTGCAAATTCTGATCGTTTAGAGCGCAAGGCTTGGTTCCATAGCAACTGATGTCATATTTTTCTCTACTATTGCGAGTCTTTAGAGATTCCGGTGCTTGTGAAAGGTTATGTAAACCCAAACAATTTATTGACACTGACACTATTGACAGTTAAATTGGCAGCAGTTGCTATATTGTTTGTAAGGTTTTTCAAAATGCTCTGCCAAAAAAATAGAGTATAGTTACCGCTGGCATACCTAACAAATACGGTCAAATCAAATGCTTTTAATATAAATTTTTAAATGTCATCTTGTTGCAATAAGAAGCCAAAGAATCTTAGCATATCAACTTCTTTGTTAACCTTGCTCATATTTTTTAGTTATAGATGCACTAAAGAGAGGACAGCTTGTAAATCTTTAATTATTCATGAAGAAAATTTTAATAATAATTAGAATAGATTTATTTGATTGGATCATACCATTTGAGATACAATCGAAAAATGAAGTGCCGTAGGCACTTTATCGCAGTTGCTGATATTTTTCTTGAACTGTTAACAACAAAACGTCTGGTACTCAAATTCGTTCAAAACTTCCCTTGAACAAAATGTGAGGTTAACGTGCACCGCTTTTTCCAATTTTATTCAATGAAATTGTTTACAAACAAAAACACTTACCTATAGCAACAATACATAGCCCTAAAAGACTGATAATAAAATTTATGTTCCAAACGAGCTGTGTTATTTTCTCTAGGAAGCAAAATAAAATATAACGTTTTATGTACTACAGCCATATTCAAGATGAGGGCTCTCAAAAAACTAAAAATTTTTTAATCACTTGTTTTGTTGCTATGTTTTTTCTATTGTTTTTGCATTTTTTTCTCTAATTTGTCTAATGTTTTTACTTTCGGTTTTTTCTCTTCTAACACTCTACACTTTTCCGTATCTCAGTACTGTTAGTTACAATATTTTATTTGATTTTTTTATTTATTTTTTTTTGCTCCATTATGTCTGCTTTTCTTATTTTGATTTTATTTTCACAAATTTTTTTATTATGTGTTTTTGAGCTCTTTTTTCTATTTCACACGTTTTACATTTTGTTATCTAAAATCTATGTTTTTTTCAAAGTTCTACATCTGAACTTTCCAATAATTTTTATATTTTTTTTTTTTCTTAGAGAACTTGGCAACTTTTCTACAAATCAATTATTTCATTTTGTGTTATCTGTGTCTCCTCGTACTTTCTTGTTTGTTTATGTTTTATTTTCTATTTTTAATTTTTTATTCAGCGATTGTTTTGGCCTGTACAATTCTTTGTACGTTAAATGTTTTGCTTTTATAATAATTCTTGTAACAAAAATGCTTCTTTCT
Source organism: Lagria hirta (assembly GCA_947359425.1). Lineage (NCBI taxonomy): Eukaryota > Metazoa > Arthropoda > Insecta > Coleoptera > Tenebrionidae > Lagria > Lagria hirta. The sequence goes on along the minus strand of OX375797.1, from coordinate 6,975,549 downwards.
TTAAGTTTCTTGTTGAGACTGTTAAAAACAATTTTTGGCAGAAAAAGTATTTCTCAGAGTAGAATATTTTAAATAGCAATTACACATGTTTTTATCATTTTTATATCAGATTATTTTCTTTAAAATAAAAAAATTTAAGTATATTTTAAATATTGTTTTATTTTAAAAAACTGAGAAGGCAATTTATCTTAATTTTATGCAAGGATAGATATCAATATTAAAATCTAAATAAACAAAAATAAAAACACTTTAATTTAAAAATGGCAAACATCTGCTAAATCATAAGATGCAATATACTCCAGTTTCAAAATATTTTTTTTGTGAATGTGTTTTATTACCAGCTGCTTCTTACATTAACACTTTTTTTTTCAAATATTAAATCAGCATCAGAAGCAATTCAAAGTACGTCGTTCTTCCAGACGAAGAGCTTCCAACAGTAGACTTATTTAAATTCGATACGCATTAGCAAAAGAATTCGAAATAGGTCTTTTATTTTCTCGGATTTTTTGCAAAATAAGAACGGTGAGCAAGAATAATGGAGTAAGATAATAACTTGAGTTTACTTATCTAGATGGTGGAGAGCTCAAGTACAATTGCTGCGGCTGAGCTGTAAAACCTGAGAGTTATTTTTCCGACTTGATTCACTTGGATTACGCTTTCAAGCTAAATTTCCACCGAGCTTTTGTGAATGATTATCTGTTGTCTAAACTTTCTCTGCCACTCACAATGTGTTTTATCTAATTAAGAAGCTTTTTTGTCACATGTTGTAATTAGGCGCATCAGCAAGCCCAACCACTTTCAATGTAATGTTAATATTAACTCAAAACAGCAACCGCTCTTAAAAAACCAGCGGTTTTTAAATAAAAAATCACAATAGCATACCTACGATTAGATATATATTTAATTTGACATTTGGAAAAAAATCTGTATTTTTTAGTCTGCATTTATACAGTGTGTTGGCTTTTTAAGTTTTTCACATATGAGAGCATATTTTCTAATAAATTTACAAAAAAAAACTATTGTTTTAAAAAGTTATGCTTAATCTGGAACCTAAAATACGATTTTTGTGTAAAAATTTTTTAGACCGTAAACAAAAACTGTAAAAAAAATATAAATTCTGTTAACGAATAAACTACCTTAATTTTAGACAAGATCAAAAATTGTTGCTAAGAAAAGTTAATGAGAGATGAAATTTACTTTCAAATATTTATAAACTTTGTAAATACCGAATTACACTACATTATATTCAAGTTTGTTCCATATTTGATTTAAAAAAAGTATTATTATTATTATTATTTATTATTGGATAAATGCATTTTCCTCCTCGTGGTACTTCACCTTGACGAAGGCATCTTTTGCCGGGTGAGGAGGCTTGCGTGGCCCAATGAACCGAAGAGCTATGCCGGCGGTAGCATAGCTACTGGCAGGGTCACCCTAGCCGGACAGGTCGACGGAGAGGGCCCAGACTAAGAAAGTACCCTGGTCCTCCAGGTTGGAGGTTGAATCGTTGGGCTAGTAACTCGGCATTTGTAAAAACAACTCCAATACTAAAAAGCCCACAAACGGCCTCGGATCGGACGGATTAAATGGAAAAAGACAAAAGCTACGAAAATGGAAAATGAATTTTGGAACATGGAACATTCAAGGCGCGAGAGGGAAGATGGAAGAAATAGAACGAGAACTAACTATAATGAAAATGGATATAATAACATTGACTGAAACAAAAAAGAAAGGCATCGGTACAGAAATGTTAAACAACTACGTTCATATATATAGCGGAGTACCAAAGCATAATAGAGCTAAACGAGGGGTATCTATATTAATAAACAAGAAGCACAAAAGCAAAATAACTAATTGGAACACCTACAACGAAAATATAGTTACGCTAAACATGAACATCAGAGGCAACAAACTAACAGTGCTAGGAGTATTATATGGCATATCCAACGACGAACCTGTAGATAAAAAGACGGAATTCTTCCAAGAATTAGAACAATGTATATTGGAAATCGGAAACAATAGAGAAATAGTCCTGTTGGGTGATCTAAACGATAGGACAGGCCGAAAAATAAACAACAGAATAGTCGGACCATGGGGAGAAGACACCCTGAATGATAATGGCAACCGTTTGATAGATCTATGCGAAACGTATGACCTCAGGATAACAAATGGATTTTACAAACATAAGGAGATACATAAGTTCACTCGTGCCCAACATACCTTACAACAAAAATCAATAATAGACTACCTAGTGACGAAACAGAAATCCAACATACAAATTAACGATGTTAGAGTTTGGAGAGGTGCCATATGTGGATCCGATCACTATTTACTAAAAGCAGAGATCAACATACCGTACGCTAAACTTAAACCGAGCATAAACAAGGAAGGAACAGAAGACATGCAATCAATGCATACAACAAGATTAAATATATTAGGCTTGGGACAGGAAAGCACAAGATTCTTATACAAAAAAAGACTGGATCAGAAACTTATATTAGGTCATACGACTTTGGAAACATACAATAATATAGTAACGAGTATAAAAGAAGCCGCAAAAGAAGCACTTGGGGAAGAAGAAAAACGCAAGAGCAAAAAACTATGGTGGACTCCAGAAATAGAAGAACTGGTTATGGAAAAGAAACGAACATACCTCAAATGGATAAATACACATGATGTAAGAGATAAAGAAAGATACAACAAAAAGAAGAGGGAAACACGAAACCTTATCAACTTCCACAAGAACGAGCTTTGGGATAAGAAATGCGAAGAAGTCAACACTTATATAGCAGGCAGTAGAAGTAACCAGGCCTGGAGATTCATCAAAGCAATTAGATCAGAAAAGTCGATAAAAACCCCACTGCAAGTAATCTCAACTAAGAAGTGGAAAGCACATTACCAACAGTTATTAACTGAAGATCGCCATATATTCTCAGCATCATCACCAAAGAAAGTATCGGTTCAGGGAGAAAGGGTCGAAATTACCATAGACATGGTTAAAAAAGAAGTAAAGGAATTACGAAACAATAAAGCTCCAGGACCCGAAGAAATAAACGCTGAACTGGTGAAGAACGGAACAGATAAATTATTCTCTATGATAGCGAGGGTGTTCACAGAATATGTAAATGGTCATAAACTGCCGGAATCCTGGAAGGAAATGTACATATCGTCAATTCATAAAAACGGAGACAAGAACGATTGCGGAAATTACAGAGGAATATCGGTCACCAGCACAATGAGTAAAATCTTTGGCCGAATACTACGACAACTTATTGAAAAGGAATATGGAAGTTTCTCAGAAGAACAATCGGGATTTCGAGCAGGAAGGTCCTGCAATGACAACGTGTTTTGCCTTAAACAGATAGTTGAAAAGAAAACGTGTAGGAAAAGGGAGACTCACCTACTATTTGTAGATCTATCAAAAGCGTATGACAATGTCCCACTGCAAAAACTATGGCAAGTCTTAGAAGAATCCCCGATAAATGTAACCATCATACGAACAATTCAAAGACTATATGAAGGATCAAAGGGAAGGATAAAAATAAGAGATAAAATATCCAGCAGCTTTCCCGTCACTAAAGGCCTTAGACAGGGATGTTGTCTGTCCCCAACTTTGTTCAATATATACATAGATAGAGTGCTAAGAGAATGGAAAAGAAAATGTAAAAGCATGGGAATCCCGCTCAATGATAAGATAACTCTCTATACGCTGCAATTCGCAGACGACCAGGTGATCATTGCACACGATAGAGAAGATCTGGAGTATATGGCTCGTAAACTGCTGGAAGAGTACGAAGAGTGGGGAATGAGCATAAATCTAAAAAAGACTAAGTACCTCTGTGTTGGAGAAGCTGGACGGGACTTGGATCTGGGACAAAACGGAAAGGTAGAGGCTTGCACAGAATACAGATATCTAGGCGTTATGTTTGACGAGACTGGGAAGGATGAGCGAGAAGTAAGGGAGAGTATTATTGGCGCCAAAAAAATAATCGGTGCAATTAATGGAGTGTTATGGAGCAAAAGAATAAACAAACAAAGGAAGAAAACCTTATACAATACTCTCATTAAGAACACCATGCTCTATGGATGTGAAACGTGGAGACTCACTCAGGCTCAAGAAAGGAAAATAGCGGCCGTTGAAATGGATGCAATCAGAAGAGCACTTATGGTGTCCCGAAGGGAGCGAATTCGTAATGACACTCTAAAAGAAGAAATGGAGATGGACTCGGATATACTCCAGGAAATCACATCACGACAGCTAATATGGTACGGACATGTACAACGTATGCAGGAAGACAGACTCCCGAAAGCGGCATTGAACTGGGTACCAGCCGAGAGATTAAAGCGCGGTCGCCCTCAGAAACGATGGGAACAGGGCATACGAAATGCAATGAGCGAGCGAAATTTACAAGCTGGACAGTGGGACGACCGAGTTAGTTGGAGTAAGGGCATCGGACAACGTCGACGCACGTTTTAAAAAACCGATTCTATATATATATATAAATGCATTTTTCCGGAAATCGTCTTGGAAACAACATTTTCCTGCTTATCTACGCGCAGGAAAATTGAGTTTTCCGGACTAGTACTGTAAAAACTTTACAAGACGCAAAATAAAAAAGATACTCTAGTAACTATCGTTGCCTACAAAATTGACAAACTTGATTTTTGTGGAATTTGTAAGAAAAATTCTAAAATTTGTAAGTTTCGTCTTTTTTACGATTTCCGGAAAAATTTAATACAAAACACGTCAGTAAAATCTCTTAATTGACTCGAAGCTTTAAAATACTCGGCACAAAGTACCTCGTATTTCAATTTAGCTCCTCTTCAGTAATGTGAAATTTTCCTGACTTTTATGTACATAAGTATTATTTGAATTTTAAGCTACAAACATTTACTTTTGTTTTAAATTTGATTTTTTGATATTTCACTTACTTTTCTGAACTTTTTTCAATATCACGTGATGTACTTCATTTTTTTTATTTAATTTCAAATTTTTTTCCTTGCAGATAAGTATTATGTAGTTAGATATCTAAACGTTGTTTTCATCTAACTTTACTTAATAACAGTTTATAATTTGGTCAAAAATTAAAATACATTACTCTTAAGCAGAATAAGCATTTTATGTAATAAAGCACAAGTTAGAAAGAAAACTGTAAGATTTATTTTTATTTTAGCTGTCCGTTGAAAAATAAATTATTACGTTGAACCGTCTTTGTCCCGGAGGCACAGCAATTTTGCTGGATTTAAAAAACATTACGGTCTTCGTCAAGTAATGATAATTACAACATTATAATTTTTTTTAGATATTTATGAATATAATATAAGACTTGTTAAAAAACAAGCTCTCAATTTTCAATAAGTTTAAAATCCAATTTAAGAATTGAATTACAAACAAATACAACAAATTGTGTTTTAAAGTGAATAGACTATAAGAGTTTGTTTTTTGAAAAATTAAGCTAAATTATCTCCTCACGCATCTGCGATGATATTATTTAAGTTGTTAAATTCAAAATAGAACATTTAAAAACATTAGAACAATATGACATGAACATAATAATGCTGCTTTCTGCATTTCCGCAAGAATTTTTAAATCTAAATCTAAGATTTTAAAATTTTTGCTTACTGATCTGGGTACAACACCCACATTTGAAATAATGAGATCTTGCATGTCACATGCAAGATCTTGCAGGGTAGGTTACAGCTGTATTTTGGCTAATAAATTAACAACCGTAAATTTTTTTTATCATATCTAAGATCTTTAAAGTGGTATGTAAAGTGTTTTGCTGAAAGTATCGGTCCACAATTTTATCGTTATAAAACTGTGCATAAAATGGCTGTAGAATTTCCTCTTGTTATCTTGCAGTATTGAAAAATATTAACCTTATAATTAAAGAGCAAATTTGAATGCAGATCAAACAAGCGTAATATACACATATAGGTAGGTATACGCATAAAAAACATTACATATGCATATGCATTTAATTAGCCAAATATACAAAAATGCATTAACGAAAATAGCAGTTTTAGGTACACAGTTTTATTATTATTATTATGCGCATATATACCTATATACATTCAATATCTCCAAAATATAAGTTATTGAAAAAATATGCACACTTTTATGCATATTTACACGATAAAACTCATAAAATTTACCATTCACCATCAACTCGGTGGCCGCTACAAAAATAAAATTCCACTACAAGTATTTTTTGTTCTTGTGAGAAAACTATTTTAAATTCAAAAATAAAGTAGTTGACAAATTGAGTAATTGTTTTGACTTTTAAAGCAATTGTTTTAAACATTATAGTCTGTTTACAAAAACTCACAGGCATGGTCAACTATGACACCAAATTTTAAAAATCGTTTAAAATTTGCTTTAAAATGTTTAGAAGCTTTTTGAAGATTTGTTCTTTTGTGAGATTCTACCGTGCAATCAAAAAGTGCTTCTATCAAGTAAGCGTTGAAATAAAGAACGTATGTCGATGCTAAACTGGCGGAAAATAATTAAATGTTATTATGTTAAAAAAGAAAATGCAAAATAATGTTTAATTGAATTTCAAATTATTTTATCCTCAACGTGTTCTATGGGTTATAGCATCATTCTTTCTTGCACACATCCAAAGTAAGCCCGCAAAGCAAAGAATCTGACGTATGTCAAAACCGTGCTGTTTTAAGGTTAAATGTAGTTTTTCATTTGATAAAATAAATAAAGCAATTTACAGCAAGTTTTGAGGCCTAGAATACTATCTTTGTTCCTTAAATTAGTGTTAAACTACCGACAATAATTCATATTTTGATAAATATTGTTATCGTTCTCTTCAGACTTTACGCTAAATCTGCCACTGCGTGAACAATGTTGACGCTCCCAGTCTTATTGAATAATTAAGATAAATTGATCGATTAGAACCATCCGTATTGGATGGTTTTGAATAAATAATTAAAATTATGAATTATTACTTGCTTTGAATACCCTTTCAGTAAAAACCGTAATACATGCAGGTATTGCGGATTTGCGGTAATCTAGTCTCCAAACGACTTGTTACGACCATTTTTAACAATTAAAACAATTTCAAACTCTAAAATTCTTTTTTATTATTATTTGTTTTGACATAATTGAAAACTGTTATAACACATATGCTCTGTATATATCATGGTCTACTTGATAGAAATACTTTTTGATCGCACGGTATAAATAAAACTATGCATGTTGAGTAGTTTTATTTTTAAACTATAAGAAGTTTTTAATATTATATTATTTTATACCTATTAGTTGATAGTTTTTAATTATTTTGCTTTAGTAAAACGGTTTTTTTTATCAATAAAAACAACTTTAATTTCTTGTTTTAACATTCTTGCGGGTATAAATTGCTTTCTAAAACACCTCTGCAATAATTAATTATTTGAACTCTTGACAAAAAAAAATTGTTTTTAGTGTATATCTGTGGTTTAAGTATCTGTGTATTTATTGTGTCTGTCTGTCCTTCCGTAGCCACTAAACGGCCCAACAATGTTTTATTTAAAATCTGATGTAATCAAAAATGTTCATAGCAATAATTGAACAAAAATATTTAATCTTTTAAAAAAAAGTTTTTTTGACTAAAAAATTGATGTAACTGGGATTTCCCAGATAAGTATCTAGTGTGTGAGATTTTTTTATAATATTAGACAAACAATGTAATTGTAAACTGATGCTAACATTTTACACTGAATTTAATAATAATAATAATAATAATAATAATAATAATAATGATAATAATAAGCTATTAGAAATCTTTGGAATTAAAAAAATGATAAAACATTTAACTTTAGTTATTTCAAATGTGGGTGTTGTACCCAGATCAGTTCGTAAAAATTTTAAAAGTTTAGATTTAGATTTAAAAATCCTTGCGGAAATGCAGAAAGCAGCATTATTATGTTCATGTCATATTGTTCCAATGTTTTTAAATGTTTTATTTTGAATTTAACAACTTAAATAATATGATCGCAGATGCGTGAGGAGATAGTAATTTAGCTTAATTTTTCAAAAAACAAACTTTTATAGTCTATTCAGTTTAAAACACAATTTGTTGTATTTGTTTGTAATTCAATTTTTAAATTGGATTTTAAAGTTATTGAAAACTGAGAGCTTGTTTTTTAACAAGTTTTATATTATATTCATAAATATCTAAAAAAAATTATAATATATATATTTACATACCACTTTAAAGATCTTAGATATGATAAAAAAATTTACGGTTGTTAATTTATTAGCCAAAATACAGCTGTAACCTACCCTGCAAGATCTTGCAGCTTCTTTCCATGTGACTTTTTTTTGTGTTTTTATTTAAAGAATTTAATTTTTTAGCAACGCTTAACTAACCTTGATAAATCGCAACACGTCAGTAACGCATTTGTTCAAAGAATGCACAAATGCCTTGAAGTCAATGGACGACATTTTGATTATTTGTTATAAACTTTATTTCTTCAATAAAGTATATTTTTTCGTAACACTACAAGTGTTTACAAATACTTTTAATTTAGGTCTCATTAGTGTGTTGACGTCTTGATATATTAAATTAAAACTAAAGATGTCGACGTCAAATTTTAAAAAACACCTTATTTTAACGTTAGAGATGATAAATCTTTTTAGGTATTATTCATAAGTTTACCTTGTTTTAGGAGATAGCGCAAAGTGACATTTTTCAGACTCACATCAAAAAAAAATTTTTTGAAAAAAACTTTTTGTGTTTTGATAAGACGTGTATCAATCAAAAAATAAAAATCTAATTGTTTTATTGATCAAACAAAAACTTTTTTAAAAACCTATTTTATAATTACATATATTGAAAGTTTAAAATTACAAAAAACCCGTTGTTTGAAAAAATAATTTAAACATTTTGTATCAATTTTATAACGCAATTTGATTTATTTTTTGATGAAAAGTCTAACTCTTAACTTATAGCAAAAACTAATACAACTTTCTGACAAAGGCAAAAGTTTTTATCAATCCTTTACTTCAGCTGCTTTCTGCTTTAATAATTACACGGTATATAACTAGTAAAAAATTACATAATTTAACAGACTTTTTTTAAAACTGTATTTTGAGCCTACTGGTTGATTTTACAAAAAATACAAGGCGATTTCCACTATAATTTTTTTATTGGTAATTAAATATTGATTATATATTATTAGTTTGTTTTCACAATTTTTTTTTCATTAAAAAACATTTAATCTAGTGCGTTAATTTGCGGTAAAAATATAAAACTAACAAAATCATCTACACAAGCGGATAGAAACTAGCTAAAACAAAAAATATAAATTGCAAGGCGCTTTACAAAGGTTGTTTGATTAAACTGTAACTTATTGCGTTCACATTAAAGCTAAATTTATATTACAATTTTCAAATAATTTGCAAAATTTTAGTATAACTTATTTTATTAATCAATCTAAGAGTAACTAACGATTTTTTTGAATTTGTTAGAATGGCTTCTTTGTTTTAACGGACTGCCACTTAATCTTTTCAATTTCTAAATTCGGCTGTTTTCGTAACATGGTTTGCCTTTTAGGCAAGACCTACCACAAAATGATGCTGAAAAATCGCAGAAGGGTCACACTTCTCGTTTACCAAAAGTTTTCAACGAAGTTTGTGAGACCGTTGAGAATATTGCGCTGAGTGACATATTTAAAGTCAGAAGGCTTGAAATGAGAAATTCAAATTTACTGGCCTTTTCTTTTCGCTATCCGAAAACATATTTCAGGAGGTGTGAGTTAATAAACTTTGTTGGGAAATTGAAGAGACATCAAAGCTCCTGCGGACAATATTCCCGCTCCTGCAGTTAAATTTAATTTTTCTTTCAAGCAACAGGAGGATATGAAATTGGTGATGGATTTTTTTTCAGTATATAAAACAGCAAGGAATTTGGATGTTGCTTCGTAAATTTAATTTAGAAAATAATTTTTTATGTTTGAAAAAATTATTATTTGTAACAACGAATATTACATTGGTAAATATAGAAAACATAATCTTTAACTCACAATATTATTTAACGATTAGTTTTAAAATTAATTTTAAGTAAAATCATATTCTAATAATGATAACAAAAACCATTTAGAAGTATTTACTAAATACTTTTAATATTGAGACTTACGAATAGTGTTTTATCAACAATTAAAACTGTTTTGTTTCTATAAACAGCGCCCATTTCGACGATTTGCTTTTAGTAAAGCGTCAACTGCTATGTTAAGACTTGGTTTTTTAAAGTAAAAAGTTTTAAATTATTAGTTATTTATAGTCTTAATTCTGCCTATAAACGGCAATGGTAGTTCCGTGCGATCAAACAGCCCTTCTATCAAGTAGGCGTTGAAATAAAAAACGTATGTCGATGATCAACTGGCAGAAAATATGTATTTAAATGTTATACTGTTAAAAAAGAAAATGCAAAATCAGTTTTAATTAAATTTCAACTTATTTTATTTTTCGCACACATTCAAAATAACTCAGCAAAAGATCTGACCTATGTACTGCAGGTTGCAAGGGTGTCCTGTTTTGAAGTTAACAGATATTATCGTGTTGTTTATTCATTTGACAAAACTAATTAAGCAAATAATAGCAAATTATTTTAACCTAAGCTATTATTTATAAGCTGTAAGCACTTACACATTCTTAAAAAAAATCTGTTTTAAGAAATTATTGAATTTGTGCAATTTGTCTAAAAGTCAATTTTTAACTTTTGAAGTAAGTCAATACTGATTATGCAAAATTTTATCTTAAATGTTTTAAAAGTGCAAAGATTATGCGACCATAGGTTATGTTTTTAAAGCTTGTATAAAATTAGTTTAATGATTGTTTATAAAAAACTAACTTCTAGAGGTAAAAATACTCTTACCTCAACAGAAAAGTTTTGAAAATATTACAAGTTTTTGTAGCATTGGTAGTTTGGTTTATTCATACTAAAATCGTTAACCAAGAATGGTTTTTTAAAGCTCGTCAGCAAAATTCTCTTCCATTTTTGGATGTCTTGGTAACACGTTTTCCTAAGGGGTCTTTGGGTCTTACAATATATCGAAAACCTACTTTATCGCGCTTTTTCGGTTTGTCAAACATCAAGTCTTCAAACAGAATTAAACCGGTTAACAACGAGCCTAATGTATAATGAATATAAGAAACAGGATATAAGAACAAGGATTAAGAATGATTTTCAAGTCATCTACGAAAATCTTGGAAATTTTACCATCTCCAAAAGACAGATTTGACTCATTTTTGTCAAAAAGTGTTTATAAAATTCCGTGTTCTTTTGGCAAAGTTTACATTGGGAAAACAGAACGTCCAACTAAACTTCGAGTTTCTGAACATAAAAGGTGCATAAATTCGAGTTTATGGTCACAGTTATCACTAGCAGAACATCATCTAGACACCGGTTACAAAATTTGTCTATTTAAATCTTCCTTGATTTGTAAATCAAAATTTTTCTATGAAAAAAAAAATAGAGAAACAATTGAAATTGTAAAACATCTAAACAACTTTAATAGAGATGCAGGTTATTATCTCTCAAACGTTTGGAAGTCCTTGTTCGTAAACACTCCTTCGACATCAACACAAAGTTCTTCCGCTTTCTCCGCAGCTCTCTCTTTCGAGCCCTCCGCCAGTTTCTTTTTTGCTCCTTCCACCGCAGCAACGAGGTCTAGTCAGAATATTCTAGCTTTCAACACAGTTTCTTCCGAAATATGTCAATATTTCAGACCGTTGGTTGTCGTTGATAAATGTCTGACAATTGACAATAACAGCAAACGCAAAAGTGGCACAATATTTCTAGTTATTTTGACGGCCTGGGCTAGCAAGAGCATGTTGCCGGTGAATTTAGACACGTCAAATGTTATGTTTTGCCGACGCAAAGCATAAAAAAAATACTCAGTGATTATTTATTGATAAACTTTCTAAAATAAAGTTTAAACAAAGTGGCTGAGACTTAAAAAACGGTTTTTAGATAGTTCTATAAATATAAATTTCTTTCATCGCATTCAAATTAAATATTACCTAATTTGCAAAATAGCTTTGTGTGCAAATTTATGTTAAAAATAGAGACATAACGCTTTTGAAAAAAGGTTTTGAATAAAAAAGATGTTAAATAAAACACATAATTTATAAGAGAACAAAATTTTTTCTTCATACCTCGGTCGAAAGTACGTACTTTCGTTCCTAATAACAGAGACGAAAGTTTAACTTTTAGTCCCTGTAAGATGAAATTCTTTCTTCCCTATAATAGCGGGAAGAAAGAATTCATCGTGTTTATTTATACTCGTAACTATGTTATATGACCAGCAACACTCGCTTCGCTCGTGCCGCAAATGTCGCGGCAGAAGGTGAATTTAGACACGTCAAATATTATGTTTTGCCGACGCAAAGCATAAAAAAAATACTCAGTGATTATTTATTGATAAACTTTCTAAAATAAAGTTTAAACAAAGTGGCTGAGACTTAAAAAACGGTTTTTAGATAGTTCTATAAATATAAATTTCTTTCATCGCATTCAAATTAAATATTACCTAATTTGCAAAATAGCTTTGTGTGCAAATTTATGTTACAATAGAGACATCTATTGTAATTAAAATCTTCTTACATCAAAAATGAAAAATAAAATTTTTACATATACATGTTGTAAGACACACTCCACATGACAAATATTGATTCTAATAATTTTGAGCTAAAAGAGATATCACCGAACAGCCAAGTTATCGTATTAGCGGATCCGTAGAAGAAGGTTACAAGTAGATCAAGTTTGAATAAAATTTGCTTTGAATTTTTTTTGACAATTTGGTCAAAAACTACTTACTGTAGGCTTTTATGATTTATAACTAAAGATTACTAAGAACATACATTGATAAATTATTATTATTTATATTGTTATAATTATTATTATAAATAGTTAAAATTGCTCACGCATTAGTTTAAATAATGGCGTGAAATTTTTAATTTAAATTTTATTTTAATTAAAAAATAATGGCGTAAAATAATTTTGTTTTTATAAGCAAAATCCACCAGCGATATTCTAAAATAGATAGACAAGATACATTCTTGGCAATTTTTTTAACGCATCAGTATTTATAAAATCAGCTTGGATAATAATGTCAACCAAATTAGATACACATTTTTATACAAACAAAAAATATACTTTTACATGTTGTGAGGTAAACAGTTTTTAGGTAACAAATATAGTTTGCACACTAACACCTACTACAAAGTTTATACCAACAACTGTTTTGATAAGAATAGTATAGTCAGTTAGAAGTTAAACAATATTATCAACAATAAAAAATTAAATTACACAAAACTATAATTAATAAAAACAAAATTAAATTTTGATAACAAATAAAATTACCTAGGAATAAACTATTAGGGAGATAATCCTAAAAAACTTACAGAAAGAGCAAGAATTATAAGTTGAGAGAGCCAGAACTTAAAAAATAACGCTTTTGAAAAAAGGTTTTGAATAAAAAAGATGTTAAATAAAACACATAATTTATAAGAGAAAAAAATTTTATAGTTTTTTCAAATAAAAAAATTGTAGTTATATTTTTGAAAATTTCTAATAAACTTTTATCAAAAATTTGCCTATATTTTTTATAGTTTAAATAGATAATTTGAGTAGATAATTAAATAATAAATATAAAATTAAAATATAAATAAAAGAAAATAATTTAATAAAAATTATGCTAGATGAAAAAAATATGAACAATATCTCAGATAAGACCTGGAATGAGTGAATGCAACGATACATGTATATATTTTTGTACACAGCAAATTCTGTCAAATCTATTGAATCAACTATGTAGTTATAGATAATAACAAATGAATTCAAACACAAATTAAACCTTATAAAAAATGTGTTTTAAAGCCAAAAAGATTTTTAGTAAAATTTAGATAACATAAAATTTTTTAAGAACAGTAAACGGTTTTCAAATTTCAATATTGTCTTAAATCTTTAGAATTTTTTTTAAACCGTATTTCTAAACTAAAAATTAAAAGTTTATGACTAAACTGTATAAAATTAACAATGGATATTGCACTGCCATCTTTTTGATTAATTCTGCTCTCTACATTTACAAACATAGAAACACCCATAAGCAGACAAAAGCTATTCTTTTGTAAAAAAAAATGTTGCACCTTTGTTAGATCAGATTGTAAACACACTTCAGCCACCCGACTACCAAGAGATCATTTTAATTAACCTGTATGATTAAAATAAAAAGGTTTTTTAATTTATTAAAATAATAATTTCTAAAAATATTTTGTATTAGAGTACAAATACCTATGTCTATAAAAATCAGCGACAATTTCAAAGCCGAAAAGAGTGATGAAATAATTAAATTGTTTTGCTCTAATGCATCGTACATCTTGATTTATTTTATCATTACCATTAATAATTGCAAAAAAACATTTAAATTGACAGTCAAATTTCTGTCAACAATATTAGTTAAAGTAAATTGTTTAAATCTAAATTATATTCTCAGAATATTTCAAGCTATTGGTGTCATGGAAACTGATACATTTCAAAACAAGAAACTGTAGGAGAGTTTAATCACACAAAAGGCTTTACTAACAAGCTTAAGCTTAATGATATTGAGCATACTACCAATTGAATTTAAGATAGTAACGTGTCCAACTGCAAAATAGTATTTTACTCTAGACAGAAAACCACAGATCGATGACGATGCTTAAATAGGTTTGTATTATGGAGAGACTAACAAGCATTTATTCTATCTAAAGCGTTTTTAAGGAGAAGAATAACTACTCATTATGTAACAACTTAACTGGATTTGATTAATTTTTATAGTTCAAGCAGAAATAGAGTTTGGTATCTCCTACCATATGTGATAATTAAAATAGATCATGCATTGTATGAGAGTTTATAATTTTATAATAATTAGAAGAAATATCCATGGTAGAAAGTATAGTTTTATACCTAGAGTACTGTCTATGTGGCGTTGCATCTTAGACGAATTTTGTTGTACTATTTTGACACCTGTAGTCATTTACAGACTGCTATTCTGGCTCTCTACTTTTTCGAAAAGTGGCGAAGAGATAGAGGAATAGGCTGGAGCCTGTTAACCGCTATGGTTATGTTTCTGTCAGTGTATAAAAAAGATTGTAAACTCTTTTTTGTTAGCTAATGCTCTTAGGTTTGTTACTTATCAATCTTTATTTTATATTTTTTTTCTATTACGCATTATTCCGAGTCATTCTATTTTAGAATAATCAGATTGAAGCCTAGCTAACTGTTTGAGGCCTAGACACTGTTTATGTTGCTTTTGAGCTAGGTACCAAAACAGTGAAGACATTATTGAGAGCACGGAACTAAATAAAAAAAATGAACCAAATCAAAGGTCAATCAAATGGTCGTCAAAATCCAATGGACCTGGCGATGTCGCCTACTAGTAGTTAGACATGAAAAATATTTTGCAAAGTGGGAATAGCCCCCGGTAGTTCAATCGAGATAAACTTCAATAGAAAAAAGTCAAAAACGCGATTTTTTTTAATCGTCGAGGGAGGAGGGGGCTAATAGTTTAAATCTCGATTTTTGGGACAATCCTGGCGCCTCAGTCGCCGCCATCTTGATTTAAAGTTCAATTTTTTTGTTCCTCAAGATAACTATCTGGAGTTATTATTATTATTATTATTATTATTATGACCTAATGATGGTTAGCGCTAAGTCAACAACAAACTATAAATTTAAACAAAAGTTTATATTGCTGATTGAACAACCAAGTTATCACGTTGCCGCCTTATGTCTCAAACGTATATAAATGATTACGTTTATTTCAACAGATATAAAATTGGGTGTAGATATAAACTCAAACGTAACCGTGCAAATTCATTCAAATCTGAATCAGTTGTAACTTGTTGGTTTATAATGTAAAAAAGTTTTGTTATAAAAGACAGATACGTTTAGCTGTTGTCAATTTTTAGGTGCGAACAAATTTATTGAATAATACAACCTCTAAATTAGGATAATAATAGTAAAACATTAATTTTGATTTAACGTTACATAATATAAACGATAACATTTTTTTAGCCATAAAACTAATTATATTTTGCTACCTCTATTGGTTAAAATGCAAATCTTATTTTGCTATTACAATAAAGCTTTGTTGATAGCTTCAAAATTTTCTTTTTTAAACGAATTTTTCTGAGAGTCTTAAAACTTTGCATTAGAATTCACGGAAAAAGAGAAATAAGAAAGTTATTGTTTTTGTTGTCTTATCAGTGTATAAAATATGCTTCTAAAGACTCTAAAGTTAAAAAGTCTTCAACTTATCTTTGTCTTGCTAAAGATGAAAAGTTTTAAGTTTTCCATAAATTAACATTTATTCTAAACATCTTCGAATTGTTTTCAGAAAATAAAAAGCTTATACAATCATCTCAAGCTTTTATGTTGTTTTTAATTTTAATTTAATGCAAAGCTTTTATTTTATTATTTGTATAAGCTATACATTTACTTTTTCATACAATTTAATTATTGTAATGTAATGTATTATGTATATTTACGGGTTTTGTAGTTTTGTAGTTTTGAAGTAGTAGTTTAATTGACTAAACAATTTTTCTGTAGAGTATCACAAATTTTTAAAATTAGATATAATTTCTATCATAAAATTATAATAAAGAGGCACCGAGTGTTTCTTATTCAGACTATTTTAATATTTCATTCCAAATTAATTTTTCACTAGTTCATAAAATAATTTGGTTTCAAAAAGAAATAATTGCAGACTTATTGTATATAATATTTTTAGTTTATATAGAATAAAATTATGCTACAAAACTATTCAAAAGATTACGTAATTTAGAATCATTCAAGTTTTTTTATGTTAATTTCTTATAATTAGTCAAACCACTCCTAGCTAACATAAATTATTGTGGGTGCACCTTTTAATCTTGACATTGAAATTTGCAACGATCGTCACAAATATATCAGATCAATAAGGTAAAGAAAAATATCGCATCAAAATGTATAGCAGCAATTATTTTAGAAAAAGTTTACACCCTTCAAAAGATGCGTATTATGTTGTAAACAAATAACACTGTATTTATTAGCTATTTACAATCGAGAGTGAATAGCTATTGTGTAAAGTTCAATTTCACTGCGATAAATTTAAATAAAATCGTGAGAAGAGAGCTAATTTTATCAAAATAATCAAATGTTACTTCGCGTCTCATCTTTCTATATATTGTATGCCGCCGAATTGAACTTCAAACGAAAAATTTTTAATAATCAATTTAACGAAAAGAAGTCATTTTTATTAGAAGTTTTGCATGAGCTAAAGCCTAAAATACGACCATCAGATGACAGTTTTTTTTAACCGTCTATGAGGGTTATATTTATCAATAACAAACTCAAAAACAATTAGTGACAGGAAAGTAAAGTTATTAATTTTAAAAACAAAAAAACACAATAAACACCTATACGGCAGTGGCCGTACCAACGTACAAACACGTAAATGATAAATAGTGTAAAATAAATAATGTAAAGTTAATAAATAGTGACTGTCAAACTTTGAAAGATACCGTAATTTTATTTTATGCGGTTATTGAAGCGTTTTGGAACATTTTTTAAAAATTTTATTGATTGATTTTATTTATAAAGTCTAGTTTTAAGCTTGGTTCAAGCTAAATCATTTGTTAAACCGCCAGAAAGAGAACATTTTACTATATTTTGTAAGTTAAAGTGTAACCAATAATGTCAATGTTAATAATAATTAATGTTGATATCAATAATTGTTTTATTCATCACGTCTTTAAAATGCCGTTATAAAAATGATGTTTTTGATTGAATTATGGGGGTCTATTAAACAAAAGTGGTTGAATCAATAATAAAACTGTTTATATAATTTAACAGTTTACAGAAAATAGAACAATTGATTGAACATCAAAATATACAAAACATAAAATTACAAAACATTCCTATTTCTTACAATTACAATTATAAGAGCCAAAAATCTCAAATATAATTATTGGTTGAGATTTACGCTAATATTTATTTTAAAAGATAAACAAAGATAATAACAAATCAACCTACCTTCAGCATCAATTTTTTTTATTGAATGCTTTTGCTAGAAACTTATGAATATGCTCTTTTTCAAGAACTTTTGATTTCTTGCACTTAGAACTATATATTTATATTAGAGATTTACTTTAGAAATGATCAGAAAATAAATGTGGTTTGTAGCTACTTTATTAAAATTGCATTTTATATTTTTCTTAATAAATTAGAAAATGTAATCATTTAATGCTATAATTTATAAAAATGATGCGTTGATATAAAATATGTGGTTATCAATAAAGAAAACCCAAAAGCAATCATTAAACCTGTATCGCGCAGATAAATAGAATAGATAATAATAAATTCGTTTTTCGATAATGTCTATTTTTTTAATAAAAAGTAGGACCAAATTGAAAAATTACTTATTGTTAACGTTGTCTGTTTTTCTATATAAAAATTTACTGTTGATAACTTTTATTTATTTACTTGCATTTTAAAAAAATATAAAGCCTGTTAAGATACTCTAAAAAAACCAATAAAAATTTTGCGTTTTTGCAAACAATACCAATGAATTTAATAATAATGCGGTAAATATGGTAGCAGAACTATTGACAAAAACAGTTTTAAATGTAGAAACAGAGTTGACAAAGTTTGGCAATAACCAGAAAATAACTTTCTGTTTTAAAGTTTGAATGGCTAGCAATGTTTTTTAAAAAAGTAGGAAAGATAATTATTTTACACAGGGCTTAGTACTTATACTAGATACAAACTCTTTATATAGGACCACGTGGCTGAGGCAAAAATGTGTCTAGAGCAGTTAAAAATACTCGAATGCGTCAGGTTAAGATCTAAATTAATTACTTTTGTAACCCAAAGATACTTTTGGATTTACTAATCAATGTTTTTAAAAATCTGTTGCGTTCAAATATTTTTTTTTAATTTTTTTACTCCATGATATACTATGGCTACTACCAATTCAATCCTGCAGCTTACATATCTTTGTCATCAGAAACACGTGCTTCATATGCAATATCAAAAACTGTCGCGCTTGAGTATTTCTATGTGGCTGTTTTTTATATATTGAAAAGCTTTCCTCGTCAATGAAAAGTTATACATTATATAACTTTTTTCTCTCTCATCTGATGTTTGTTATTTAACAAGTACGACATTCAATTAAAGCTACATTTGGCAACGGAGTTTCCATGCTATTAATTAATATTTTAAATATTATATAAAAATTTTAATTTATTTTGAAAAATTTTATTAAAAACCTTATATAAAACATTTAAGCAGACTCTACAGCAACTGTATCAGCATCAACAGGAACACCTTCAAGAGGTGTGGGAGCAGCAACACCGGCGGGAGCAGCTGGTGCAATAGGATCAGCTTGTACTACAGCTGGAGACAAAGCTGGAGCAAAAGCAGGACCTAATGGCAAATGAGCCAATCCGGGGTAATGAGAGATAAGACCAGGACTAGCAAGAATAGATTGCTGAGCAATCACCGGAGTGTGAGATACAGTTTGGGTTGTGTAAATAGGTTGAGAGACAGCAACGGGAGTGTGTGCGAATCCAAGAGGATAGTGATGAGCAGTGTAAGAAACTCCCACAGGTTCAGTGATGCGTTGGACAACGGGGGAAACAGCGGCGTAGGCATGTCCTTCAACGGTACTGTAAGCGAAGTTGCCTCCAAGACGATCAGATTTTATAATAGCGCTGTCAAATTGTGGAGTGCGTATGATGTTAGTTGCAGGTACTCCCACGGTGGAAGCGTGGGCAGAAGCAACAGCAAAAGCACATAAGGCAAGAACGGTCTGAAAACAAAAACTTTTTTAGAGTCTATGCACAATTAATTGTCTGGAAGCGATAAAAAAACACTGTTCTAAATTGAAATTATCAACATAATTAAAAAAAAAACTTACTTAAAACCAAAAAAACAATGGCTTTTTGGTACTTTTGGTTTATTTCTGGCAAGTTACACTGTTTTTTTTATACTAAACTTATGATCTTTTTAAAGCAAAAAACAGCATTAAAAGAAACATATGTTTAAAAAACCTGCCAAACCTGTTTCATAAAAATTTTACAAAATGATTTTTTTATTTCGTACGCCAAGCACTTTTCAATTAACATTAATAAGCAGATTTGTAAGTTTTTTTATATTTTTTAGAATAAAATTCTAATGCAAACTTGAATAAAATTGAACTTTTAAAGCTAGTTCTCCTATCAAATGAAAATTTTGCTTATTGAAATTTATTTTGAATAAAGTCTGCGTAGTCTAGGAATCACTTATTAACGTTTTCAATACAAAATAAAATTTTAGTACAGTTTCTTTTGAGAGAATTATTAATTAAAAGTTTTTAGTTTATTCTACTGAAAGCAATTTCAATTTAATAGGTTTATATTCTTCCGCACGGAAAATTTTAAGTAATTATGATAACAAAATAGATTTTATACTAATTATTGCTTCATAATGAATAACCAAAAATAGTGGATGTAAATAAAGCCAAATTTTAATTGATATTTATATGTTGAACAGAACAAAGCTTTTGAGTTTATTTACATCATTATCAAGTAGCAAACATAATTATTATTAAATACTTATTTTAATAACCATTCAAAATTAATTGAACAAAACATATACTGACATTTGAAATATTAACAAGTAATACAAATGTTTTGTGAAATTTAGTCATGTTTTTAATTTTTTCATTCGTTATCGAAGAGGTCTTAATAATCAACAATTTAACTTTAATAAAGTACAGAAATTTTAATCAATTAATTCTAAATTTATATGATTTTATATACATAATTTTATTTTGAAAAATTTGTTGTCGAAATATTAAATCATTAATCAATGTAACACATGGAGAAAGAGCAAGAAATAAGCATTAATTTGGTGATTTAGTATACAATTATCAGTTTTGTTAGAATACGTATTACCAAATCTTACCTAAGATTTGTTGAATAAATGAATTAATTGAAAAATTTGTGTAGAACAACACATGTATTAATAAAACTCATACATTTTATATATATATCTTTCCAAAATCGTTTATAATTTTTAAGATTATTTTTTGACCAGGCAATTTAATTAGAATTTAGATCACAAATGTGAAAAAAATAAACTGACAATGCATTTGGCTGCAATTAATTTGGAAAGGATATACCTTATAACAAAATATGATTGTGTAAAAAAAATCACTGTCAATCAGAGTGTCAAATTTAAATAATTTTAAACATTCTCAAATTTAAACGTTAGTATAACTTTAATTTTAGATCTTAATCAGAAAGCAATGACTGATAAGTGCTGATGTTTTTGATATGTTAGCAAGCATAACTAATGCATTTACTTCAAAAACACTACAATTTTAGCAAATTATTGGAGAAAAAATGAAGATGAACAAACTTTTTAAAGAACACAAAGAATTTGATATCCTACCAGTGTAGTGCTGTTTTGGTAAGTAAATATATTGAATCGCGACTTTAAAGATAGTATTGGACTGGTGTTGATTCTTCAGGGTTTTAAGATGTTTAGTGCAATAGTTACTTGAGTAAAACTGAGTATACTTGATTTTCCCTTGCACAAAAAATTAAAGAAAAAGTTGCAAATTGTCTTAAAACTAATAAAGCAAATAGTAAATATTTGGCTGTGTCCATCAAACGTTGCTAGTCATCAGATTTCTTGCTTTATAAGTACATATTTATATAATAACAATAATAAATGTTTTTATTCATAATAGGGCGAAGTCTAGCCAAAAGCTACTCTTGCTTAACCCTTTTTCTACAAAATAAAATTAATTCTTCCAAACCTTCAAGTTTTTTGCTTATGCCAAAATAAGTTAAAATTACTGAGAAAAACAATTTGATTTGTGACATTATGACAACAACTAAAGTTGCAAAGAAAAAATTAATTGAAGGGTTTTTGACGAGGAGACTCAATTAATTAATTGGTAATAGGGAACAATTAATTAATTTTGTTATAGACAACTACACAGAAAAAACAAGCAGCTTGGTGAATCATTATGCACATATTATAATACACATTATTGCAAGCTATTTGACAAATAGAATAATGATAATTGATAATAATATTTCAGTAAACATTAAAACTGGCCTTTCTCTGAATTCAGTCTTAAATCTTACACTGTAAAATTTGCTGTATGATGACGTATTAAACTAAGAACTTACCAAAAACGCCAACACTATTAGATACGCTGACGATTTTACATTGATAGTTGGAACAACTAACCAACAAGCCCTAACATACAACACCAACGAGTGCTTAAAAATTATTAGCAACTAAATGAGAAAACATAAGTCAATTTTATCTAGTCGTAAAACAAAAGCTACAATACTTAGATAAAAGCAAAAAAAAGCAAAATTAAGTTCAGGTGTGAGAGCGTAGCTGAAAAACTAGTAGAGATTTTAAAATACCTCAGCATCACTATTGGCTTTTGCATATAAGACCGTGTCGGCAGTGGCACTTCAGGTAATTACTGATACTACACACCCCTTCACTTAATGGTACAAGAAAGATTTATGCGTATGAAAACAGGTCAAAAACTACAAAAACTGAAAAGCAAAGTGACAAAGAAAAATCTCTAAATAAATAACAAAACAGATGAAAGAAAGACAATAAAGCGCAGTGGACCAAGAAGCTTATACCTGACATTAAAGATTAGATAGATGGCCAACTCTGACAGCTGGACTATTACCTGACGCAGGTATTCACTGAACATTTAACTTATAGAAGTTAAGCAGAAAGATTTGGAAAAGGCACTACAGGCGATACTACGAAACACAGTATTTTTGTGTGAGATACATAGACAGAAAAACATTAGGAGAATCACTTACAACAAAATAGAATACAGACCAATACAAAAAAATTTGATAAGCGGAATGATGGAGTCAGCAGTGTATTCAAATTCAAGAAGGAGTGCGCGTAAATAAAGTGTAGGACGTGATCAGCACGTGATTCATTGATAAAGTCTCAGTTGGAGCACATGCTAGTCTTTTCTTGGAATCCTGGCAGAGCTCGCATTAGAATGCACAGGGGCGCATTTATCTCATTTAATATTTGTCAATTTCAGTTTACATTTACACAAATGGTATTATAATTGTCAAAGGTTATAATTGTCAACGGTATGGTAAATAAACAAATTAATAAAATTAATAAATATCTAATTAATAAATAATTAGTGAAATTTTACAGTTGATATGAATATACATAATAGTAATCATACTCAGATTTGACAATACCAGTGTTGTTATTTAGACGTCAACCAAAGTAAGTTTTTCAAATAAAAAGAGTGTAAAATTTAATAAACGATTTTTTCTGCGGCCTGCCCTGTTGGAAAAATCGTCGACCTTCTCCCACTCCTTAGATGTGTTCACGTGAAGCCTGCATGCATTTATTTTGATGCACTCCTTCTTGAATTTGAATACACTGTAGAGATAAATGTTAAAATGCACATTTCAGTTTTAAATGCATAATAAAGAAAAAAGAGAAGGAGAAATACAACAGACAAAAAACAAAACAAAAATACAATTTTAGTCTGATGTAGAGAGAAAAGACGACAGTCAAAGGTCACCTGAGAATGTTGGACGACAGTGCCGTTGGCCTTAGCGTAGCGGAAGAAGGAAGGTTTAGGGGGTAGACGAGTAATTGCATAAACGTTACTAGAATTGCTCACACCAGAGTGTACGGAAGCGCACTGAAGGTTCATATCTTCTAAAAAAAAACTGGTAACATTAAAATATATATATTCGAAAAGTGCATTAGCAAAACACTAAAATGGACACGACAGCAGAACGACAAAATTGATAGTGATAATGATAAACAAGTCGGAAACAGCTGTCCAATGTTTTCTTGGCATTTAAGAGCCCGATCTATTGCATTTGGTGTTGTCAAATTTGGATAAGAGTAGAATTGGTGAACAAAAATTTTTTATTTTAAAGTTAGTTAAAATACACAACCATTGAGTCAACAGACAAGATAGGCGCTTTAGACTTCTAGGTGTTTTAAACCATTTTGCTACAACAAAGCAATAGTTTAAGAAAAAACAAGTTTGTAGCTTTTTGACTTTTCCTATTTGTGTTTACATTAGCAAAATAAATATAATGATGTCCTGCATACAATCATACAGCTGACAATTTGGCTTGTAACAATTTTAAAAATCTTAAGCTTTTAAAGAATATTGCTTGTATCCAGTTAAGGAATAATCTTCGATTTCATTAATATTCAAAAAGAAAAATTATTTATTCCTATATTTACACAGTTTAATTCTGCCCTGACGTTTAAATATAGAAATAACTATAGACCATATTCTCACTTATAACAATATTAAATTATACGTTGAAACAATAGCCCAAGTGCTGATGTAAGCACGTTGAAAATTAAATTTACTTTTAGTGTGCTAGAAACTAAACCACAAATAAACACGATAATTTTATTTTCCTTTCCACAATTAACTAATTGCTATAACAGCGGTCCGCTTGCAATTTAATTAACGATCATTGCAGCTACTGTTTTAACTCGTTCCAAATACTTTCAAACGCAATGTTTTCTTCGCAATTAAATGCTACTTAAATTAGAATAAAAAGAAACAACAAAATAAAAAGTTTAAAAAAAATCAATAAATTTGGCAAAGCTGCTTTAGAATTTTGTATTCAATTGACTTGAAAAGTTTGTGAATGATTATATTAGAAAAAAATTTTTTACGTAATGTTGGAAAAAGCGTATCAGTTTAAGAATAAATATAATAATAAAACTTGTTCAATCTGAAACCATAAACAATAATTGTGCTTCTGATGAGTTATTATGTAAGAACATCACAACATTGTGATGCTCGAGATAATAATAAAATATATTTTTCAATCAAGGAGAGACGCAGTCGTTTATTCTTTCTGACTAAAAAACAATTTTATAACTTTATAAGTTAGTACTATCATTTTTAAACTTAATACATGATAACGTTTAGATATTGTTTAAAAAAAATACAAACAGCTTTGTCGAATGTATAAACTTTTTTTTAAATTTACATTTCGAGTATAAAAGATAAAATATAATGCTCAAGTATTATAATAAAACAAAATTTTAATACTCACTAGAACTCTACTAAATTAAGCAAAAAGTATTGTCAATCTAATGCTAACCAAACTTAAATTGGAACATAACATTTATTAAAAAGATTTAAACTCTCTGCAAAAATCCTAATCTTGTTAAAAAAAATTAAATATCAAATTAATAATTTAATATTTGAGTAATGAAATTGTATTTAATTTATTTGCTTACTAACAATTACAACAAATAAGAAGCGACAATCTAGACCCTATATTGAAATACACTATTCGGCGCACACATACACAATGGAAAAATGTTGCTTCTATAGTTTCTTTATAATTTATTAATTATGATGACTTTTGCATTACATAATTGCACCTGATAAATAATTTGTGCTACTAAACCAGACAAGATTTCTTTTTGTTTCGTCTTTAATTGTTTTTCTGTTTTGCTGAGTTCAATAAGGGGGTTTTTCTACAACTCTAGCAACATATATTATACTGTTATACTAATGAATCCTGTTTGTGTTATACTAATGAATCATGGTTATTGTCTTACATAAATGTATAATGCGTTACTGCCGTTGCAACGAAGCAAGATTTGGATTTATTTAACTCTAAGACGAAAGCTTTTCAGCCTAGATGATCTTGATATATGCTGTGACAAAAGGTAAGAAAATTTGTCACAGCCTAGGGTGGCATTTTATGATAGCTCACACCGACTAATCACCATAGAAAGAAAACAAATGACAGCACATCGAAGTGCTCAGGTTGTCTCATTAATCATCTTTATAGATAATTTTTATGAATGATAATGCTTGACAACACAAGTTGAAAGTTTTTATTTTTTATGTTTGTAAAAAATTTGGTTTTGTCATTATATGAGTATACTACAACTTAATTTAATTAATTATCTATAATTTTATAATACATTGCTTTTATGATTAACTAATATACAATTCAATTAGCTATTTTTAAAACAATTGAATAAAATAATTGTTTTTATAGTCAAATCAAGTATAATTCTGATAATTTAAAATGTGTTTTAGAAAAAGAACAGTTGATAAAAAGTCACAATACAACAAAAATATACAAAAACCAAATACTAAAAATAGCAGCGAAAAAAAACTTTTAATATAAAGATAAACCTGAAAAGCTTAA
This sequence comes from Lagria hirta, assembly GCA_947359425.1. Lineage (NCBI taxonomy): Eukaryota > Metazoa > Arthropoda > Insecta > Coleoptera > Tenebrionidae > Lagria > Lagria hirta. The sequence continues at coordinate 6,949,313 of OX375797.1, read as the reverse complement.
AATACAGTTATAGAAAAGAAAAGTGGTTGAATTATTATAATTAAGCAGAAAATAATAATTTAAAAACCTCCAATCCGTTAAAAAATCAAATATAAAGGCTTATAACCAGTATGTTAGACAATTGTTATTTATAGCAGCAACAGAAAAAATTATTAAAAAATGCTTACACATAAAAGCTGTTGAAGATAGCTTCTAAAAACACTTTCGTTAGATAAACAACGCTAAATCCGCACCCGTACAACCACTAAATCTAAAGACCTTACGTCGCTGATAAAATTGTTAAAAGCTTTGTATCGATTGTCAAATCTAATAAACTCACTACTCAATCAAACAAAATAATAATAAAACTACTTATAACAAGCACTTACCTTCATTTTGTTGATTTTTTGATTTTGCGAACCTTGCTGTAGATCTAAAAAACAAATACGCTTTGTCAAAAGAACGGATTTGCTTTTATACTCGTCTATATTAGTAAACCCCTACTCGAAATACAAATTAATCCAGTAAATATTGTACACGCCTAAACAAGCTCTTGACATTCAATCCATTTCCTATATGGTCCACTGAAAAATTGAGTGCCAAAAGAAAAAAAGCTTTAATCTGCAGACGAGTGATGGATTGATTTATTTTGCGATGTTCAATAAAGATTTCTCAAACGTTTTGTAGATTAAAGTGTTTGTATTTTCCTATAGAAAAACTAATTATATAAATTTGGTAATTTTTTATTAATTTCTCGAATTTAAATTTTGATCCGGTTATTGTCTTCGACACACCCGATTTCAATGTCGAATGTAGCGACGTTCAAGGCTGCAATACAGCACGATGACATTTAAATTAATTACTGTTTATTTTTATTGTTCTGCAAAAATATCAAAAAAATTAATAGAAATGTTATAAAAAAATACTCTTCAATAAATGAGAGTGCAAGTGCTGATGGTCGACCAATATACTGACAATAAGTTTTTAAATACAAACATTATATTTTAAACAAATACATAATACATTAGCACATTAATATTATAATTAAGTTAAAATCAAAACTGGTATTTACAATTTCAAATTCAGAAAAATCTGCAACAATAAAAAATTATAATATACCTACTCTTAAACAGGTTTTTGTTTTTAGTGATATACTACAAAATTAATTCATTTTGTGTGTACTAAATCTTTCAATTCAATCGAAATATCTCAGTAAATGTCTGAAAAAGTGTTGTCTGGAAAAATATAAAACCTACATAGTATGGAAATGGGTTTGACATTACCAACATCATTTGTGTCACCTCTTTTAGAACTTAGAACTTACGCGGGTATTTTTTATAATATTGTTTGGGGTATTGTAATGTCAAATTTATAAGCAGTGTCTATGCTTAGCTATATAGACATGGGGAGATAGGGGAGAGGATAGAGTCGGATCATATGTCTTTGGAAATACTAATAAAAAATAAAAAAAAAAAGAGAAAACAAGCAAAAGAAAAGAAAACGTCTACAAGAATAAAATAGAATAAAAAATCCACAGAAATATATAGAAAAAAGCTGAAAAAAGGGAAATGGGTAGAAAAAGAAGATAAAAGAATGATAAAAGTACTAGATACAACAGTTGAAAAAACCATGGTAAAAAAGAAGTTCAGGAAAATAAGATAGTAAAAAAAATATTGAGAAACTGAAAAAATAAAAAAAAAGAATACATGAGGAAAAAAAAACAAGGATACATGCAAAAAAATATAGAAAGAAAAGAATAAACAAAAAAGAGAATGAAAACGCAAAACGAAGTTTAGAAATATGTAGAAAAAAATATAAAGAAAAAAACCATAACAAACAAAATTAGTATAGACAGATGGTTGGACCATTTTGAAAAATTACTAGAAGGAGAGGTAGAGAAAAAAGAAAAAACAAGCAAAAAAATTTGGAGAAAGAAATAATTAAAAAAAAACGTGAGAATATTGTAAAGGAGGAAATAACAAAAGACAAAGTAGAAAAAATTCTACTAAAACTTTAAAAATAAAAATCTTTAGGAATGGATGAGATACCGAATGAAGCATAGATGTATGCAAATAAAAGGGTAAAAATACAACTGACAAAAGTGTTGAATGAAGTGTGGAAAGGAGAAGAGTTTCCTTCGGAGTAAGCAAAAGAAATAAAAAAAAGAAAAGAAAAAACTACAAAAGAATAACTCTTTTCAATACGATGTACAAGGTGTATGTGTGTGGCTGAAAAATTTAAAAAAGAGTTAGAGTGAAAAAATTACCAGACTGGCAAGCGGAATTTAGAGAAAAAAGAAGTTTGATAGACAATGTCTATATTTTGAAGGCAGTTGTAAGAAGTGAGATAGAAAAGAAAAAAGAGAGAGTATGTGAAGTATTTGTAGAATTGAAAACAATTTTGAACAAGGTGCATAGAAATAAGTTGTGGAAATGTATAGATAAAAAAGGAATAGAGAGGAAGATAGTGAAAAAAATTAAGGTAATTTATAGTAAGTTGAGAGAGAATGAAAGAGAAAGCGAGTGGCTGTGAAAAAAGAGGGACCTGAGACAAGAGTGCCTTCTGATCCCACTACTATTTACAATGTTTATGAGTAAAATAGAAGAGGTGCTCGCAAACAAATAAAAAAGAGGAGTGGTAGTAAGGAGAAAGAAAATTTGGATGTTGGCGTATTCGGTCGATATAGTGATGGTAGCGAGAGAGGAACGGGAACTGAAAGACATGATAAAAATTGCAGAGAGATACAAAAAAAAAATCATTTGAGGTGAATGAAAGTAAAACAGAGACAGTGTTTAGTAAAAAAGCAAGGAAAAAAGTAGAATGGAAAGGAGGTAAAAAAGATATAGAACAGGTGAAAGAATTGAAGTATTTGGAATTTATGTTTGAACAAATAAATAAATGTAAAGCGCAGATGGGAGAACTAGTAAAAAAAGAAAACCAAATTAGTGCGAGAGTATGGAGCATAGCAGAGAAAAATTTTGGAAAAGTGTATAGAATAGAAATGACAATGTTTGACAGTATGGTAAACAGTGTATAAATGTATGGAGCCGAAATTTGAGAATGGAATGAATGAGAGGATATAGAAAAAATGAAAGAAAAGTATGTAAGATGGATGTTAGCTCTAAGTAGAGCGACTCTAGGAGATATAGTAAGAGAGAAAGAAAAAAAAATTTTTGAAAAAAAGCAGAAAAAAAAGCCGCAAAGTTTGAAAATATAACGAAAGATACAGAAGAGTGCGAGATATTGAAAGAAAGTTGAAAAGTGTTGGGTAGAAAATCATATAGAAGAATGAGAAAAGAAAGAAAGAGATATTACGAAAGAAATGGGTTCAGCGTAAAAGAGATTGAAAAAAAAAGAGAAACGAGTTAAAGGATACATGTAGAATTGAAAGACAGAGACAAAAACAAGCAAACAAGCAAAGAAGAAATTACAGAGAGCAGGTATAATAATGGATTGATGAATCTGATTACAGAAGAGTTGCCGGGATATGTAACGAGAGAAAACAAGAAAGAACAAAAGATAACAGAAAGATGTAGATGTGAGAATAAAGAAAAAAGAACATATTTTAGATGGAAGATAATGAAAGGAAATGCAGTGTGTGCGGAAGAGAGAGAGAAACATTGAAGCGCATGATGGAAGAATGCGTAGAAGTGAAAAAAAGTATGTTTAAACTTAATAAATGCCTCAGCATAGCTATGATGTTTGTATCTATGCGAGTCTTTGCTTTTTTATAATAGTGCTTTTGAACTAAGGTGGATAAAAACTTGACAAGCAAGTGTGTATCAGACGAAGTATCAAGAAAGGCTTTTAAAAATTGGCTTTCCTAAAATTGTAACTGACAAAAGCATTTTTGGGAATATTTTTTGGGTGCAATTTTATGGATATTTTTCACCGTGATGCTGAATGCAAGATGGAAATCATTTTCTTGCGTTAAGATGTCTTTTGCTACTATCACCCCACACCTCTTGTTGCACAATATTAAATCTAAGAGTTTACTGTTTTTATTAAGAACCAGATTGTGCTGTTCTACATCTAGGACGCTAAAAAAGTCGTTTAATGTGACTACCTTCCAAGTTATGTTACCAGCTTATGTTTTTCATGTGTGATATATGTTTATGATAATTGCAAGCTTCTGTGTAGTTCCGTTATAGACTCAGGGCACTTGTATGAGTACATCAAATATATATAATAATTTTGAGCTTTTTGACGTGCTGTTTGTTATACAGTGAAGACGATACTGTTGCTACTTCAAATCATTGGAAAACTGTTAATTCTTCATTAAATTTTTTTAATACGTTTTATTATCATATTTATAAAACAAGCTTTATATTATTGTAATTATACCATCAAAGTATTTTTTCAGAGCTAGTGGTGTTTTTTACGTCGAATAATTTAAGATGAAACAAAAACATGTTTTTAGAATTTTTGCTTGTAAAGCGCATTTAACGCCGTCTCAACTGCTATGGTATCTAGATTTTTCAACATGCAGCAACCTATCTGTCACTTTGATATTAACTTACTGGCGTGTTACACACGTGCGCCCTCATTCTATAACGGAACGACACAAAAGCTGGATATCATTATGTAATATTTTGCCTAAAACTATTTTTTGTTTCATATATGAAAACTCTAATTTTAACGGCGCCTCATATGTGAACGTTAAATAATATAGTAACAACATAACTGCCTTTATTGCGCTAACAACCGTTTTATCGTACTACATTAGGGAAAATTAATATTAATTTATCTAACCCATTACCAAATATTGTTGAGTTAGCGCTAAATGTAACAGATTATGTACTAGATAATTGCAATAAAACATAAAACAAAATTAAATTGAACGCTGAAATACAAGATGTGATAAAAGACTGAAATGCAGCTCAGGTGACAAAGCTGCTAGACAATCTATTTCCAAGAATTCAATCCTCGCATTTCTTTTTATCTTTAGAAAAATATCCAATAAGAAAATGTAGTATCAAAAAATGCTATTTTGAGCTAAAAATATTTAATTTGGTCTATATTAACTTTATCGATCTGTATTTAACGTAATAAGCTAGGGGTGACAAAGCTTTCGCGTAATCTCTATTTTCAGCGACAGAATCTAGCGCAATTCAACTAGCTCCTGGAATTTTTATGAGCTATTCGAAAAGAGATCCCATCTCAACTTCGGACATTTTAAGTTTTGCTCTAAAATATAGCCCATCTCAAAGAACAAAATGTATGGAAGGCATCAAGAAATTTAATTCAATATCATTTGAGCAGTTGTATTGATTACGTCTGACAAAAGGAAAATTGAAGAAGATTAATGGGTTATTCATAGTATTCGTTTAAATGTCAAAACTTTCGATGCAACTCAGTCGATGTGACCTATTTTTCAGCAAGATGAATAACGTAACAATGTTTTCTAAGACGTAAAAATGTCATTTTTAAGGTAAATTTGATTTGCATTAATCAATTTAACAATTTGATTAAACAGCTTGTCTTATTCTTATTTTTTTTTATTCTAAATTAAGTTAAACTTGGTCTAACGGTTAAATAGTGCTTAGCTGTTTCCTACATCGGCATTTGTTGTTGGCCCTGCTTTGAAAATTAACAAAAAATGTAACAACAAATTTAGAACAAAACTACCAAGAAGACAATCAGATAGCAGAAAAACCTAAATTTTGCAACACATTCTAATCAACAGTTAGTTTAGTATATTGAAAAACAAGTTTCATAAGACATGTCTTAAAGCACGCACGAATAAGTGCTTTAAGGTTTTATGAAGCGAGTATTTTATAATAATTTTTGGATTTTGCTTTTTATACGCTGTTTTTAAGCATTTTTTTTTAAATTAGATTGATTGATTTAGGGATTTTTTAGAATGGGTTGGCAATATCTTGATTTTAAATGTCAAAGTTTTATATAGTTGTCTTTTCTTTTGTTTTATCCAGAATTCCTAATCCTGTCACAAACACAAAATACAAAAATGAAAGAAATCTTTACAAATACGCCTCACAAAATCCATAAAATAGAAAAAATTATTTTGGTTTTCATTACTGTTATTAGAAGATACATACCTACTTTTTTAGGTTAGGTTTCAGATAAACTATGACTTTTGCTTTATTGAAATCGGTTGTTCTTCCCAGACCAGTGCTCTTATTATTTACACCATTATATGCCATATTTTACATAAATATACTTTCTATTAATTGTTCCCTTCACTTTGCTGGTAAAAAATGCAAAATTATTGACAGACAGGTAAAAAGTGTGTAAAAGGTCAAGTTAAGTTTTGCCAATCTAAAATTTTTTTTAGATTGGCACCGGAACCTATGATGTAGCGTTCTCTAATGAGTCTATTGGAGTATCAAAATGTAGGCAAATTGCAAAAAAAATTGTATTACTCAATACAATTCAAAATATTTTAAAGCCAGGCAGTTATAACATATTTTCATTGCTGTTAAATTGTCAATGTTTGTTGTTAAACTTTATGGTATTCTTAAAATGTTGTTATTAATAACTGCTTAAACGCAAACCACACCTGTAATCTTGAAAATGTTTTGTTCTTATTGGAACTTATCAGCAAGTCAGAATATATTCAGATTTGTATAAATTTGCAGTGACAAGTTTGTGCATATATCTATTCAAACTCTTATTACTTTTGCAATAAGGTAAAACCAGCAAAATCTATGAGAAGAACATGTTTTTATGCAAATAGTTCTAACTTTGAAATACGTCAGTATTGATAATACAATTGAAACAAAACAAATTACGGTGAGTGAACAATCTAGTTATCACATTAGCGCTTTTTGTCTCAAACGTATATCAAAGATATACAATCTAAAATATCTTCTTTGGTTAGTCACCAATTGGTAAAATAAAAAGTCCACTGCGAACTCATTTAAAATTATTTGTATTAAAAGATGTGGAAAAAATTTTGTTCTCCAAAAATGTTTGATCCAAGGTAGCTTCTAATTGATGTTGCTAATAAAGATTGCTCTATATAAAATATTCAATTAGATACTTCTACTAGGCTTATTGGCACGATTATACACGACACTAAATTGGTAAAAATAAAAAACAAAAGAAAAAATTGTGTTTATTTTCTTGAAAAAATGTTATTGTGCCATAGAGCTACTATGTAAGCTAGCAGAATATTTATTTCCAAAGTTAGCAAGTGAACTGCAGAATTTTAGCCTGTAAACATTCCTGTAACAGTTATTCACGTGATAAGCTTAGTAAATTTATGTTTACAAACTAGCTGAAAAGTATCTACAATAAAAAAGTATTATAAAAAAAAGAGGTAAATTGTAAAAAAAGACGTAGAGGAAATGTAGAAATTGAAAAATAAAAAATGGTAAAAAAGTAATATGTAGAAAAGCGCTAAAAGAATATGTGAATTATTAGAAATTATTAATTATTAATATAATTAATTATGAATTATATACAGAGAAAACAAGCAAAAAAATTAGAATCTAAGTATAATAAATGTATTAAATGATAATAATAGAGTCACTGCTAAATTATTTTTAAGAAAATGCTAAAGAGAAAAAAAAACAAATACTGAGTAAAATGTGTTTAAGAAAGGAGAGAATGTGGAGGAAGCGAGGTAAGAAAAGACTAAGTTACAAATAAGAATAGTTTGAGTCTATAAATATAAAAATAATTAAAAAAAACGTAAGAAAAATAAGAAAGAAAACCGAGTATAAAATCAAAATAATAAACAAATTCAAATAAAATTAATTTACTTTTGTAATAATAAACCTACCTATTAAAAAACAAAAACTTATATTTAACAAATGATACTCATAACTCATACTTTCTTAATCTTTGGTAGTCAATACTAAAACAGAGAAGACTTTTATTATATATAATAAGAGACAGCTATTAATATTTTTCTAGAATTTGGATAAGATACGTAGAGGACGTCTTTACAGTTTTTAATAATTATGAAAGTTTATCAAATTTTGCGTCAAATCTAAATAATTGCTTTCCCTAGTTAATATCATTCATGAAGAGCAAATTGATAAGAAAATATCTTTTTCTAATATAACCGTAAATAAAAAGCAGCAGAGTTTTTAGAAGGCAATATACTTAGAACAGGAACTCTTAGAATACTACTTAGAATACTCTTAGATACATACCTAATGACTCAAACAACTGGTTGCAACGTAAAATATCAAGTTTACGTTTTTTCGTAAATAGATTATTTACTTTTCTTTTAAGTCAAAAAAAGTTATCAAAAAAGTTGCTAATATTAATGGATATAATAAAAAAATAGTTATTTAAAAAAGAAATTAAAGCAAATATCAAAAATTGCTCAACTTTGAAAACAAATAAACAAGAATTAGAATGTATTTCAATATTCTTCAAGCCTAAGATAACCAGCGGACTTGACATTCTGTTTAAACATGTGAGGACCAAAATTAAAAGATATGTTAGAAGGTCCAAAAGACAAAACACGATTTCTAGAAAAGTCTGGAATGCATCGCACATAATGTAATAACTGTGTCTAGTTCCAACTAGATCCAAAAAGCACTTAGCTCACTTAAAATCCGGTAAATTAGACAAATCTAGTATAGCAGAGCACGCATTTAATAGCAATCATCATACTAGTATTAAATATTTAAAATTACACAAACAAATATAATTAAGTAACTATCGAGATCTAAACGCCCCAGAACTCATTCAAATAATGATAAATGCTTATAACGAAGTCAGCTATTCAGCTTTTTAGTTGAATTATGATTAGAAATTACTCACAAACATTTATTAAACTAGGTTAATTTAAGTAAATAATAATTCAGTTTTATTCATCTCCTGATGATGACCACTTGGTGGTCGAAAGAGCTCTCGTTATCTATAACACAAACGTTTAGATAGTGATAAAATTGTGTAAATAGTTAATCGTACTAAAGATTCCAAACCAATCAATTAATTTGAACTTTTAGTTGATATTTATAGTTGAACGACAAGTTTTGAAGTCTTTTGCCAGTGCCTTTTGTTTCATAAACCCAGTGAATGTATTTTTGTGTCGCCATCTTTTCAATAGTAGGCAGAATAAATAAGTCTATATAGATAGTAATTGTAGTTACAGAAAGCTCTTACAGAGAGCTCTAACTGAAATTGATTTTTTACAGCTTTCTAATGCAAACTGTTATTTTGTAATACTTTAACATTATTGTTTACAATTATCTGTTTGTTTTATACAGTTAAAAATTTAAATTCTTAGTTAATTAATAATACTGAAAACCCTTTTAAAAAGAAACTTATAAGATAAGCAAGATGCTTTTAAAGCATTTTGCATTATGTTGTCTATTCGACGATAGGTGCCGCGGCAAAGTTTCAACTCAATATAGAAAAGCTTATTTTTCCTCCAATTGTCATTTTCCAAAGTAAGCTCCTGCTTGGGCCCTACGTTAGGCGCCACTTACGGCGTTCGCGCCATAATTATCAAAAAAATATATAAATAATAATAAATCGCAAGATAGAGTATAATTAATGAGTTAATTAATCAAATAAGTTTAAAATTTGAATAATGCATAAATCTTTAAAGCATAATAATTAGACCGGTGCTGCTTTTAAAAAGTGAAAAAAAAGTAGTAGAATGATTGGGAAAAAAGGAAACAATAGCAAAAATAACAGAAAAAATAATTTTTGAGCGATTTTAAGTCGGAAAACTGTAAGAGGGTAAGCTTTTAAGGGTAAAAAACGATTAACTTTCATTTTCGACAAACCAACTATTCTTATGAATAAAAATTAAAAAGCGTGTTCACACTTTTTTTACATTAGCGTCAAAATGTATGTGAAACAAATATGTTTTTGATTTTTTTTATCTTTTACAATAAAATATTTTATTTTACAAAATTTATTGAAAGTTTACGTTTTTATGTTTACTTCATACACACAAACTTTAATTTTTTTGGCTTAAAATATTTATGTTTTACCTTATTTTGAGCTAATATCGAAAAAACCCTTTAATTTTCAATAGAAAATTTTTGTTTCAAAATATCTGCTTCTTTCAACAAAGTTGTTTGATATATAAAATATACATTACTATACTAAGTTTTATCAGAAGATGCAAAAAAACTAAAAAACTTAAACTCTAATTTTTTTCAAATCATGATGTAGACTTTCGATCTTATTATTGAAATTAACGCTTTAATTACTTAAAAATCGTAAGATTTCATGATATAATCAAAAAAATTGCAAATTTCTATAAAGAAAAACATTATGATGCAGCAAGCAGCTGTATCCCAAATTTGAAAAATTAGTTACTGTGACAACACTACCAACAGCAAATAATTCAACTAAAAGAGGAAAACATAAATAAAGACGAGCGCAAAATAATAAAAACTTATGTAAAAAAAAGATTACAGTCCTAGTGAAACTGTCATTGTTGTTGGCCCATATCTTGATTTTTTTGGATTCTTTGATTCAATTAAATTCAAATAATCATAATATTTATTTTGTCAACAAAGGTTCTCAAAATGTAAAAAATTCTATTTTTCACGTCTAAAAGTCTTCAAAAATAGCGCTGCATTTGTGCATTGTTTTTTTCTGGTTGCAATATATAGTCAGAATTTACCGGAAAACAGAAATAAAGTGTTTTAAATTTACTGTGAGACGATCAACATTTGTCAAGATTGCCAATAATTTAAAAAAAACACCATCAAAAATGAGTTACAACTAATCACATCTATCTACATTGCAAAAATGATAATATAGCACTGAATCAATTTAAGTTTTAAAAATATCAATTAGTAAAAATTAAATAATCTTTCATATTGGCCAATCTCCCACCCACAGAAAGTGCAGCAAAACAACATTGTTCTGCTGCATTAGGCATATTACTTGACTCGGTAATAAAGTGACAGCAACAAAATGGGGCTGGAAACCACATCAACGTGGCAATAAGCCCAAATTTACAAAAAAGAAATTAACTCCGGAAATATTGCTCAAAACTATTTGTTTCAGCTGTGAAACTGGATGTCACTGTTTAAAATGTGGCTGCCGAATACATGGTTTAAAATGCACAAATTTATGCATAATTTGCATGGTTCTGAAAATTGCTCCAATGTAGATAAAAAAAAAACTACGAAGAGATCAATGGTTCAAATGAAATCGTGGATGAAGAAACAATGCAGATTGGAAATAATATTGGAGACAAAGACGATGAAGATTTTGAGAATTTACCAGAATCGGAAAGGTTTGTCAAATCTATCGATAAAGAAATGGTTTCAAAGGTACTAAAGTCATAGCAAAGCTCATAAGTTTTTTCAAAAGAATTGTATTTTTTCCGAAGTTTGAGATAAACCGTTTTTTACCCTTAAAAACTCACCCACTGCTACTTCTCGACTCCGATCGCTTGTAACTTATTTTTTCTTTTATTTTTGGTATTTTTTCTTTCTTTTTTAATGAACTTTATCTTACTATTATTTTTTTAGTTTCAAAAATTATCCATCTTGGTCTAAATACATTAAAACTAAGAAGTAATAATTCACTTAATAATTGCGTTTAATATAAAATCCAAATATTTAAATAGTTTTTTCTCTTTTAAGTGTCAAGTATAACTCGGTCGTTTTACTTTTGAAGCGTTCTTCGATAGCTTCATGAAATACCTACCTTCAATATATTGTAAGACGTACAAAGAAAACGGTGAAACGTGTTTCCCAAAGGTAAGGAACTTACAAGTAAATCAACAAAAAGAGAAAAAAAAAGGAGAAAACGTTTGGTGCATAGATAGCTAACTTGTGTCATGGCTTAAATATCTAGAATAAAATATCTTTTAACACAAGAAGCACGTTTATAGGAGGAGGAGAAGCTCAGGTTTATCTGTCTAAATGATATACGTTTGTCGCATGTTTGAAACTGATGGCTGCTAAGATATTGTTAAATTTCTGTAGCCCCATAAATAAAAATTCATTTATGTCTAATAATAATAGCTATCAAAAATTAGCTATATTTTATATACCTATACCTAATTATGTGATGGCTTTTGGTAAAAATTTTAAAGTGTTTTAGTTTTAGTGTTTGCAATTTTGCATTAAGGGTGACTTTGTAGAAGTCGAATAAAACTCAAATTAAGTTCATTGCAATTAAATTTAAAATCAGAATTTTTATTGGTTGTTTGACTGAATTCAACCAATTTCTTAATGACTTATTTGAATTGAATTGAATACTTGCTTAATTGTCATTCAAAAATAATACAAAACTTTCATCAACAAAACTAGAGAAAAAAAAAATAAAAATTGATACAGATGTAAAATATGTAAGTTAATAACTCATATTAGACAATATATGTACATAGATTACACTTTAATGAGATGCTCAGAAATATAACCTTTCATGCATTATACAAATATTCAAACATTTCGCTTCTTTGATGTGACATTGATTACAATAAAACCTTCAACCTGCAATAGTTATTTGGACCACAAGGCCGGAAACAAGCATTTTGCAAGGCGAGGGATTTTGGGCCCAAACTACGAGCCCTTGCAAAAGCGTTTTCGGAGGTGTGATTCACAAAATTTTTTGTGCCGCTGTCGATTTTTTATTTTAAAAAATAAAAAGAAATTTTTGTTAAGAAAAGTTTTTTCTATGCTAAGTAAAAAATCCAGATGTCCTGTTAATTGAAAAAAAATATATTTGTTTTGACATTTTAAAACTTACCTAATTGCGTTCTCTTAAAAAGTGAAATTGCTGTTTTCAGAAAAATTGATACTTCAGCTTACATCACGGCTTAGGAACTTTGGGGGGTTATACATTAATTGTCACATTATACAATACAAACCGTTAGTTGTCGTTGATAAATGTCTGACAATGACAGCAAATGTCATAGTAAACATTTTCTAGCCTAGGCTGCCAAGACGGCGCTGCGGGCCGCTTAGGACACGTTGAAAGTTATGTTTTGCAAGCGCAAGGCACAAAAAAAAAATTTAATATGTAAATTAATAACATATACCTAAGTAAAAAAAAGCAAAAAAAAAGTATGGCTACGGAAAATGAGAAGAACTTAAGACTTGTTCTCCTTTATTTTTCAACGAATTCGATTCATTTTTGAACTGTTTATCTAAATCAAGTACTGGAAAGATTTCATATGAGTACTTTTGCAAAAAAAAATGTTTAAGTAAAAGTTAATAGCGCTTCCTTATGTTTTAAAAAAAAATAAAAGCATAAATTCCTCATACGTTTTTTTTGAAATTGTTTTACCAACAATTTTTTTTTATTGTTAATAATAATCAAAAAAAAATTACAAAATTATATTGGTAAATTCAAAGTTGTTAGAGAAACTTTAGAATGAAGTGTGAAACGTGTTACGTTACAAGGATATTAGCACCGCCTTCTTATATGAAAAAAATATTAAGTATATACGTATGTATTGCCAAGAGTATACTTGACCTTCAAATTTCCTAAATTAGAAAAACGGCAGTTTTTTTAAATACAACGACTACAGCTGTGTTTTTTTAAATACTCTCTAAAGAAAGATATTCAACTTTTACTAACTTTTATGAAAATTTATTATACTTGTGTATCTCTAAGATTTTTGTTTGATACAAAGTCAAAAATGTCACTTCAATGAAGTATGCGGATGTTGCTACAAACTCTTACAAAAAAAAATTAAAAATGCGGTTACAAAATATTTAAGAAGAGAGACAGTCGTAACCGCACAGGATAGATAGCCACACAATACCTAGAGAACAAACAAAGCTACATTTGCATACATGATATTAATTAGAAAAGTGAAATTTTGTTGAAAGTTAAGTATGGGCAAACTTATGTAAATACAAATAATTTGTATAAATAATATAAAACTATATTCATTATTTTATTAGTTGTTTTGTATTTATCCTTGTACTGTACTAGTTGAACCCTACAGTTTTTGTTTCGATAAAAAAAATATCACATAAAAAAATTATATTAGTCCCAGTGAAATAACATTAAATGAACGTACTTTTAGAATTCTGCTTTTATAATCTCCTATTACTGAACAATGCACCTAATCTTTCAAAAAATTGTCCAAAAAAATGTTGTAAATAAAATGTTTAAATAGATTTTATCGCACCGTTTTTGCATTATTTAGACACATAATTAGTTCCTTTTTATTCATTTATTACAAATATTTACAGTTATTATAAATATACCAAGTGTTACGTCAATTGTCATTGTGAAAGTTACAGACAAATATTAACTTAAACAATAACTGTGCGGTTTTTTTTAAAAACTGAAAGCTAGAAATTTAAAGTGTTTTGTGCAGTAATTTATTGTCAGTCTATTCGCTTTTGCATCAAAGGCAGGGCTATATAACGTTATTCTATTTGGACTACTAAATGTTTGTTGCTTTAAAGGCCAGAAGAACATGTTAAAATGAGGATGACGTTAACATATTTTAATATTTAATCTACAGGTGCGCCAGGTAAACTTATTTATTTGACAGGTCAATAAAAACAAAAGTATTTTTTTAGTTTTTTGTTATTTAAAAACACAATATTTCAAATTTTTTTATGCAGTCTAAAAAATAACATCGGTTAAATGCCAACCTTCATTGGGCATACATTGATTAAGTCGATTTCTGAAGTTCATTTTCACTCTTTGCAGCATATAAATCGGTATGTTAGCAGTGACGTCGCGAATATTGTTCTTGAGGTAAGCTATGGTCTGTGGTTGATAGATATAAACCAAGGATTTTAAATAATTTCATAAACAAAAACTGCATAGAGTCAAATCTAGAGAACGTGTCGGCCATAAAAGATCGTCTTTGAGAGAGATCAGGTTGTTGCAACAAATCTATCAGACCTCGTGCTGTACGTATGTACTCGTATGTGCTGTGACTTTATTTTGCTGAAAACAAACGTCTATTTTTCTAAAGTTTGAAAAAAAATCTTTCAATCATGTTTTTGTAACAAGCTGCATACCTGACAGTAGCTCGGTCACAATGAAGTAATTTCTGGTAAAGTTCACCTGGATTTTCACCGCTCTAATAAGCATGTTTGGTTTTTTCACAACAAATACAAACGGGCTTCAGAAATTGACTAAATCAATGTAAGCACAGTGGAGGTCGTCATTTAACCTATGTCATTTTCTTGACTGTATGAATAAAAACTTGGAATATTGTATTCTCAAATAAAAAAAAATTAAAACAAAAATTTGTACAGAAAAAACAAAAAATTATACTGAAAACACATCCGCAAGAGTGTTGGTGTCGAGATAAAGCGGTTGCAGTATACTCTTCTTATTTATTAAAACGGCTTCAACAGATGCTGTTACATATATATTACATATATAATAGCTTACAAAACTGCAAAATGTAGAGATTGTAAGCTAACATTCCTCCATGTTAGACTTTTGTCGTCAGCACAAAAACATAGTTTTCTTTTCATATCCATGTAGCAATTGTCATTGATGAATAAAAGAAAAAGTATAAGTACTAGAACATAACCATGTGGAACGTCAATATTTGTTATTTTGCTAAATAAAAAAAATTTACCAACCTTAACAACCTGTTATCTATTGTGGAGATATGATTTAGACCATTCTAAGAGAATGGTTTAAATGAATGAATGCCATAAAGTGGTAATTTATCTAATAAAAGTTTATAATTTACAATCAAACGCTTTAGAGATATCACAGAAGATCAAAGCAGTAAATAGTTTGTGTTAAGTTGTGTTTATTAGATGCCATGGAGCAATGTAAACTAGGCATCCTAAATGTTACGCGCTCACAAAAAACTAAAATAACATTGAGCTAGAATATTATATCTAGATGAAAAAACATTCAACTATTAACCACATTTTTTTAGTCTCTTAATGATTTTAGATAGTGCCGACAATAATGCAATCGGTCAAAAACTCTTATCACGACTTTTGTAGAGAGAAATTACTGTTGCCGTTTTTGAACAATTTGGAAAAATGCCAGTATTGTGAGTGAGGTGAGAGAATTAAAAGCGTCATCTCAACGGTTTAAGAATATCATAATTAATAAATCATCGGTACTGGACGATAATTGACTTTTAATTGAATATATTGTTTGCAAAAGTTAATTTAACTCCGCACTCGTAATCTTCCTAAACACTTGCACGATATTTACTTTTGACACTTGTTAGGAGAATAACTATTTAAATACACCTTGTTCCTTAACTGTATCGGTTAAATTGTATTTTGTCTATAAATTTTTCGCCAAAAAATCTACCAAAAATAACTACATAATAATTATGTAAATACCTATTTATATTAAACATACCTATCTATGCAAGAACAAACTTGTTCAGTTAACTTAAAAAAACTGCTAAGATTATTCAATAAATTTGAAATTACGTTAAAATATAAGTTTTCTTATAAAATCTTTAATGCCCAGATACGCTAGTGCCGCACATGTCACAAATGTTGTCACGTTTCGACACTCCCTCCAGCCACAACCTAAAGGTTAAAGTTAGGGAGACTTCAGTCGTCACCACACCAATATTACTTCTCTTTGTCAGGAAATGTACTTTTCTGATAACTTCTTCTAATATCCCTCTTGTAGTGTGTCTTTGCAGTTTACCCCGTAGTTCGCTTACGGTATATGTGCTATTCACGCGTTTGTAAAGAATCATTAGTTTTGGCGTAGGGAGGCTCCCCTTTTTGCTTGAGAAGGCAAGAGAAGCAGTGAAATTTTCTTGCATAATAAAATTGCTATCAAGATCTGTCATTACAATACAATTATTAGTAATTTTTTCTCAAAAAGGTTTTAATTAAGAGATTATAAATTTGACTTGTGTTCATTTAAATTAAAAATGTATATGTGCAGATATGAATTCTCTTGTATGTTAGAGTCATTTTGTTCAATGAAATATGTATTTTCAAATGTGTACCTAACTAAACTCTTTTTATACTATAAAATCAGTTTATACAATTTTTGTATATGATTTTGGAGTTATGTGTATAGCTTGTTATTGTAAAGAGAGTCGCATAAAAATTTTCTAGCTAACGCTCCAGCATGCAACATTCGAAACTGACAAATTGGAGGTTTGTGCCGAGGGGTGTTGTAATTTACTTCAAATGCTTTATATTTCCACGTACATGAAATGTGTTGGCGTTGTTGTGAGATTTATGATGTCGCAATTCAATGATGCCAATTATAAAAGATTGTCGTGAAATATTGCAAGAGACATTTTTTCTTTCAAACAACAAAGTTATTAGAAAACAACCACTTTAAAACAAGTCTTGTGAAAAATATTGCATACAAAATTCTATTATCATTATTATGATATTTTAACTTGTAAAGGTGTTCCAGCTTGTTTCTCACAATAGGGTTGTAATAATTAATAGATAAAAAAGCAGCATCTTTTCATAAATATTTTATTTCAACCTGAGGTTAAAATTTTACAATTGTACAATCGTGATGTCTAGAACAGAATACATAATCCAAACCTTAAAATTTTTAAACTCAACCGTCTCCTTAATTCTTAAAACAAACCCACTTCTAAACAGTACACAGAACTAAAAAATGTAATCAAAGTGTCAAAACACATTCTCAAATCCAAAAACTCACATTTGAAAAAAGCTCAGCAATCCCACTCTTATGTAGACTCTCTAAAATTCACGAATTAAACACACCAATTAGACCTATTGTTTCATTTGTCATTTCTCCAACTCACAATCTTAACACTTTTATTAACAAATTTCTAGACAATAATACTAATTTGAAAATTCACTAGAGTTAATAAAACAAATTTCAACAGTCTCTATCCCTCAAATTAACTTTCTAGTTTTGTTTGATATTGCAAATTTTTTTTCCAGTGTTTTCTCAAAAGATTGTCTCAACCTTTTGAAACAACATTTATTCAATTCCACACTAGATAATGAAACATGTCAGAATATTTTTGATTAAACAGAGATATGTCTTAAACAAATTTTTTTTCAATTTAATAACACAATATTTTAACAAATCATTGGATTAAGCATGGGCAACCTTCTATCACCTCTAGCCGTAGAAAAGTTTTAAGCAATATTGAAGCAAACATTACCATCAACCAAAAAAAAACTCTCTCAGAATGTAATTGGAACAGATATATTAATAATGTTATCTGTCTCTTCCAAGGTTCCACCAATGATTTATTTTCTCTCTTTTTTAAACGCAATAAATAACACCATTCAATTTACCCATGAAATAAGCATTGATAATTCGATAAATTTTCTAGACCCTGATATTAAAATAGTCAACCACAAACATCATTTGTCTATCTACAGAAAAAACACAACAACAGATTCTCTAATTCCCTATAATTCATTTCAACCTCTATTTCAAAAATTATCCAGTCTTCACTTTCTGTTCAACAGACTCTTTTCCCTACCTCTTAACAAATCCAACTTTAATAAAGAACTCAACATCATCAAACAACTTGCTATCAACAACTCTTACCCTTTCAACTTAATTAATAAACTTTTCCAAAAAATTCAAAACAAAAAATTTATTTCAAACAATTAATTTACTTCTTTAAACTCAAATTTAAATATCTCTACTCATCCCATAAAATACTTTACCCTACCATACATAATCCAACGCCTAATTCAATTATTGTTAAATTCTTTTTGAAATTTAATATCAAAATAGCTTTCAGCCATTTTCAAAAATTGAAAACAGTTCTTGTATCAAGCAAAGATACTATCAATAAAAACTTAAATAGCAGAATATATAAACTTTTTTGTTCTTGTGACAACTCCTACATATGCCGAACATTACGGTCTTTCAAAACAAGAATATCTAAACATTTAAAATATCTTAAAAATAAAAACAAAAATACTATAAATTTTAAAGAATTAAAAAACAAAAGTGCATTTGCCGAACATGTTTTATATACAGGCCACACATTCTCACATTCAAAAATCTTCAATAATTCTGATAATTTCTTTGAAAGTGCTTATTTGAAAGTGTTAATATTAAACTTAAAAAAGACATCACCTAATTTAATCTTGAACGATCAAACCGAATATTTAACTAAAATTATCAAACTTTTGATAAACAATCTTTTTATAAAAATATGTACCACTTTTCTACTTCATTTAGCTCTACATATTTCGATTTGTCTCTTACATAGTTTCTACCTTTTCTTAGAAAAATGTTAATCCATAAGTACTTCCTCCCTCCTAAGGTTACTCTGAGATATAGCAATGTAATCTCCTTTTTCATGTCGGTTAGTTGAAATAAATTTTTTGTCAAATATTCAAAAACCTGACAAGGGCTTTTGATAAATACATACTATCAGTTTAAGCCAAAACATATGTAGTTTAAAATTTTAACCTCAAGTTAAAATAAAATATTTATGAGAAGATTTTGATTTTTTTTTAATTCACTATTATAATATGTTAGGTTGAGAGAGGCTAGCGGTGCTGCAGCAAAGTCAAATCCTCAGTTACAAATAATAAAAATAATGATAGAATTTAATTATAGTAAAAATATTATTTTAACATAACATTTTTACATTGTAGTTATGATTACAAGATTAATAACAACAACAAACTGACGTTTAAGTTTGACAGCTACAACAACAAAAATCCTGTTAAACTTTCCTTATCCGGTAAAACAAAAGTATTTGCGCGTAAGCATTTTTTTCACAATTCATATTTTCTTAAAATGCGTTCATAAATTATTTAGTTCTAAGTCTTGCTGTGTTACTTAGCTTGACAGATTTTGATTGTATTAGATTGTATGACTGCTGACAAATGTCAAACAAACGTTAAAGCTTGTCTATAATATTGTACGTTTTTGCGTATAAACAATTGCTTCTTATGTTTTGTGTCAAGTTTAATATTTTTGGCTGTCGGTTTAGTCTACGACAACAAGTTGTTAACTCCAATGGGCTTTTTTTTAAACTGTTAAAATCGTTGTTAATTTTCTAGTGTGACTTTGGTGTAAAAAGAAACGATCAGTAGTTAGGTGTTTAAGACGTTTTGTTATTACTTTATGGTATAATCTGAGAAGACAAATTGATTCGTTATTAATATATTTAAAATTGGTCACTTACTGTCGGCACAACATTTCCTTCCTCCTTAGAGAGTTTTAGAAAATAAAGAATTATTTATTCAATCCTTCCTGTAGAATGTTCAGAATTTAAAGTTTTATTTTTTAAATAATTTTTTTTTGCAGTATGTTTGTTCATTCCTCCTTCATGCTAATTCTTTTGCGGTTAGAATGCAAAACTTTTTTAAAAAACTTTCTAGGATATTTTTATCTCAAATTGTTTGCATTTTTGTATTATATTTTGGAGTAAATGTGACGGCACTTGCTTGTCTCTTTTCAGCGTTTTTCTGAAAGATAAAACTAGGAACATCTATTAGAAGCTACCTTGCAATCGAAAATGTTTTTGAGATAAAAATTCTACTATGCAAATAGTTTATATTTTAAATGATGTCAGTAATAATTTGGCTGTTTTAAATCGTATTTCAATCAATTTCAAATTGTATCTATTAGCAGTTAAATTTAAAATGTCGAATTATTTTTTGCAACTGTTAACGTTATTTTTACAACTTCATGAATTACATCACAATGTATAAAAAAAAATTAATATGTTGAATCTTTTAGACGAAGAAGAAACTGCTGGACGGTGTCTAAGTACAAGCTTTTTATTTTTTGCTGATGCCGTTCTAAATATAAAGAACGTACTAATTTGTTAATTTTTTGCTTCTCAAGAAATTTGCATTACAAACTTTGGTATCTGTTGGCTAAAACACTGCTATGAATAGATGATAGAGAAGCTGCCAATATCTATTTAACAACTCTCTAAAGCAAAAAAACGTAATGCTGGCAGAACCTAAAAATACTACGTATAAGAATAAAAAAATATTTCAAAACCACGTTATTGCAAACTTTACTGCAATGCTATTCTGTAACTAGTCGATATTAAACCAAGTCGTTAATTACCAAATTAACGTGTTCATAACGAATGCATCAAAAAAGCAATTAACTCTCATTAGAACAAGCGTCGTTAAAATGAGAAAATAACAACGATTTGTGTGTTGATCTTTTATTAGTTGAATTATTTAAAGAAAACAATATTTGTAAACAGCTTCTACCTCGCACGTCGGTAGCGACTATTGATGACAACATTTTATTTATTTGCAGGTTATGTTAAGCGACTAAAATTATAATATTATTATAAATAAATAATGTTATAATATATTTTTTAAATATTAAAACAGTTATAAACATATATATTACATATTAAAACAAGATAAACAAATACAAATTTATTACAATGTAGTAGTTTTAGCAATATTAGAAAAAAACTAAGTCTTATTGTTTTATGTGTGTCTCAAACGTCATTCGCAATGAATTTCACTGAAAAAGCCACGCTTATACGGAATAAATGTATCATCTCATTCCATTACGTGTGGCTAAGAATAGCACTTATAGTTACTCATAATTACACGAGAGCTTTTGTTTTTGAAAGTAACTTGACATTTTAATAAAAATTTTGCTCCTTGGCAATTTAAAGCTAAACACTTATGAGTGTAAGGCGTCTAATTTATTCTGGGAGTTCAATTGTGTAATAAAACTCAATTAATTAACTTTTTTTTAAATGTTATTTACTTTATTAAGATAGTTTCCAACAAAAATACAAATTTCAATATTTGTAGAATTGTAAAAAAATTTTCCAAAATTTATAAATATCGCCTGTTTTTTCGGTTTTAGAATAAATTTAATACAAAACACGTCAGTTTAATCTTTTACTTACCTCGTAGGAAGTTTTAAAATGTGTCTCCTCTTTAGTAATGTGAGGTTTTCCTGACTTTTATTTATATAACTGTTATAGGGGTTTAACAAACTTTAATGTTATTTTGTGTTTAGAACTATAAATCAAAAAATAATAATAAATTTAAAATTTAAATGCATCGATTCTATTTGTGTTTTTAAACTTTTTATAAGTTTTGTCTAAATATTACCTGATTAATTAATTTCCAATTTTTATCGCACTCAAATTCGACCAACATTCCAGTACTAGAAACGCATATTATCTGTCATAAAAAATTGACAAACAACTTTAATTGAGGCCAACTTTCAACTTTGAATGCACTAAAATTTAATAAAATCGTACAAAGACTGTTTTTTAATTCTCTTTAAATGAAGTCTTTTGGGAGTGGCAATTCGACATTAATGTACCTATGGTTAAAAACTCTCTAATTACAGGTTGAATCGAATGGCAGATTGAACAATTAAACGGCGACTGATAGTTAGACGACTTTGTAATTTGCGGATGGACATTTAATTTCGGAAGATTATAGGGTATGTTGTAGGTGAACAGTTGGTTATTTATTTGAGCATTAAACGTTTTTCAATGTTAATAATTACAATTTTCGTTAGTATTTTTTTTTTATTTTGTAATTTTGATTTTGTTAGAATAATGCGGATGTTTGTTTGCAAATGGAAGAAAATTGGTTATCTTATGAATACCTTTCAAAACTAGTGACAAATAATCCTATAAATTTTCATTTCCAATTAGTATGAGTTTGTTCGACAAAGTTTTCGGAGTCTATTGACTATGTGGCAATTTATTGGAAATTGATTAAGTGTCAATTGCTTTTGTATCGGATGTAATAGGAACACCCAAAGGTAGATATGTGTGGGGCCATGGCTACACACTGCTCTAGCCACATCGAGTAACACTCCACTCAATGGACCAATTGATTGATGTATAATATGGTAGATTATACACCAGGGACTAGTATACTTAATAAATCTCGATTTGCCAGATTGCGGCTTGTGCAATATGTGTCTGAAGTGCACATTTGAAGGCAATTTTGATACAGAATCTCTGTTTTGACGTTGCAACTATCTACTTATTGTGTTTTTTTAAATATGTACAATATTGTTAACAAACAGTATATTTCTCTTTTTTTTTCACTGAAAAACTATGATGCGTTTGCAGTTTTAAAGATTACCAAAATGCCATCACTCATGCCAATTATGATAAGAATATTTTATTGAAAAAGTAATTTTGTCATGATTGCCATTATTTGCCAAAAACCGAAATGATTTTTGAATCCAGCAAAATGGCTGTGCCTCCGGGACAAGAAGGGTTGAACTTAATAATAATAATAGTTTATTTACTAATTATGATACAGAAAAACTGTATGTACAGTTAGTACGTCAGATAATCAGATACATACAGTTAGCAAATAGGCATGTATATAAACAATACCAATAAGTCAAAATATACATGTGTAAAGAAGAATCTAACTGTAATTTTACCCCCTTAATTTGTGGTTTCTAGAAATAGTTCATGGAATGTTCTTATCTCTATAACATAAACTTACCGTCTGCATACCATATTGTTGCTCATTTACTTAATCAGTTCTCGATGAGTTTTCGAATGTTTTGTAATGTAGGAAAATGTATTTGTTTGACTGTTTTGTGAATAATGAAGTGAGTTTGGCTCTTTGGGCGACTGCTTTAGTTTTAATGGATTTTAATTCTCATTTAGTGACTTTATCTCATTGAGCGAATGCATGTTAATATTATTGGCTTAATTATATTAAAAAAGAATTGAAAGTAGAGCTTAGTTCATGAAGATGTGGCAGGTATTAAATGATATTTAATGATAAATTATGTTCATGTAATTATGACGCATGATGGGTTTGTGCTTTGTGTGTTTGACTGGTAGTTTGGAGCGACTCGCAATCAGTCCAGGAATTATCATGAGATTTGACAGGTAGCTAGGGCTTTCTTTATACTCATTGCACAACACACTGTTTGGGGGGTACTTCACGAGAGAGAACACATTGCGGAGTAAACCCGTTAATATGATTAAGGAACTTAAAATGATTAAAATAATAATATAGCAAATCTTTTTTTGTATTAAAGACAAGTTGCTTTAAGAGCATTACATGCCTATCTCTAAAAGCGACAGTTGAGAGATATTCAAATATGAGTGAAATGCAGTGTCAAGGATCATATTAATTTAATGATTGGCATTGATATATCAAGACCAGACGCTCACCATTCTTTTTGATATGTTTAAGTGACAAAGCAGAAACGACGTAGGACATATATGAACCAACTCCTTCTAGCGCTTGGTAAATCCTGAAATTTTGCCTAAAACTTTTAAAATATAATTATATACAGAGATCTTTCATGTTAAACTAAGTAATCTAAAGTTACTTTCCATTAACTTCTTACACATGGAATAATTAAGAACACATCACAGCTATCATATCATATCATCACAGCTATCATAACATATCATATAATAACATACTTATATACCAACATACAACACAAAACCAACAAAACAAAAATAATCAGATATCTTTCAACAGCAACTAATGATCAAGGTACTCGTTGTGAGACTAATAAAAATGTATCTTCAGAAATTTAAGCATTGCATTTTAAACAGTCTAAATCTACTTACATCTTTGATTTAGCTTTAAAGCTGTTGAACATTTTTAGTGACATTATTTGAATTTAGATGATTTAAAAGACAATATGCACAAAGTATAGATTGTTTGCGAGCTTTGTCGTGTAGTTAATCGCAGACACGTTTAAAAGTAGAAATATGTATCTTAACGTAGCACACACATTTCAAAATATGACTTAAATATGTCGTCAAAATTTCAATATTTTGAAAAAAAGAACCACAAGTTACATAGTAAATGCGAGGCAAATGGAAAATACTGCAAAGTAACCGTTTTTGACTTTTAAAGAATCTTTTTTGACATCTGTATTGAGTTACCTTATCATAAAATGCCGTATGACAATATCAAGTAAACACAATCATAAAAAAAAATTTGAGTTGATTGAGTAACACTAGTAGCAAAAGCAAGCTTTCTTATGCAAAGATGTTAAAGTGTTTTTAAGTACCAAGTCAAACCTTTATCAAAAGTTATTCACAGATTTACGCTGTACAATATAGCTGTTTTCACACCAATAATCTCAATTACGCAACGAGAATCAAAAACAAGTTGGAATTGTTTAGACGGGAAAGAACTGATTGATTTTTTTTTCTTTATGCTTAAACTTCTTAAACTGGGGTATTGGTCGTGGAACTAAGTTGATTATATGATCCAGTTTTTATAACTATTGTAGACGTATCGACAGCAAACAAAGAAACAAGATACCTGTCTGTGTTGTCAACTATGTCATTTATAAATATAAAAAACAAAATAGGTCTCAATATAGTTCCTTGAGGCACTCCGGTAAACATTTTTTTAACGTCCGAAAGATAGGAAAAATTTGACGCTTGACGTTTATTATAACCAACTATTTTTGATATCTGTCATTCCTGTGAACAATCAATTGGTTATAGGTGTATTTTGTGTATACACAAAGTACAAACTTGTGTATACTCTATCAAACAAAAATAGCTATTTGTTTGACAGAAGCGGATGCGCGTGCATTGTAAAAAAATATTTATTTTACTTAAAGCCAATGTTTTCCTTTTGAAACAATTGGCGTTTTGTTTAGTTTTATGTTTTAGGTCCCAAATCTTATTTTTAAATTCAATGTTTGCGGAGCAGGTCCTACGGCATTTACACCCTGTTCCCACCTCTTGTCTTTGTGAAATTGCAAAAGTTTAGGACCTTTTAGGTAACAAAACAAAAAGTCACATCGTTTTTTTACCTTGTTTACTAGAACAATTGTTTTTGAACTTGTGAACTTTTGACTTACAATTGGCTGCCGCAAATTGAGATGCCGCAGTAAAATGGGCCTCTCAGAAAGTAGAGCTTTTAACAAACCAAAAGCTTATCATTTTTTTTTAATAAGCAAATATTGTAACGCGAGAATCTTCGAATAAAAATTAGGGTGTTTTATCAAAATACGCTAAAAAATTAAATATTTTAAATCGAAAAAGTTACAATGTCTTACATAAAATTTTGTAAAATAAAAAAAATAATTTGAAAGATAAAAATAAAAAACCAAAAAACTGTAAATGCTAAAATTGAATATCTTATTATTACCTACAACTTTGGTATTTAAAAGACTTGTAGTTCTGCCAGAAATTGTTCTTGACCCTTAAAAGCTCACCCTCGTTTACTATCCCAAATAGCCCGTAATAGTATTTAACGTTACTAGCCAGGTATAGGGGTTTTTACTGGCGATAGAAGGGTGACGATTGACTCGCCTTGGCTTGTCAATCACCTTCTTGAGTTACCTGGCGTGTTTACGTTGAATGTTTTGTTTGTTCCTCACTTGTAAAAGACAATTTAATTTTTGAATAATGAAATAATCCGAGAATTCTAAAATTCACAAAATTGAGTATGCTTTAATGTATCACTTTGGTAACGATTTTCAATTTGCCAGTGTGTGTAAGAATACTGTTCTCAAACGGATCATGAATGGACCACAAGCGATAATAGATAAAGCTGCAAGTGTGTCTGCAAGTTTGTTGCCAGACAAATCGTCAGCAAGGTATGAGCGGGAGTATTCTGAATTCAAAGACTATCAAAAGAAGATCGAATTAAATACTGTAACCGAAGATGTGGCCCTATCGTATCTCAACCAGTTGGCTACAAAATTTAGCCCAAACACCTTATGGACAAAGTGGTCAATGATAAAAAGTTGTTTGGAAGTGAAGGGAAACCTTTCAGTTGACAGGTTTGTTTGTTGTAACAAAACCGCTCAGGTTTTTTTGTCATTATTTTTAGATATCATAAAGTGATTGCGTTTTTGAAGAAACGTAACAAGCATTATGTACCGAAGAAAGCTAAAGTTCTAAAAAAGGAACAAGTGGAAAAGTTTTTACTTGAAGCTCCTGACGATCAGTGGCTATTGGCTAAAGTCATTACAGTTTGTGGTATATTCGGTTTATGTCGATGGAACGAGTTTCTAACACTTACTTTAAATGATGTGGCGGTTGTCAAAAATATTATTTTCAAATTTTAATGACAATAAATAATCGCTAAAAGTTCATTATTGTGTTTTACTGTTGATAAAAGTGACGTCCATAACTGGCTAGCCTGTTAAATGACATCTATAACTGGCTAGCCAGTTATGAGATGTTTTCAATGTGAATATATATTATAGTCACTTGATGATAAGTGCATGTTTACAATTGAGAAACCAACAAAGTATTTTTTTTGTTATTTTTGCTATATTTTCTTTATTTTCCAATCTACTATTATTTTTATCACTATTCATTATTTTTAGAGGTTCTGGGTTATTATCCAATAATAATAAAAATAGCAGTTGTAGTAGCTAATTAATTTTAGTATGAACAGTATTTTCAAACTAAGCTGACATTTTTGGTCATAGCTTTAAATCTATAATTTGTGTTATTTTAGACAAAAACAAGGGCCGTATTAGCTGTTGTTTTATATTAAAACATTCTAATTATTGTGTAGTAGAATGTATTATCCTTAGTTATTGTAACTATAATTAATGACTGTTGAATGATATAACTATTTTTCTTGTAATTGGGTCGATCGACCTGTTGGAAATGAAATAATTTATTACGAATCGATAGTTTGGAAGCATATGGGTAATTACAAGTGAACAATTTAATTGACAATTCTTATTATATCAATTTATTAAATATATATGTACTCTGATAAATTTGCTACTACATAAAAATTGTAAAATTTTTATTTTACTATTAAGAATTTTATCCTACACTTTTTTATTGTTGTAAAAATAATGTTTTTGATTTCATTATAAGATCTATAAAACACAAGTGGTTTTATAAATCAATAATAAAACTGTTTTTATATAATTCAACCGTTTACAAAAAATACAGTTTATAAAATTACAATTATAAAAAGACACAAATTTCAGATGAAATCATTTGTTGAGATTTACGTTAACATTTATATTAAAAGATAAACAAAAAGAATAACAAAATTGACCTACCTTTATCATCAAATATTTTTTAATGGGTGTTTTTGCTAGAAACTGTTAAATATGCTCTCTTTCAGGAACTTTTGATTTCTTGAAGTTCTAATGTCGATCTTAACATGCTGTATTTTGTCCACATTAAAAAGACCGCAAATCTTTTTTTGGCATTGATGAAATAACCTAATTTCATAATTAACTTAAGTCTTCGCTTATCCCACAAACATTGTTTTTCTGTTTTCAGTTATTGAACTCAGTCAATTCTTTGTAATAAGCGTCTTTGGATTTTTTTGGTAGCATACTTGATGTGATTTCTTCAACATCTTTCGCAATTTTTGAAAGAAAAGATCTATTTCTTTTTATTTCCAACAATGTTAGAAACGCCAAAACAGATTGCTAGCTAATTTTTTCTTGAACAAATTTGTCAATAACATGACAACTAAATCATAGACTACTACTAATCTTTGTAGATATAAAATTTTTGAGTTATGGTGTTTTTCCAAAAACTCTTACAGAAAGAGGTGTTGCATGAAACTATGTATTATACTTGTGTCTTAACGGCAGAAAAGTCACTCAAGAAAAATTAGACCGCCCAAGCAAGCTCTCGTAGCTAAACATTTCTTTAGTGACTTATTTGTTTTATAAGAGACTTGTGTGATAAATAGCTATAAAATATGCTAGCAGGTTTTGCTCTAATGTGTTATAAATATTTCCAATAGTAATTACTAGTTGATATTAATTTATAAAGATTATAGTCTTTAATTTACTATGTTTTCTCTCTATTATCTATAGACTATGCCGCTTATTTATATAGAAGTTTTTTTTTTTTGATACATACTTTTTCTATTTAGCTGCAAAATGTTTTAAATTTAACACAATAACATTAACATCTTAATAATACCTAAAACTGTTATTTTTAATCCTTGCATAAAATGTTTCAATAAAAAACTAAAATTTTGAGCTTGCAGTATCAGTTTTTAGACTTTTAAAAATTATTAAATCTAAAACTTTAAATATTGTGTTGCAATATCTATGTCTGTAATTTCAAACAATAATATATTTTATACATTATTCTGCTTTTCCATTCCACGTTCCGCTTTGTTGCATTTGTTTCTGTTTGCTATTCAAACAAACAAACCTATAATCGTGTATAACCTTCTTTTTTAATGCACTCACCTGATAGAAATGCGTTTCAGAGAAATTGGAATAATACGTTTTGTGCATTTGCACACGTACTTCACACGCTATTTCTGGCGAAATGGAATTGCGATATTGCTTGGATCCAAAAACGTATATGGAATATGCAAAAGTTCGGTCTCAAAATTGGTTGTAAAAGTAGATGTGGCAAGCTGTTTCTAAATAATGGATGCTGAACTAGCAAAATCTAACGATAGAGATAAAGAAAAGTTGTCACTTTTCGGGCTAAAATACAAAATCTTATTGCGTCGAAAAAAAATGCGTAGCAATCTGCCATTCTTATAAGATTATTTTATTTCGCCATATAAGGCACATGTGCTTTGTATGTCTTTTTAGAAACACACTTAGATATAAAAAATCAGAATAATGTTATAAAAAACTGTCAGAATCAAAAATTATCGAATAATGGAAAGCACTGGGATTCTGTTTTCATTCATTAAGCTACAATTTTTATTTCTAATTATTTTATTTATCATGAATGGTAAACAAAATTATTACGCTCAAAAGGTTTCAGATATTTATAAGATTTTTGAGTAATATAGTTTCACTTTTGTTTTAAGTTATTACGCATGAGTATGGAAAACTATCCAATATCTCAATTTTTTTTAATTTTCTTACTGATATGATTGTCTTAGGGCAACCCGGTGCCATAATGTTCAAACTAAAAGCTCTTCTTTTTGACCCTCAACAAAAAAAGACTTTAGGTGTGTAGCTGTATGTGGCCTTGTAGTTACAATAAAAATTCACAAATCTTAAATTACTTCTTTTTATTTGAATGCTAAGATAATCTAAAGTGTTCTCAACCATAATAATAAAAAAATTAGGTTTAACCGTTTAAAAATAATGATTTTTTTTGATAAATATAATCTAGTTAAGACTTGATTT
Source organism: Lagria hirta (assembly GCA_947359425.1). Classification (NCBI taxonomy): domain Eukaryota; kingdom Metazoa; phylum Arthropoda; class Insecta; order Coleoptera; family Tenebrionidae; genus Lagria; species Lagria hirta. The sequence continues at coordinate 6,919,472 of OX375797.1, read as the reverse complement.
TACGTTTGTTTAATAATATTAGACTTGCATTGTAACCTAGAAAAAACACTGGGACATTACGCAATGTTTTGCTTAAGCTTATTTCTCAATCAAATATAAAAAAAATTAGCAGTTTTTTATGAAAAAGATTTTTTTAAAACATTTGGTGGACTATATTATACAGTGTTTTTTTATTAATACTTCCAATGAGATATATTTAGCTCATGTTACATGGTTTATCATTAGTTACAGTTTTACTTGATTTTATGCAACAACATTTTTTGTCGAGAAAAGATTTCTTCACATGTTTTTATGCAAATAATTTATGATCTAAATGACAGAATGTCAGTTTTGATAAATACAATTTGAAACCAAAAGTAGATCTCTGATTAGACAAGCAAGTTATCACGTTTATGCATTTTGTCTCAAACGTATATCAATGATATACAGTGTAATCTGTCTTCGTTGGATATAGCACCAACTGGTGAACTAAAGAGAATCAATGCTAATTCATTCAAACTACATCTTTAAACTTTGACATGTTTTGTTCTTATTTAAAATATAAACTATTTGCGTAAAAAGTAAAAACATGTAAACATTTTTTATAAAATCAAAAATCTGATGCAAGATAGCTTCTAATAAATGTCGTTTGTTCTACCATACACATTCTAAACAACTTTACTTTTTTAAAGCTTTTTACAAAAAACAAAATGTGTAAGCTTATTTTCCTCTCAGAATATAAATAACTGGTCTTATGCAATTAGAAGTACGAATTGTATGTCATTTCTAACAAGTGTTTTATTGGTTTTTCTATTTGTTAAATAATACTCTTTTAAATAATACTTTTTTTGCCAACTATTTGTCTAGGTAAATATTTTATAATTATGATTATCAGGTAACTTTATTGATTGTCAGTGTTATTAGAGATTGAGTGGTAAGAAAATAATTTTAATGTAAAATCTTGGCTTTGAAAACCTTTGCTTTTCTTTTTACTAGAAATTTTTCCATGGTATCTTATCGAAATATTTGCAAACCTTTCTGAATAGAGCTTAGTCATAAAGTATCTCCGGAACTTTGATTTTGCTTTCCGCTGATTTTTTATCGGAAGTTATCTTTATTTGCTCGTAAAAGTTTGCATTTTATGAAGGTTCAGTGGCATTGGATTAAGAGGTTTTAATATTATCAACAAAATCTCCAGACGAATAGCTTTAGAATTGTTCGTTCTATTTTGGAGATATCAATTTATTAAAAATCATATAATCAACAACAAAAATATGTCATAAGAAACTGGAATGCTAATATGCTGAATTTAAAATAAGTATTAGTTCGGATATTTGTTTAAAAATCATAACTTTGTTGTCAGATGTCTATTGGGCTCAATATGGGAGTATTGTTTTAGCTTAACATTTAATTACAATGATAGGCATTCTTAGTAACATCTATTATCTTTACATAAAAATCGAGAAACAATTGGTTCACTTGTCGATCCTTTAGGTCACTCTAAATGACATAAATAATATATTGCTAATTGCCAATCAAGTTATCATATTAGCGCTTTTTGTCTAAAACGATTATTTGAGATATGCAATATTATCTATCTGTTTCAGTTTCTACCAATAAATAAAAAAATAGCAAGTCTATAGATTTGAGTTTGGATGAGTTTACTTTGATTTAAATTTTTTAATAATTATTGTGTAAAATTATTAATTGAAACTTTTACGTGTTTTAAGTTAATAGGTTTTGAAGTTTGTATTAAAAAAAAATTATTTTACAGCTTGATTTGACTTGATTTTGGCTTATAGTTTTTAAAACTTTTAGATGTCAAGAAACAAATGTACACGACCACTTAGGTAAAAAAAGTTATAAGACTTCAGCAGATAAGATCGGAGTGTGAGTTATGATAACCTAGATTATTCAGACAATGATAGCAATAGTAAAAATGAAGACATTGATTTAGATAACACACCGATTATACAGGGTGTATAATAATCACATTAATCAAAAGCTATCCTTTTTTGGCATCAGGTTTTAGATCGGTTTGTACTAACGCCACTAACAATCAGTAAACATAATGTTGCTTACGTAATGGGGCAGAAATTTTTGTAAATTTAAATATATTAATTTAATCAGTTTTTGTTACTATTTTTGAGCGTGGTAAAATATTTTCATACCGTTGAAAATTTTTTTTTTTTTTAAATAATTAAAATTCAGTATACAATAACAAAATGGCAGGCATTTGTAGACGGCACTGTGCTTAAAAATGTCAGTTGTGAATAGACGCCTGCAGTGCTCGCTTAGCTTACCGCTTACCGGAAAATTTTTATTTAACCTTCAACCTCACTTTTTATTATTATATATATAGATTGATCTATATTAACCACATCCACATATATTATTAATTATTTGATAAAAGTTATTCAGGTAAAGTGGTAAAATAGCATTTACGGTTCAAGAAAAAGTGTTCTTACTACAAATGTAATTAAATAGCTGAATCAAGCAAAGACAATCGTTTTATTTTTCAAAGTCACTTTTGATTAATCTTAATATTACACACCCTGTATTTGCAGATGATAAAGAACAAATATTTTCGCAAATTTTGGTGTAAAATGCATAAAAATCTGGTTTGAAACAAAAAAAATTTTTTAGCAGTGAAGCAAAAGCAAAATATTTTCAACAAAAAAATGTTTTTCAGGTAATGTTGAAAAATGTTCTGCTATAAATGGTTATTCATTTGTTAAATTTAAAAACCTACTAGTTGTAGAAAATTGAACTGTCTAAGACTACGAAAGAAAAAAAAAGAATTAATTAGAGGTCATATTCATTATCATTGCGATAAGTAATGAATAAAAACTCAGACGCAGCTAGATTGATCAAATTTAGGTATTTGAAGATTATCTGAATCACAAGTTTTCGACTATAGTTTGTGAGCAATATTTTTGTGAAATATGGACAAGTTTTTCAGACACGGTCTTTTGCAAAAGATGTCAATATTTCAATAATTTTGCGCCGTGGTAGCCTTTCTTGTTCAATACTTAATACACTGAAAAAAAAATTTACATAAAAATATTCTACCAATTATTGTTTGACTATTATCAATAGTTTGATGGTTTATTGAAAAGCTTGTCATTAAAAAAAATAAAATTTTTGACATTGTTTGATTGTTTTGATAGGATATAGAAATTGCAGTGTATTTGCGTAGTAAGATTCTTGACTAAGCAATGTAAGCGATAAAGACAATCTGCCAATAACATTAAAGCATTAGGCAACAAATTAAAAGAAAAAAAAATCTATCAATTTAAAAAAACCAACTTTAAAAAATTAAAAAATGCACTAAAAAATATAAAATAACTGCGTAGATTTGTATGCTTAAAAAACAATAAAATTATTTGGATAATATAATGTACAACTATTGTTATTTTTGAAGTCGGTGTCAGTCAAGGTAGGATAAGCGCTAGCGTCTGATCGCTTGCGCGCCCGCCGCGTGCGGTTTCTTTAAATATTGTGTATGCTAATAGTATGATTAGTATTTGTAATTTATTATGATCAGTATGTATATATACACTACTCATAATATATACAACTTTATACAAACCTACCTTGACTGACACCGACTCTAAAAATAACAATAATTGTGCATTATGTTATCCAAATAATATGATTGTTTTTCAAGTATACAAATCTACACTATTATTTTATACTTTTAGTGCATTTTTTATTTTTGAAAGTTGTTTTTTTTTTGTTAAAAATTTTTTTTTATCAAATTTTTGTTGATTGTCAGTGGATTCCATCACTATTATTCGTTTCAATATAGGGGTAGACCTACTAAACGCGCTGCTAATATGTGACAACGCCTTTAGAATTAGACAAACGAAGAAAGGGAGAAATATTTATCTCAAAATAGAAAACCTACTGTTTACTTAATATTTAATTAATTTATACTGTTTTATATGAATTTTTTTTATGGTTTGTGCTTATATAAGTGAAATTTATCAAGAGAACATTTTCCTTGATGTTGTTATGCATAATTAATAATGCTCAAATTGCTTAAATTAATTAAATAAATAAACTACTATTCAATTATATTGAAATATTTTTTTTAAATTTTTTACAAATTTATGTAATCAATTGTAAGTGTCAAAAATATATGTCAAAACCGCGTTAATAAGTATAACTCAAAAACTAGTGATCAGATAGATCTTGATCAAATTTAAATGAAACCAAAACTAAAGCACCAGCTTCCAAATAAAAAAAAGTCATCAAACTCTTTTCTCTCAGAAAGATGTTATGAGCTAACTAACACACATGAAAAAAAAATGCAGTCGAATTGAGAACCTCGTCCTTTCTTTTTGAAGTCGGCTAAAAAGAAATAAAACAGCAGTATAAATTTTACCAAAAAATGTAAGAACTGAGATAGCGTATATCATTGGCCAGATTATACGTCTGAGAAAATAAAGTACAAAAAACCTGAATGTAAATGCTTTTTCAGTATTATTATGGTTTTTTTCAAGTACATAGTTGCTATATAATTTTTTGTAAATTGTTTTTTTTACACATTTTATACCGTCCGTTTATTAATACTTATCTAGATCATCTCATGCTGTGGAATTTTGCCAGCTAGGTTTTTAATGTCTTTGATAGTATAATTGCTGTATTCGATCGTCAAAACTTCAAAACAAGAACTCTGATCTAAATATGAACGTACGGTACATTACAATAGTAATTTGTGATTTTTGAATAAAGTTGTAAGAAAAAATGTAATTTCTATAATGTACTCGTTTAGAAACAATTTGCACACTTATTAAAATAAAAAAAAATTTTAAAGCTGTTTACTTTTTAGAAACAAAAAAGTAAGTGGTTCCGCCCGGGTTCGAACCGGGGACCTTCTGCGTGTGAAGCAGACGTGATAACCGCTACACTACGGAGCCTTGAAAAGCTGAGTACTAGGCTCTAACACTAGATTCATTTCATTAAAGTTCATAAATATGAATATTCAGCTAAGTTTAAAATTTATTTTAAATTTGATTTAGATTAAATGTTAGTAGTAGTAAATAGTAAATTAAATTTAAAAAACCAAAATATTAAAATTTGTAAATTTTAACTTATATTAGCAATTAACAGCTTAATTTTTTCATGAAATTACTACTGTAGGGCGAGAATACTTAACCATTGCAGAAAATAAAAACCGTTCGGTAAAGAATTAAATAAAAAGTTGCTTTGTATTTGTTTATAAAAAATGGTTCCGCCCGGGATCGAACCGGGGACCTTCTGCGTGTAAAGCAGACGTGATAACCGCTACACTACGGAACCTACATACTATGTTAAGCCCGCTGCACACGACGCTTGATTTGCTGCTAGATTGCTTGCGGGGTACTAGGATGGCCGCTTTGCTGGGAGCGCTGCGAGAAAGTGGCGCCTCTGCTGGCTCTGAAGCTTGGTTGCGTGCTGGAAATCGGTGATAGAGCGTGTGCTATTTTTCGTGATAGTTTGCTTGTGAATTTCACACCGTTGACCGTTTTCACTTGTCGTTATTCAATTTATAATATATATGAATTTGTAAACAACAATAACAATGATCTAATAAAAAAAATGTTTACAAATATAAGTGTTTTTATTTAAGGAGAGAATTAAGACAGCTTAGAATATTAATAACTGTTTGTCAGAAAATTCTAAAAACTTTGAAGTTTTATTTTTGGTTATTAAAATATTGTAACAAGTTGACAAAAAAAGAAGAAAAATAAAAGAGTACATAAAAAAAATAAATATAAATTATAAAAACACATTGTTAATATATGAATTTGTAAACAACAATAACAATGACGACAAGCACCGTGTGAAGCCAACCTACCAACGTAGCCATCGGTGCACCCAGCGCCACAGCCATCTTTGAAACCCAGCGGCAAATCTAGCAAGCAATCCAGCAGCAAAACAAGCGTCGTGTGCGCTGGGCTTTACTCATTGTAAGTGCTGGGAAACACAATAAATTTTCCCACACTCTGGTATTTTTTACTTTGCAGCTAAAACTAAAAAAAAATTTTTAATACAATGTTTTTTTATTTCAATAAAACCATTACAACTGAACAATAACATTATTTTATTTTAAATTAAAAAATTAGGTAAATGCCAGAGCAAACGCTGCTACCATCTGAAAAATAAGTAAAAAACTCAATTATTTTTTAATGAAAAATTAGAGTTATTTGATGAAAAACAAATTGTACCCTAGTTATGGAGGTTATCTGTGTTCAACATTTATTACCTAACAAGTTCCAAATTTTTGTTATTTAAATGTGTAGAATACGCGATGTTTCTTTTTGTCATTGTTTTTCTTTTATTTTTAAAAGGTTTTTTAACGCCATGTTCTGTAAGAGTCACTTGCGTTGGACGCTCTTTTTTAAGTAATCAAAAACTTTGATAATAGTAAGTTTTGTTTGTCTATTCAGCTCAGATGAGAGTTTTTTTATCAAATGTTTTTGGTTGAATGAGCTGTATTTTGAATATATATGTATTTTCAGAAAAAAACTGCAATGATAATACTAACTCTTATTTTTATAAAAATTAGTTTTTTTTGATAAATGTGCTCTTCTCTTTAAATGTGGAATGATAATAAGTTTTGAACCTAGATTTTTTGACTCTTATTATTTTGTTTTTTGGTTTTGTTATTGTAGTATGTAATGCATTTTTGATGTTGTATTAGGAACTTCAAGCCTTCCAGTAAACCTGCGGCTGTATCACGTCCGACCCCTACTGCTACTCCTAATCCCCGTGAGTTTTTTTACTTTTTTGTCACTTTTTTTTATTTATTCATTTATTTCATTCATAAATGTAGTAGGTGGTAGTAGTTAGCAGTTTGTAGCATGTGTTTTTGTTGTTTATAAAAATATATATTGATTTAATGTTTCAATAATTTTTTGGGGAATAGCTGCTAACAACACCATTAAATCAACTGCTGGACCTCATTCAACAATTAATACTAACGTTTCTCAAAATTTTATGTAATCTTACTGCTTATATCAGATTTTATGTTAAATTATATAATACAGTTCTTTCCGTGAATTTTTCTGAAAACCAATCAAGTATCAAAATGTAGCTCACAACTGTCAGATTATTGGTACAGTAGACAGTAGCTGGCATATCATTTCTTCTGTCACACCTAGGTGTTTTCAAACCTTAAATAAAGTAAGCAAAGTCATTTTTTTTAACACACCGGATCGAAAATATTTTTTGGAAATCGTTTAACTCAATATATTATTTTATTTATTAGGTAGTCTCAACTGCAAAGCTTAAACTTGTTTGCGTTGGTCAATTATGTTGGTCTAATTAGAAACTTATAAATATCCCGCTTCTGATTATTATTAAAAACAAAATATTTACAGATTTAACATAGATTTTTATTACCGACTTTCTTATATCTTACAATTTTTTGCAGATCTAATATTTTATCTTCACATTAAAATACGATACGGTTTGAAGACGTTTTCAATTTTGTATTTGCTGAGGCTTAAGCTGCATAAATTTTGAAAGCAAACTTTAAATTAATAACTTATCTGAGTTGTTTCTTTCAAATATGCTCAACAAAAGCATTATATAATTATAAAAGCAATATGCAAATATAGTTTGCAAACTTGTAAACGTAGCAAGCTCAACTTTCTGCAAATTCGATGTTTTGTTGAATCAAGCGAATCTGTGACAAGCCGAAGTTGTATTTTAGATGTTAAATTAGTTTTAGACATTTTAGGTTAAAATAAAGAAAGAAATTTGAACGTTTGTAGTAAACTTTAACAGACACTTTAACACAAAGCTTTTTGAAAAGTGTTTAAAAAAAAAACGACAAAATGCAGCTATCTTGTAATATACATACATAAAATAAGCGCTTCTTTTATAACGTGACTTTGATAGCTTGGCTTAAAATTGTTCTATTTATACAGTTTAAGCACAACACATAGTTTGATAGTTAATGGCTTGAATTTGTTTCAAAAGAAAGTTCAATTAAATCAATCAATAAGTAAACGAAAAACAAAATTGTCGATACAAAGTGGGACCTTAAATGTAGAGCCTTATTAAGTGCGGTTATCAAAAGATAGGTTAGAATTTTTATAAGTGATTTTAAAGTTATGCTGCCAGCTCATATTATTCTCAGTTGCACGTTTTATCGTTTTCCTGCTAGTCACGTGATCTGAGTTTTTGGTCCTTGCAAATAATGACAAGCGCACTAATTTTTTACTGCCTTGTATTCTATATTTGATTTGGTTTTGGGATAAGTGTTGAATTTATTACAATATAAAAAGCTATCCGTCGATTGACATTATTCCAACTTTTAAGATTTGAAAATATTTTGGTCTAAACTAGCGTCTACAGTGTAGGCTTACATTACAACCGTGTATATAAAGTATACTCTTTAAAAAATAGGTTTCAACTTCCTGCTAAAGATAAAAGCACAGTTTTTATTTTTTAAATTTCTAATTTTGAAAGTAATGAGGCACATGACTTTTAAAACAAGATCTGTGTGATTTGCAACATTTATTAATTTTGAAGTAACAAGGAAAATTTGACTTTGCGTCATCAAAAGGTATGCTAATCAAGAGGGGCTATGTTTTTTTAGCAGCAGGTCTTAGATTGGTTTGTACTAAAACCGCTAACAATCTGAAAAAATAAAAAGGCTTAAGCAATAGCGCACATGTTTTGGTGTAAATACAAATATATTAATTTAATTGGTTTGCGTTATTGTTTTCAAGCGCTGTGAAATAACACATTACATATTTTTATACTGTTTGAAAATTTTCTGTCTTTTTTTTAAGTAGTTAAAAATTTTCTGTCTTTTTTCTAAATAGTTTAATTTAGAAAAGTTTAATTTAGTTTAATTTAATTTAAGTTAATTTATTTTACATTCAGAAAATGACGCACGGCACTGTGCTCTAAAATGTTAATGTCATTTGTGAATACACACCTGTAGTAGTGCTGGTCTAGCTTACCGGCACTTACCGTTAACTGGAAAATTTTTATCTAACCTCTAACTTTACTTTTTATTGGATGAATTTATATTAGTCACATCTACGTCAATTATTATTAATTTATCAATACAAATTATTTAGACAAAGTGCTAAAATGCCATTCACTGTCCAAGAAAAAACCTGTGATTTTCAACATGAAGTAAGGCAAGAAAATAGAGGAGAAAGAAAACAATCCATTAGTCTGTCTTCAAGAAAAGCAAGCTGAGTATTCACAGCGCATCAGGCTTGATTATAAAAAAGTATATTAGTGTATTCAAGTTATTTTACTTATTTATAGTACGAACCGATTTAAGACCTGCTGCCAAAGCCACTTTTGATTAATGTTAATATTATACGTTCTGTACGATAAAAAACACGTTGTTCAATAATTTTTAATAAATAATTTAAGTAGTAAAATTAAACGATATCTTAGTTATGTTGACGGTACAATGCAAAACACAAAAACAAAAACATTCAATGTTTGTTTAATTAAAAAAGAATTAAAAAATTTTAATTATTAATACTAAAAATAACCCAAAAATTAAAAAAAAAATATAACTGAAAGTGTTTGACATCTGCCGGAAATCTCCATTAAGTGTCAAACTTATTATTTTTAACTTTATGTTTTGAGAGCAGTATTTTGAACTGATTTTTGTTGGTTTTTTTTTGAAAAAGAAAATTTAATATCTGAGTTTTAAATAAATGCAAAAACTGCCGAGTAAAATTTTTATGTCTGTATAATATTTAGAATTGTTTACTCTCAATAATTTATTTGGTTACACTGTATTAAAGTTAATTATAAAAAAAAAGTTTTAAATAAATAAATTGATAAAAAAATTTAATAAATTTGACATTCGACTGTTTGTTAATTGCCAAAAATAAAAAAGCCTATTTTGTCGTTAAATTAATTATAATTTTGAATTTTAAAAGTTTTTCTAGATTGCGTGTTTAGCTAAGTGGTAATTTTAAGTTTTGTATATTTTGATAAATTTAAACTTTTCTATTTTAATAAAATATAATGGGTGTTTTTTAAATTTAATGTTGAAGATTTCAGTGCCATGTACGTTTAACTTTAAATTGCGAACGTACCTTTACCATCAAATCGAAGTGACAGTTATTAATATGATCAGATTAAAAATTGCATTTGAAAGCACTCCATCGACCTCAAGGCATTTGTAGACTCTTTGAACAATTGCGTTACTGACTTTAAATTTGCCTACAATCAAGGATTATTATTAATTATCAATTATTGCTTAGCGTTGCCAGATAATTTAATTTTTCAAATAGAGCCATCAAAAAAATTCACATGAAGTGAGGTTGCAGGATCTTAAAGGGTAAGTTATGGCTGTATTTCCGTTGATAGCTTAACGATCATAAAACTCCTGTACCATATTCAAAATCTCGTAAGTGGTATATGGAGTGACCAGGGGAAAGAATAGAAAGTGTCAGAAAGGCAGTGGAAGAAAAAAATTCAAAAAAGGAAAAGCGTCTTGCTGAAAGTACCCGTTTATAATTTTATCGTCATACAGCTGTGCAAGGAATAGCTGTAAAATTTCCTTTCAGTATCTTACAGCAGTCAATGTTTCATTAAAAAAATTGGTCTAATAATTCTGCGCCTTAAAATAGCGGCTTATACACTTGTTTTTTAATAAAATTAGGTTTTTCTAGACTCTGGATTTGCATATTTTGTGTGTTCACATAGCCGTATAAATGAAACAAGGCCTCATCTGTAATGAACCTTAAGTTCAACATATTTTTATTTAATGTGTTAATAAACAACAGCAACAGAATAGAATCAACATGAAGGAGTTACTGTATTGCTTGCAGACGATTGAGATATAAGTGAATATCTTCGTTATAAATATTGTGGCAAGTGGATGTTGATAATTGAGCTTGTTGTAAAAATCGACGTAGAGATTTCGTGGCGCTCCTTCCATTATTTGCCTTATATTTTTCAATAACTTTCCTTGTTCTTTTTTTAGGGGGGCAACTATCTTTTTTACGATTACAAAAGCCAGTCTTACAATAGAGTTTATTACAATGATTATGGTTACAAGGTTACATCATGATGAAAAGTGTTGGATGTCAGCACTTCGCAAAATTTTGAGCTGAATTCTTAAAAAAAAATTTAAATTGAGTATTGTCACTTACAATAAACCGTTAACCATTACCAAAATAAGATTCTACTGCAAAAATGTTCTTGTGAGAAAATTATTTTAAATTTATAATTATATTTAAATTTTTCATTGTTGTTAACAATGTTTTTGCACATATACAAGAAGTTTTAATAATTTTTAAAGAGACTGATGTGTAGAATAAATAGTTTAGAGTAAATAAAGGTCTTTAAAGATCTGTTAATATTTCCGAATACAATGTCTGAATTATGAAAATATTTTTCAAGCTTTGCAAGACTTTGCCTAACAATATAATCCGATTTAAAAATTCTTGTGAGAAAATCTTATCAGGACTGTCTCTACTGAATTTCCTCACGATTAAACAATCATTCGACATCATCTGACTGATGAATTTAATTCCAGACGACAAGTAAACACGGAAGATGATCATAAAGTAGACAGGAAGACAGATTGTCTTTTCCTCTTTGTTTTATGATTTTTTTTCAAGGCTTTTTCTTTGGAAACTAACAAAATGCAAAATGATACGCTTGAGAATGAAATTATCCGATAAAAGAATTTTAAATACGGCTATTACGAAAGTTTTTAATTTATTGCTTTTATGTAACTAGATTTTAATTTGTTAAGAAACTCAACCACGCTTATCTTTTCCAAAGCATAAGATGAATAATTTTTAAAGTCGTTAATTATTTATTTTAAAACATTTTTTCAATTTCCATTTAATAAAACTTTTTACGTTTTGTTGAGTATTCTGTCACAGTGCTTTGGTAACAAAATGACAATAAATCTGCTCAGTTTCATTAAGTAAAATCCCTAAAAAGCCCTGCAGATTAGGCTTTGAATTTTTTATGAAATGCACTCAATTGATGCAAATCCTCGTAATGATGATAAAGTGAAAGACTATGAAAATGTGTTGGCGGAAAATTCACAACAAACTTTGTGAATGTGACTTGTGCTGACCAAAATTCTACAAATAACTAATTGTCACTAAATATGCAATTTTACATGTCAACATCTCAAAAACAATGCTGTTCCTGCTTACTAACAAACAATTCTAATATTTCTAAAAGTGAATATTATTAGTTAAAAATTCTTATAGGCAAAAAGCAGTAATCACTGACACTTAAAATAGTATCAAACAATAAAAAAAAGAAGCCTAAAAAACCTGCATCTGGCGTGAGAACCGTAAGTAATAATAGAGTGCTTCCCACCTTTCTGTCTCACTCTAGATATACAATATATATGAGCAAACTTATTCAAATTAAGAAATGATCACAAACTTAGCTAATTAAATCTTACTGGTGAGAACTAATAAGCTCAAAATATGACAATTCATAGATCTTTTGCTCTGAATAAATTTATTTCCTGGTGCTAAATAATAAAAGAGTAATGCTAACTCATAAAAAAATAATATTTTATTTTGTGAATCTAACTAAAAGTTAGATTAGTTTTTACATTATTGTAAAAATAAATATAAATAATGACATTATTTTATTCTTACAAGCATAAATTTTATAGTGATTAACAAAGATGTTGAGTTAATATTGATATCAAACTAGATTTTGTTTAGTAAAACAATATTTATCATTAATTGTTGACCTTAATTGTATTATTTAATGCTAGTTTTGACGGCATGCATTTGGCTTTTAAAGAAAATCAAGACTGTTGTCATTGATTATTGTAAAATATTTTTTATGCAAAAATGCGTTTTGACTCTTCACCTACTACGGGCGTATAAGTTTAGCGTGTATCTGTTTGTGACATTGTACGTCTGAAAGAGCTGAACCAAATTAAATAAAAGCCTGTAACTATTTTAAAAAGAAATAATTGCATTTTGTGAGATTTTACGTTGGACAAAACATAAATTTTGCAAGTTATAAATCTCTAATTTATAAATAAGCTGTACATAGACTCAGTAAATTTTTTTTTGAGTGAAATTTGAGTTTTTATATCAACAATAAATTACTTGTTAGGGTTTGAGCTTTTAGAAAATTATCTTTCAAATGTTGCATGTAACAGAGATTTTTAAAAGTCATTTTGAATGTTTAAGGCTGCTTAAACTTGATGCTAGCTGTTGACGTGTTATCTGTCAATAATTAAGTTAAGAGATTTTTTGCGCAAGTTTAATTATGTAAGTAAATATGCCGCCAGAAACCAAAATGTATTGTGAAAGTAAAGCATTTGCTAGTTAGTGAGAAATAAGCAATTTGCAAATGTTATAAGAAATTCGCATTATATTTAAAATGATCTGAAATTATCATGAGACAAGCTCAAATATTTTCTGTAAGCCAACATTGCTTATTAAAAATTGATATACATTTTAATTTTACGTTTTTATAAAAAAAAAATTTCATTTCAAAAATTCGGTTTATTGTTATACTCGTATTAATAAATATGAACATTTGTAAATGTAAATGTTTTTGTTATTTGAAAACACTTTTGTGTTTTTTTTTAATTTAGCAGTTTTTTAATAGCTTTTCTGTTGATTTAAAACGGCTTCAGTAGATTGTTAAAATGTTGACAACTTCGGCGGAAAACGTTAAAGTTATTTATTTATTTATTTATTTATTTATTTATTTATTTATTTATTTATTTATTTATTTATTTATTTATAGATTAAGATTAGGTATAGTCAACCTAAGCAAACACAAGTTTTGAAAAGGCGTGTTTGAAGATTTTATGTACACACTGGGTTAAAAGTTCATTCGCGCAAAATTTAAAAATTGCAACTTTGATCGGAGCTACATTATGATCATAGCAGTCCAGTAACAGTGTTATAAAGTATCAACATAAAAAAGTATCTTTGCAAAAATTCAAGAATGAATCATTATTTTGTCAGGGTAAATTATAAATTAAACAAAATTAATTGCAAACGACTAGATTTTAAATGTTACAAACAATACATTTGATTTATTTATAAGTTATAATGCTATCTATAACAAAACTTTATGAAAAAAATGTATTTATTTATGTTCAAATTGTCTCAGTTAGAGAAAATGAGTGATACTTTGATTGAACAAATATTGAAACCGTTATAGTTCAAATCCTAAAGAAGTCAATAGAAATTTGTTACAAACAGATATTAAATTGTTAAAACATTTGCTTTATTTTAAGCAGGCATTACATCATAGCTATATTAACAACTAGATAAAATAGCTAATATGTACTTACAAGATGCAACACAGCAAAAATAATGATTGAAGATAAAATCAAAATAGAAAATAAAAAAAAAAATTCAAAAATAACACTGAGACATCACTGCAGGCAAAAACTAATGTATTTTAATTAATTCACAAAGAAATGTGTATTAGATACATAATATTAAAACCAAACAATAAAAGTTAAAAACATTAAAGAGTTAAATAATCATGTAAATGAAAATATGAAAATTATAATAAAAATAACAACATTTGTACCCAATAACAATTGTTATGTAATATAACGGTACAGTTTTAATATATAAGAATAAACTCCGGTTTACACTTAATTTAAATCTATTTTAATAAAGGTACAGTAAATAAATAAATGAATTTAAGATACGTTATTTTTTGGTTGAAGTTTTAAAGATACTCTATCCCTCTACGCTCATGAAGGTGATGCTCCGCTCCAGATGACCATTTTCCACCCCTATTTCCGATAGTAGGTGGTGGGGTGCTTCTTGTTGCGATTGTCGTAACAACAATAATGGTTTAAATTTTTCTTCTGATTAAATACGTAATAATGCAGTTTATAAACTTTTTCACAGTTTAGATGCCAAAAGTCTACTTAATTCAACCTTCAGCGCGCTCAAAGCTAACTGTCAGACGCATTACATTATTCAATATTGCAACGTGTTTTATAAAAGATGACCTTTTTCAACACTAGTTTTATCTTCATCTAAAGAGCCCGTACTGACTGTGAAAGAATAATTTTCGACTATTTCGTCAAACAGTCTGTCACGCTGCAACATTTCTTTTAACGTGGTGACAGTGTTTTTGCCAAATCATCTGCCGTGACTTAGAAAAATGCGTTTCGTACCAAAACTTTTAAATTGTTGTTTAGAGATCTATGTTTCTTGGCGACTTTATGCTTGACTAAGCTCCAAATCAATTGAATCGGATTGAGCCCGCAGTGGTGAGGAGGTAATCGAACAACAATGTGACCATGTTTTTTAAAAAGCTCACCGACGTAATATGTTTTATTGAAAGGACATCTGTTTACCACCTTCAATAACTCAGATTTTTGCATGTCAACAGTCGTAGAAATTTGATTGGGTACTTTTAAGCCAATCTCTAATTTATTGCTTTTTGGATGCTTGTGTTGGTCGTTTATCAACTTGCTTGAACACTGTAGTAAGCAGCGTTATCCATTACAATGCCATTAAATAGAAGATTTGGTATTAGGTTCCGCTCGATTTGGTATTAGATGGTATCCGCTCTAACCAATGCGTAATTCATTTCATCGCAATAGACACCCTATTTACTTTTTGATTTAAATATTAAAAGTGCACCTTTGACAAAACCATGAAATCCACTAGCATAAACATATTAAAGACACTGGCCAAATCTGTCCGTTTTGTATACACCTGGTTCTTCCTCTGATTGCCAGCAACTGCTAACTCCATATAAAGGGTGAATATATATGTTTCATATAAGTAAGTAACCGGTCTTTTGTTGTCGCCTAGTAAATCATTTTCTCGTAGTTTTCTTAAGTAACATTCAAATCCTCATGATTTTAACGTTTTTTGTAGAATCTCAGGTCCTCCGCAATAACCAATTTTTTTTGTCTTGCATTTTATGAACTAACATGTGGGAATTTGTTTGTCTATTGCGTACACTTTGTGAACAACTCCTTTTAAAATTGAAATGTGATCGTTATCAAAAGGTACGAAAACCAATTTATAAATTATAGAAATAATTCATAAATTGCTTTCAAAATATCATAATTTGTCTTAATTTTTAAATTACCAAATAAATCAGAGATCGAGAACATTCCATCTATTAAACTAAAAATTTCTAGAAGCGCTGGAATATCTCGATATTTATTTGGTCTATTTTGAAAATTGCTGCGCTTTTGAGAGAGAGGCAACAACGAGCTTTGCAGAGGTGGGAGAGAGATAAGAGATACCAGAAAATGCTGAAAGGTTCAGAATGTTCTAGATTTATTAGGTGATCTAATAAATGCGGGCTAAGGAAAAAAATATAGATTAGTTTTCTCATACATTTCAAAGTTAGTTGAGTTTAGTTTTGGGCGAATTTGTTTTGAATAAGTTTTCAATAGCAGTGCAGATAAATGGTTTTAATAAGTCAATCAAGTTAAAGGTGATCAAAAGGTGTTGATTGAAAATTTAAGTGTACAGTGTAAAGCCTAAAGTGCGTAATAATTCGGTCCCAAGTTTGGAAGTGGTTCCTAGAATAGGGTTTCTAGAAGTTTACTCTTGGAAAAGTGATTAATTCAAACAATTGAGGTTTCTTTTTTCCTAAAAGAATTTAGTGTCTAGAAGACTATTCGTAACTGAATCAAAATCTACCGAAGCAACAGATTGGTTTTAATTTCAGTCTTTTGAAATCAAGTGAAGCGCCCTACAACACCCTAGGCTATTGGTGAATTTACCAGAGTGCAAGCAGTTGATAAGTATACCAGAATCTCAAGAAACAGACAACAACTAAGTTTTAGTTTATTAATTAATTACCTTAAATAATCGTAAACTAGTATTCTAAGTAATTGTTAAATATCTTGGCACCTAATTTGTACTTGTGCCAAGCTGTTAGGGTTTTTTTAATTTATCTAATTTTACTAATTTATTAAATATTGCTATTTTATTTAATTAGTTTAATTTATTCCCTCTAATCTCTCCTTAGAAAAGTTGTGAATAATTCTCATTGCAGATAAGCCGCCCTGCTTGTTTAATGAGAGTTGTTACAGTACTTTGTTTGAAGCTTCACTTCTTCTCTTCAGTAGATGGAAACTTTAGGCTTAACTTGGTCCACTTGCCGTTTTATTTTTACAACAGAACTTTTAACTCAAATTTTATAGTAAACTCTAATTTTCTGTCATACTAAGAAAATTCAAACGTCTCAAATTTTTGCATCGGTTTCTTTGAGATGTTTTCTATTCAGAATTGCTGTGATGATAACAAAAATGAATAATTTTTGATTCTTGACATAATATGTTTCGCTAACCGATAATTTTGTAGAATTTTTAGTTTTTCTTTAGTTTAAATGTCAAACTTTGACCTTGACCCATTTTAGAGAAATTTAAATAGTAATCTCATAGATTTTCCAAACTTACTGATTTTCTGATTGAACTCCAAACTTATTGATTTTTTCAGCTTATACTCTCAATACAGCCCAACATCCAGCTTCTTTCTGTCGATCAAAAAACTTCATCACTTAAAAAAACTACTAAAACTCTATTAACTCTATATATATAATATTTAGGGTCTCTGCGTAAATTGGCTTTCTGGAGTTTTCTATGCTTGTATTAAATGACAAACAAAAAAACCCTAAATCAAATTAGAGCTTATGTTATTTGAAAAATATATAAAATTTAAAAGTTGTACATACATATTTTTATAACAACTGAAATATTACACATTTTAGTTAAGAAATAGCTAGATTGTATGACGATTGTTGCTAAAACTGCAAATTAATTTGCTAAATCACAAATTTGCAAACTGTCTAAAATGCCAATAAATAGATATATGCGTTTGAATGTCCTTTCATCTTTTTTCAGTTTCTGATTTGTTAATTTGAATTTACTCCTGAAGTTGCTAATTTCTCGGAGCTAATCTATATATATATAGAAATGAATCCCTATTTCACTTGGTCACGGCATCACGCCTGAAAGGCTGGACCGAGTTGGCTGATTTTTTTTCGTTCTGTTCGTTATTATCAGGAGAAGGTTCTTATGAAAGAAAAAATTAAGGAAATCTCTCAGAAAGATTGAAAAATATACATTTAATTTTGCATATTTAAAAAAAAACGCGTTACTAATGTTAACGTCATTCTATTTAAAACAAAAAACTCTGTGGTGATCTATGACACCACAGACATAACCTCGCTAACAAATGTCAATGTCATTCAATTTAATCTTCTTTTCAAACATTTTGAAAGGGAAGTACGAAGGCGATAATGTTTTAATCTCACGCATCCCTATGATACCGAACGATATGCCATACAGTTTTAAACGTTTACAATTTCCAGTGCGGCTTGCATTTGCAATATCAATAAATAAATCGCAAGGGGAGTCGCTAAGTGTATGTGGCATCAACCTAGAAAATCTATGTTTTTTACATGGCCAATTATATGTCACCTGTTCCCGTGTCGGAAAACCATCAACATTATTTATTTACGCGCCAGAACATAAAACTAAAAATATAGTTTATCAAAAAGCATTAGAATAGAGAGAAGCATTGAAGGGTATAGAGGCTATTAGTTGCTTTCTAGAGCGCGCATGATAATGAGCTCAGTGTTTACTTCAAAATGTTCAGTTGTTCAATAGCGATTTGTAAAAATATAAGTGAAATTATTGAGCCCTACGGAATAAACACTATTATGAAAATAAAACACTATTATGAAAATATATATTTTGCTTTTTATTTAATAAAATTAGTAAAGTCCTTCTCAGGTATGACGAGACCAGGGAAATAGGTATTCATTTTTATATGGAGGATATTATAGATTCCAGTTCAAATTGAATAGGTACGCATACATAAGATAGGTCAGCTATACAAAATAAAGTAGTGCATCAAATTTACGCTAAGGCGGTACGAAGTTCGTCGGGTCAGCTTGTCATGAATAATTATATTTTAATTTTAGCTATAATTGATAAATGCCAATAGAATTCAGCAAACAAAAACTTATCATAAGCTGAAACTTAATCTAAAATGTCATTGATAAAATCTTATATCAAAAGATCCACCAAATAATTAAAATTAAAAAGCCAAGTTTCCACATTTTAATTGTTTGAAGCATAACGAAGTACTACGTTTTTCACTTAGTAATAATTAAGGTGCTATTCACTTGAGGCTATTCCTATAATTCTTTATAATTTTTTTCTTCCAATTTATAACAATAAAAATGTGAAAACTTGGCCGGGTCAGCTAGTATATTATAATAATTATAATTTAATTTGAAAATTTTGACAAATTATGAGTGAATAGGTAGTATAGTTACTACAGACAAAAAGTTTTTGCTTAGCTGAAATCCGACCTTGCCGAATTGCTGTTGTTTCAATAGAAATGCCAAAAACTGTAATTAAAATTAATAACTGAGTAAAAATTATAAAAAATAAATTTAATTCCATGACGAAGTTTCAGGTAGAGCACTACAATTAATACGTCGCTGAAATGCCAAAGAAATACATTGCCGAAGGGAATATTTGGCCTTCTAATCACTACTTCCTGTTAGTAATTTAGATCCGATGCGGTTAAAAAACAGCAGTCAAAGTTGGAAAAATAAGTTAATAATTTTCAAATTTCAAATTTTTGCATTTACCAATTGCTGCTGCAGCTCGGGTAAAGACTGAAACAGACGTTTGATTCTTCGTTTTCAATTTCATTACGTCATTACGTCAATAATACCATTAACGCAATGAAAAAAGTTCAAATACTTATTTCTGTTCATTTACACAATAAACAAAACTTTTTTAATAATATTTTAACATTAAACAAGTTCTCTAATTTGATGAATAATTTTAATTGAAAAACTCTACACAATTCTTTGAATCAATAAAGTATGTTTTCTTGTATTGATAAGAATTGAATTTTTTTAGTACATATTAAGATTAATAAAATGATCATAAAAAAACAAGTACTATTGTTACAATAATAACAAAACTATTATACACAATAAATCTTGTAGTTTATTGCCACAAAGCACAAAATTTTTTCCAGTGCATAATTAAACTGCAGCAGACAAAGTCTTCTCATAATATCTAATTACTCATTAACCTCTTTTGTGCTTCCTAGTCTGATAGTGTAGCTCGCTTTGGGTAAGAGCTCAAATTGTTCTATTTGTATAAATTTCGCTCTACTTCAATGAGCTTTTAGGAAACACTAGCATTGCAAAAGTGACGTGTTTCAAGCGTCGTTAATCTTAATTGTTTTCACATTTAATCAGGATTAATTCGCAATGTGGTGGTGCTATCATGTTTCTCCGGTGCTGCCAATTTGTTATTACAGAGTTTATAGTTGAGGCATTTGCTCTTTGTTATTGTAATTGGAGGACAACCCTGCGAGAATATAAATTT
Organism: Lagria hirta; assembly: GCA_947359425.1. Taxonomy (NCBI): domain Eukaryota; kingdom Metazoa; phylum Arthropoda; class Insecta; order Coleoptera; family Tenebrionidae; genus Lagria; species Lagria hirta. Next base: position 6,899,146 of record OX375797.1, on the reverse strand, counting down.
AATCTTTGTGTATATTAAAATTTTATTAGGCCTGGTCTAGGTAGAGATGGGACTTCTGACAAGTAAAATTGGGTTTGCTAATTGCTTATTTAAGCACTCTTGGATTGTTCGGGGCAAGAAAATTTAAGAGTAGTTAAGTTAAAAGGTACCCCATAAAGCTGATAAACATTTAATTATTAAACTAATGACAGTTTCAACAAACTGCAAATATACTAACAGTTACAACTTGGCCCAATTAAAAAATTATAAAGTGAAAGATAGCTTTTACAAAAACATTTGGTGTAAAGTAAATCTTTGCTTGCCTCCTTTAACTGCACAAGAGAAATAGTTATTATGCGGATAACAACACTAAAAATGATTTTTTTAAACAATCATTGTTTCGGCATAATGTATGGCTTAAAATATTAATTAACAATTAATTTATTAAGCTTTTTTTCTTCTTTCATAATAAAGGAAATTATTTCAAGCTTATAATTCTAAATCAAAAGAATTTTAAACATTACACTAATGGCCTATTAGTGCAAAATTATGACTCTATAAAGTCTACGTGCCTCAAACTTTTCTGTAGTTGCATTTTTAATAACGCGTTTCACAAGCGTAAGAACTAATTTACTTTTGGTCGTTTCTCATGAGGTTAAGGGAAACTTTTAAAAGAAGCTTTTTTTGGAATGAATATTTCTAAACTTTGTACTTATAATTTGTTGCAGTTTTGTATTCACGACTATCCCGAATGCCGCGCCGAGCGAATAATTTTTTTAGTTTTACACTTGTTTATACATAATAAATAACTATGAAACTATCAAAATAACATCTCTTTTTTTAGTATAGCAAGCTAACTTCACGTTAAAGATGAGAAACCAGGCTCCTACGTGTCAATGCATAGATCACTCCTAATAACAGAAATTAATTCTGATAGAGATAATTTAAGAGGTAAAGTATATTGCTGATTTTGAATTAAAGAGCTAGAAAACGCAGAATTAGTCTTAAATTTTTTTTTAACAATGTTTGTCATTTAATACTTACATACGGTTGATTGTAGATTGTATAGATTGTGAACAATCTACATACGGTAACTATGACAACATAATTATCTGCTGCAGTAAATGTTTACAGTATTTAATGTTAATTTTACACATTGTAAAACCAATTTTGACTTACAGATTATTGAATAAATAAATCTTTAATTTCGATGATCTTAAAGCGCTTATATTTACGCGTTGTCAACTGCTATGGTATCTAGATTTTCTCACATGCAGCAACCCATCTGTCATTTTGACGCAGTGGCAAGTTGTGCAATACCATAAAATTTATCTGTTTATAAAAACGTTTACAAAAAGTTTTATATAGTCATAAATATAGTTTGTTTATATCAGGACAAGATGTGGCACTCTTACCATCGATCTAACTCTCTATACTGTTAATTCCGTTAATTCTGTCAATTGATTATATCAAAATCATTATAATAGTTTCTCTAAACCCAAGTTTTAATAAAAATTAGATATTTTTTACCTTAACTAAAAAAAACCTTAAACCTCTCAAAAATCACTAATTGTTATGCACCCGAAAAGTAACTAAATATCTGAAGACTACCAAAAACACTCACTCACTATTTCAAGAGCACTCTAGAAAACTTGCAAAGTCCGTTAATGTTAGACATTCCAAATGGTTTTTTATTTTTGAACCAAAACCATTTGGTACAAACAATTAAAAGAAGAAACAACTACTTCTGAACCAAAACATTAACATTCTTAAAAATTAAAGTTGAATAACACACATTTAACTGTTTTCCCAAAAGTCAACAACCGAATAAACTCTAAAATCCTTAATAAATCATTAATTTTTGTACACTCCAAAAGTACTCAAATATCTATATAGACTAACAAAAATTGATCACATAAAACAAGGCTAAGTTCAACTAATTTGCTGTTTTCTTGAAAGCAAGCATCCTAAAAAGATTTATAAAACTTACAAAATGTCTTGATTTCGACTTATGTTTTTTTTATGTCAATTTTTTTTTTTTGAAAAAGAATTTAATTTAATTTTAACTAAATTTAGATGATATAAATAAGTCAACTTTAAGTTAAAAAAAAGATACCTAAAAAAACCAATTTCAAAACTTTTGCTGAAAATTGTTAGAAATTTTAATTGAAAATAATAATAAAATTGTTTTACACTTACACAAATCGACCGGAAATCAAGGTGGTGCAAAAACTCCCTATTGTTAGAATGTGTGAGTCAAAACTTGCAAGTTTTTACAGTATTAGACTTGTTGTAGTCATACATTTTCCAAACTTTCTTTGTTTCCGCTGTTTCTTTTGGCACATATTCTCATGTGCACAGCACGCAAAGTGTTTTTACTAAGTGTATTTTGTAAAATTGTAATAAAATGAAACGCTGACTTACTCAAAAAAAAAAGAAACTGCTGTAGAAAAAACTGTTTAAAAAAAATGAAATAAAAGATGTAAGTTTATCACAAAATTGTTTTATACAGTTTAAAATTTATAGAAATATTTGATGTGGTAAATATTTCCCCTGATGTTAGCAAACTCACTGATGAAGAAAACATTGATGTTTTGTGAGACTGCTGATATTGCCGGAACATTTGAACTTCACGGAACTGGCGACAAACTGTTTGGATGATGAATCAGATGATAAATTGTTAGCGGAAAAAAATAGTCTTTTCAAGTCTTATCCTTATTATAAAAATTTCTGTGTGAGAAAAGAAAAATATTATCCAGTTTCATTTTTAACCGGTTTTCAACAAACATCTTCACATTGAGCAATTGAAAAATCAGCTGGAAGGTAACAGGTAACACCCCGCTACAACTTGTTGGATTGTCTATAAACTATGCACAAGACTTTACCAATCTTTAACAATCACACTTTACCTCAAACACAGTTGTAGTAGTCTACTAAAGAACATAAAAGTTCTACAACATAAAAAAAAATTTATTTATGGGTAAACAGTAAACTAGATAATAACAACAAATTTAGTAAGGTCTGCTCTCTTTTGATATTATAAATCAAGTGAATAAAACTTTTTATGACCACACTACTTTCTTATGTCAAAATGTAATGCTCACCTTCACTACAAGTGTGTTAAGCAATACCACCCAAAATAAAAAATATATATTCTTGTTAGTGATTTTTCTAATGGTGCGTCGTTTTTGCACCAGCAATTTTTTCTTCAACTGGATGCTTTTTGATTTTTTTTTATACTTTTGTACTTTTATGAGTTTATCTAATATTAAAAAACTGTTGAAACCCTAAATGTTTAATTATTTCAGGTACCGGTACAATATGGGTTGAGATTTTATAATAAAAACTGATGATAATAATGTACTGACTTGATAAACTGAAAAAAAGTGAATACTTGTTTCTAAACTAATTGCACTAGTGCGTTCTTATTTGAATATTTAGTATATTTTTTCTTATTACTATGTTGGTAAGATTAAAAAATATTATTCATATTGTATCAATATCTAAATACAATTTCTAAAAAGCACGATTTACTAAAAAAAAAACAAGCAAAGCTCGACTATTGACTAATTGACAAGCTAGAGAATAAAATTATTTAGTAGACTGTTTGGAAAATAATAAATTGTTTCGATTCGGATGTTTGTCTAACAAAAATCAATGTTCGGACTAATTTAGTCGACTTTGTGTCCCTAGACACTGCTAAACACAACCATTCCGATGCACTGCATTATACTTCTACCCTATTTACTGCCAAAGGGGAGATTTATATCTTTTTTTTATCAAAAGATGCGCCCAGAATGGCAAGTGTTCCGAGATTGTTATATAGCCTAAGGGCAATTCAATGCGAGCCATTAAAAAACAATTAGCTTTTCAACTTGTGCACAAAAGCTGTAACAAGAGAAAGAACCAATGTTTGTGGTTGCAGAATAATATACAGTAGAAATGTAGATTTTGTTTACAAATCTGATAAAATAATGCTATACAAGCTCAAATATTAGAAAAATGTCTACATGCCATAAATGAATAACGATTTGGAAAGCAGTCTGGGTGAATTGACGCCAGATACTATTTTTGAAATAACAATCAATTATTTTATTTATATTGGTAATTACTTTCAAATAAATATGAATCATTTAGAACCGGTTGCAAAAGAATTTTATGATAGTTAAGAGGGTTCGATAGCCGTCGCCATATTAGAAAATTAATTTTTCAAATAACTTTGTTAATTTTCATTAATTGTTAATTTTGCTTTTACTGACACTAACAATTCTAAAAGATGTATTTACGAAAGTCAATAATGTTTTTTTTGTAAATGAAAAAAAAATATTTTTTTTTTAAATAGAGTGCTAGTGTTAAGGTAAAGACTTTTAATTGACTTTCGAATATTCTTATAAATATATTAAACACTTTTGATAGTAAAAATTTTGTGATTTTCTATTAAATAACATCACAAATCGAAAAACCATTTTTCTAATTTTTGAGTTGGAATGTGGTGCCATCTCGTACAAGTTGATTTAACTTTGCTTTTAATTAGGCTTGGCAACATTGTACGGCGATTCGAAAAATCGATTAATTGAGATGGTCATGGCCAGTTCGCACGTTTCGTCAAAGGCAACTTTAGGGCTCATTTTTTCAAAAAGCTTTTACATTTAAGTTTTTGCGACTGGCATTAGAAGCGCTATAGTTTTCTAAACAAGTATCCAAAAAATTTATAGTCTTATCTTACTTAAGCCGTTAATGTAATAACGCAATATATTTATTATGTTAAGAAAACCAAATTTTTTAAATTAATCCTCTAGCAGGAATAAAGTCATTTTGAAAAATTCTATTTTTAGTCTTACTGAAAAAAGCTGTGAAACATTATTTTACATAGCCAAACTTGAATTCTGCTAAAAGACTAAAATAATAATAAAATGCTCGTACAAGTAAAAATGATAATTTAACAAATAAACAGAAAGATAAATGCACTTTCATAGTATTTATACATTTATTGAAGTATTAACAAATTAGTAGTTACTAGTGATAGGCCAGTAGTCGAAAACTGTTCATAAATTAAGCGCGGCCCACGGCCGCTTTCTACGGAATTCTACACACTAGAACTTCAAACATCCTGCTTTACCTATTTACTTTTTAAAAAATAAATTTGTGTATGAAGAGGATGGAAGCATATGACCATTTCATTCTATAAATTTGAAAAACTCTTTTTACAGATTTTGAGGGATGATCAGTTTTGGATGGAAAAAATGCTTCCTGGTCTAAAAATATTTTATTTTAATTGCATTTTGCCGGAACGAATGGATGCAAGTAGAAGCATTCGAAATTCTCCCAGGACTGAGTTGTTAGAGTATCCAATATTATGCAATTATTACTAATTTTCAGTTTTTTATCGCGACTATGGCTGCGTACGTCTTTTCATATTTTTATCAGTTTATTTAATGAGTGTTGCCATTTTTCTATTCTATAAAAACACATTTTTTTTATTGAGATGCCATGTACCTTTTACAATGAGTGTGCAAAATTTTATGAAAATGGGATCGATAACTGACCAAAATAATTTATCGATGAATGAGGTGAACCTAGCTCCATTTTTTTTTAGGTTTTGAACAAGAAACAAGCTATTTAGTAATTGAACAACAACAAGAAATAGATTTGATTATGATGAATATTCAAATAAAAATATAATTCGTAATTTACTTATTTCTGTTAGTATCTTGCCAGGTTTTAAAGTCTTAGTTTTCTTATAAAAGAATAGAAAATACGATTTTAATTCTCTTTATGAAACGACTAACATGGTTAACGAAACATTTGTCAAGATCTAAAAACTAATTTTTCAACGATTACCTATAAAATCGACTATTAAAAGATCAGCAACAAAACTTGATTTTCCAATTTATACACTTTTTTTTTAAATAAATAAGTAGTTGACAACAGTTCCATAACTAATATTGGATAAATAATTTATTTATCAAATATTTTTAAAATATATGTTCAGGTTTTTTAAAGATTTTTAAATAATTTTAATAATTTTTTAGAATTTTCTAAGAATTTTTAAAAATTTGTAAATAATTTTTAAAGAATTTAATAGATTTAATATCTATATATATATCTATATAATTTAATAACGTTTTAAAATTACTAAAAGTAAAAATAAATTACTATAACCTAGTTAGACAAATTATTTTAATGTTTTGAAATGATTTAAAAATTTTTTAATAAGAAATTTAGATTATTTTTATTTAATTTCAAATTAACTATTTTTAAACGTCTTTAAAAATTGTTTTAACTTTTTTAAATTATTTTTTAAGGTTTTTTTCAATTTTTTAAATAATTTTAAAATTTTTACGAAATTTTTCTTAATAACTTTTAAAAAATTTCATTAAACTTTTTATATATAGTTTTTAAAATTTATTAATACGTTTTAAAATTACTGAAAGTGAAAACAAATTACTATAAACTGGATAGAAAAAATTTTTTAATGTTTTAAAATGGTTTAAATGTTTTAATAAGAAATAAAGATTATTTTCAATAATTTTCAATTTAAAAACTTTTAAACGTCTTTAAAGTTTGTTTCAACTTTTTTAAATTAAATGTTGAGGTTTTTTTTTTAATTTTTATATTTATAATAATTTTAATAATTTTTTAGAATTTTTAAAAAAGTTTTAAGAATTTTTAAATAATTTTTAAAAAAATTAATAGATTTTTTTATCTATAATTGTAAATTTTTTTTAAAACGTTTTAAGATTATTAAAAGTAAAAATAAATTACTGTAAACTAGTTAAAAAAAATATTTTAATGTTTTGAAATGGTTTAAAAGTTTTTTAATAAGAAATAAAGATTATTTTCAATAATTTTCAAATTTTGTTAAAGTTTTTTTTAAATTTTTAAATAGGTTTAAAAAATTTTTTAAATTTTTTAGAATTTCTAAAAATTTTTAAGCATTTTTTAATAATTTAAAAAAAATTTAATTCAACATTTTATATATAATTTTTAAAATTTATTAATACGTTTTAAAATTACTAAAATTGAAAACAAATTACTATAAACTAGTTAGAAAAAATAATTTAATGGTTTGAAACGTTTTTTGATATGAAATAAAGATTATTTTCAATTTAAAGATTTTTTAAAATTTTTTAAATAATTTTAATTTTTTTTCAAAATTTTTAAATAATTTTTAAAAATTCAATAGATCTTTTTATCTATAATTTTTAAGATGCATTAAAACGTTTTAAAATTATTTAAAGTGAAATTAAATTACTATAAACTATTTAGAAAAAATATTTGAATGTTTTGAAATAATGTAAAAAATTTTTAAAAAGAAATCTAGATTATTTTCAATAAATTTCAATTTGATAATTTTTAAACGTCTTTAAATTGAAAATGTGCTACGGTTCTTTCTGCTTTAAATAAGATTGACATGTAAATAATGTAATATTATTATTTATAATAGAAATATTAGAAATCTTATATTTCAAGGCGGTGTAAAATGCTTCTGGGTGCACTGTTGCAATTTTTTCGTCTTTCCAGAATTGCTAGAGATGCGTTAGATAGTCTATCTCACTTTGGCTCGGACATTCCGACAAAGATGCAAAACTTATTGACTACTATGGGATGTAGTTTGTGCGGAGACGTAAGACGAATGTTTGTTTACGTTTGAATACGCGCCTTGGTATCGAGCCCTCTTAAATCCGGTTAACAATCATCATTAACAACTCATAAAATTCTAATAGATAACTACATGTTTATGCAGCCGGCTTTTAACGTCTCAACATAGCTATATACTTTTTTAAAGTATGTAATATAATCAAACTGAATAAAAAAACTAAAATTGCTTTTTAGTTTGATGTCTGTATGCTTTCTGGGCAAGATTATCTATATAATTTAGTTTATTCAACTATTTCACCATTTGTTCAGGTATTTATAAATGCTTTTTTACCTAATCAAAATTTAATACTGTTTTTTCCGTAGATAAACTGATCTAAGAGACAAGTATATCGTCAAAAACCTTTGCATTACTAGAAAAGTAAGCACAAGCAAAGCGCTACAACACATTTTCTCTGTATTTATTCACTCTTAAATAAGTGAATACTCTTATATCTACAACTCGTTTTAATTAAATCAGTTTTTACTAATATTTGTTTTTGAACAGCAGCTAATTCTAGTTGTAACAAACGGAGTTATAAATTGTTTTTAACTAGTAGTTAATAAAAACAATTTTTAACTCAAAAAAATGCGTTGTAACTATCGGATTTGCACTGTAACAAAATGAAAGTTGTTTGAAATTAATATCTACAAACACCTAAAATTATCATATTATATAATATCACAAGTGGTAGACTTTTGTCAAAAACATAAAAAAGTATGTTGCGTAGCAATTTATCGAGCGACATTGTCAAAAAAATTACGAGCTTCTATGTGAGTGATTTTTGATCTTCATCGCAAGATAAATTGACAACAAGCTTAAGTAACACATCGTAATTTTGACAGACAAAATTTTACCACGAATGGTATTCGGATGACTATTTCATGGAAAAAAAACCGAGAACGACTTACAAAAAAAATAATTTATCATTATTTGAGTATAGATAATTACTAAACCAACTACGAGAAAGTAGTTATAATGTGAAAATATAAATTATAAACAAGACAACAAACAAAGGTAAAAATAAAGAGCATGTACCGCTCACTTATTATAGATATTGAATGTACAATTATTATAATAATTGCTATAACCTAACAGTTTATAAAAACAGAAGCACCTTTATTGATGTCACGAATACCTAAACCAGATAAATTATCACCAGACAAAGCTGAGCCAGAAAATACAGTTGAACTAGATCCAATATTTCATAGATTTTGTATTAAATTGAAATGATGTTGGGTGTCTAAATAAAGATATGATTTTATGGACTTGGTATCAGCATGACCAGTAATTAACAATTGCTGTTCATCGACGCCTTTTTTGGATAAAAAAGACACTGCCGAAGCACGATGAGAGTGGTTACTTATTTTAAAACGTTTCGTTTATAGCCCAACTTTTTCCGCTGATTCTCGTGTTTATTTTGATCCTAGTCGGTGAGTTTTTGTACCACTTCCCATTTTTCCAGTTAGAGTTACAGTCCGATTTGATTGTTGAGTCGTGTTTTCTTGAGAAGCAGTTTAAGCAAACGAACAGAATAAAAGTTTACATTTTTACTATTTATAATTAACCACTTGCGGTTAGACAGTGCCTTTGAGTCCTCTTGAGGATTTTAGAAAAAATGAGGTTGTACTCCATCCTTCCGGTCCACTTTCCGTCAACGCTTATTTTATGCTTGAAATAATAAGTTTTACAATGTACAGCTTTATTTCCACGCCAAATACACAATTATGGAATAATTTTTTTTGCAGACTTTTGGGATTTGATTCGTTCTAAGCATTGGTTATAAGCTATTTGTAATTCAAAGGCTGAGTTTTAGAAGTAACGCTTTTCGGGACGTTCTTGTAGATCTTTACGTTTCGCGTCTCTGGTCGGTTTGAAAACTATATCAGCAAATGAATCAATCAGCTGGCCTGGCCGTATTTGTTGAAATATTTTTCTAGTATCATTTTTATAGGTGTTCAATATTGTTTTAGCACATAATTCTTTATAATCGTCACCATTCTTTTTCTAGTATTAAATCTCTAGAAAATGTGTACTTCTTGCTTCGCAAAACTCATTAAATTGGGCTCATATAAAAGCTTGAGTTTTCACCGTGTTGTTTGGTGTTGAGTCCGTGATGGCGTTTTTAATTTATTTGAGTGATTTTTCCCCAAAACAATGCAATGTTGGAACAGAAAAACTTGTTGTAAAAACTAACAAAAATTGTTTGTAAAAATAAACAATCGCTTGCTATCAAAACGTTAAAATCCGTCAAAATTCTTTCATTTATCAAAATTTGAAATGTTACAGCAATACGGCATTCCATTGGACAGTAAAGCCGAAAAAATTTGATAAATCATATTTTGTCATCTAGAAGAACCGCTGAAACAGTTTAGCTGAAAATCAGTAGAGAAATAGCTAAGAGCCAGGGGTCTAACATAGAATACTTTTTATTCCGGAAGCCACCCTCTAAAATAAGGTAAAAGTTTGTATCGAAAATTAAAAGCTAATGATTGGATTTGGATGAAAAATTTTCAAATAAACAGGTGACATCATGCTTTCTATCAAACCCGTCTAATCTATGGCACAAATACCATTATGTCAGTCAAATGGCCAATATGTCAGAAAGTATTTTACATCACATTCGTGTCAGTTCCGGAAATCAAAATCTTGTGATGAATGAGGAGATACATAATTGGGCGTCACTTTTGACCGGAGACATGTGTTACCTCATGTGCGGTTAGTAGTTAATAATAACTTAATTAATAATTTGCGGTCAGCTAGTATATAATATAACAAGACTTCCGTTTTTTTCGGAAAATTTTGATTATATAACAAAAAGATTGTTGTTTTGCAACAATCGCAAGACCCCGAAGAGATTAAGTAATTTGCCTTGAAAAAAAAAGTCAAGCTATATTCATTAAGACAAACTCTCAATCTCACCTTCAGATTTAGTTCCAAAGCGATTTTTCTTGATTTATTTTGAATTAGTTTGGTAAAACGTCAATTTCTTCAGTTTTCAATCAGTTATCTATTTTACTTAACGACATAAACAAATCCGTTAGTAACGGAATTTTCGCAGGAAGAAAAAAAATTGTTGAAAAAAAATTGGAACGCTAGTGGCTGGTATCTACAGTTTTTATAGTAGACGGGAATTTGTCGATTAGAAATTTGAATTAATTCTTGAATAAATGAAATATCAGTGCATAAAATAGTCAATACAAATAAATTAAAACATATTATAAAACCATCACAATAACAATATTACAAAAATTAATAATTCAAAAACAATAAATTCCCAGAGATTTCTTGAAACATTACTAACTAAAATAAAATGAACGAAAATTGAGTAAATCAGCTCTAGGCTCTAGCTTTAGCAAACGTCATTATTTTCTGATATAGGATGATTTTCTGCTACGTTCAAAAAGATTTTACGAATACTGATACGTTAGATCCAATATCAAGTGCGATAAGCTTTCATATTAGTATACTATGAATTTTTTAAATTTTTACGCGGCTTTCTGTGTCTTTTTTTCTGAGAATAATTTTAATTTTATATTTGAGAATGCTGCACCGTGTGGTGTAAAAATATTTTGCAAAAAATAATACTGACAGACTTGTTTGGTGCTCTTGAAATCCATACTTAAGTCCTATCAAACATCTTTGGAACAACGGTAATTTATAGCTGCCCACTCTGACGCTGAACGCACTTGACAGAGCCTACTTCTTAAAATTTGATACAACAGTGATTAATTATCTTTTAGAAATTTTGTTCTTTTGAAAAGTAGTCAACACTCATCTGTTATCTTTATTTTAAAATTTTTTATAGTGTGATCTTATTTCGGTGTTGTTTGCAACGCAGTTATTGCTTGAATGTTCTACAAACTGTTTTTAAAACTTTTAAACATATCTAAAAATGATTTCGTTTCTATTCTTTAATCTGCCGTAAATTTGTTTGTTAATATTGCTTATTTCATAATAATTATACTCACAATATTAATATCAAAAACTAATTAAAATCTGTTTTATGTCATTTATCTTAGAAGGTGACTACTTTGTAAGTTATAAGAATTATATAAACTAGCAACCGCTATCAATATATTATGATGTCATGTTTTATAGCTTTTTTTTTTCGTTGTATGTCTTAGTTGTTGCAAATTTTATATCGACATTCTGAAGACTTAATTTATGTAGATTGAGTTATTTTATTAATTTACTAATAATCTGATTTTCACTTTATTTTTTAATTTAAAATTCGATCTTAAAAAGCCTAATATTATAAGTGTCCATTGTAAAATTTCTGCAACAACAAGGCTATACCATCTTTAGGAGTGTCATTCTGATTGTCCCACTTTGTGCAAAACCGCATAGGATTTTCTGTTTAAAATGAAAACCGTAATTTTATTAAATCCGTTTAGAAACTAAACGATCTTTCTATCGGTTGTTTTACAGAACTACGAGAGCTAATACTAAAATAAATATCATTTATTTTTTAGTGACATGATATTGTTGATTTTCGTCATGGATACGATATATGAAACGTATCTCATATCTCCCTTGGGACTTTGTAAAGTTTTTCACCCTCAAACACATGGTTACCATGCATTTGCAGCAATTATACATTCATGCATTCTCGGATGTTGTCATTTTTCATATAATTTTATTAAGAAAGCAGTAATAAAATACTAAAAAATAAAATATTTAATGCACTACGAGAGATATTCTGTTTTTCACCCTCGGTAGACTTACAGACCGCGGGCCTCCGGCCCTTGGTCTGTAACACGTCAACCTCGGAGAAAAAACATTCATATCTCCCTTAATGCATAAATATCTATTTTAATGCCTATGATAAAATTCTAGATATTTAAGCGATCTTTTTTGAGTTTTTTTTTGACAAATTAAGCTTTGGATGAGGTTTTCAAAACAACAAATCCACTAAATTAGAATTCTAAAAGTTCGAAAGAGGTCTTTTTAATTAATTTAACAAAAATATTAATTGAACCCAGTTTTCTTCAATTAAGAATTTTATTGCTTTTCTCGACTAGTTCGACAACTAGTTGTCATAGATCAGTTGACATCATCATAGATGTTGTCATCATCAGTTAATATAACTAAAAACATTATTATTACATTAATTAACTTAAAACTGAAAATCTTACTTCTAACTTAGTGCGTTCTCGTTGAAGGTGTAGGACAGAAAGAAGGAAACGAATTTTCCAATAATTATGTTCAATCCTCTGACTCCGAAGTACCAAAGTTCTGAGTACCAAAAAGTAACGTACGTAACGGTAAAATATTTTAACTATTCATAATAATATTTTTAATACTATTAATTGAACTTATATTGAATGGAAGATTCAACTGTATTTTTTAAATTAACTGATCTTTTTTTTATATTAATTGATTTGTATATTTCAATGTTTTCTAAAGCTGTTAATAGAGGACCGTGTTCTAAATTATTTAAAAGCTGTACATTATTAGTTAAATTAAAATTGTGACCTGAAAATGATAAATGCTGGCCAAATTTGGATTTATCGTTCAAGTTCTTCAAATGTTTATTAATTCTTATTTTTAATTTTTGCCTCGTTTGGCTTACGTAAGTTATATTGCAGTACTTAATTTATCAATTTTATTTTTTGAATTGTTTGAACTATTTTTTAAGAAATTGCTTGACTTGAACGTAATAATATCTACTTAAGATGATTTTTATTTGATAAGATTTATTTCCTGTAAACGATATTGTTAAATACTTGTCTTTTTTTGGTTTAATGAGGCTAAACATGAGGATTTTTGAGCACTTTTTCTGTAAAGATGCTGTAGTAATTTTTTTATTAAACTTTTATGATACTCACTTTCTTCTGCAATTTGAAAAATTATATTTAATTTTTTATTGAAACTAGTTTCTGACAAATCTGTTATTATAATTAATTAATAATTATTGGAAAATCTGTTCCTTTTTTTCTGACGTACTGGAGTTCTGTGCGACGAGGATGCACAGAATTAGAAGTGAAATTTTTAGTTTTAAGATAATTAATCTAATAACAAATGTGTGTTGTTCGTTTTGTAAGTTTTTAGTTTTATTACCTGATGATGTCAACACTATAGTTGTCGAAACTAGTCAAGAATAGCAATAAAATTCTGATAGGGTTTAATTCATACTTTTATTAAAAAAAAAATTAAACATAGAAATTATTAAATTTACGAAGTAACTGCTGTTTGTCATTTGGCTAAATTACAACAGTATTAATATTTAGAAAATAAATTTAATTGTTTTGTGTTGAACTTTATTTTGAAATGCATGTTTTAAAACTGTAGAAACAAAACTGAAGAATAACTGCTAATAAAAACACTCAAAATCTTAAAACAGCATGCAGACAATGAAAACTTATTAGATACAAGCACAAACTAATCAATATTTCTAATTTATATACATTGTTTACCCACAATTCGAGCTTGTTATCTTATTCAAATCTATTGGTTTATTTTTCGATACAATGTGGAAGCCAGAAAACACATTTGACCTATTTTTACCCATCTTTACATTTGGAAAATATATTGGTTTACCTTCATATACGCTTAAAACAGAGGGTAAAAATACACAAACAATAAAGTGCAAAAAATCTTTTCTATACATATTTTTTACAATAACAACAAGTGCTATTTTTATTATGGCAATATATCACACAGCACTTCAGAGCTTTGATGATTATCTAATATTGCTCAAATTAATACTTGCTTTTATTTGCAGTATTGGATTCATGGTGATTTGTCAAATTCATAAAAATAGGGTAGCAAAAGCTTCAACTAATTGCGCAAGTATATCCCAAAAATTGAGCAAACTGAACCCACAAAACCCATTTTCAGATCACAGAGTAGCTAAATTTTTGCTGAATTTTTTGATAAGCAAAATTTTTCTTGTGACTCTAGATTATATTTCCGACTTTCTTATGCTGGACAAGTTTCGAGTTAGTTTTTCACTTGTTTATATACAATGGTATTATAGCATTTACGTTGAAACATTGTTTCTTAATTTTTTTCTCGTTTCAAGAGAACAATACATTTTTCTAGAAAACTTCTTAAAAGGGGAAGTGACTACAAAATTAAAAGACATCACTCCAATCTACACTGCTCTTTACTTGAACACCAGAAAACTTTTAATACCTTTTCGAGAAATCATAATCTTAAAACTCATTTCAGATTTTACTTTTATCTCAATAAATATGTATAATTCTTTTTATCCCGTTTTCAAAAGTAATATTCAAAGTGTCTCACATTATTTTTATTTTTTGCTATGTCACTGGGGTTCTGTCCCAATGTTATTGGCATCAAATTGGGTATTAGCATATATTTCGGAAGATATTTTACAAAAAGTAATACCATTTTGTAATTTTTTTTAATATTGTTTGGTCTTTTTTTCAGCACAAGAGAGTGGCAATTGAATTTGTTGATTTAGGTAACAGCTTTAAACATGTAAGTAAAATTATAACTATTATTTTTCAAAATATTGTTTGTTAATAATATTTTACTAGTATAACAAATTTTCGTGTATAAAACAATCTAAAATTATCACTTTGTTGCTAGACTAACAAGTACAGTAAAATAACATTTTTTAACAAATAACAAAAAATACAAATATTTATGTAGTACAACTAAAAAAATATAACTTTTTACTTAAGGCGTATTTGCAATTTGTATTAATTAAATCTCAAAAATGTAACTAAGTTTTTTTCAAGTAACAATAAATAAAAATATTTTTTTGTTTGTTTTTTGAACATTATTTCAGTTATTCTTATTCTAAAGCGTAAGAAATTTTGTCAAAAAAATAATTTTTGACACTTTGTATTTGTTGTAATTACACATCAGCTGTAATATAACTGATTCTCAACAAAAAAGCTTTTCTAAGTTCTACAAATAACCGTGTAATTTTACATTTCGATTGTTTTGAAAATTGTTAATAAATAAATGTAAACTTTAGCATTCAAAAAAATAGAATAAAATATTTGATAGTTTTTTTCCATGTTCGGCATCAAATTTAGACTTAATTTTTGCATAATTTGATTACGTAACAAGGTGTATTAGAGTACTCAAAATGCTGCCAATTTCTCCGATTTTTTTCTAAATTATGTAGAAATATGAATAATATTTCTTCTTTCCAACACTTTGTTATTTATTATTTTTTTACATTCTTACATGTAAATTTTATAAAATAAATAAGACGTAAAAAATACATCTACAAATTAAAGTTTTTTGTTTAAAGATCTTTTTTGTGACTGTTTAGAGTTTGTGGAGTATTATTAGATATCAAAACAAAGTATATAATAACATAATTCGTTTCAAATAATACAACTAACTTTAGTTGTATTATTAAAACATTTAAGATTGTCGAAAAAACCAAAATTTTTAAGTTAATCCACAAAGATGACTAATAAACTTGTATTTATATTCCAAATTAGTTTTTACACATGTAATTATCATTAGAATAAAAAGTCAAAAAAAAACATTTTGGTTTATGTTTTTTCTTTTACATTTGTGCTTTACAACGTTTGTTTTTATAATTATTTTATTGTGTTTTATTGTGCTATCAATAAAAAATTTATTATTTTTTTCAAATTAATTAAGAATTTATCAAGTTTACTGTTTACAAATATGTATTAGCAATATGGTCTACAAAGTTAAATAAGATAGGTATTTTTTCCAACTTTTATTTTATACCTTTTACAAATAGGTAGGTTTGAAAAAACAAAATGTTTTCAAAAAATTTTTAAGATTTGTTTTAAAATTAATTTCTTTTTAATTTTCAGCAACAATTAATTGGTTTGAAGAATCAATTAAGTAATTTAGAACATTCAATTTTTGGTATGTTTAACATTAACTTACACTTTTATTATTTGGTAAATATTTTAAAGCTTTAGTTATTAGTTTAACATTTGTTTATTTTCAGATGCTTTCCTCCATTCTTACATATGCTATTTATTTAATTCAGTTTAGTAACATTTCTGGTTTAAAATGAACAAATTTAACAGAAGCAAGTAATAGAAAATGTATTTTTTATCATTTGAAATACACATTTTAAATTGTCTAAATTACTATGTACTGTGTTTTTTCTTCCCAGATACAAAGTTTTTAAAAACCGTAGGGATCTATGTCTAATATATTATGCCCTTAATACATAAATAGCTATTATACAATACTTTTGTTTTAAATTAAATTCGGATTGCTGGTTGCATTGATAATCATCAGCATACAGGTATTTTTGCAGAGAGTGTACAGACCAGTGTAATGCAGGTACAATTGATGATTTAAAATTTTTGAAGCATTTCCACATTTTTTCTCAACTTAAATTGACATATTTATCATCTATATTGATGTGGATCGTATACTAAAAAATGTATGTGTCTCAGTCTGACCGTATCTAATTGTACAAAGTATGCTGCTTTTAAAAGTTTTCTAGTTACACTTGTGCTGAGAGTTTTAAAAGATTACAAAATTTAAAAGATTTATATATGAAATGCTTTCATGTTTATCTCAGACAAGTTTGTTGTCATTTAAACATGTCAATTAAATATCTTAAACATTTAATAATAAATTACAGAAAAATTTTGGATATGAAATCTTTAGTTTGCACTTGCTGTACTTTGGTGTATAAGTATGTATTTAACACTAAAACTGTGAGTGAATATGCGTCATATAGAAAATCCGGCAAAAAAAAACTGATTATTGTTAAAAAAATAGCCCGTAGAAGAGTTCTTTGTGCAATTTAGTTCGTAATGTCATAATTGCCAAAAATAAAGTGTTTGTTACCACAACAAAATGTTTTCAGTGTTGAAAAATTTTTTGAACTGAAATCAATTTCTGCAGTGCTTAGGAGTTTTTGGCTTCTCATTTGGTATCAGACAGAAACAATCTTGTAACACCACTCCAGTTTGTATTCAAATGTGGAGAAAAACAGGGTAAATACAAAACAAGAAATTAACTGGTAGACCACGAACGGCTTGCAATCTTGGTAACAAAGAAGTAGTTCAAAATGCAATCAATAATACCCAACAAGATTGGTAATTTGCCATAGGCATAACAGATCGTAGCACACAAAAAATGTTACAAAGAATAAAATTTCATACATACAAAGTTGATGCAGTTCAAGAGCTGAGCAATTATGGCATCATTAACAAATTTAATTTTTGTCAAAATTGTATGGCCATTCATAATACTCCTAATATTGGAAACAATCTGTTCATGAGTGATGAATCACACTTTAATCTTCATAGTGGAATAAATAAACAAAATTGCTGTTACTGGGCTGAGCATGATCCCTACCAGATTGGCAGATCGACAAAAACCACTCGATAGTCCGAAGCTACTAGTTTGGTGTGCAATTTTGTCTTCAAAAATCGTTGAACATAGGATACATGAAACAACAAATGAGAAAGAAAATAAACCAATAGAAATTAACAAGATAACGTCATGCCAAACCAATAAGCATTAAGAACATATCGTCATGACAAATCAAATAAAGAGGAATCTTACTCAAAGAATCTAGAAAGAAAGAAAGGGAAGCTTTGAAAACCAAAAAAGTAGAAAAATAAAAACTTTCAGTGGTGACTTTTACTAAGTACTTCCAGTAGTGACTTCTAGTAGTGACTTTGAGTGATGGCTACCAGAAGTGACTTTTGGTCGAGTCAAACTTCCGGTCGTAACGTCGAGTCGGAACTTTGAGACACAAATTCTGGTTGATACTTCTTGTCGGTACTTTAAGTGAAATTTTTGACTCGAAACTTTTTGGAAAGCATTTTTGAGGAACTTCAAGGTGTGATTTTGTTTGTGACTTCTGGTCATAATTGTGTGTGTGTGTAGAAAATTCGTGATAAAACAAGGCATTTTTTTTTGGAAAGTGTGTGACACAAGAAGATATGTGTCGAAAACCACCAATGAAGGATTTGTTCCAGTTGTTCAGTAGCATTTATTTAATATTCAATCTTATTTTATTTTTTTTTGCTTTTTAAAATCTATGAAATTTTCAAAAAAAAATATGTTTTATAATCACCTTCATTAAAATCTTTCTATATTTATAAGACATTTTTGTCTTATTTTGCTTAATGGAGACTTATTATTTCATGAATTTTGTTTGAAATATGTTGTTCTATTATGACATAAGTTGATTTGATCATATCCTAAATAATTTTCTTTAAAAATGTTTTATGTTACCATGTCTTTTACAGCCATTTACTTAGTTTTGTAAATGTAGAAAATTATTTTTCTGAAATTTTAAAATCGACATTATAAAGTATTTTGTTTTTGAATAAAATCTTTGTTTTTTTGTTTTTTGTCTTTCCAGACATTTTTATTCATCATATTTGTATTTATAGGCCGGCCGACGTAAGATGTCTTAACAAATTAGCAACTTTTTTTAAAATTGAGATTATTTAAATTTAGTTATTACGTCAATGTCAGTTGTTAGACAACTAAAATAATTGATAGCTTAAAAGTCGGTCGCAATTCAGCTGAGATTTCAAAAAGCTATGATTCTGATTCTACTATTTAAATAGTAAGTCGTAGGTGGTATATAGATGCTGTACTGAAAGTAACTAAGTGACATCTTAAGATTAAATTTTTTTTTATTTTTGTTTGATGGACTAAATTGTTTCAAGTTATATTGTATTTAAAATGCAAAGCAAATTGCTTGAAAGCAGACATAATTTATAATTATTATAGAATAATATAATATTACATATTTTATCAATTGATGTAATTGAAAAATTTGCCGTTTAAGAAAAATTGTATTAGTTTCACTAAACTTCGTTAATCGCAGCTCAACAAACCAAAAACTACCAAAATCAGATGACAAACCGGTCTTACTTTATTTATTTATATTCAAAATAGATTGTTTAATACTAGACTAAAAAAGACTACTAAAAAAGAATTGATCTTTAAGAGAGAGCTTTTTAAATATATTTATCTTGAAATTCATGAAACATTTTTACTACCTATATTGCCAAATAAAATTTACATGCGTTAGTGCAGTCATTGATTTTTCAAAATCAAGGTTAGTGACAACCTACAAGAAGAACACCTTGAAAATAAATATATATGTGATCTTTGAAAATTATTATTCAAATTTTGGTGATGTGAGCAAAACAACGATTATAAATTGAAAATGTTTGTTGCTAGTAAAGCAGAGAGACTTGCCGCCTTTAAATTATTTAACAAAACTGAAAATTCTTTTTCGGAAGATGTTGAGGTTATTAAAAAGTGGATTCAGACGCAGCTTCATTTACCAAAATCCGGAATGAGTGAGTACTGTTCTGTAGATTAAATTCTAAATATCAAATTAGAAAAATTATAAAATATAAATGTAAAAATAATAATAAAAAATCTCGAATTTTAGGTGAAAAAAAAATTGAAAATTTTTTACTCCTTAACAAGTGTAGCATAGAGCTAGCTAAAGAAAAAATTGATGCTTATTTTACAATTAAACCTTTGGCTCCTGATTTCTTTAATAATTTTCATCCACATTTGCCTGATCAAATTCATCAAAGAAAAATCAAGTAAGCTATTGTTTTCTTGAAAAATGTAGCTAATTACTTTTATTTAAGTATTGCAATAATTCTACCAAAACTTACTGATGACATTCGAAGAATTTTTATAGTTAAGTTATTGGAGCCAGGTCAGTTTTCACCGATAAATATAATGAAGCAAGTTTTGCAGATTGGAGAACTGAGACTAGAAAAAGATTGCTATGTTGGTGAAATTATTTTTGTTGACATGAAAGAATTTACGTTTGAGGACGTAATTCGATTCAATCTATCGATAATCATAAAAGCGCTCAATGTTTACAAGGTAAGTAAATTTTCATTATAATGTAAAGGGTGTTTTTTTAAAATTTGGCGTCCAAGCTACCAAGCTTGCCATGAATGTTTAACTTTGAACTGTGAGCTGACCTTTAGCATCACCGTTACTAATTAGAAGTCTGAACCTAACCTCAATTATTTAATAAATCGATAGTACAACACGTTAATTAAATCAGAGGCTTATTAAATCTAATTTTGTAGTTTTAATGTCAAAATTCAATAAAAACAAACGTTAAATGTTTATTTAAATCAACGTTTTCAATGTCTCCATGTACGCCATTAATAGGCACGCCCAATTAGAGCACAGCCAAGATCAGTCTCGGTAGTCTTTTGATAGATGGAAATATTCCTAAAGATGTATTGTGTAAACAAAAACAAAATTTGCGAGCTTTTATTTACTTGATATTATTTTTTGTGACGATAAATACATCTAATGTATATAGTCGAGTTGCTAAATAATTCTATTTAAAATAAAATAACTAAACAAATTAAAAATTTTCAAAAACCGACTTCAATATTACTATTTTTCAAATTTTTAATTTCTCACTTGATTTTGGAATCAATTGATTGTAAGTGTCAAAAATATGTGTCCAAAAAAAACATCAATAAAACTAACTTAAAAATTACTGGTCAGCTCTTAATTAAATTTAAATGGGACTATTTTTAGATTTACCTTCTGATATTGTTGGGTTAAAAGTGACATATTATTATGTATATTTTTTTATGTCAAGTGTTATAAAAAAATTATATAAGATGATTAATTATAATTATAATGCCATCAAATGCCATCCGCACTCTTTCAAATCCCACTCCTGAAATTGTCAAAAACATTTATAAAATTTTTTTTGCTATTTAAATTACAATTTTACATTAAATATCTTGCTTCTGCACTCTTGTGAGTCAGGAAACTTTCCAAAAGTCATGTTAACACTAAATTGTTACCTAAAATGTTTTTGAGAGAACACCGACAACAGTGGGACAACTGATATAACTGTGCTATCTTTTTGTAGCTAGTATCTTGTTTTTTTAAATGTTATTTATGTTCAAAGACTTCAATTATTTTGAAAAATTTTAGAAAACCATATTTTAAGTGATATTTTTATTAAACAGAACAGCCTACTTCTTGATAACAATTTTTGTTTGTTAAAATTACAAAGTTCAACCAAGTTGATGTTTCTATAATGTTTATGTGTTTCAGCAATTATATTGCTGGACTTTTTCTAACAAATTAATATATTTGTACTTTTGATGATCTAGATTAAAATTAATTACTTGTTGCAAATTTGACCTTCAATTTGTTTCAGAAAGTTTATTCAATGAGATTTAAAGCTTGGTATTTTATTAACTGCAAACCGATAGTTAGTCACTTTATAGCAATCTTGAAAAAATTGTTGAAACCTAAGCTTATGGCACGAGTAAGTATTAAAAATAAATAGAAAAACATTTAATTCTCTTTTTTAGATTCATTGTGATCTTGGCACCGACAGTTTAAAAAAATATCTTTTACCAGCAGATATACCAACAGACTATGGAGGAGAAGGAAATTCACTTCAAGAACTACAAGGTAAATCAGCGTTTTAATCTATCAGTAAAAAATAAAAAAGAATATAAAAATTATCAATTTTTATTTTATCCACAAAATTAAAAATAGCATAATTTTTAAAAGATTGCAACTTTATGAGACGCTGGTTGCCTGAGCTAAAATATAAACTGTTAACAAAATATAAGTCTACTCCCTAATACAATTGTGTAAAAAGAGTATACTTTTTGCATTTATTCATTTTTGCATTCAAAGTTGGAAATAATAACGGCAAGTAAAGCGGCAAATAACAAAGTGGTTTAATAAATAGTAACGGGTGTTAATAAATTTTGGCGTCATAGTCGGTCATGCTTATGAGTTTGTGTGAACGGACCGTAATTTTTAAAATAATTGCTTCAAATGTGAAAATAATTACTGAACTTTATTTTTGACTTTAAAATGCTTTTCTCACAAGCACAGAAAAATTTTGAAGACTACTCTTATTTTCGTAACAGCCACCTAGTTGATGGTAAATGGTGAATTATTGAATCAACTTTTTTTTATAGAACATTGACTGATGCAAGATACCGAGAGGAGAGCTTACAACCATTCTCTGCACAATTTTTATAAAATTGTGAATAGGTACTTTCAGCATACCACTTACAAGACCAGCGCTTCCGTAACTTCGATGAGTTTTTGTTATAAATCTTATTTCCTCATGAAAGTTTATTTTTTTGTTTGTTATAACATACAAGTGTTTTTAATTTAATATCATTAACGTGTTGAACTATCGATTCAATAAATTAAAAACATTAGGGTTAAGTCAAAATATCAAATTAACAACAGTCACTTTGGTTTGATGGTAAAGTTAGTGAGGGAGTTCGAAAAACATTCAAAGATAAACATTCAAGTTAAGCTTTTAGCAAGCTTTGACGCCAAATTAAAAAAAAGCACTCATTTTATGATTATGCGCGTTTGGAGCACAAAAAATTGTGACTTGCAATTTTTTTTTGCCAATTGTTAGTTTTATAAAATAATTAAAATAATTTTTTTTTAATTTTTCATAATAGTTTGTTATTCACTTTTTTCTTCTGTCTGCTAACATTATTTTGTTAATTTAAATTTTATAGGTCATTAATTAATAAATAAATATTTTGTATTGCAAGACACTGACAAGATTTCAGATAATTTTTCTGTGTAAGCAGATTTAGAAACTTCAAACACATTTGTCAAACAAAACGTTATTTTGGAGAATTTTGAACATTTTTTAACTTCAAAAGTGTCGTTTTGTGCAATAAAATGATGTATTTTATTTGTTTTTGTGTAAATTAGCCTTGTAAATCACCCGTAAGTGAATTTTACGAGTTTCTGTGTAAATTGGCGTTTTATATCACTAGTAAGCCATTATTAAATAATTACGGCTTACGAGTGAAGCAAAACGCACAATTTACACAAGAACAACGTTTCATTGCACGGCGAAACACCTTTCAAGTTCCAAAATGTTCAAAATTCTTAAAAATGTTGCAAAAAAAGTGTCTTTTGTTTTTGTTTTTTGCAAGACACTTGCAAAAAACATATTTAAGCAGTTTATATTGTATGTCAAACAGCACCTCATATATTTTTCTATTATAATAACACGTATAAGTGAATGAACAATTTGTATTTTCTATAAACTTGTTTATTTTAAATTTCCAGATGCTCTCAATAAGGAACTATTAGACAATAAAGATCTGTTTGATGAAATACTAACAATACAAACAAATGAAAGCCTGAGACCTGAAAAACTAGATAATGATGAAATATTAGGATTTCATGGTCACTTCAAACAGCTCAATATAGACTAGTTCTAGTACTATCATTAAAAAATAATGTAATATTAATTATAGTTTCTGTATGTTGATATAATGATTTTATATTATTTTTGAAAAATATTTATTGTGTAACAATAAAAAACATGAAACCATAAAAGGTAAATTTTTTTTTTAATTTATTTTTATCAATTATATATTTCGCAGTACTTTTTTCTTCTTCTTCGAGTGCCTCTTCTATCGAAGATTAGCGATCATCATAAGGATTTGAATTTTAGAGACAGCCGGTCGGAAAAGGGATTGATGGTTAAGAGCACCTGGGCATCTGTGTCAACTCGGCGTAGGATCTCGACATTTGTAACTCTGTCTATCCATGATATTCTGAGCATACGACGCTACGCTCACATCTCAAAAGCACTGATTTTGTTTTCAAGATGTTGGGTGAGAGTCCAGCCTATCATACCATAAAGCACGATAGGAAATACATAGGATTTGACCACCTTGACACGAAGATATATGCAGAGGTTTCTATTTGTAAAGATTTTTTTTATTTTAAGAAAGCGTCTCTTGCTAGTTTCTGATCTCTTAGCTCATCTCTTATTTGTCGTAAAAAACGCAGCCTAGATATTTAAAATTGCTGCATCTTTAAATAATTTTTTCTCTGAGTAGAAGTTGAGCAAGGTTGGTGATAACACGCAGCCCTGCCTCATTTCTGTTTTAAATCTCTTTTGTTTTATCGTTTTCGATAAGCACTGAGGCAACCTGGTTGCAGTATAGATTTGCAATAGTGGGTACATTTCTTCGACTCCAGCATCTTTAAAAACTGCAAATAATATTTCATGTCTTACTTTGTTAAAAGCTTTTTTAAAGTCGATGAAGCACATAAATACGGCTACATTCATGCCCAGGCATCTCTGTACTAACACTTCTAGGCTGAATAAAGTGTCTCGCGTGCTAAACTCAATACGAAATCCAAATTGTTTGTCTGACACTTGCTCATCACATTGTCTATATATTCTTTTCAGTATAATTTTTAGGTATATTTTTAGTACATGGCTTATCAGACTAATAGTTCTATGGTCCCGCATTTTTTTTGCACTTGGCTTTTTCAGGACTGTTATCAAGTATAATTTGACCCAGTCTTGTAGCATACTTACCGTTGTATATATATTTTTGAATAGTTTTGTGAGCATCTGTATTCTAGCTCATCTTAGGAGCTTAAGAATCTCAGCGTATAAGTAATCTGGTCCTGCCGCCTTTCCGTAGTTTAATTGTCAAATAGCATATGTCCTACTTTATCATATAGAATATCAAGGCCTGAACTGGATATTGCTCAAAAAGCTTTTGTACACATTTGTATTTGGTATTCTATATTTTTTCATTTACTCCTCTCTTCGACGATTTCAACAATATTTATTAAAAATACATCTTTATTTCTATACATGACAGAAAAAACTTAAATAGCGTATACAGAACGCATATTATCATCAATAAGATGTCTACACGATTATAAAAAAAAACAAAAACAATCAAACAAAAACACTCAAGCGCCTCAGATATTAAAAGTGTCTATGCTGTACGAGTTTCTAATGACAAACATAAAAATCTGTTAATTTAAACGATAAAAAAATGTATTCAAGCGCGTCAGGTTTTTAAGATAAATGATAGATAGACGCAAACAATCTTGCATTTTATAAACTTGCAATTAAAACGTGGCATAAGCTAGCAAAAAAACCTGAAAAAATTAGTGAAAGCCAATTTTGACTTTGGTATAAACATATCTTATTTTGTTCCTATTACATAATATATTATTTTCATAAATTGACAGTAAATTAAAACACTTTGATACTTGAATATTTCTAAGCATCAATATTTTTATTTTAGTATTTTAATGGTTTGCAGTAGATACGCGTTTTTATATAGAAAAATTGTAATTGATAGAGATAATAAACACGGTAATACTTTAACAAAAATAATAAAAAGCAAACAAAGAAGCAGTAAGAGTAATGAAATAAAGTAAAAAGTGTACACGTACATCCGTGGTATCACATAATCTATATATATAAAAGAAAGTCTGTTAGTTACACCACTTATAACTCAAGAACGGCTTTACCGATATGGTTGAAAATTGGTGAGGTGGTAGCTTAGAGCCAGGAGAATGCTATAGGATACTTTTTATCCAGAAACCACCCTCTAAAAGAGGGGTGAAAGTCAAATGTGAAATGCGATGTCGGAAACGTTCGGTGAGGCTCGGCAAATTACCGAGAAACAAAACGCAAATGACAGCTATGTAATTGACGTATAATGACAGATATGTAATGACGTATGGATGACAATTTGATATTTGTAAGTGAAGTGAACTATAAAACTCGGTATGGTTGAAAATTTTACTTTTTAGGTGAAGTGAAGTTTAATTAATAATGCCGCGACCAAGACGATCGAATCTTTCCCGACAAAGCCGTGATGCAAGAGGAATACGAAACACTGCAAATGAAAGGACTGAAGAAGAACAAGAAATTGCACGTGAACAGCGCCGCGATAGTATGGTTCGACTTCGTGCTTCTCAATCACAAGAGCAAAGTGAGCAGCCCGTGAAACAGCTCGGTTGGCTATGCAGAATCGTCGAGCGAACAGAGGTCAACAAAGTGCTGATTTGAATCGAGCAGCGTTTCAATACGATTGCAGCAATGATTACAGCTTGCATCCTAGCGTTTGCATTGGGCAAATGGACGTAGTTTGCGAGTATTGTGGTGCATTAAAGTTTTCCGGAGAAACCCCTGGATTATGCTGCCTTAATGGTAAAGTAAAATTGCCATTGTTGACTCCGCCACCTGAGCCATTGTATTCATTGCTTTGTGGCGAAACAACATATATATATATATATATCTATATATATAAAAGAAAGTCTGTTAGTTACTCCACTTATAACTCAAGAACGGCTTTACCGATATGGTTGAAAATTGGTGAGGGGCTAGCTTAGAGCCAGGAGGCGGACATAAGATACTTTTTATTCCAGAAACCACCCTCTAAAAGAAGAGTTAAATCAAAATTAGGATTGCGATGTCGGAAAAGTTCGGTGAGGCTCGGCAAATTACCGTTCCAAATAAATCGATCCACTCCCCCACCACCAACCAAAGTTGGACCGTGCGTTTACATGTAAAGGGTTACAAACTTTGGATAAAAGTTTGTATCGAAAATTATGATGACTGGATTTGAATGAAATGAATAGAATACTTTTTATTAACAAAGAGATAAAAAGAGGTGTGATAGGAACAAAAAATGACAAGTACCAATATTAGTATGATTTTGAAAAATTTTGGATTGTTTATTTTAAAAATAATATCTATGTTTAAATCCGAAATTTTAGAAGTAAAATATTATCATTCCTTGATAGGGCGGAAAGAGGGCAAAATGTCTAAAGATTGATGTCGTTTTCATAATTTTTCCCATAAATTGCCTAAGTTCTCAAAAAAAAATAAATAGGTATGTTTCCTGCTTTCTAAAAAATTACTCTTAGGAGGATGAAAAGAGAGTGTTCTAGGGATAAAAATGTAAGAAAACGATATGGGTATTTTCGAGGAATTTCAGGTCGTTGATTTTGAAAATGATATTTAAGTTAAAGAGGGTTGTAAAATGAATGTGATAAAGGTAATAAATGTGAATAATTAATTTGGGTATCATTTTTATAGTTTTTGGGGTCGTTTATTTTAAAAATCTATATCTATTTATGACCGATTTGGCTGAAAATTGGTGGAGTGGTTGTTTAAAACCAGTAGCCCAACAAAGAATATTTTTTATCCCATTCCGTGTGACGTGACATACAATATAAAACGTAAACGCATCTGACATATAATAACAAAACAAATGACAAAAAAAATAAAAATAAAAAATAAAATAACAAAACTAAGGCAGAACAAAGTTCGCCGGGCCAGCTAGTGTAAAATAATTAGACGTAAAAAATATCAATATCATAAAGGGCATTGAACATGCAGTATATAATAGCAAAGACCATCGACAGCAAATCTAGAAAAAACAAAAAAAATGGTTTAGAAAGAAAGAGAAAGAAAAAGTAAGAAAAATTAAAAGGATATACTTAAACTAGAATAAAAAAATATAATGGTTTTAAGGCTTCAGACTCTAATTTTGACAACAAAAGTAAAGCAAGAAATTTAAAATAACATATGTGAAAAAGCTACTAAAAAGTAAAACGAAATTAGTGATCATGTATAGAGTACAGAAAAAAACTTTATTTTAAAAAATAATACAAGATACACAATTACACAGATATACAGATAGCTAGAGACTTATAACACCCCAAAATAATAAGCCCACTAATTTTAAACCCAATTAAAAAAAATAATGAATATACTACCTATTACATTTTCAGTAGATTTAAATAATTCGAAAATTTTTTGATTTTAACCAACTTTCCAAAAAAAAGCTGATTTTAATAATTCTTTTTTTATTTGACTTATGGTCTTACTTGGTTTATCATGTAGTCATTTAAATTGGTCAAGATTTAAAGAACGGTTTTAAGTTATTCTTAATAATTTGTTTCTGAACATCAATTCTTGGCAATGACAGCTGATTCTAAAAAATTAATAGCAAATCAAAAATTTAGAAAATCTTATTTAAAATTATAAATTAATTATTTATCTAATCGATTAATTTAAAGAAATTAAGTGAAAAATCTGTTTGTTTAATTCACTTTAATAAATCAATAACTCATGTTAGTCAAGTTTTTGTAAAAAATTTTAATTTGTTATAATATTATTTATTATACAAAATGCGTTAATTGATTTTCCGGAAATCGTTTTGGAAACAACATTTTCCTGCTTATTTACGCGCAGGAAAATTGAGTTTTCCGGTCTAGTACTGTAAAAACTTTACAAGACGCAAAATAAAAAAGATACTCTAGTAACTATAGTTGCCAACAAAATTGACAAACTTGATTTTTGTGGAATTTGTAAAAAAAATTGTAAAATTTGTAAATTTCGTCTTTTTTTACGATTTCCGGAAAAATTTAATACAAAACACGTCAGTAAAATTTCTTACTTGACTCGGAGCTAGCTCCTCTTCAGTAATGTGAAATTTTCCGGACTTTTATCTAAATAACTATTGAACTACAATTGTTTTTTTTCCGTACGTCATGATTGTATAAACACGTTTTATCCACCTAAAGTGGCAAATTGCAAATAAGAATCTTGACAAAGCGCCTAAAATAAATTCTATAACGGAGCAAAAAACAAAATAATTAACACACAATCAAAAATCAGTTGACTGCTGTTGGTTTGACTGTGAAGTGACAGATGCCATATTATAAACAAAAGATGCCAAAATGTAAAAAGTTGTAACACATTTCATTTTTACACAAAACTTTACAAAACAGCTAGAAATGTTATCTATTTGGGTTTAAGCCTTCTCAATGGAGTCAGAATTATTTCTACTTTTAAAACACTTTTCACTGATTTGATTAAATCTACAAAAATTAATCTTGTGACGTAAAGTCATACAAAAAAAAATTACACTCCTTTAGATCGCAAAGCCGTGTAAGAAAAGGAACATTTTTGATAAAAATGCTAAATCTGTGAAGCACTTAGGAGTGGGATACTGCCAGGGTTAGATATTAAATAAAACGTACTTCGTTTCTCGTTAAATCTTTTTTTTAAATACATACTATCAAGTCGTGGTCAGATGAAAACATTTAAGTTTTAAAAAGGCACTAGTTTAATTTAAAACTTTTATATAAAATTCTTGAGTTAAGCCATATAATAATTAAATTAAGAGCTGGTTTAACTAAAATTTTTAAAATTTATCATTAAATTAAAAACGATTGCTCCTATAATTTTAACAAACGTATTTAAGTGGTTAATCGTTCAATAAAGACCCTAAGTAGGACTTTGTCTTTACCAGTTTATTATCAATTTTTATAAAAAAAAACAAGCTAATTAAATTTGTGTTATGTAGAGTATTTGCCCTAAATTTGATGCAAATGAGGTAATCTTAGAATTAAAGACATTTATATCTGCTTAAACTTAAAAAATGAACTCCAATTAAAAATTCAAAAAGAAACTACGTTAATTAATTTTTTCATTACATAATGGATGTTTAATTTGTAACTGTAACAGCCATAATTTCTTTTTGGCCGAACTACTATTAATGAAAAGAGCCGCATTGCCCAATTTTGCCGATACTTATATAACATAAAAGTTATTAAATTATATAACACTTCCTTAAATTGGTATGGTAAATATCCATTATAAATAACATTCATCTGAATTTCGCGTTAAGTAATGTCTTTAAAATAAGTGTAAGGGAAATGGATTTTTCGTAACGCCAGTTTGTTAGTGGTCTTACACAAGTTCGCATCTTTCTAGTCAATTTGAATACTTCTAAAGTCAAGATTGTCAACAAAAATCAAAGAAAAATGTTTTATATAAATGCAGAAGATAGAGCTCGAGCATTGAAACTGTTTGATAAAACGGAACAAACTTTAAACGATGACTTGCGGCTAATGAGAAATTGGATACAAAGTCAACCGCATTTTCCACCAATGAAAATCAGTAAGTGTTATTAAGATAAATATTTAAAGTAATTATTGTATGTAAATAATACCAATTTAAACAAAATATTTTGAATCTATATTTCGAATGTAATGTATTTATTAGATTCAATAATTACAATGACAATCTTTTAAAATAAAAAATGAATCAGTAAGTGTTGTATTAAGAAAAATAGTTATTGTAATTATTGTATGTAAATAACATCAATTTAAACTAAATATTCAAATAATGTAAAGTAGTTATTAGATCCATTTATTACAATAACAATCTTTTAAAATCAAAAATGTTTTCTTATCTAGCTTCATACAGCTTTATTTACAATTTTTTTATAAAAAAAAATGAATAAATACTTATTTTTATTTCAATATTTGTATAATTCATAAAAGGTTGTATCTC
This sequence comes from Lagria hirta, assembly GCA_947359425.1. Lineage (NCBI taxonomy): Eukaryota > Metazoa > Arthropoda > Insecta > Coleoptera > Tenebrionidae > Lagria > Lagria hirta. Next base: position 6,868,418 of record OX375797.1, on the reverse strand, counting down.
TGAGTATCTCATGGAAGTATCCCAATTATTATTATGTTAAATTATTTAGTTCAGTTAATTCAAACAAATCTTTTATTTATCTCTACACTAAAAAAAGTGCTAAATAAATTTTTTTTTTGGTCAAAATTAAAATAAAATTAAAAGAGTATAAAGTGCTTAGAACGATATTTAAGTATCACAAATTTAAAAATAGTTTTGTCACTTTACTGATGCAATCTTAGAAAATATATAAAAAATCGGACCGGTTTGTTGTATAACCACTTTATTCACATAATGTTTCTTGCTAAAAAGTTTGTTGAATAGATCTCAAGAGCTTTTTTTGACCACCAAGTTAGTCATTGTTCAGAGATAAATAAAACGGAATTATTATTTTTGTTTAAATTTACCTGGTATATAAAATTCTTGTAAATATTTTTCAGTAATCCGACAAAAGAGCTAAAAAGAAGACCGTTATCGTGGTTAACAGCATTTGTTTAACTTTTATGAATTTTAATAATCTCAGCGGCGTCTAGATATGTATATACATATATATAGTTATCTTTTTGCTTGACTAATTTTAAACTGTTAATACTAATATAATCACTGCCATTAAAGGTGTGCTTTGCTGTACTTGATTTGTACCTGAAACTGTGCGGAAGTAGTATATGTTGTTCGCAAATCCAATTGTCTATACCAATAATTTTATTAAAACTATACAATACAATTAAATTCTGTATTACCTTCTAAAATAGAAAATGCATTGAAAGCAATTTTCTGAAGCAAAGAACTTTGCAAAAATGCCAAGTCACTCATATTATTATAAATGTAGACTTGTAATTGACCAATCATTTGTTATATCTGACGAATTTATCTTATAGTTTTTTTTACTAATTTGATCTTTTGCCTTTTTTTTTTGAAGACTAATACTTAGTGAAGAAATTTGAGCTCTAAAAATGTCATGTATATGTTACTCTAATAATATCTTCATTGGCTTGCTCTTCTATTATAAACTATCAACAAGATTTTAAAAGCGTTTTTTAATAAAAGTGTAGTTTTTTTTAAATTGTAGGTTTGTGAACAAGGCCAAACAGTATTTAGTATTCTTTTTGCATAAAAAATTATCGAATAATTAAGTTAATTTTTATAAATTAAATAGTATATTTTTCAGACGATACCATGATTACAAATGCTTTGCTTCGAAACAAATTTAGTATCGAAAACACAAAATATATGCTAGACATGTATTTTACTTTAAAGGGCGTTATCACCGAAGTATTTAATGGCATTAATCCTAACCTTCCTGAGCGACAACAACATTATGACACCAAGTAAGCACATCTATAACCAATTTACAACCAATTTTTTTATTTAAATTGTTTTAGCATGCTCGTCACACTTCCTCAACTAACAGAAAAATTGTCAATGGTATTTTTCTTTAAACTGACACAACCGAACGAACTTCTACCTCGTTTATTTGTGCAACAGTATATTAATATTGTAGAAATGCGAAAAAATGAAGGATTTTGCATTAAGGAAATAAGTTTTATTGATATGGAAAATGTGACTTTTGAAGATGTATTGAAAATGACTCCAAGTTTTCTAGCAAAATGCATGAATTTGTACCAGGTAAAAATCAAAGTATTGCAACGATATTTACATGTTAAACTTTACTCATGTTTACTTTAAATGTCAATTCCGCGCTCTGCGCTGTTGCGCTACTAAAGTCAATAAAACATCTACTCATCTTTTTAAACCACTTTACTATACATGCTTATTATTTAAAATTGCTCAACACAACTTATTTATATAAAAATAATTATTTATAACAATAATAATTTAATTTGTTTCAAATTTTCTAGAGCCTCGCACAACGTAAAATAAATTACCAACTAATAGTGGTAAATTTTTATCCGAGCGCTTATTTTTTATATTACCTTTTTATTTTTAATTAAAAAAATGATTTAACTTCTTTCTAAAAGAAAAGTTCAGCAATTGTAAATGCTATTTTGTAACAGTATTATGCATCTTAAATTCATAAAATTGACTCATAGTTTGTTTGAAAGATGTATAATAAAAACCATTTTTATCTAGTTACATAACTTTTCTATATTTTCAATATTTTCCGCTTTAACAAAAATAACTTAAAAGCCTGCTAAAACAATTGTATTTATTTATTTTTGTGTAAATTACAAAAACAGATAAAATTGCTAAGTTTTGAATATTGATATTTATTATTAGATGAATACACTCATAGTAAACTTATTATGCAACAACTTTTTTATGCAAAAAGAAAATATCATTCAGGCTGAATATGAACAGGAGTAGATAAAGGATTTTTTATATTTGTATAACTGACAACCATTTTGCTATAATAAACCATGTATAAGCTGTGTTGCAGTTTTTGCATATTATATTTATCTTAAACGGCAATTCTGCATTACATTATAGAATAAAAAACAATATACACAGTGCCTCAAAGGTATGGAATAATAATTCTGCAGCCGTAACCGTACTTTTAATTGGGACAAAATGAGTTATGACGTCATCGGCCAATTTTTTTAATTTTAACCCTTGATTTTTTTTGCGATTCGGCTTCTCTTTTAATCACTAAAATGACAATATAAAAATTTTTATACTTTACATTGGAAAGATGGAAAACATAAATTTTATTATCGACAAAAACACAAATCAAATCAAGTAGATAACTGAACTAAAACGTTAAAGAAAGACTGACACTTTCTATAATGTTAGATACTTTATTTGAGTTGTGTTTTGTTTTGGTTTTTTTGTCAGTAATAAAGTTTATGTTTTCCAACTCTCAATAATTTTTTTTTCAAAAGTTTTCTATTGTATGATATTAAATTTTTTATACTTTCCTTTTAACAACTGAAAAAAGAGTCAAACTTGAGTTAACTGTCGATGACGTCATAACTCAAAATTGACAACCAAAATATTTTTTCCAACATATGCCTAATGTAAAAATTATATCGTCAAAAGTCTTTTTCCGGAAATCGTCTTAGAAACAACATTTTTCTGCTTATTTACGCGCAGAAAAATTGAGATTTCCGGACTAGTACTGTAAAAACTTTACAAGACGCAAAATAAAAAAGATACTCTAGTAACCACAGTTGCCAACAAAATTGACAAACTTAATATTAGTGGAATTTCTAAAAAAAATTCTAAAATTTGTAAATTTCGTCTTTTTTACGATTTCCGGAAAAATTTAATACCAAACACGTCAGTAAAATCTCTTACTTGACTCAGAGCTTAATTTAGCTCCTCTTCAGTAATGTGACATTTTCCTGACTTTTATGTAAATAACTATTGTCCAAAAAGTATTGTAATAACATGTACGGTTACAGCTGCAGAACTATTATTCCATACTTTTGAAGCACCCTGTATTATTTTTTATAAGCGGATAAAAGTTGATACAACTAATGTAAAAAAACTTAATTAACAAAAATTTAATATTTTGTGTTATTACTGCAGTAACTAGGGTGTGTCATATTAACATTAACCAAAGATGCCTATGTTTTTTTGGCGGCAGGTCTCAGATCGGTTTGTACTAAAGTCGGTAACAATCTGTAAGCATAAAGTCGCTTACGCAATGGTGCAGAGATTCTTGTGAATTTAAATATATCAATTAAATTAGTTATTGTTTTTAAGTGCTGTAAAATAAGAAAAACTTTTTCAAAAATTTGCCGTTTTTTTTAATATAAAATAATTAAAAATTAATTTACATTCAGAAAATGGCACAAATGCCTACAGCAGGCCATTTTGCATAGCACTGTGCTCTAAAATGTCAATGTCAGTTTTAAATAGACACTTGCAATACCGGCGAAGCTTTCCGGCACTTACCGGTTACCGGCAAATTTTTATGTAACCTCCAACCTCATTTTCCATTGGATCAACCTCATTTCAATCACATCCACTGCGATTTATTTATTCAATAAAAATTGTTCAAAGCAAGTGGTAAAGTAGCATTTACTGTATGTAAAAATGTATCAGTGTTCAAATCAAAGTCAAAAATGTATTCAAGTTATTTTACCTAATTTTAGCACAAACCAATTTAAGGCCGGCTTCTAAAAAAGCATAGCCGCTCTTGATTAATGTTAACATTATATAAAATAAAACTGAGTGTTTTTCAGAAAGCTTATTCTATGAGGGTTGAAGCCATATACATTTTAAACTGCAAATCTTACGTCAACCATGCATTGGCATTCCTAAAAAAACTGATGAAACCCAAAATTTTTGAACGAGTAAGTATTTATAAAAAAATCTGTTATTTAACTGAACAAATCTACGACATCTGTTAATGTATAAAGATTTAAGGTTAAGGCATTTTAGTTTAGAGATTCAATAGTTATGATATCAATTGTTAAATGCATATTTTTTATATATATTTTACACTTTTCAAAAAAAAATTGATTACCGAAAAAACTATTTTAGCAAACATATCAGGTAGCCAGTATAATATAGTAAAAACTAATTATTTCTCGATGTCTGATAATGACTTGTACATGTTGGAGTCAGATCGCACATTTGGCTCATGGTCCATATAATTGAACATACTTCTTATATGTCTATGCTAGACATGACTTTTTACGTTGATTGATAAAATAGTGGTAATACTTTTACCACTATATTGACTACTGAGCAATTTATAAGTCAAGTAAAAGAAAGCATGACAAAGGAAAAGATTAAAAAAAAACTGCTAAGATGATAGTCGTTTAAGTAGGTGTCAAATTATAAAGATACAAAAAAATAGAAAATCTTATTGTTGTCATTCAAGTAGTTTTTGTCGCAATAAATAATAAAACTAAAGTTACATTAACTATTTCTGTAATACATTATTTGTTTAATTTAAAATGATTGCTTTCGTTCGGTTTGGCGTTATCCAAATGTCAAACTATTTCTCTGTTTCGGTCTAGTATATAACATACAAGAATATGTCCAATTATATTGGCCACAGACCGAATTCGACATCTCTCCAACATATACGTAGAAAACTATCTTATTTCAGCGTTTTACTATGATATTCTTTAAAATTTTGAGAGATTTTTTAAAAAGTTTATTAAAAAACATCAAGGTTTGTAATGCTGTCGTATGTTTGTATCCTGTTTTTTAACAGCACTTACCATCATTTTTAGCATATAACAAAATTTTTACAGATTCGTTGCGACCCAGGTACAAGTTCTATAAACAACGTGTTAGATAAAAGTCAAATTCCAAGAGATTACGGAGGTGATGGGTTATCATTAGCTGAGCTAAACAGTAAATCTTAAAAAATATTTTATCAAATTTGACTTTGAGATACATTTTCAGAAATGCTTAAAATAAAATTCTTGGAAAACAAGGCAATGTTTGACGAATTGGACAACCTCAGAGTGAACGAAAAGTTGCGACCAGCTCCTTTAAATAACAGTGAAGTGCTAGGATTTTATGGTAGTTTTAAACAACTTACAGTAGATTAAGCTGTGTTTTCATATAGATTGAAATTTATAAATTGTAAAATAAAAATCAAACTAAAGATTACATAATTGTAGAACCAAATTGATTACCTAATTTAAATTTTTTCCAATACCTTCTTATATCTCTAATTTTTATAAATATTAGGGTATAAAAACTCAATTACCACATTTTCTAAAAATTGAACATATTTTTAATTTGAAACATTTTAAAACGGTTAAAAATTTTTTTAAATCGCAGTATAAAAAGCATAAAATAGAACTTATTAGAAGCTGCAGTTCTCGTGACCAAATGCCGTTTAATGTTTTAGACGTCATTTGGTAGAAAAAAATTAAGACTACACATAAAAACGATACAAGTCACATTTGTAACAAATCGAGATAAATAAAATTTCTAATTTAAAACACTATCATGGTATAAATTTATAAATTATAAAATATGTTCAACTGCGTCAGCTATAACAGTAAAAATAAAATACATATAATTGGCAAGTCTTTATAATAAAGCTGGAACGCCATTGTCACAAATGCTTTCAGTTCCTGGAGCTATATTCGTATTTCTTTCTTCGAAACTTCGAAATGTCAAAGTTTAGTTTAGTGATTTTGAACTAAGATTGACATCTTATTGACTAGTTTTATCCTTGATGGCAAAATGCGTTGTAGGATGGCTTCCTGACTGCTACAGCACGTAGAAGCCCTCCAGTGAAAGACCGTTTTTGATTTGGTCTTGTAACAAATAAGCATGTTTTCCGGTAGAATTTTTTAACAAAAAAATTTTTTCAAGCCTAAAAAAACTTCTGGCCACACTCTACATTATCGAAAGGTTTGAGATAAGCTCTTGAAGCCCGACGTTTGGTAGAACTGAAACTTCAACTTTAGATTTTTGATTTATGAGACCAAAAGCTTTATCACACTCACCACTAACAGGAAATATTATTATCTTTGTGTTGCATGAATTATATAATGCAAAAATCTGACTAATAAAGTGTGATATTTATTTTTCCTTTAACACAAGTCGCAAAATATACGGAGATGTTTCAGTCGTGAGTCTAAGATCCTGCAGCAGAAATGTTATAATAAGACTGACTGTTTTGTAGATAAGACGTGGATATTAAAAATAACATCTCTTATTGTAAACATCATCTGTAGAGATATTTGGTGTTAACAATTATTGTCAAAAAATTCATAGTATGAGCTTTCAAATTGTGGGTTTCTCAATAGTTTCCTTGTTTTTCATTTTCTGTCATAGAATGCTTGTGTCTATAATTTATAAAGATTGTCTTCTGTTTCGAGTTTTTTCATTTTGTTTTAAGTTGGCATGCCTTCTCTTCGTCGAATGTATTAAGCTGTCTCAACTGATTCTGTTATGACTCATTTGTGTCGGTCCTTGGACAGCCAAAACTAATGTTAAAGTTTTTGAAGAAGACGTTTCTGTAGGTCTAATAGCTTACTTTGGGATTGTTTTGTTCTTAATACATTTTGTGTATCAAATATCTTTTAAACTATAGTAACACTTTCGGCCTTTAAAATTTTTAATGTGGTCTCGTACGTGCTTCACAGTTTCATCCAATAACTTATAAGACCTATTTTGATCTCGTTCTTTGCGATTATTGAGAGAATGTTCTGCACTCTTCAGATAGATTTTCAACGTAATAAGTTGTCTGCGCCAATGATCCCATAAAGGCTGATAAATGCCTTTTGACAAACTTTCAACTCTTTAAATGTGCCGCTACCTTAATGTAATTCAAGTTTGAAGGTAAAAAAGTTGTCTCGAAAATTCGCCGTCAAGTCACATCTCGAATGTTTATTCTATTAGACCGCATAGATATCCGTATAGTTCGGCTCTGTCCGTCATCTTGTCCAATTTTGCAACAAGCGTACATTTCTGTTTGTCTGTTATCCGTTCAAAACAATGAAACTTCTTACAATGGCACAATTTACCAGTTTCTAATGTAAGATTTTTATCTTTTTTGGAGCATCTTTAATGCGCCCGTAAGTTTTTTTTTTTGAAAGATAGCCTACTTAGCGGTTGGCTCACATCGGTATCAATATCACTCTAGCTTAAGCTTATTTTTCCAGAGCACAGAAAGAACACCTTACCTAGTCAGTGCATACAGGGAACTAAACCTTGCATTATCAAAATAAAGACAATATAAAAACGCGACAAAATAGTAGTAGGTAGTTGATCGCACGCAGAAAAAACACCACAATTTGGCATTAAATTTTTTTGAATGGGTGGACTTCAAAGTACAGGTGGCAGTTACTGAGACTAAGTTTAATTTTTTGTATAACCTAACTCATGTAAAAGAGCACCTCAAAAACTATTAGATGGCATGTATAACACATTTTCCACCTTGATGTAACTTGGATCGTTTTCTCGTGTAGATTTAAAATGATTTTTTATTATTTCTGTTTAAATAATTGCCTAATTATCATAACCATACTGTTGAAGCTTTTCTTTGTTTTTATTTTTTTTATTTTTTCTCAACTGTATAGATTTTTTGTAATAATTTTATTATATTTTTTTGCAATTAATGATAAACTCTTTTTTTTAACGTCGCAACTACAGCAAGAGAAGAAAGTTACGTTAATTCAGATTTACAAAGCTGGGAATATAGATACTCATCCGTAATTTAAGATAATTTCAATGATTTGCTCAAGCAGACTTTGCAGGATCTACAAAAATCATAATACTTCAAATAATAAAAAAATATTACAATTAAAACTCTAAGACTTGAAACAAGATTTAGCAATTAGATGTTAAAATTATTTAAACTTTTATTTAGTAACTATAGAGGCTGTTCACCATGAAAAGAATGCTTATAGTAGTCATATTGAAAGTTGAGTTAAACTGTACTATTCTTATCTCTATGTGTATTTGTGCACGGTTTGAAAGTATTTTTCCAGGTATTTAGTTACAAGTGCCTGCAAACTAATATTGTTGTGTCCTTTAATGCACATCTTAGACTAAAAAGCTTCTTATGTGCAATTCTACGGAATGGAGAACTTAAAGCCCCTTCTTATTACATTCAAGAAAATAAAAACCGCTAATTTGAAAAAAGTCTGAACTTTAAAAGTGCAAAATCAAGAAAAAACGTTTAAGTATGCTTCTTACATCTAATTGCTTTTATCCTAGATATGAGAAATTGACTTGAACTTTAAAAATGTATTTGAAGTTAGGAAATCACAGCTTTAGGCATCTAAAATCTTATTGAGATCGATAAATAATAAAAACAGTATTACGATTTAATTTAATGCACTGTTATTTAGCATTTAGGTATAGTCTTCCAAAAACTAGTTTGTTTTTGTGAGAATGTTTATTGTCTAAAATTTATTATTATTTACAATAAAGAGTCATAAACAAAAGTCTGACCAGGTAAAAGCAAAGATACGATCTTACCCAGAGCCGTATTACGTTATTCGAAAAAACTGAATATGAATAAATTTATTATTATAGATAAACTGCCGCATTTTTGAAATTTCTATATGTATACGAAAAGAAGTTCTAGGTAAAGACGGCTTTGTAAAATTAGATAAATTACAGATTTGTTTAGAGTTTGTTACCACAAAGTCCAACAAGCCTAGTCTGTACTAAAGGCAGATTAGGTTTTAGCTTTAGCTAACTATCTTTCTATGTTTTATTTTCGCACGAAGAAGGTTTAAGCAATGTGGAAGCTACTGTCGCACAGTAAATCTGGAAGTAACAACAATAATTGTAATAATTCATCTAAACTTCACACCGATGCAAACACTGTTGATAATTATTTTATTAATACTCTTAAAAAATGAGCAGATAAATTTAAATATAATAGTTTTAAACAAGGCGGTCTTTTCCCGGGATGATAGTCGCGCTTTATTTTTTTTGAAAAAATTGTCTCTTAATGAGGTTACATTTATACTAGATTTTTTGAAGAGTACAAAAAGTCGTGAATATACGAAGTTACTGTTACTGTTGAAGAAATTAAGTGTTTAAAAAACATTATTTCAATTCCATTGACCAAGCTAGTAAACCTCTGTATTGTAAATAGCATTTTTCCAAACATGTCAAAAAAATTGTTAGTGTCTTCTATACTTAATAGTGGTAATCCTACAGACGTAGCCAATTACAGGCCTTTATCTTTATTGCTTGTTTTATCCAAAAATCTTAAACTTTTTTAAAGCTAATAATATCTTTTCAGCTAGTCAGCATAGATGAAGGAAAAACCAAAATACTATTGACGGTATAATAAACTTGGTTGATAATATTATAGAAACATTTGAAAATAATAATGACTCAATGACCGTGTTTTGTGACCTAAGTAAAGCTTTTGATAGCGTCGATTTCAAAATACTATACCAAAAATTATTTTCTTACCGTCGGTTTCAAAATACTATATCAAAAATTATTTTCTTACAACTTTAATAAAAGCAGCATTAATCTTACACGCTCATATCTAACTGACAGAGCTCAGCGTGTTGTGCTTTATAGCAAAACCTCTGACAAAAAATGTATACGTACTACTGTTCCGGAAGAATCTATTCTCGGCCCTATACTTTTTTAAATCTATGTGAATAATTTGCCATTTGCAGTACCTAAAACAGTTTTTGTAAGATACGTTGATGACATTTTTTTATTACTACTCAAAGTAAAATTACATTTCACAAAATTGAGAAATGGTTTTTTAACAATAAATTATATTTAAACACCGTTAAAACTGAAGCTTTAGTTTTTTCTTTGGAAAACTTTCACATAGAATCAACTAATAGGAAGTCTGTAGAGTTTTTAGGTTTAAATTTAGATCCAAAAATAGATTGGCACGCTCAGGTAGATAACGTCGCAGTAAAATTGACAAAAAATATATATTCACTGAGACCAATAAGTGACTCAGTCTCTAAAAACATCCTCAAAACAGTCTACTTTGGACTGTCATTCTCTTATTGCATACGGTATCGTAGCTTGTAGTAAGTTGTGTCATGCTTACCGAATTTTTTCTTTACAACGTACAGCGGTACGGATTATAAACAATCTAGGATATCAATACAATTCTAAAAACGCTTTTATAGACAGTAAGATATTGACACTGCCTTCTCTATTCATCTGGGAATGTGTACTGTATGTGAAATCTAGAACGGACATCTAATCTAAATATTTTGACATACATACGCATTATACGCGTAATAGAAACAATCCGTTGACAAAATTTTGTCGACCAACCAAAAGCCAAAATTATAGTCACAACATTACGACTATTTTTTACAATAAACTACGCTACGAGTATGCTACAAACGCAAAGGTATCTCTGACAAATTATTTAAAACAGAGATAAAATCTTTCTTAATAGGAAAAGCTTTCTACAATATTAGTGAGTTTTTGCAATAAGCTTTGACATAATGAACATAGGTCTGATCTGTTAATTTCGATAAAAATACTGTAGCTTGACAACTTTTATCTGTTTGCTGTGTTTTGCTTTGTATTGATTTGCTGCGCTGTGTTTATTGTTTGTGATGTCTTTGCATATATTTTTGTTTTATTTATAGATTATGTTCTTTTCATTTGTTTGCCTTTATTAACTGACAATTGTATGTCTACTCTTTGTTTAATCTCTAGTTTATGACAAGTAATATATTTCATAGATATAAACACAATAAAAATTATTATTTTTATTAGAAATGTCCCAGCGGCTGTGGCTTCAGCAAAAACTGGTAGTTTTTAAAGAATGTACAGTCGCCCGCAAACTAAAATTCACTAGGGCATTTTATAAGCAACTATTTTCACTAAAAATACCACTTGCATGTCACAGCCGTGTTTGGTTGGTTGCAAACTTGAAAGTTCTCAAAGCTCTTAACAGCTGTCAATCATCGGATTATAAAGTAAAGAAGCAATAAAATTTTCATTTTTCCCTTTTTTCATTACAATAAAGATTTGGTCATTTTACCTGCTTCTACAAGAAGTAGCTAAAGAGTCAAAAATACATTATTTCTGCATTTCCAAACTGCGTTTTATAAATGCTGCTTAGTATAATAAACTGGATTATACAAACACAAAAATTATTATGTTCACGCAATTTTGTTGGATTCAAAAATCATTACGGTCTTTGACAAGTAGTGATATTACCAATATTACTTTTTCAATAATATAAAAATTGTTAAAAAACAAGCTTTTAATTTTTAATTAGTTTAAAAACCAATTTAAGAATTAAATTAAAAATAAAAACCACAAAGCTTGTTTAAAGCTAAATAAAATATATAAGTTTGTTTTTCAAAGAATCAAGCTAAACCACTTCACTCATCTGGAATATTATTTAAATTATTATGAACATTTTTAAAATAATTGTTCATTTTTTAACAATAATTTTTAATATTTTTTAAATTTTATAATTTAAATATAATTTCTTATAAAAAAATATCAAAATTTGTAAGATTGTTTAAAAAAATTGTGGTTAAAAGTCACAAATAATTAAACAAATTTAGAATTTGGTTGGGTGCATTGGAATTTAAAATATGTTTGAAAATCTCACACAGATGACTTCTCAACGATGATAATTTATTTATTCCAAATATTTACAGTTTTTATAAATTTACCGGGTGTTAGTCAATTGTCAATCTTGCGCCGTTTGTTTGCTGGCGATTTATTCTCACTGTCACCGTATTAGCTTTTGTAACAAAATAAGGGCTATATAATATTATTCCATTTGAACTACTATATCTCTGTTTCTTTGAAGACGATAAGATTTTAAAATGGGAATAGCGTTAACAAATGTCAATATTTGATGCTCTATTTATTTGAAAATTAATAACTAGAAACTTTTGACTGGGTAAATCGGTTTTACAAATTTTTTTTCAATTAAAAAGTGATGTCTTTTATGTGGTCCTATATCCACTTAATCAGGATCTGAATAGTAGTTTTTAAGATATTTTTAATAATGCTTTTATTAACATATATTTATTTATACTTAGAGTTAACAATAGAGGTTTTTTTTTGGGATGCAAAAAACCAAAAGGGTAGGCTGGCTAGGCTAGTCTAGAATAAGTTATCCTACCGAAAGAAAGTGTTGCCACAATTTGCAGCATTTTTATTAATTAAACATCAATAAATTCTAGTTTGTTTGTCATTATCTTATATCTCTATAGCCTGTATTTAAATTTATTTGTAAACTACATAAGTAGCCGCAAATTACTATTGTTGCGTGCTCTAACGCACAGATAGCTAAACAACGTACAATAAGTTTACAATATTTTTGAAATTATGCTTATTCAATTTCAACAAGTTTTTTTTATCATTAGCAAAAATTTCAATTTTATCTTCAACTAGTGTTTTTAAGGGGTTCCATTGGATATTGAGCGCTTACATTTTTTTCCACAAGAAAACATTTAAGCCGTATTATGATTTATAATCCCTGACAAATTTTTGCGTAATAATAGCGCTGTTTTGGGAAAAACGTTTCAATAAAAGTCTATTATACACAATAACGTTTGTCATTAATGATATGTTAAATAAGTTCCTAACTGTAATGAGTTTATGATCAAACTCAAAAAGAATGTTAAAAATAAGTTTAAAAAATTTTGAAATAAAAATTTTCTACTTACCTGCTTTACCATTGTTTTCCAGAAAACTTTAGATGATTGGTTAATATTCTTATTGATTATGTTTTCGATCGTAGTCAGTGACACTAATAATTTCTAAGCCAATTTTTTATTGTAAGAAACATTTCCGTATCAAACACTTATAATAACTCATTCTCATTAAAAAATTCACTAATAATTTTTTTTCATAAGTATGTTTTGGTTTTAAATTGGAACATGAATAGTGGTCTGCAAAAGTTGGCAATATCCATGAGCAAGAGTATAAATTTTTTTATTTTGTTGAAACTGTAGAAACTATATATCGGCTTAAAACGCCGACCCAGAGGATAATAAAAAATAGACTTATGTATATGTATGCATAATTGCGGACCATACTTAATTACATTTTTTTTATAAAATATTTGCAACGATGCCATATCAAACTTTTGACAAATCCCGCCCATAAGAATCCAGATAAGATCTCAGGTACTTTTACCTATAACGACCGTACCATTTTGACCGGTATTCAAATTCTATTAAAAATTTTCATTCTGGAGTAAATAAAGATTTTGAAAATTTTTTATAATATTTAAAAAAAAATTTTATTAAGTCTAAACTGCAAGAACTTTAATTTTATAGAATTGGACACCTCTGTGGATAATATGACTTAATAATAAAAAATATATACAAAAAAAACAATATAAATTTTTATTAATATTAAAATGATATACAATAATATAATTATAACAATAATCAATGTTCCTATATGAAACAAAAATATGTAGATGTTACATGGTATACAACAACATACAATGTTATACAATTGTAGATTTCTAACAAGTATACGGGTACTGGACTATTTTACATTTAACTCAAATACTACTGTCTATAACCCCAGCCTTTAGTATGAATAGAGGTAAATATTACTACAATATGATATATTAGTGCTATATGTTAATATTATGCCTAATGTAACAAAATGGACGGTCAATTATTCAAATTATAATTGAACAATAATACATTGGCTAAATATTATTAAAATAATATAAAAAATCAGTGGCAGTATATTATATACATTACATTTTAAAAAATTGATTATATACATTATTTCAAACTTACTAGTATAATTGCCGGTACATAATATACTACAAAAAGTTAACATTTATCACAGTCTCTCTTTTCAATATATTATAAGCGATTGAGCTGGTATTTTCCCATTTCTTTTTATTGACAAACCATTAAGTTTTAAATAGATAAAAATTATGAAGCAAATACAGTAGTAAGTTTGTGTTTGTTTCGATACGTATTGCACCTTCCCAACCACCAGAAACAGATATTTACAAACGAAATAGAAAAAAGCTAACATAAAATTACTTAATACATACGATTAAGACTAGCTTATAATGGCTGTTAAAAGCCGTCAAATTACATTTTTCTATAAAAAACTATAATTATTACTCTAAGATAAGTGAAGCAGTTCGTTCTGTACTAGGGTTAGTTTTGCGAAGCTTAATAGTAGCAAAGTTGTTAGATCTGAAAGAAAGCCAAAATAGTTAGTGCTAAATAGTTACATAGAAATTATATTAAAAATTATTTTTTAGCGGAAGCGTCAAGGCCCCACAAGTCATACCACGGACCGTACATATTTCCGTTATGTGGTGACTTTTCGTCAAAAGTGGACCCATATTCTGGGTGTTTTAACCGTTTTTGAAGAGTTTCTCCATATTCCATCAAACCAACATCGTCTTGTCGACTTGAAGCGTTACTATTTGTTTTTGCTAATTTAGTTCGTGGAATAAACTTTCGACTTTCTGGAGCATCAGACAATTCGTCATTTGTTGAATCATAATATTTTGCTTTATCTCGTTTATTATTGTCAATATTTGAGCGCCTACTGCGATTTTCAATATCAGAATCAATACTTTCGTAACTTGCTCGATTGCGTTTATCATTTTGGTCTACATAATGACGCCGGTTTTCTCTTGTGCTGCGTGAAGAATCGTTGCGTCTTTTTTGTTCAAAATATTTTTCATTGTCTTTGTTTTCATTTACTTGATTTTCAACACCAAAAGTTTTAAAACTGCGTTTCTGTTCATTATATTGCATTATTTCATCTGTATTGTGTGAGTTGCTTCGGTCAGCAGAATGATTTAATGCGTTGTTTTCTGCCACTGCATTATTTGGTGAGAATTTGCTAGATTTAGACAATTTTTCTAGTTTTTTACCAATTTCTGCAACATTTGGAAAATGATTTCCTTGTTTTTTGTTTACGTTCTGATCTTCTACTAAAATAGAGTCATAAGGGTCATCACTAGTAATTTCTGATTCTAATTCAGAATCAGACCCAGATGTGTCGTTATTGTATTGTTGCAAAATATTTTTGCGATTTATAGTTTTTAACATCAAACCATCACCATCATCGTCATAAAATTTATTTTCCACTTTGTTTTTGTGATTTCTTTTTGTAGTATGATATCCAAAATCTTCTTCCTCGTAATTTTCTTTCAATGTGCGTTTTTTCTCTCTGAAACTTGGATTATGTCTAGTTTGCTCAATTTTTTTTTGTGTTTGTTCTTTTGCATAGTTTTCTTCAGAAATTTGATTGGCGTTTATTGTTCGGTCTGAGTCATTTGATCTATCTCTACTTGGACGTTTGATTCTTTCCTGACTATTAATTATTTTTTTACTTTTGATGGTCGATTTTTCAACGTCTACTAGATCTCTATGTCTCCATAAAGACATTCCTTCTAATATTTCATTATCTGAAGAACTTTTGCCAAAACGCCAAAATGATTTAGTTCGTTTGACCAAACCTTTTCTTTCCTTTATTGTATCAGCATCGTCTGATATATAGAATGAATGATCAATAAGATTTCCATGACTATTAGCAAGACGTATATTTTTCTTCGGAGTGTTGTTGTTTGTATCACTGGTTGGTTGGCGCATAGATCTTCTGCGATGTGAAACCAAAGTAAATAAAAAGAAAAGTGTTGTACATAATTAGGCAATTTACTTCAATTGTAGGCCATTACCGTAAATTGTGCTTTAAAAGTGTGGTAACATTGAAAATAAACTTGATTATTTCAGTAAATTTCTAACAAAATACGCATTATTTTTCTTAAAAATAATTGTACCTCACACGTAAAGCTAATTACACACCAAACATATTAATCAACCATATTATCCAAAAATAATATTTAAAATAAAAATAGAAAACAATATAATTTCTCAAAAATGTCTGACAAATTTTTAAAAAATTAAAAAAAAAACCTTAAAATTTTAAATTTGCGTTAAAAAAAAATTAAAAATTTTCTAAAAATGATATAAGTATACAAATACTAGTTGGGCAAGGAGCTATTTGTAAAATAGTAAAACTTGAAAAAAACAAAAACCAGAAATTTTTAAAGTGGTCTATGCAGATACAAATTATCTATAATATATTTATCTAGAATGTAAAAAATGGTTATGTGTTTGCCCAAAATTTTGAAACACCATTTTGTGTTGCGGATTATGTGACGTTTGATTTTTCGCCTAAAAAATTAAAAATAAATTATTGAAACATGAAAGGTTTTGGATTAAGTACTTTGTTCATATTGTTTAGCCGCACAAATTTGAATAAACTTTAAACACTATAAAATAACGGCACAGAAAAAAAACAAATTTATTAAACATAAAAAGCCAAGATAAACCAATTTAAACTTTGATAAAAAACCTATATTATCAAATAGAAAAACTTTTGTGTGTAAAATACGTAAAAAAAATTTATAAAAATTTAGTGAAGCAGCCTACTTTTCCAAACCGAGAATACTAGAATAAGTCAACAGCTTAGAAAAACAGCTGACAAAATAATTAATCATTACACACTAAAATAAAAAAAAAAATTTTTAGAAAATATACGTTTAAAAAATATTATGTATAAAAGAGAAAAAACCAACAGGAACTAAACATAACAATATAAAAAAAAATAGCATCAAGTTATTTTATTTGATCAAAAACTGACTAGTTCTAGTCGAATTATAAAAAGCAAATAAACACCAATAGAAAATAAGTTTAAAAATTTAAATTCCTAAATCAAAATTTGAAAAACGATTTTAACGTTATATTAATGAATTAACTTTTACACAATAACAATTTTTAAACAAAGTAAAATTATTAAACTTAAAATAAAGATCAAACGTCGAAAATATATAAATGCCTGATTATTATAATAAAAAAACCATATAATTCAAAAATTGAATAAAAACGTTTCGAGCATTTGCTAAACGTTCAAGCCACAGCTTCGAAACTTTTCTAATTAATCGTAACGATTTTTTCTCCTATTCTCATCATGCCCGCCTGTCTAAATGGATTGGAACAAAAAAGATACATTTCCCTGTCTATTTTTCAGCGGATGAAACGTTATTTAAAATGAGTAGGCAGTAGTTGGTAAGCCCGTATCCAAACGTGACTTGTTTTAGAAAGAAGCCGTCAGTTATCTTGTAAAATTTAAGTCGACGCTTTACATCAAAAAAATTTTAAAATCATACTATGTTTAAGTGATTTCAATGTTACCACAGAAAGGAAATATGGCTGAGCATGCAAGTGATAGTTAATCTGAAAATTAAATTTAATAGTGCATATCCGCGGAATAATTTGAGAAAGGAGTTCTGTTGAATTCGACGTCGTTATACTGCTGAAAGTTGCATCTAAAACAACAAAATTTACTTTAAATGTTGTTTCTGAAAAGCTTCAATTGAAGTAAACGCCAAACCGTGCATATGCCACAAAAAATAGAAAGTGTTTGTATGCTACAATTATGTTTTGAAATTAGCATTACAAAGATGAACTATTATAACACTGAAAATATATTTTTTAGAATAATTGTATTTCTTGCAATATGTTTGATATTATCTATGTGCACAATTTATAATTTAGATCTAACAAACTTGCATTTCTTATTCTCACTTGTTTTAGATAATTCCAAGTTTGTTATTGTAAACTTGTTAACTTTTCTTGAATTTTTCAGTTTTTTTGTGTTTTTTTACTATGTGGTTCTCACATATTTGTATTTTTTTATTTAATCTAAATCATTCGCTTCAATTTTGGTTTGGAGTTTTAACAAAACCTTAAAAACTCCACGTAGAAAATTTTGAAAACTTACATCTGACCGACTGATCAACATTAAAATCTCGTGTTATTTTTATAAATAACATTATATTATTATAATTAGAAAAGACTATAAAAACCGTTCAAATACCCCAAGCCAAATTAAATTTTTATTTTACGGTTGCCTAGACTGCAGATCTAGGTATTCTTAAGTAAGGATGTGTGAACACCCCAGTATCCGTTTACGCTTGCTATATTTGAACGGTTGTTTCAAAACAATTTTGCTTGGATAAACTGTGAATTACACGGATTCCGATTTTAAAGAGACAGTGGAACGCTGGTTGAATAAATTGAAACGAATGATGAAGAAAATGTCAGCGAATGTAATAACAACATTGTAATTCTATTTGACCATAAAAGTACTGTATCTACAAGTGCAATTTCTGATGAAAGTGATGATAATAATGATTTGCAAAATGACTCAAAAATTACAAAACGAAGTACAAAAAAAAACACCTAAAACCAATACGTCTTACAAAATATTGTTCTGAAGCTTCTCGGCGTAAAAATAAATGCGAAAAACATTTCCACCAAAGAAGAAGCAGCATGAAATTTTTTTTCACCGACCCAATGATTGGTATTATAGTAAGAAAGTAGAAAATTTCTGTGTGAACATAGATTCCAGTTAGCTCAAAAACACGTAGAAAAGAATCTTCAAAAAGTCTGTCAAGAAAACTCCGTCAAGATATTAAAGATATATTGACTATTGAACAGCCTGATACTGTAAAACCATCACTTAAATTAGCAAAAAGCACCAGATAAAAAGAGAAAAAATTAAAAGTTATTGGTGTTAAGTGCCATAGAGCTGTATATCCTGATTATCGTCTAGATGTTTGCAATTAGTGTTACAATTAGTTATATGTAGATTATAGCACTGGAAAAAAAGTTTGAATAAAAGTTTGTTTTGGATTATTCCCAAATCTGTGGCCTTTGATGAATAGGGTTTTCTAATACCCCATGCATCCATTAATGTATGAATACTTCATGTATCCTATTTAAGGTTAATAGAAAAAAACTATAAAGCAGAATACCCCAAGCTTCATAAGACATTATTTTATTGACTTTTTTTTGTTCCGTCTTATTGATAACATAGACCAGTTTGTCTTATAAATTCAATAAGAAATAAATAAAGACTAATGCAATCATTATTGTAAAAATTTATAGATAACGCCACTATGTTCAATCTATATATTTTTTATTCTAAATAAATTGGCTCAAGTTAGTACATTACAATAATTACTCCAAAATATTAAAATTGTATCACATACATAATATCTTCATATTGCAAAAAAACTTATATTTCAGAATGTATGTAAATATATGGTAAGTTTTCCACTGATTTTTAAAACATTTTTTTATCAGTATTGTCTCGTAATCTCTTTACCCTAAAGTTTGTTATACGCTAACTCACCTCTGGCTTTGCGGTGGAAGTTTAGTCTGTCCCGGAATCGAATCGTCATCGGAATAATCAATTTCCGGTTGCGGCGGAGGGTCATTGCTAAATCCAGAATCGTTGCTACTGTGCAGTGACACATTGCCGACTGGACCTCCGATTTTACCCCCTTTGCTTTGAAGATGTAGAGGAAGTGGTGCGACAGCCGTTGGACGAGCGGGTTGAGGATGCGTCGAATAAGCCCCAGTGGACGGCGTAGTAAAGTTGAAAGTCGATGCTGACGATTTGATGCCCGGCTGGGAATAAGGCGACTGGAATGTGGACGTGTCCGAAGATTTGAAGTTGGTGCTTTGGGATTGTGTAATGCCCTT
Source organism: Lagria hirta (assembly GCA_947359425.1). Taxonomy (NCBI): domain Eukaryota; kingdom Metazoa; phylum Arthropoda; class Insecta; order Coleoptera; family Tenebrionidae; genus Lagria; species Lagria hirta. The sequence continues at coordinate 6,848,520 of OX375797.1, read as the reverse complement.
TTGATAGGGAAGTGAGGGGGTTGGAACGGGAGCTGGGAGAGCTGGCGGAGGGATGTTGTTAGAACCGATCGCTCGCCGTATCTAAAACAAATACTCATTATTGATAATAATTATTTAACGTTCAAAGTTTTCAAGTTAAATCAACAATAAAAAAAAACAGTAAATCAAGCGCTATAATAATTAACTGCAATTACGACTTTTTTTTAAATTATTAAGAGCTTCAATACATTATTTAGATTTATTCTCGTCATAGAATTATAAACGTATGTTCAATTTTTTATTAGTTCATACGGAGAAACGTACATGTCCAACAAACCTCAAAGCTCGTATATAATATTATAGATAAGCTTTGATGTTTGTTTGAGATTTGTCAGCAATCATACTATCAAAGACAAAAAAAAGTCTGTTAAGCCAAATTAGGCCATATTAAGAAGAGTAGGTCTAAATAATTGATAAATGCACAGTTCCTACCGACAGCGTTAGACAGAACACTATGTTCTGCTCCTACAAAAAATTTAATAAAGTTATTTATTTGTCAAAAGTCTGAAACATCGTTGAAAAGTTTGGTTCAGGATTATTATTACATTTACCCTATGTCTACGAGATAATTTAATTAACTCATTTGAAATTTACTTTGCAGCAGCAACAGTCAAATTATATTAGTTTCAATAACAAACAAACTAAACTTCAGAAATTATAGAAAATCTGCCGCTGCAACATGAACTTCTCGTAGCTATTCTAAATACAAGAATTTGTAGCTAATTAATAAAGGTGGCATATGGTGCGCCTAGCTGCTACACTACCTGTTTAGCATTATTGGAGGATCTATGCAAATGTAAGGTGTCGCCGAACATACGAGGAGTTGGCTGTTGTTCTACTGTGTTGTTACCAGAAGGTGTTGCCGAGCTTGTTGAAGACATAGCATTTGAGCTGTTTGTTGGAGTTTGTTGCTGCTGTTGTTGAAGACTGTTGGGTCCACTTGCCTCACTTCTGTGGAGTGATCTGTAAAAGAGTAAGGATTTTACTTTTTTGCGTTTATCAATGAAGTAGAACTCAACTACTTTGCCACATATATATAATACTGAAAACTTCATTCATACCAATTAGGATATGTTATTTTCTAAAGCACAGATTAATTCTTTTAATGACTGATTAAAAAAAAAGCAGACAAAACAGTGGATCTTTAAAAAAACCCAAGCTTAGTCGCGCTGAATAAATTTTATTGCTACTAAGTTACTCATAACCTATTAATAGTAATTTGTGCAAGTCAATCCTCTCAAATCGTAAAACATAGTTCTTCTGTTTTTTCTGTTGGATGACCGTAGAGATACAAAATATTCTTCTAACATGTCGCTTTTCAAATTATTGCGCTCAAATTAAGTTTAAAACCAAATATTAAATAGTAAAATAATCTAGTAGTAATAAAAAGTTCAAAATTTAGCTAATTATATTGAAAATGAAATCATTTGAAACTAACTTGTTTACAATTCCAAATTTTTCAAAATATTTGTTAATTTTTGTATAAGTTAGACTTATTTATTCTTTCGCCACTCTCTAAACAGCATTATTTTAGACTATATTTAAAAATCTATTTTTGCTGTTAAATGAATAAGTAGTTAATATAAGTTAATATAATTGGAATCAATTTTAATTAGTGTCTATAAGGTGAAACTACAAAGCAAATTTCTTTAATAGAAATATTTAACAATACGACGTTTATTTGCGGCTCAATAATATAATGACAATTGTTGACAATTATACAGAATAATTGATCAAATATATAACCACAATCTCTTCTAAAAACAATGACATCTTTTGCCAAGTTGAAAAAAAACAACTTTTATTTTCAGAGCCATTCCAACAAGTGTTTATTGAAATTTGACGTCATAGTTAGCCAGTTGTCCAAATAGTTACTAAATTTTTCAATTTTTTTATTTATGAATTTAATATGGTTTTCTCACAGAAACAGAACATTTTTGTGGTAAAACAAATCTTATTTGCGTAACGGCCACCAAGTTTATGATGAATGTCAATAGGTACTCAATTCATCCTTGTTTTTAGGAATTTTGCCAAAATCTTTTCGATCCAGTGTTGACATACATCACTGTTCATCGTAATGTAACCTATTCTATTCAACTCTTTCGTGAGACTGGCTCGTGTGATCGTAAAAAGTGTAGTAGTCCCCTTAAAAAAAAAAACATAGAAAATTACGTAAAATGTAAGGCAAATAATAGAAAAGACGCCACGATCATCTCTACGTCGACTTTCACAACAAGTTCAATTATCAACCACTACTTAAACCATAAACTTCGCCATAAAACCTAGAAACCTTCCCTATCGCCTGCAAGCAGTACATCAACGCCTTCCTGTTGATTATTATCTTGTTCAATACTGCTGTTGGCTAATCAACACTTTTAATAGAAATATGTTAAATGTAAGATTCTGTACGAATGAGGCCTGATTTCATGTTACGGGATCAAAAAAACCTAATTTTATTAAAAAATTTTTACTGCACCCCCAAAAAGTAAAAGTATGAGCCGCTATTTTAACGCGCAGAATTAGTAAGCCATTTTTTTTTAAATAGAAGGTTGACTACTGCAAAATACCAAGAAGACATTTTACAGCAATTTTTTGTACAGCTTCATGACGATGAAATTGCAGACGGATACTTTGAGCAAGACTGTGTCACTCCACATACTTCTTACAAGACTTTGAATATTATACAACTATTTCAATATTGTCCAATTATCAGCCGAAATACAGCCATAATTTGTCCTTCAATATCCTTTGTGGCCCTATTTAATTAACTCGATTTTTCAGCAACGCTTAAACAACTTCAATGAGTTGCGTCAGGCAATAGTTGCCAAAATTAGTAATAATCCTCCAATGTTGGCAAATGTCAGTAACGCAATTGTTCAAAGAGTCCGCAAAGGCCTTGAAGTCGATGGATGATTTTTTGATTATTTGTTACAAATCTTATTTCTCTTATTGTTAAAACATTACATAGAACTTTCAATTTCGTCTCATTAACGTGTTGAACAATCGATTCATTAAATCAAAAGTAAGGTTAGATTATGTTTATATGTCAAATTAATAACTGTCACTTTGATTCGATGATAAAGGTATGTTTACGATTCAAAGCTACATTCATGGCAATCTTCAACGCCAATTTAGGAAAAACACCCGTTATATATCCAAATGAAAAACATTTCATATCTACAAAAATCTTAAATTCAAAACTCATTGATTGTCAAACAACGCAATGTTTTATAATGTTGACAATGACAAAAAAAAACTTTAATGTTTTGTCTCCTTCATAACAACTTTTAAATTTTTTTTGAATAACATTGTTTTATTTTAGTTCTCAAATATAGTACATTATTTTTATTTTTTTAATTCATTATGAAAATGAATTGAGAAAAATTCAAATTTGTTAATTAACAAACTAAAACTTTTTTCAATTTTGCTTCAATTCCCAATGAGTGTTCTAATTATAACACAGAACACTCATCGGTTCATCAAAACTATGTCAAATTTTGCATTTTTTAAGTGTTCTGAATAGTAAACAAGCACTGCTTACCCTTCAGAACACCTGGAAAAAAAAGCTACAAATGTGTCCTTTATATTTTCTTCCATCAAATTTTGTTATTTTTTTCCATTGACTACAAAATTTTCAGGTGAAAATCGAAGAAAACAAAGGTTTGCCTAAGTAAGTATCCTTGTTTTCTCAAATCAGAATTTTTTTTATAACAATATCCAAGAAAGATTAATTTGCTGCTTAAAATGCTAAGAAAAATAAGAATAGTTTAGATATCTTTTTTTCTATCGTAGCTGGGACGTCGTAACGTAATTCTATTTTGGAAGAGATATGATTTTCCTTTTTTGTTTTACGTTTCCTTGATGTTCATAAATTAATAGTCTACATTAAAAAACATTTCAATCTTTGTAACATTAACAAATAATAAATTTAATAATAAATTTTTTGTGTTTTCTATAATTTGACCTAAACTATTTTGAAAATCAGTCAAATTAGTTTTTAATATAACTATTAAACTATTTAAATAGCTTTCTCAAAAAGAAAAATGAAATTAACTAAAGAAAAACTGATTTCAAAAGCTTCTAAATTGTAAAAATCTTTTTGGAATTTCTTACAGACTGCACTATGGGTACAACAATGTACCCATAGAATTCAGAGCAAGTTAATTAACAAAGTTTTCTTCATTATTAGGCCTACTCTCCAAATAATCCCTCTATCAGAATCGAAATGTACTTACGAGGTAGGATCATCCAAAACTTCAGTGTATGCTAATGGAAACCATCCACTGCATTGTGTCCTCAAGTTCTCTCCAAATTGCCAACCCTTATTTCTGTCGCCTATCAGTGCAATAAGATCTCCTTCAAGAAAACTCAGTTGATTATCACCACTTGATAAGTAGGCATAAAGCGCCCTCGCAAGCTGTGTATCCCACTGTGGAGGTGGCGGCACCGCCATTGATTTGGGTCTCCGACTCGGTGTGTGGCCGTCTGCAAAGAACACAATTTTACACCAAATCCTATCAGAATTGCAAATATGACATATGAAAATACACCCGTGTGCAATATTTTCCGCCATTCAACTCGTATCAGAAAATCACTTTTTTTATTTAAAGTTCATATTCAAATGTGATAGAGATAAAAAAAATGTCTAGAAATGAGATGAAATTGGAAAATATATTTTAAACAGAAAATATTTTTATAACACGTTACAATTGATAGAGCAATAAAAAGCGAAAAAAAATTAATTTACATGCCTTGCGTAATTGTGTGAGTAGAAGAGTTCAAATTATATTCGGATTTGGCTCTATTCAAAGTAGTAACCGGTGATCCCACATCTCCAATCGATCTGATATCCAAACAGGAGGCGTCCATGCTTTTTGTTTTTCTTAACTGGGAACTAATGCTAATTCTATCATCTTCAAAGTTAGGGCTTCGCGGATTTGAGTAGACATCTTCGTCTTGCCAAACAGATATTTGCTGGAAAAAGTTTTTCAATCAAGAGTGTTGGTTGTCGTTGTTTGCAATGAGATACGCGTTAACAAAACATCCGTATATTACCAAGATGCTTTAATTCTAGTCGATTTACAAAGTTTAAACCGGATTCAAATAGGTTTTTGGTTGAATTAGCAACATAATAATGAATATATACATTTCTGAAAACATTGTTCCTTATTTGTTAAAAAGGTTAAATTTAACTTGTACATGAAAGTTATATTAATAAGCCAACATTAAAAAAACGCTACCAAGAATTACCGTCAAAATACAACCGCAACAGAAGCATTTTTACCTTTTTTAAAGTCAAAACTATTTTTATTTTAAAAGCTTCTATTTTTGTTTTTGATAAAAAAAATCATTTAAGATGTTGTTGCTTTTTTAGAGTGGAAACCCAAAATTCATTGAACTGGTTTGCTGTGTATCTAGGTTTTCGTAAGAAAAAGTCGTTAATCGATTCTAAGATTCTTTTTTTTGGTCTGGATAAATCGGCTTCAGGTGTTAAAAGCTGAGACAAATCATTATACGCAAAGCGTTTCCAACATATTGACTTTATATAACTTGAACTATTCAAACATCTGAACTATTTTTTCAGGCCTGTATATCATTGATATTAAATATAATGTTCAACCTTCCCTGTCCCGGAAGCACAGCAATTCTGCTAGATTCAAAAATCATTACAATTTTTGACAAGTTATGATAATAATAATGTTATTTTATCAATAACATAAAAATTGTTGAAAAACAAACATTCAATTTTCAATTAGTTTAAAAACCAAGTTAAGCATTAAATTAAAAACAAAAACCACAAACTGTATTTCAAACTAAATTTAATATATTATAGAAGATTGTTTTTTAAAGAATCAAGCGAAATTACCATCCCTTCACGCACCTGCAACCATATTATTTGAATTGAGGAATTTAACATTTGAAAACATTCGAACAATATGACATGAACATAATTATGCTGCTTTCTGTATTTCTGCAAGAATTTTAATAGCAACCAAAAGCTGCGAATATTTAGCCATTCTTCTATTTAAGATGGCAATAAAGTGACAAGAATTTAAAACATGCAGTTTTATTTTTTTTTAAATGCTATAAGAATATTCGGCCTATTGGCTTGAATTTTTGGAACAGTTAGCAGAGTTCGATATCAAAATAACTTGTAATTATTATTGTAATTATCAAACAAATGTGTGGATTATAATTATAAATGGAGTGCAAAATTTACTACTAAATTAAGTTTAAACGCTAAATTTGAATAAACTATTTTTGCAATCGCGTCATTTCTTTTTTATAATGTCTATTAACTAGCACTGAGCAAGAAGATAGAATGGGTTCATTTATTGTTTTAGACAAATTAAAACACATTCTTCAGGTGTTATCAACTAAAATTTTTAATTAGAAACTTATTTATATAAGATAATTTTTAGTGTAAATTACCCTATCCTGAATAGCAAAAACAGAGTCTTCAGTCTCTGAGAAAAGTTAACTTTTTTTGATCTTGTCTATATGTGATTGATATTAAATCGATAATATCTTTGTTATTATAAGTATATAATTATAATAAAAAATAAGTTGAGATAAATTTAAATTTATGTTATAGATCATAAAGTACAAGATGTTTGAGAATTGTTACGCCAACACAATCGTACGGTATTAAGAACCATTTGGTAAATTAAGAAACAACAAAAAAATGCATAAACCAATGCAGATAAATAATAAAAAAGTTTAACAATAGATTATAATTATAATAACATAACCCAAATCAGAAGAATTTAAATTGTTTAAAGCACCACGCGCGGTATTACCTAGTGATTGTATCAATAATAATGTGTATATAATTTTTTAGTTTGAAGAATCTACACCAGCTACAATTGTTTCCATACTTGAACCCTGTACACAATGTTTAAAACTTTGTAAACATATTATGTTACGTACAATTTGTGTTCAGCCAATAAAAATTATTACCCGTAATCTGTTAGTGAAAATATTTTCTACTGATTCCGGTAGATACTCCCTGGTTTTGGCAACCTCGGACCATTTTTCAAGATTTTGTTGGTATGCAGCCAATCCTTGATTATGATAAGACAAGTAATGTTTAGCGAGAGAGCATTGACGTTCGAGGACAAAACCATACCGTCGTCGTTCTTGGGTCATGGCCTAGAATGGGTTACATGTGGTAATTTTATGAAAATGGATAGAATACTAAAAACTTACATTTTTGAGACTTTGTTCGCAAAAAGCGTCAAGCTTAGTTTTTTCTTCTTCAAGAACTTGCATATTCTAGAATACAATTTTTTTTTTTAATAAAATGCAAACATAAAAAAGAATATTTGAAACAATGTTATTGTTAAAAGTGGTAATAATAACAAATGTATCAGCACATTTGGACTTCCAAATTTCGATTTGATTAGTTCTAGTGATCTTATTTCTGATATACAATACTTTGGATTTTGTATAATATTCTGCATTTATGAATTCACTAAAAAAAAGTAGTGTATGCTTAAGACCAAATAATTGAGCTTAATTTTTTAATTGTAATTTTATTTATATTATAAAAAGTTCTAACTGAAAAATTATAATGAAGCAATTCCCAAAGTATTCTTAAAAAAACAAAAGACAAAAGTATATATTCAGACATCAAAAAAAAATTACTTTTACTATAAACAGTCGCCAAAATAAGTGACTACCTGCTGTAAAATATAATGAAAGTGTACAGACAACTAAATTTCCAAGTTCTAAAATACTAACTAGAACTAGAGCTTAGCCAACCTACAACCCTTAACCTAAATTGTAATAAAAAATTGTTTGTTTCTATTACGTTAGCGCTTCATAGATTTTAGAGCAGCGTTTGATAAGGTGGAGAGAAACAAAATGTGTGAAAGTATAAGAGAAAAAAGAGTAGACAAATGGCTGGTGAGAAAGATCTAGAGAGAGAAAGACATTGGATGGTTTGTAACAACAAAATGAGTAAAACAAGAGTGTCCGCTCAGCCCTTTGTCATTTACAATTTACATGGCTGACAGTAAGAAAATGTTTAAAAAAACAAAAGCAGGAAGATGTGCGGTAGGAAGAAAAAAAGTATGAAGCCTGGCGTTTGCGGATGATGTGGTAATGGTAGCAAAGAATGAAAACGAAATGGAAGAAAGAATGAAAAACTTAAGAAAGTAAGTGAGGAAGAAAAAGCTAGAAATGGATGTAAATAAAATAGTGTTCAACAAAAAAAACAAGAAAAAAGAAAAAATTGAGAATGGGAAGGAGAGAAAACCGAGAGATTAAGAGAGTTCAAGTATTTAGGGTATACATTTAATGGAAAAGCAACGAACAAAACGCCTGTTAAAGAGATGGCAAAGCAGGCAAACAAAATAATGAGGTGTGTATAGGGAATTAGAAAGAGAAAGTGAGGAAGGAACTTTAAGAGGAGAATGATGATGTTTGAGAGCTTGGTGAGAGCGTATTGATGGAGCCGAAATCTCGGGCTAGAAAAAACAAAAGGAAATTAAGAGAGTGCATAAAAAATATCAGAGATAAGTGCCAGGGGTAGACAAAAAAACTCCTGGGTATATAGTAAAAGAAGAATGTAAAAAAAACAAGCTGAGAGTAAAAACGGGGTAAAGAACCACTAAGTTTGAAGATAGAATGAATGGGAGGAAAGAATGTAAAATATTGAATGAATGTTGGAAAGGAAACAGAATAAATACAGAGATAAATAAAAGAAAGAAATATTACAGAAAAAATGAATATACAAGTAAAGAAGTGAAAAGATTAAGAACAGAAAGCAAATGGATAAACTGAGAAACGTGTGAAAGAAACAAGGATGTAGATATGCAAGAAAAAAGAGAAAAAATCTAAGAATTCAGGTATAACAAGAATTATGAAAAATGTATAACAGAAGAAATCCTGGTGTAACTGAGAAGAAAAAGTGCGAAAGAAAGAAAGATAATGGCGAGGTTCAAGTGCGGAAATAAGGAGGAGAGAATAGGTATTGGACGGAAAATGAAGAGGGACTGTGTAGGATGTATTATAAGGAAAGAGATACAATAGAGCACATATGGAATGAATGCAGTGAGATGAGAGAGAGAGAGCGAGAGAGAGAGATGTAGCGGAAAGAGAGGAAATACTAAAAGAACCTAGAAGTGAATGAAAGTGGATGAAACAGGTATGGGAGAAAAGGGAAACAAAAACGGTAAGAAAACAAAAAAGAAGAGTGAAGAGAATAGGATAAAAAAATTTGTATATCTGTGTAATATTGTAGAGATTTTAAGCCTGAATAGGCAAAAATAAACTTATTAGTAGTATCAGACAAGTTTGAAGATTTACTTTAAACCTGCACTTACTTTCAACTCTTTATCCATAGCCAGCCCAGTTTTTTGCGAAGTCCTTGACTTTTTCCGTTGTTTTTTCATCATGGCGGCTGCTTTACTATATGTTTCTGATCTTTGCTTATGTTGTTGTAAAAATCTCTTTTGCTCCGACTGTAAAAAATCAAAAAGTGACGTATTTTAAAAATAAAATTGATTGAATGATTGTTGAGATTTAAATACCTGTACCACTTTAGTGTCCTTTTCCAAATTAGTCTCTAATGGAACGAGCAGATCAACGTAAAATGCTTTAAGCTGAAAATAAAAGCCTTGATTAGGTTGATAAAACAGGTGTGTGCGCGTAATGTAGATTTTCAATTAAATGCTGAAAACTTGTTAAGAAATCCAAAGTAACAAGACTTCATACAAACGAATTTTTAAATTTTTATAAAATATAAAATATATAATATAACATTATTCCAATTTTTTTCTTCAATTTTTACATAATTTATGTGTTGTTTTAGCAAACGTAAACGACTTTATTCTTTTAGAATGATCTCGTTTATAATTAAACAAATTAATTCATATTTAAATTTAAACCACGCTTTTCTAATTAATACTAATGTAATCGAAAATCTATTTACTGTAGATGGAAAAGCAAATATTAATTAGTAATGATTACGGGAAAGTTAGCGTAAACATCAAACTGTAGAAGTTCGTTTATTATTCAAATAAAGTCGGTATATTTTATCATAAAAAGTAGCAATTAAGGTTCGCTCCAAAAACACTCAAAAGTCAGAAGAGGAGGTTAATATTTGGTGCGAAAACGTAGTTTACTTTGTCTCCCTGATGTAGAATACAAGCCTGTTTAAATTTAATTTTTTCACATTTCATGTAGCAAAAAGCACCCCAAGGCTTATTTTCAAGCATATTTGACTCTTGAACCTATATAGTGTCTGAGTGTAGATCAAAGACAAAGACCAAATTACTTGTTATTCACAGTGTTCCGTCGCTTATCCAAAGTAAAGTTTTTCTATAAATAGGTATATCATTTAAATAAAAAAGATGTTAAATTTCAATAATTATTATTGCAAACATTCTGGCGCTTTTAAATATACCCTTTTAGATCATATAATTTTTTTGTATATTTAACGTCTAAAAACATTGTTTTATAAAAATTGTACGAAAAAATAATTAATTAAAATTTTGAATAGTTGAAAAGTGAGGTTAAGTTGAATGTTCTAGGTTCATCGAATCCACAAATGAATTAAGAAATAGTGTTGGTTGGTTTTTTAATAATTTGCAAAGTGTTATATAACATCTGACAAGTTGTAAAAATCAACAAATTTAATAAATTTCAAGTAGACGAAAATAGAAAAACATTGCGGCAAATCTACAAATAAAGCAAATGTTAATAACATAGTGATAAATCATTTACGTGTGTGATTATCACAAAAATGTAAGATATAATAATGTTTATAAAGCTTATTTCAAAGATTGAATACTTTAATTAAAAGAACAGCAACAAAAATGGATGTAATACAGAATGGTATGTTTCTGGCATGTTTCCACCCCCACCTCTATCTAGAGATAGAAGTGGAAACATACCAGAAAAAAAACAAAAAACAATTGATAAAGTGGAGGAAAAATGCAAAAACAAACAAAAAATAAGTAGAAGAGAAGAAAAAAACACTGAAGAGAAACATAAGAAAAAATAAAGCTAGATCAATAATGTAAACAATTTATAGTAAGAGGGCATAAGGTCCAAAAAGACATGTTCTGGATGAAGCGAAATTACATAATAAAAAAACCAAAAATTTAACAAAAACTAACAATGGAAAACCTAAAAAGCCTAGGTAAGCCAGAACCAAAAATAAAACAAAAAATATTAAGAAAAATGTTTAATTTAAACATACGATACAAACATAGAAACAATAATTTAAATGTTCAATATGCAAAAAAAAGAAAACCAAAACAAAAAAGAGAAAAATTATGCACATAACCAAAAATACAAAAAAAAGAATAATATAACAACTATTGTGAGATAAAGAGAGATAGAACGATCAAAGTGTATTCTAAATATAGATCATTGACATAAAATAAAAATTTGTTGATAAAAAATATTTTAAATATTTAAAACCAACATTAATAGAATGCAGAGCAAAAAGTCCGGATAAGGCTGAGTAATTAAAAAAAAAATATATGAACGAACCGAAAATGTTTTAATTGAAAACTTGGATTTGAGAAACAAGAAAAACTAATCGAAAAAAGAAAAATAAGCGGCAGCAAAGAGAAGTTGTATGTTTCTCTTTGTCTTCAAAAAAAAAACAAGAACTGAAATAAAAACAAAGTAGTTTTAAATAAAACGAAACAGATATATACAGAATAAATAGAAATCTAATTTTGAAAAAAAAACCTGCTTTTGATCACGTGGTTTTCAGGAAAATAAAAAATTAAAAAAAAATCAAAAGCAAACAACTATTTTATTGTCTATATTTAGTTCATGTTGTGATTTACTTTCAAAAAATTTTTCATTTACAAAATGCTACATAAAAGCGCGCTATTGCAAGAAAGGTGTCTTAAAAAAACTCAAAAATGTGTGAGCACACATTTCTTAATTTTTGAATTGCGACTAAAAAAATCCAATAAGAACAAAACGTGGTTGAGTCTACAAATTTTTGTTTGAATGACTTTGCTTTGACTTCGTTTCACTTTTTGTGAATAGAAGCCAAAGTTAATAAACTATATTGTTTATCTTAAATATCCATTTAATAGTTTTGAAAATTATTTTCTATTGAAAACTAAATTTGTTATTAGGAATGATCTCTAGCATCAACATATACAAACTTAAAGTGAAAAACTTCTAATGTCATGTTGCTAAAAACGATAAAACAAAACCAAAGCAAATTTAATTTCATAAATTATTGTAACTGAGCCGGTTTCCACTTTCAACATTATCAAAAACATCCAAACAAATGGTGTGACAAATCGCGATTTTTTCACTTTCAATGCATCAATTAAGTTTTTTTGGACTGTTGCAAAATTTGCAATTCAAATGCTTCTACAAGCAAAAATCTTAAAGGGTTTAATCTAACGGACTTAAATTAGGTGATAGAGTAAGAAATGAATAAGACTTTTTTTAAGCAATCTAACGCATTGGAAGACTTTTTTACAAAAAATTGTCTTAGCAAAAACAGTGTTATTTCTCTATTTGATAAAAATCAAAATTTTTTCATCAAATTATCAAAAATTTCTAAAATTCTTAGTATTGCAAAGTCAATTTTTTAATTTTCAATAATTGTAAATAAACCATCTTAAATTTTTGGTACTGCTCTAGTACAGACGATTTAATCGATTCTCTTTACATTTCAACATAAATACACAGTATGAGCTGCTGATTAAAATGTTTAAAAAATTATAGACCATAATTCAGAATAATGTTTATTCAGTTTAAGAATATCATTATCTCAAAAGCAATTTGTAGTTTTTTAAAAAGCTGTACCATTTGGTCTAGATATGCCAGAAGTTAAAAGCATTGGTTTTGTAAACTGAATATTGCCCAATTACAACTGCTATTTCAGTTGCTTCATTTAGAAAAAATGACCGTTAAGTTGTTAAACATTAATTAGTAACCATCTGTCAATATTAGAGTGATTTCTTTGTTATAGAGCAGATAAGGTGAGAAGATACTGACAACAGGACAAAATGCAGCAAATTAAGTCAGTTTTAATTTTTCTACAGAAAAGCTGACCCAGGTCGGGTCAAATAATATTAAAATATATTATAATTTTCAAATATTAGTAGAATGATGAAATTAATTTGTAGGTGAAATAAAGTAGTAAAATATTGTTTAGTTCTTTGCTTCATTGACACCTCTAATTTAATACTAACACATGCTTAAAGATTCTATGCACGATTCATATTCATATTTCCAAAAATCAATTTCAAGTTCAAATCAAAGTTTCAAAATATACAATATTATAATTGTAGAAAAACAGCTTTTGAAAAACAAACAATTGCAATAGAAAATTAACATTTAGTGGAATTGTCTACATTTTCCACTTCATCGGTGTGACGTCATCAAGAGAGACATAATAAATGTGAGAATAAACACGGTGACTTTACGTGTAAACCACCTTAGATGCAAAACTTATTCTAAACAACTTTCTTATTTTGAATTCAAACTATTTACTTTGTAGAAGTTTTGCCTCTTATTCTGAGAGTGTAAAACGTCAAACATTCCATTGAATTTTTAGACACGGTCTTTTCGGAAAGATATCAATTTATCAATATTATGTTTTTTCCGCAATTTTTAAAAGTTGTTTATTTTGCAATGTTATAAATACAAAAATGTTCATTGCCATAGTAGAGTTATAAGCATTAAATTTTTGAAACTTGAAAATTTAATTAAAATTTAGCTGTTCTGGAAGACAAGTATCTAATTCTCCAGCACATGCTCTAGTCTGTATTTCTTTTTTATTATTTTAGCACATCTCACCCCTTTTGTCACAGTTTCCTTTAAACGCTCACCCTCTTGTCACGCCAAAGGAATTATGAGTGTTTCTGCAACGTCCACGGTTCTGGTTTTAGTGTAATTTTATTCGCGGTTTTATTCAGCCTGTCGTCCATTCCAAGAGCGAGTCGTTCTCGCCCTCAACCGGTAACGCAATTATCTGCAGAATTAATTATTCGGCACTTCTCTGTTTTTACTTACCTTTGTGAACAATACAGAATAAAAAACTATTTGTCAGTGAATGGAGCACGCAGGTATTAGACTTGTTAACAGCGTTTCAGCCTCTAATCAAATCAAAGAGTTCTGATTTACAGACAAAGCACTTACAATGTTCATTTGTTGGTCTTGAATTTCTTTGTAGACTTCTACAATTTTCATTAAAGCGGCACCTGCAACAAAAATAAAAATTAGGTTTGACAGATGATTACAAAAGAACATTTAAAGACAACATAAATTTGTTTGTATTTAAGACCCTATGCAAAGACAATTTATAAAATGTATTTTAAGACGAAAAGTTACAAAATACACGACAAAAATGAAATACAAATTGTATATGTATTTATTTTAGTTCACTGAATAAACTATTTCCGCCATATTGTCACATTTTGAGAAACATGATAATTTAACTAGTGCAATTATTAATAACGGCTAAGTTGCTAGTGTAAATAACAAATTTAAACGCTTACATTTTTTTAATAGCACTCTTAGAATACTCATTCGTTCTTGGACCTAGCTATGTAGGTAATATGAACAAATCTAATTTTTTGCCCTCATCGCTCAAACATCAGTAGTTTCCGTTCGTTCCCAATGCATGTAAAGACAATTTTTCCACACTGCGGTGTTTTTTCCTTTGCAAGCGAAACTAGGGGAAATGACTTAGTCAGGTTTGTATTGAAATCCAAAGACGTCACGTCAAACTGTCAATTGTCACACAACCATTCTACAAAATGGCTGTTTCTGATCACATACGTAAATAATCAACACAAAAGATTTATTGCCAAATAAGTAAGTAATTGATTAATAACACAACGTTCCAAAAAGTTTATAAAATTTCGAAATATCTACGTTATTCTTTACCATTAAGCAAAGTTTAAGCATAGAGTATACAGACCAAAGGGATTTCTTGCTTTGATGTTGTTGAAAATATGCCAATAAGCAATTCTCGGTGAAATTTTTGATTTTCCCTTTTTTTCACCAATCTAAAAATTTGTTGTATGGTTAAAAGCCGCTCGTACCTCGAGCGGCTTTTCTCAGGAAGCAAATTTGATACTGCTCTATTTGCAGATTCTCTAATTTCAGGTGGAGTTAAAATTTCTCTATCGGAGTCGCTCATATTTACAAATTTGAAACAAAAGTTTGCAGAAGAAAATGGCGGAATAAATTTTTAAAACGATGCTTTTTTATTTCAATAAAACCATAGCAACAAAACAATTAAACTATTTCCAATTTAAAAAATTAGATAATCGGCGTGGGCAACGCTACCAACCAAAAAACAAGTAAATAACTAAATCATTTATTATCAAAAAATTAGTTATTTATTATTAAAAAATTAGTTATTCGTTGCAAAAAAAAATGTACCTAACTTTTTCGGAAAGAAATTTCCCCCATTCGCAATCGATGCAGCACTCCCTTTGGTCGTGCTGCAAACAAATTGCTCATGTGGGAAATTTCACTTTCCAAATTCGTTAGGTAAATAACTATTGTTTATTTTAAAATATGACGCTGTTTGCATTTTAAAGAAAAACCGTTTGCAGCAGAAAATAATGAGTGTGTTTTTTATAACTACAGCAAAATGTTCTGTTATATTCAATGTATTAAATTTTTAAAAATCACCAAAAAATATCTTTTCAGTAAGTAAAACAATTACCTCGAATAGAATCGTGAGTTTAAAACGCTAGTATCTTGCAAAAATTGTATTGTTATTCTAAAATTGTATTCATTATAATAACAGACCCCGATTATCTTAGACACCTTAGAACTGAATTTTGACATTTCTTTATTAAGTTTTTTTTCTTGTTACCAACAACCCATTGTTTTTCATGGTATATTTTTTATTTCATATTTAAGAAAAACAGTATATAATCTAAAACCCGTCTGTACACATGGTGGGTGTCAATTTTCTACATTATAGTTTATTTTTCATTGTTTCTTATTTTTTGCTTTGTTGATCGCTTTTTTCCATGTGATTTTTCTCTCTTACAGTATATGTGGTATTGCATTTTTCCAGGTGTTCCGTGATCGCCCTTTTTATTTGTACTAGTGGCAAATGATCATTCAGAAAAGCCAACTACTTCTATGTTTCTGTACCCCTACTTAAATTTGTTTGACTTTTGTTTTTACTTCTTTTGTTACATCATCCATTATTAAAAGTAATGCCGGACTCAAAACTCCTTACTGTCTTACACCTTTTTACTTAAGTTCTCTGATTGTTTTTTATCTATTTTCATCAGATTTCTCGTTGTTTTATAATATTTTATATTTTTTCAAAGCTTATTTCCAACCCTTCTTTCTCGCAAACATCCATATTAGGTTTCTTCAAAAACTGTCAAAATTTTTTGTATATCTATAAAACCAAGATATACTTTTTAATTTTTAACAATCTTCTTTTCTGTTCTCTGTTTTAATGTGTAGACGAGAATTTGCCTGCTCCTTCTCGTTCTAAAACCACTTTGTGATTTTTCCAACTGATCTTCTATTACTTTCCTTAGTCTTCACTCTAAAAATGTTATGACTCTATAATTGCTGCATTCCTCTCTATCACCTGTTTTAAATACTTACTTCCGAGTCACCAGGTATTTTTTCTTTTTTCCATCCTTTCCTTTATAGTTCGGTTAGCATTTTTATTCTTCTTTATCCAAATTTTTGTAGCATTTTAGTTGCAATACTATCAAAGCCCATTGCTTTCCTTCTTTTTAGCATTTGTACTGCTTCCTCAATTTTGTATTATTTGAATAACAATTCTGCATTTACTTGTTCGTCGTCATTGTCATTTTCTTCTTTGTTTTATGGTATTTTTCTTCTTCATTTCTACCAGAATTCTTTTTTTTTCTGCCATTTTTACATCTCTATTTAGACCATTCGATACTATTAAGTAGTATTTTTTCTCAGATATTATAATATTTTAAGTATTCTTTCTGTAACTCCCGTCCTTTTTCTAACCCAATTTAGGAGCAAGTACCGACTATTCTGGTTCACCTCATTTATGTTTGTATTGTTCAGTTTATTGAAGAAATATGTATATTTATATTATAACTAGCTTCAAACTAGTAAATCTATTAACAAATGCCCTCCTCCTATTTCTCTTTTCCCTTAACTTTTTCTTTTGTTTTCCTGATTTCCAGTTTATTTAACAAAGCGTTTTCCAATCTTTGTGCTAGTTCATGTTCATTTCCTGTTACTCCTCTTACATTCCATTATGATAAAAAAAGTTACATTCTTAAATAAATTGTCTACACTATAGCGCGCCAATAAACTGAGCAAAAACAAAATAAAAAAAATATGCTAAGCAACATAGAAGAAAATGCTTCTCAGCTGTTTTGTCTATCCGACAAATATCTATTTTCATGTAAAGTCTTCCGTGCTAGATCTAAATAACTTAAATAATAATAAAAACAAATAAAAAAAATGTATTATTATACCGGGTGTCCCAGAAGTCGCGCACTCCATTGTAGGGATCGAAAGAGAAAAATATTCTAAGACGAAAAGTCCTGAGCCATTTTTTAATCAGACGCATAGGTAATTAATTATTAATTAATGAAAGTGACCAATCAGGAGCGCGCGAAAGAAGAATAAAAAGTGAGTGAGAAGGCGGTAAGAGACGCGAGAGTGAGACGCCAGAGCTACTGCCGACTTCTCGAGCAGTAGACAGAGAGTGGGGACGGACGGCCGTGGACGGCGGACGTACGTGATGCTAGTGTGAGTGTATCGGTAACTGTCGCGCGCTCCTGATTGGTCACTTTCATTAATTAATAATTAATTACCTATGCGTCTGATTAAAAAATCGCTCAGGACTTTTCGTCTTAGAATATTTTTCTCTTTCGATCCCTACAATGGGGTGCGCGACTTCTGGGACACCCGATATAATTTGTAAATACAGACGTTAATATTTAAAATTATATATATATATATATATATATATATATATATATATATATATATATACATATATATTTTTGTAGACACTACGAACAAAAATAAGTGTGCTGAAATAACAAGCAAACACGATTAGAAAAAAACAAGTAAAATGTTAGCCAACAATGTGTTATACAGCAAACAAGATGTGTTACAAGTAGCTTTGAAAACTAAAAAGCTACAAGTTTGGACTTTATATTTTATTTCATCATATTATATTTTATCATTATTTGAATATACTAGAATTAACCTAGAAGCAGGGTTTTAGCGGATGCACGGTTAAGCTGTTATAACAATTCCACACGTGTGCAGTAGCTCTCCCTGAAATACCGCAGGGATTCTTTTAAATCCTCGGATTTATGATGCTCCCGGCCCACTTGCTATATTCCTCAAAACATTGTTGTTTGATGTAAAAATGTAAATAAGCTATAGTGCACATGAGAAGAATTTGTTTCTATGACAATAACTGTCTTGTTTTACCATCCTTTGCATTCCTAATATATGTTTGACTTTGTGGCACAAAAAGATAAAAAGCAAAGCGTCAAAGCTTTTGGAGCTTCACATTTTAAAGATCTGGTTTTTTATGAAAGGTTTGCTATTACTCATATTAAAATTTCAACTCTTTATGAGTCTTCCTAAAAACTTAAAAAACAGTTCTAAAGGTACAATTTACAATTTGAACAAATCATAAACTTGTTGATTTAAAAAATTGGTTTAGTTTTCAGAATCAATATTAAAACACTGATATATTAATATACAGCCATTTGGGTTCAATAATTCAGATACAAATTAAGCAACACAAAAAATTTACATTTTTGAACATAGTATAAAAAACGTTGCTTACATATTAACACTTCCTGTTTATGTTATATTACCAGTGTTAAAATAAATTATCTAAAAAATATTAATGAACAGCAATTCTACACCAAAAGATAAATTGAAAAATGTAAAAATAAACTTTCAGAGCAAAGAATGCTTTATAGTTATCTAATTATTTATATTGTTACGTATTGCTTACTCAAGTTTTTAAAAATTATGCGCCAAAAATGTTTGACTGAATTATTGCTTATATAATTTTAATTTTATTAATAACATTTTGCAACTCCAGCTTGAAAACTCTCTTATGCTCAAACAAAATTGCTGCGCCTTGAAGATCAGATAAAATTATTCTTTTTGCATTAAAACCTCCAAACTTATGGGGTTAATAATCAAAATAAATAAAAAAAACTAAATTTAAACCGAGTAGTTCTCATTTGTCAACTCAAAAAGTGACATAAATGTGATAAAAAAAAGTTTTATCACGAATTTTATCATTACCAGTTATTTTTTTTATCTTTTAGTAAGTCAAAAAAAAAATAAAATATGATTGGGTAAAGGAAAAAATATCAAGTGCTCGCATAAAAAACCCGAAGTAAGTATAATAATATATTCTAAAGCCAGTAGTGAAAAAAAAATTATTTTTATTGAGTAATGTAAAAATATGATCGTTCTGAAAAAAAAGAAAGAGAAAAGATAACAAATAAAATAAAACTTAACGAAATGAGTAGAACATTTTAAAAAACTACTGAAAAGAATAAGACTGGTAAGAGAAACTAACTGAAATACTCTGGAATAACGCTTCTAAACACAATGTACAAAGTGTATGCAATGTCTGTGGCAGAAAAGTTGCTAAGGGAAGTGAAGAAAGTTGGAAGATTACCAGACTGGCAAGCGGGATTTAGAGAGGGACGAGGGCCATTAGATAATGTATTATTTTAAATACGGTAATTGAGAGTGAGTTAGAGAAGAAAGGACGAAAAGTATGTGTGGATTTAAAAGTAGCGTTTGATAGGGTAGACGGAAATACGATATGGGGGAATACATAAAAAAGAAGCGAATAGCGAAAGCAACAATAGAGAAAGTCAAAGAGATTTACAAAGAAACAAAGAGGAAAGTGAATGACTATAGACAAAGCGGGGCCTGAGACAAGAATCCCCTCTGAGCTTGCAAAAGGGCAAGAAAGAGGAGTGGTGATAGAAAAAATTAAAATATAGATGTTGGCGTATGCGGATGATATAGTGATGGCGGCAAGAGAAGAAAGAAAAATAAGCGGAATGATAAGAATTGCAGGAAGGTATATGAAAAAAAAGAGGTTTGAGGTAAATGAAGCTAAAACAAACAAGCAGGTAAAAGAATGGAAATAGTTAGAGAACATATTTGAAAAAACAATTTAAAGTAAAACGCAGGTAAAACAATTAATAAAAAAATCAAAACCCAATGTGTGCGATAGTATAGAGAATAGCAGAGAGAAAGTTTAGAAGATAGTATAAAATAGGAGTGACGATGTTTGACCGCCTGGTAAAAAGTGTGATATTATTTTCATAAAGCAAAAATTTGGAGGTAGAAAGAAAGGATAGAAATAGAAAAAGTGCAAGATAAATATATGAAATAAATGCTAGGGTCAACTAGAGAGACTCCAAGTTATAAAGTGAGACAAAAAGAAAAAAAAAGGTTAAAATAGAGGGAAGGAGAGCGGTAAAGTTTGAAGATAAAATGAGAGATAGCTGAGAATGTGAGAAATTGAAAGAGTGCCGGAAATTGATTAACAAGAAAACAAACAAAAGAATGAAAAAAAAGAAATGCTATGAAAAAAAGTTAGAGTTTAGACGAGATTGAGAGGAGAAGAGTAGCGAGGCAATGGGTGAATAGAGAAATGAACGACCGAGAAACAAGAAAAGAGGGGAGAAATTACAGAGAGCAGATGAAATAGAAAATATGAGAGATTAGTTGCAAAAGAACTACCAAGCTATCTAAAAAGAAAAAATAAAAAATAAGAGAGAGACAGAGGAAAATAATTGCAAGATTAAGATGTGGGAATGAAAAAAGACAAAACATATTTTGGATAAAGGAAAATGCAGGATGTTGGAAGAGAAACAGAAACATTAGATCGATGCGTAGAAGTATGGTAGCGAAAGAGGACATAATGCAAGACAAAAAAAAATAAAACGGATGAAAATAATAGAAAGAGAAAGAATAAGATAAAATTTGATGGATGAGGTAGAAAAGAAGAAAACCTTTTTTAATTAATTTTCATCCTGCTGCCTTTTTTGTTCCGTAATCAAATAAACTTATACATCAAGTTAACTACTAATGTTTGAATAACTACTAATAATTGAATAAATCAACGGCAAATAACAAGTTGTTACTCTAACTACGCTTGTTGGCATTACATAATTGAAAATGTAATCGAAATGAAAATTGCATGTTCGTGTTTATAACGCAAGTTTCTGATTAATGAAAAGTCAATGTACCTATCAGACGATATCAAAACTACTAGGTCTAAAACTAAAAGCTCTAGCAAAGTTCTATAATTTCTTGACATTATGTAATCACAACTATTTACAAAATTTGTCTCTTTGGTTAGCTGACAAAACAAATTACAAAATTTGCATTAATTTCCAGGCGGCTGTTTGTATACACTCGCTTCTACCTAAAATTTATTATCATGCATAATAACTCAGTCAATGTTTTACAAAAAAACATTTATTAGTGGCTGCTCTTTCGTGTATAGAATATTAATGATAATGAAATACTGTAAAGTCTAGAAACTACAAGAGGCTTCACCGATGCGGAGCAGAAAACTGTATAATTCAGGTGAAATTTGAACAGAATTCTGCCGGGAAGCATTATTGCTTTTGAAAGTTTCAGGCAAATTTAGGCGCAACTCCCTCTTTGCACACGAATTTGTAGTGCAATTTGATAAGAACGAATAGAAGGGCGCAGCTGGATTTGCATTAAGCTGTCTTCATATTTTAACATCATGTTGGGCTCTGCTGCATTTATATGGTGATTTTATAGATGTTCGATTCAAAAACTAAATCTGGCATTGCGTTTTAAGTTTGCAGTTAGATATGAGAGCATTGTAAGAAAAACCGTAGGGTAATCTTCGTCTTAAGTTTTGGAAATATTCTACATCTAACTGTCAAATTAAACGTTAAAAAGTTCACATAATTTAGGTTTCTATTATATACCTATTTTGTTTTCCTTTTCTACTAAATTGAAATTAAGTTTTTAGAATTGTAAATGAAGCATTTCTTATCTTTGACAATTTTCTTTTGAGTTTAATTTTGCAGGCATAACACTGTTTTGACCAACTTGCTCAGCAGCGTCTCCAAAAGTTTTAATAGTTTCTCAATATTCTATCGACTGTTCTTAACAATAATAATTGGTCAATATCATTTGATAATTTATTCGCAACATATTTTGTAGCATTCTATTTTTTTATAAATTTTTTAATATTGTTAAAAATTCCTAATGCTTTAAAGATTTTAGAGTAAAAACTGTTCTAAGCTCGTTGAGCAGCTTGAGGTGAAAAAGTTGCACTGTCTGCAGTGGTGTCCAGCTTGAAAAGTAAGTCTAGTTTAAAAAATAGTCTTTTTTTATGCCGCCAGCCATTATCGACCATTTAGCAGAATTCAATATACTTACAAAAGTAACATTTTTTAAAAGTTCTCTAGAAGTAAGGTTAAGAAGCATTGATTCTTTATTTTTTAAATGTCAACGAGCTTGGCACGTTTGGCATGAAAGAGAAATCAAAACCAGGCATTGTTAAAATAAACAAATAAAACCTGTGAGTAAACAAATTTTTCAGTTCATTTTCATGTAGATGTGATCACGTAATGTCCATTGTTTTTTAGGTTAGATGTGATTTAAAAATGTTTAATTTTAAAAATAATTTGAATTTGTTGTCATGAAAAGTTGTGTGGATTACACGTTCAAAAATGTTTATTAAGTGCTTGCTGCGGCTACGCAATACCACCCATACTAGCTAA
The DNA here is from genome assembly GCA_947359425.1 of Lagria hirta. Taxonomy (NCBI): domain Eukaryota; kingdom Metazoa; phylum Arthropoda; class Insecta; order Coleoptera; family Tenebrionidae; genus Lagria; species Lagria hirta. Next base: position 6,825,733 of record OX375797.1, on the reverse strand, counting down.
ACATCATTTTCTCGACTAATAATCCAAATGACTATTTTATCTTAAGTTTCAGTCGTTTGCTTCATTGTGAAGCATATACTAACTAACTAGAGTGAATTGAAAAAAGCGTTTGTAATATACCAGGGATGTTTTTGTAACAATTTTTACACTGGCAATTAAAATAAAACTAAAATAAATTTGATTGTATTATAAGAAAAATTATTATTTGTGCTTTTAAGTAAAATAACGCAATTAATAAAAAATATATTACTATATTAATACGCTTAAATTAATTTAGAGATACGACACTGTATTTTTCAATGAGGTGTATATAAATTAACTTTTTGTACACATTTTTTTAGAGAAAAAAAAGTAATTTATACTCTATACAGGTTTTGACTGGTATAAAATTTAGACAAAAATAAATTCATATTTTATAGCTACAGCTGACACTGTGTTCAATTTGCTATACAACTTTATAAACAAATTATTATTAAGCAATATTAAACGGCGGATTTCGTGCCAATCGCCAGCGAGGTACAAAATGGCAGCTCTTTACACTCGAAATACATACAAAATTAAAAGTGTTACATTTATCTTAAAGGTGATATATAATAATTTTTGACAGTTCCTAATCACAATAATAATAATCAAGTAATTATGACGATAGCGGTGTGTAGAGTAAAATGAAGCCACGTAATTATTCCATTTCGATATTGTTTACCTAGTTTCGATGTAAAAATGATTACTAGCGAAAAAATATGTGAATTGATAAATTTTCGCATTGATAGTAGTTTGTAAGAATCAGTTTTAGAGGTGACCGTTGAAAAAACATACTTTAGGCACACTCCATTTATGAACAACCTGTATAACATGCAATAAAATCTCCCATAACCGATCAGTACTAGTCAAATGAAAACGTACGCGATTTGTTTGGTATAACCCTCTTCTTGCTTCAAGATGTATAAAAGCTGGAGGGTCATTATACAATATAACATGTATAAAACGCTAACCTTTTTATTATACTAAATTATTATTTTGTTATTAGTTGATACTTTTTTTTAATATTCTATATTTTTTCATTTTGATTTTCTTTCTCTTTCTCTTCTCTTTAATCTCTTTTTTTTTCGACTCTCTTTTTTTTTCGACTCTCTTTTTTTTTTTCTTATTTTCTTAGTTTTTTTTAGTTTTTCTTTTTTTTCTTCCATTTATGTTTTTATCTTATCGTGTTCCTCTATTCTCTCTAATGTTATAATGCACTTATAATAAAACTAATTATTATTATTAAAGCTAGTATAAAGGCTTAAAATTTTATAATAAGTATTGTGAGTTATATGTTCTGGCACCTTTTTGCAGAACTTATAACTATAATACGATTTGATAAAAACCAATATTGTTCAACTCTATCAAAAAATTAACAAACAAACTGAAAAAAAATAAATTTAAACAATACGTGAACAAATGTATTGTAATTGTAAAACTTTTTTTTAAACATTATAAGAAATTATGATAAAGGATTATTTTATTTTATTTTGTTATTATGTGTTTTATTTCTATTTTATTTCTAATTAATATTATTTTTATTATAATTTATTATTTAAATATTTCCAAGTAGAAATTTTAATTTAATAAGATGTATGTTTAATGTTTTGTTTTTTTTTTGATTTGTTTTGACTTTAATTTTTTCGTCTCTCTTTATTTACCATTATTTTTATTATTTCAGTTATTGTCTTCTCTTTTACATTCTCTATCGCTTTTAAAATTTTTTTTGTTGTTTTTGGTTTTCTATAGCGTATTGCACACTTTAAATATTTTCTCAGTTTTTTTTTTGCATAGCTAATCTAAAACAATTCTTTTCTTTGCATTTTATTTTATTTTTGCTTTTTATCATACAAAGCTTTATATTGTTTAATGAAATTTTTAGTTTTGTTGTGTTCTTTCATTAAAGGCTGTCCTATGAACAACATTTCTTTTTTTTTTCTATGTTTCTTTGATCTAGTTTTTACTTTAAACACAACTTTTTTTTATTTTTTTATGATAGGATTAACAAAAGATATTGCAATGCACCCTTTTTGACCTATTGTGCTCTCTACATTTACAAGCATACAAACAGTCATAGCCCAACAAAAGACATTTTCTTTGTAGAAAAAAGTCCCACCTAGACAAGACTCAAACTTTCGCAGCCTTTCTAAGCCTATTCAAATTCTCATTCGGATAGGCTTAGAACGCACTATCGTCAGCCACCTGACTACCGAGCGACCGTTTTTTCATAACAGTTATCTATTTTAAAAACGCAGTTCTCACTCTAAAAGCCAAATAAATTAATAAGTAATTAATCAATAAAAACAATTCAATTATTGACTTTTTTACCTTTTTCTTTACACACTAAATTTTAAAACAATGCACCGATCTTAGAAAAACTCTAACGATCAACTAGCAGTTTATTGCAGTTTAATTTTTTTTTCAACTAATAGATTAATTAAATATCTTATATCTTTTTATCAACCAATTAGCTTCAGTATCTAAATTTATTCAATTTGTTAGACAAAACGCGGCGATCATGCTTTTATGTTATTAAATAATTTATTCTACTACAACTAAAATATTTAAAATATGATTGTGTTGCGACATATTGATAAATTTCAGTTTTTTATTATTATTATTATATTTTAACTTATTTTTTTAGAATCAAATTTTTGTTGTTGGATAAAACTATAAAGCAAAAGTTGAAAGAAACAATAAAGCAAATTAAAAAGAAAGATACTTAATTAATGCCAATAAGAAAAAAAAAGAGATTAATTCATTTTTTGGCAGATGGTTCTAATTTTAGACAAACAACTTACAGAAGCATAAAACGTTAACTTTTTATTTAAAAAAAATACAAACTTTTGATTTACAAAAAAAAAATTATAAAAGTATTTATTTGTAACAAGTCACATTAATTAATAAAGAATAATAAATGTCAAACTACTAAAAAAAAATCAGTTTTTAATTGTCTGCCGGTTAAAGTTTTTAGTTCCACATATATTTATAACTCTAATTGAAGCATTATCATTGAAAAAAAAACAAAAAAAGATTCTATTCACCATAAAACATTATAAACAAATTGTTTGTATTTGTTTTCTTACTTTTAAAACTTTAAATATTTTTTACATTTGTTGAAAGTAAAGCCCTATAATTAGGACGTCAAAAGTTCTGTAAAAGCACCACAAAAGCAAAACGTTATTTCATTAACTCAATCAAGTTTTTTGTAATAAAACAGTAAATAAAAGCTACAACAGAACCAAATGTCTCACCAGCTATTCAACATCTGGAAGCAAACAAAAATGATTGTCCGTCGAGCAAATTCAGCTTTTCAGGGCTAATTCAGTTATTAGAGCTTTCGCGCTGAAAGCAGCATTTATCCTTTCAGATATTGGGAAGAATGTGCCAGCGTCTATTTACTTTTCAGCTATATATAGAGGATCTTATCTTTGCAAGCTACGCACGCCTTCTGTAAAAGAGCAGTGGGAAAGCTTAACAAAACAAAACGGTGATCGGGGAAAAAGCTCTGGAGCTTACAAAGTGCGTGCTGGCCAAAGAAATAGCCAAAGGAATTGGCTATGGGAGTTTGCTTAAAGAGCCGAACGAATCTAATGCACCTCAATGAGCACGAAACTTTAAGTTTTTGTAAGAGGTTAGTGAATAATCAGGGATTTAAATAGAGCACTTTATATAATTATTTTTTTTTTTTTGAGGCAGTGAAAGTTCTTAGAGTTTGCGCATGTTTACACTAATATTATTATTTAAAAACTAAACTTGATAATAGTTATCAATTACATCAAACTAAATAATATCAATAAAATTGTTTCAGAAAATTTCCAAATAATTTAACTGACTAGTTGCAGAGTTAGGGTTAATCTGCGTATTTGCTTTTGAAGTTAAATTCTAAATCTCTCTACTTTAACAATCCCATTCATTTATCCCTTTTGGCTCTCGATCCCTTGAAGTGTTGTCTGCTTTCAAACTAAATAATTTAATCAAAAACATAGCCAATCGTGTCTTTAGGCCAGTCCTTCTATCAGGTCTAAAAGTTACTTTTTGATTAAACAGTGGCTGTGCGTTCGTTGCCTTTTACTTTGACAGCTTCCCTACTAAATCGTCGCCCAAATCACATCCGATATTCCATTAAATGTTGCTATTTGAACAAGGAAACTCGACGGGGCGCAAATAAATGACTTGCTAAACAAGGAAAGCAGGGGTTGACTGTACCCTCTAATGGTGTGATAGAGATGGCCACTCAGCAAAACAAAAACCAAAAAGAGATAAAGTACTATTGCATCGAGGTGAAAGGGGGTCCGAAAGTGTTTTGCAGCTTTTGTGTTGGGAAAAATATGTTAATTAGTAAACACTAGACGGGAAAAAAACGTATTAAATATTAAGCCAAGACAACTGCAAATACATTAAAGTTGCTACATTTCAGCTAAACGTTTTCTTTCAATCAAACACGCAAAAACTTTTTTCTCTCTATTAAGCACAAAAACTAAACTAAAGGCTCTGTGAATTACAATGTTTAATATTAGATTGGAACCTAACAAATTCTGTAGTTTAGAATGAGAAAAGAAACAAAAATTCATCTTTCAGCTTAGAACCAATTAATTCAGTTGTATATTTGTAGTAGCTTAATTATACATTGTTTTCTTCTTTTTTTAACATTTTATAACACAAATATCCAATATATCAATTTATTTATATCAATGGTTAGACCCGCCATTACAGTTGAATTAGTCTCATTGATAAGCGTTAATAAGCTCTAATTTTATAAACTCCTTATTCTGATTTTTTTTACTGATTATGCTTTGAATTTGTCTATATGTCTATATTTGCTTGAGTTATGACCGTTATTAGGCGATTTTCGATCTCTTCCGCCGAGTTTGCCACAGTGCCTTCAAGGTTAGACTTAACATGAGTTGCAAAATCAGACCAGGTTGCTTTATTCAAGTTCCATTTTTGTGTTTACTTAATTGCTTGCCATTTAATGCTTTGCAGAATGGACCCAATGTTTGGATAATAATTGCTACCATACGTTTCCCAGTTGAGTTATAAAGCAAGACTCTGTTAGTGAGCGGTCTAAAAGCTGATAGCTGATAGAAATTGAGGCAAGTTCCCCCCCCCCCTGTGTTTAAGACTATTTAAGACGGTTTTTCCCCGGCAGTGTAGGTCGATTCTACCCTAAACATGATTGTGTGCATTAAAGTCTCCTACAAAAAGAGTCGGAATCTGTTGTGCCAATACTTCAAGTTCAATCTATGTAATAGATCTATTTGAAAGAATATAAATGTTGCAGATGTTAATAGTTCTATTCATAGTTTTAATTTCTATTGTATTGCTACTGTCCCTAGTTGTGTGAGGTAACGAGGTTTTTTAAGTTAGTTAATATTTTGTATTCTATCAAAAGTACGCGTTAATTGTGGAAACGGGTCCAAATTGATGCTTATAAAAATAATATTTGAGTCTCAAAAAATAATACGGATTCAGCAGTCAAGATTCTACCTTTCAATGTCAAAAGTCATGAACCATAAGTGCAATGTGACTGAAAACATTGTCAGCCAATAAGAGAGATCACCAGTAGAACAAAAAATGTTATTATATTAACATCTTTCGTCTTAAACGCCTATTTTAGATATGCTTTGGTATTGCTATCGCAACAATAAAAAAATAATAAAGTCTAATCAAATACTCATTCAAGCAAAGATTAATAAACCTAAATATTACATTTTTAAGATGTGCATTTTAGACAAAAGACTACTAATAAGTTGGTTGCCGATCAGCAATCTCTATTAATGTCTGAATTATATCAGGTTCGGCCGTTAGTAAATTTTGACTTTGAAAGAAAAGAATTAGTTTACCGACTTTGATTTAAGAAGCCGATTTCTGTCAGCTGTCACTACGTGTTACATTTACGTGAATAATAGACACTTGGAAAAATTCTGTAAGTAATTAATTAATACTTGGAGATTATTAAAAAAATTCTAATAATCAAAATTTAATAAAAAAGTCTGCGAAATCAGAATAATTTTGACCGATTTGAGATAACGTCACTATTAGAATTTTTCCAATTTAGCAGGGTAGATTTTTATAATCCAATAAAGTCTTTAGTGGAAGAATCGTAAACTGTGTATATTGCCTCTAGTTCCATCAAAGCGTAAAAACATGATCTAGAGTAAACAAATTTGCTAATTCTCCCGGTTACTGCATCAACTCTATTAGTGAGTCAATAAACCTTGTTTACAATCAATCTAACTTGATAGAAAAATCCTAGTTTATAACCTCTGGCAAATACTATAAAACATTCGTATTTTTATTGTAGCTGCAAACAAAGTTTACATTATGTTCAGCATCGCCAATGCAAGTTTGTCGAATTAAATGTTTCAAATTTGCAATGGCAACTAACATTTGTTGCTCAAACGAAAGTTTTATAATTAATTTTGTAAATTAATTCCTCTGGCAAAGCACAAATAAATATATATGTTGCAGACAAAACAAGTGAAAATAAAAGACTAAATTAATATTCAAACCAATGCTTCTGTTTTGAAAGCAGAGATAGATCTGTAGTTAGAGCATTTGAGAATAAAATAAGCTAGAGAAAAAAGTCATTACATTAAGGGTTATTATTATAATAAAACTTGATAAACAGTCTTTCCTGATTATACTCTATATCCAAACTAAAACTTGGGAGATACAGGGAGATAATTAATGATTATAAAATCTAGCAGGGATTGCTAATTTCAAATGTAAATAGTTGGCCGCCTCATAGTTTGAGTAATCTGTCATTTTGATGTGACGTTTTTTTTTGAGAGAGGTTATGTGTTTTTGTTTTTTAAGTTTCAAGTACAATTTTCGCTTCTCTAATTCTTTTTAAACTCTTTTGTGAGGTATGAAATATAACAGTCAAACATTTTTCCGTGCGTAACAACATTGGTATATTCTGTCGATCAAAACACATTTATTATTGTATCGTACTATTGAAATGGTACATTGAATAACTGTGAATAGATTTACTGGACAAAAGCAAGCAAAAATGAGTTCTTGAAGAGATTTTCTGACGTCCAAATACAGAATGTTTTATTCAAAAGTCATATCACTTTAAAACTCACAACTATCTATACCAAAGTTATCTGCACAAGCTGGGATGCCATACAGTACTCGCCAAAAGACTCTAAAAAATAGATTACATTTGCATCCTTACAAGATTACTACAACACATCAGTTTTTACTTGGAGATCCTCCACGTCAAGTTAAGTATTGCAACTAGCACAAAACCTACATGACAACAGAATGTTCAATCTCACATTTTTAACGACAAAGCCTGGTTACACATATCAGAGTATGTTAGCTCTCAGAATATTAGGTATTAGTGCTCTATAAATCCACATATTTTGATTAAGACGCCTCTCCATTCCCACAAAGATGGCATATGGTTAGCAGTTTCGCTTAGACGAATTTGTAGATTAATCTTCTTTTATGGTAACATTAATGCGGCACGATACAAAGAAGAACTATTGTCATCAGTTAGATGGCAAAGAACTTTAGTAAAGTACTTTCAGCAAGCTGGGGCATCATCTTACATTGCAGGTGCAACTTTAATATTTGACAGTTTTAAGACAACTGCATTATTTAAAAAAAAGTTTATTCAGCATATCTGATACGATCACCAGGTCTCACCCCATGGAATTTTGCACTATTTGGGTATTTGAGAAATGATGTTTTTAAAAGACAATTCAATAATGTGGAAAAAATACCAGAAAAAATTACTCCTTGTAGCCGTAAGTAAGATCAATCTGTGTTTGAAGAGCATTCCTAATTCATCATTAAATTTACAAAAACGGTATAATCTATTAATCATTTATTATATACAGTAATTTTTTATATATACCTCAAACTCCTAATGTTTCTACAATCAATTAATCAATCACTGATTGTTTAGTAAAAAATTTTGTACGTTATTAACGAAAGGTGGCACATTTCACAGCCTCCGCACTGTTATAATCAATTATAATATCTTGTATATTAAATATAAAATATTATAGAAACAATAGTAATCTTACAGAATTAATTAAATAAATATAATTTACCTGCATATCTAGATCAAGTATTTTATAGAATCACACCGAACTTACGGTGTTTCAGTAAAATTATCTTATAAATTATTATTTTGAAACACTACCGAAATTGCATTAATTAAAACATTATTTCATCGTAAACAGTATGTACAGCCAGAGATGTCAAATCCTTAATTTTAAAAATACAAATGTTGGTAAACACCCGCCAGGATCAATGTACAGCGTCCAACTTTTGGTTTAACTTTGGCCAAAAATTTGAAAACTCCCAAGTTAAAAATTCAACAAAATACCTGAAATAAACTCCAATAAAATTGATAGACTTACTTTAGCTTCGAATTAAATTTCAACTAATTATACGCTAAGCTTTTAACAGAATGTTTTTATCAAATTAAAATCTAATTGAGTTCATATTTGCGAAAAATTAATTGCCAATATACCTTTCTCATTTATATTTAATTAGGATTATTAGCAAGAGTGGTAAAATATTTGACAACCTTTATTGGAATTTCATCACAACATTTATTATTTTATAATAAATTTTAATTTATTTATTTTTATTTTTATTTAGAGGGTATGAACTGCAAAAATAAAGTAGAGAAGCAGACAATAGTTTCCAAAAACACGCTAGCTGCGCCAAACGGCCCCACGCTCTTTTAAGTCTGTTAATACCTCACACGTGCCACAATGCGTAAAGAATCTTAGCAATATTTCACCTGGTCAGAATAGCTTTGAAACCCCAACGGTTTTCGGTCAGTCTTTTAAGACACCCTCCAAACATATTAAAATAATATAATACGCTTTTCTGACATTATATTTTATTATATCCACTATAGCGTGTATATTAGATATAAACAAACAAAATTGTTTTGTATTGTATTTTGTTTAATATCAGATTATAAGTCCAAAAGAACAGTTTCATTTGCAAGTCTTAAGTTATCTTAGAAACAAGTATTTTTGAGAGCTGGATCACAAAAGTTTAGAAATTATTAATTTCATTTTCATGAAAGCTTGTTATTAATTTCACGAATTCGGTACGAACAGGTAGAGCCAGACATGCTGAAATGGAAATTATCAAGCTAATTTTCATGTAGAGAAAAAAACGTTTGAGATATACTCTGCAGTTTTTGCTTGCAATGAGAGGGACAAAGCAACAAAGATGGAAAAGATGTACAAACCAAAATGTGGCGTGTCTTGGATTTATAAATAGAACCAACCAGCTGAGCACTACACTCAATATAAAACGATCTTCTTTAATTTATGACTGTACTTTCTGGTGTTTCTGATGGATTAGTGCATTAAAATTTACTGCCGGGTATGTCTCAAACGTTTTTACTATACGCGTGTTATTTAGACAAAATATTTCTCGAAAAAACGTAAAATATTTTTAACCAATATTTTCCTAATACTTATATATAAAGCAAAACAGCATGTGTTGCTTCCAGACGCTATTTCGCCTTTTTTCAGTGTTTTTGGGTACGTTAAAAACAGTGTACTCACATTTTACACAAATTTCTTAAGTGGTACCTTGAAAGCAAATATGACGTCCAAGAAAGATTGCCTGTTCTTAACAGCCGTGCTTTTTTGGCAGCAGATCTTAGATCAGTTCGTACTAAAATTAGGTAAATAACTATTCAGCTTACGTTGGAAAAACAATTTATGTAATCTTTCATGTGGTTAGAGCAACACGTTTACTTGCATTGCTCTGCTTTTAGCTATCATGCTGTTTTATTCTGAAACAATTTCTTTTTTGAATTTGTTCAATTATATCATACAGCATCTCGGATTAGGTACCTATAAAACTTTGTTAAGCAACTTCGACTTTTTTTGTGAATTGTTTTCATCAGCAAGTAAATCAAGTTTTTCCAGTTTCTTATACATTCTTCATTTTTCTATAAAGAGCAAAAAAACAGTAATTCTGATTTATCTTACAACCGATAGAAAACAAAAAGCTAATTAAAATTCTTATATTACAAACAACAAAAACTTCCACTCATTGAGCCTTGGAAAAACGAGTGACATCTATTAGAAAGCACCTTATAAACAAGGTTTTTACATGTTTTAGTGCATATAGCTCACTCTAAAGAACAGATGTCAATTTGTCAATGATAGATACAAATTTAGATAAAAGGTATATTCCTGATAGTTTAGCGTTTTTTGTCTCTAACGCATATCAAAGATATGCAATGTAATCTATCTTCTTTGACAATTACCAGCAAATAGAACAATGAGATAGAATGCAAAGTCATTCAAACTAAATCCGTAGACTCATAAGAACTACTCAACAAGAGGCAACAGATTGAAATTTAAGTAAATCTAAATCTGTTGAATCTGAATAACATAATTTCACTAGTTTATTGACTCTTTAGATTAATAAAAAGATATTATTACATTACATTAAAACTTTTATTATATAATTTCCTTGGCATATGGGTGAATAACAATGCGCCAATATGAAACTGTTTAATTTTTTTAAACAAAACAATCTGAAAATTGTAAAACCATCTTTCTTTGTTGAAAGAAATAGTATTCAAGATTTTTTTGCGTTATAACCTTTAGCACAGTTCTAACATCAACCTAAAATTAACTGTTTTAATGTTATTATTGACAAAAATACTAATTCTTGCCTAAAAATAAAAAAAACATTATTTAGATTTGAGTTTGTTTAAATATATAAAATATTTGTTGCAGCAGCGTCAAATTGCTAAGCGGTTAAATAATACATTTTCAACCAAACCGCGAGTCGCAGAACTATAAAGAAAAAATTAGAAAAAAAATTTAAAATTGTGTTATCATCTACTTCAAACAATAAAACAAGAAATTTTTGAACAAACTTTTTATTCATAATAAAAGACAGATCAGTAGATCAGTGATAAAGCATTTTTTGACACTGTGGTTGCTATTTGTTACAATGAACAAAAAAAAACCGAAAAACGTGCAAACTCAGTGTTTTCTTAATTTTAGTCCAGTCAACGTAAATTTAAATAATTATAGTGGACTCTGATGCAGAATAATAATAAACAGGAAAAATAACCAGAGCAAATTAATTTAGAATGAAAAACCTATAAACTAATAATTGTTTTAAGAGTCTTACCTCTCATCAGTAAAACTCAATATTATATCACCTAAATATATAATTAATATCTAAAAATATAATTAATTCAGTTAATTAAAACTAATTCTAAAAAAAATTGCTTAGCAACTCAACTGTATACCAAAGTCAGAATGTTTTTTATTCTATTTGAGTTTTTCTCTACTTATTTAGCTTGCCCACTGTGAACAAAAAGAACACAAATCTGAGCAGACGTTGCAATTTCAGGTCATTGCAAAATCCTAAACCAATAAGCGTTCAATGCGTGGGCGTAGACAATTTGGTGTGTCAAACGCTACTTTCTAATAAAACATTTCTCATAACTTTTACCCATTGGATTTATAATTGAGCATTTTATTATTATTTAATAATAAAAAAAAATTCATAAAATCAATAAAGGGCTACTTATTACATTGTAAGATTGAGTAAGTAGTCAACTTTATTACGACATGTGACGCCACTGGTAAACAGATTTTCTGCTGAAGAGTCAAACGTTAATTTTAAAACAGCGGTTTGCTGTTGTTAATCTTAAAACAGATATTTTTGTATGACTCAAACTAAGACAAATTTTTCGATAAAACCAAAAGACGATGTAGTACTCTTGTTTTGTTTTCTTTTTAATTACTCTGTATTTACAAAATAAATAAAGGAAATTATTAATACGCAAAACTTACTGATTATTGTACACTTTTCTGATAAGTAAGATGTCGCACAATACTGCAGTCATAGGCTTGGTAGTTAGGCAAAACAATCACATTTTTGGTACTTTTTTATGTTAGTCTTAGGGTGGTATTCTCCACCGTGCGTGATAAAATGAGATAATTAAATCATTCCGAATTGACATTTCATTTCAAAATGTCATTTTGCAATGCAATCAAAAAGAGAAATTATTATAATTTAAAACCTAAAAGTAGTATCTTCTCTGTCTTTTTTTGGTTAAACCCTACACAGTGATATAAATAATAAACAAAAAATAGTTTGGGAATTTAATAAAACTGTATTTAACTTAGTAAGTTGTACGAGTTACGACGTTACAGCAACGTACACTTTCAGTCAGAACCACGGAATCAAAAAACGAAAAAAAAAACATTTTTTAAGTATTGAAGCAGTAAATAAATACCGCAATTCATCACACAATATACCACAAGTTGATATTTAACAATATTAAAACAAACAAATAAGATTTCTCTTTTTGATTTAGATTGGAAATATTATTTGAATTGGAATGTCAATAAGCCACGTCTATAAGGAATTATTTCATCAACTTATTTTATCACGTATGGTCAGGCATACCACTCTTAAGTTTAGTTTATTCCTTAGAACAACATTTGTCTGAACATTGTGTACAGCCGTACACTTTTTCAACTTAAAGTTTACTTTGAGCTCTTCACCGATCAAACACAAATATTGTGAAAGCTCCACATATGTTTTGAATCAGCAAATATGTTTTTCTAAGAAAATTTATCATAAAAACGTATGAATATACACTGAAATCTCATGTATTACTTTATTGACATCAAATAAAAAATAACAAAATCCGATTTGTTGGACGTGGAATTGGCTGGCACGGGAAAACAAAATTGTGTTTGACAAAATTCTCTCAGAAAATCAATGATTACAACAAGTTGAAAACTGCTTTAAAAATGTGTTGCTGTTGCAGAGACATTTTAAACAATATAAACAACTTTAAATTCTTGTTATTTTATTTGTAGAAATTAATAACTTTTAACGTAATAAAGTAGATTAGCTTCTATAAGTCTAGGCGTCTATTTGGAGCGTGTTCTCGTTGCAAAAGCAACAGTTTAGTTAAATTAGCTCTATTAAAACGAAAGCAGTAGGATATAAATGATGTCATTAGAAGTTGTAAACGAAATGTTGCCGAAATATATTATAAGGGCTGTAGTTACAACTATTAAACATGAGTACATGGTTAATTCAAAAGTGATCAATTGAGATCGTTTACAAGATTAGGCTTTATCAAGAGAGTGGATATCTCGCGTCACTTTGAACTTTGGACTTTAGATTAATCGAGCGCAAAACTAGAGCTTAAAGGCTTTTTCTGTTGTTTGCTTTTCAATTGAGAAGCATCTAAGACCAACTTTGACAGTGGCGTTAAAGCTAAATTGTTTAAACTTTATATTGGTTTTGTAATCTAGTTAACTTTAGATCTTTTTTTATTTTTAAGATAATTGTTGTACTGAAAGTGACAATACTTTCTTTTCGATCGGTAATGATATATGTATTTTGCTCAGGTAGGAAGTAGTCTCAGACATAAGGTAAACTTGACTACTGCAAACTGTTCACTCTATCTCAAAAGTAATCTAATAATCGGAGGTAAGTTTATCTCGAAGTCCGTGTGCAAACTTACAGACATTAAACTCCTTCCTTTGGTGGTTGTAAACACAAGTCTCCTCAAACAATGAACTTCCTACGCGGATATGTGGTTGTTATTTTGACGGGGGTATTTGTTTTGGCTTATTGGATTTTGATTTATTACTACTCCGGTCAACGATAAACTAATAAATTATAAGAAAATGCATCTTAAAATTAATGGTCAGACTATTACTTGATTTAATTATTAATTTGATTGCTTGAAAAAAATAAATAAAAAGCCAGCATTTATCACGCAAGCGGTTCACTATATAATAGCTGGGCCGCTAAATACGTAAATGATCCGCTTTTTTAGGAAATACTTCATGTGCAAAAACATTCTGTTTACATTTTACAGGATCGTCAGTAAGTTGACAAGGCCGTAAAGATAATAATTTACTATATTTAATAACTTTAATAAAAATTAATAATTAAGATTATAATTTTTTCTAATATTTTTTGAGCAACCAGATGATAACAGCTTTTGGCTCTTTCACCAAAACATTATACTGTCAAGTAAATTGTAATAGTTACTTACCTAACGAGTTCGGAAAGTGAAATTTCTCACATGAGGACTTTGTCATGAGGCAATGTAATTAGTGCGAATGAGGTAAATTTCTTTCCGCAAAAGTTATATAAAACTTTTTGTGCAACAAATAACTCTAATTTTTTAATAATAAATGAATAAGTTTTTCACTTATTTTTTGGTTGGTAACCTTGCCCTCGCTGATAATCTGATGTTTTAAATTTAGAATGGTCTCATTGTTTAGATGCTATGGTTTAATTGGAATAAAAAAAAATTATTTCGAAAATTTTTCTGCAGTTTCGGCAGCAAAAATAAAAAACACCGCAGTGCGGGAAAAACGTTTTTCCATGTAATGGGAACGACCGGAAACTGCAGATCTTTGAGCAATGAGTGCAAAAAATATTTATCTGTACTTTTTTTTATTTATAAAACATTATTTATGTATAAAACACTTTTACTAACTTTCACTATATTTCGTACTGTCGTCGAGCAATTCGAACAAATGTCAGTTTTTTAACCAAATTATCATTATTAAGATGGTTAACGCGAATATCCGTTTTAATAACTATTAAAAACTGAGCAAATTGTTGGATATTCTGGTGCAGCTGCGGATGTCACTGCAGAGTTTCTTGTCTGATAAATAATCAGCAGGTTTTTATTGGATCACTCTAAAACGTCTTTTTTCAAACAAAAATTCAATAATTTATGACCAGAATGTTGGTAGCGTATTAATGTAGCGTCAAAAATCAAAACACGTTTCACCTGTTAACATTATGTGACAAAACGAGAAAAATTACCCTTACACGAAATTTTAAGCAAAATGTTGGTAGATAATTTCAAAACTAAAAAAATGTTTTGTTTATAAAAATCTAAAAATTGGTTGTAACTTGCACACATGTTAAATACAATAAAAAAAAAGAAAAATGTCAAAAAGAAACAAGACAAACAAACAAATAAATTAGTCCAAGGAGACAGTTTATAAGTTGAGAATCATCTAAAATTGTGAGAAAATTTAATAAACAAAAAAATAAAAACTAAAACACAAATTATCTAATGATTTGTTGGAAAAAACTCTGAAAACAATCGCACTCTTGCAAAACGTCAGTTAAGCAAATCAAAAACTCAAATAATTAAACTTAAAGCTCAAAATACTAATACCAAAATTAATAAATATAAAATTTATACAAAAAAAATTATTAAAAAAAAAGAA
Organism: Lagria hirta; assembly: GCA_947359425.1. NCBI lineage: Eukaryota > Metazoa > Arthropoda > Insecta > Coleoptera > Tenebrionidae > Lagria > Lagria hirta. The sequence continues at coordinate 6,810,458 of OX375797.1, read as the reverse complement.
CTGCCATTCGCAAAAACCAGTTTTGCCAAAAAACAACTTGATCAGTAACAATGAAAAGCTCACAGCATTGAAAACTTTAGCTGGGTGAGCAATGTAAATCACCTTTCCGACGATCATCATGTTATTGTTTTACATGGATTGTTGTTGCTATAGAAAATTTATTTTTTCATCTCTAACGCAAAACTATTAAAAAGTGACGTTTCTGTGGAAAAAGTGACATTTTTGTCTAAAAAGTGAGAGTTCTTTGTGAAAAGATCATATTATTGCCAAGTGACCATATTTATTTTGATATTTCGACTTTAATTTGTAATAAATGGTTTCTTTTGTTAAATGCTGTAGTTTATCAATAGGTCGTAGGAAAAACATTGTGTTGTACTCGTGTAGTAGTTATTCACCTAAAAAGCTCAGAAAGTGAAATTTCCCACACGAGCACTTTGTTTGCAGCATTAGGGCGAATAGAGGAAATTTCTTTCCGAAAAAGTTAGGTAAAATTTTTCTTGCAACAAACAATTCAATTTTTTTAATAATAAATGATTTAGTTTTTTACTTATTTTTCGGTTGGTAGCGTTGCCCTTGACAATTGCCTCTGTTTTTAAATTTAAAATGAGCGCATTGTTTGGTTGCTATAGTTTTATTGAAATAAAAAATTATTTTGAAAAGTTTCTCCTAGTTGCGGTCGCAAAGTAAAAAACACCGGGGTGTGGAGTAATCGTGGAAAAAAGTTTTTTCAAAACTTTTAAGCACTCACATGAAAAATTCGATTTTCAACACTTGTGAAACAACTATTAAACATTTTCTTTTAAAACAAAAGTCCAACTTGGTTGTACTTATTTGCGAAATTGATTATTATGTTAGTAGTAAATATGAACTTTATCTTTATAATAATAGTTTTTGATACAAGTTTGCTTGCAGTAGTTGAGTTTTCAGGTGTTAGGTCCCTGCAATTCGTTTTGACAATTGAGCCTGGACTTACTGGGTAACGTTAATTTGCAATCACCCGTAATTCGGAAGAAGTGCATGACATCTCAATTTTAAATGATTCATCTAGAATTGTTTTTGGACTCATGTTTGATGTGTTTGAACTACTTTGGAACTGAATATGTCAATGTCAATATTGACAAAGTCTGCAGAATTAATTGCATTTTAAATCAAGTAAGTCAGTGACATCAACTTAACAAAAAAACTCGAGGTAGATTCTTAATATTTTTATAATCTTAATATTGAACTCATTTAGTCAATGACTATACATATATTAATAAAAACAAAATAGAAAAAATAACATGTTTCACTCGTTTTACAAGACATATTTTTTATTGTGGCAGTCATTCAATTGAGGCCCTCATTGTTTCGCAACTCGTGCTTCAAGCTCGTGCGAGCCACAAGCAAATGTCTTGTGCACCTCGTATAACAATATACTATTGCAGTATATATTTTAGATTGACAACCATTAAATAACACCATTTTAAAATTTAAAAAAAAAATATTTTTGAGATTTGAGTAAATAATAAATTTTATTTTACTAATTGATTAAGACACTCCAATTATTTATATTCACACGTTTTCTTTGAAGAAAAGTGTAGAGTATAGCATTCGCGGACGACATAGCAAATTTAGCAAAAGAAAAAAAAATGGAGGCAGCAATAAGGACTATGAGAATATATGTAGAGAGAAAAAAACTAGAAGTCAACGTGAGTAAGTACATGTGAGAAAGAAAAATTAGTGAAAAAATTAGTGAAAGAAAAACGGCAAGAGCGCACATAAAACAGACAGTGAAAAAAGCAAATTAAGTTATGGGACTGATATAGGGAATAGGAGAGAGAAAATTTGGAAGCATCTACGAAAGAAAAATGATGATGTTCGACAGCTTAATACAGAGTATATCACTATATGAAGCAGAACTGTGGAGATGAAAAGAGCAGGAAGCAACAGAGGAAGTACAAGAAAAATACATGAAACGGGTGCTAGGACTTGTCAAAGAAACTCCGGGATACATAGTAACAGAAAAAGGGAAAAAAATAAGATGAGAATAAGGACAGGAAAAAGAGCGGCGAAATTCTAAGACAAACTGTCAAGGAAAACAGAATGCAAGTTAGTAATAGAATGCTGGAAAAAGAAGATGAGTAAAAAAAACGAGGAAAGGAAAGAGTACTTTATTAAGTGAGTGGGGAGGTGGAGAGAAAAAGAAATAGAGGGATATGAATGTATGGGGAACTATCAGAGAAAGACAAAGACGTGAACAAATAAGAGAGAAGAGAGAGAATCGAGAAATCAAGATATAATGCGAAGTATGAAAAACTAATAGCAGAAAAGAAGTCTAAATACTTGGAGCTGAAAAGTATAAAAGAAGGAAAAAAGATGGCAAGATTCAGATGTGAGAACGAGGACAGGGAAAACAGATATTGAGCGAAGGAAACAGAAAGACTATGCTATGAAGATAAAGAAACAATCGAGCACCTGCTAACAGGGTGTGGAAGAATAAAGAAAAAGAAGGAAACAAGTAGGGAAAAGATACTAAATGACCGTAGAGAGGGAAGAGAGAAGTATGAGAGAGAAGAAGAAAGACAGAGAAAAAAGCTAGGGAGGAAAAAGAGTAGAAAAAAAGAGAGGATGAAGAAAGAATGCCAAAAGCTGTTAATTTGAACTGTGAAATATTTGTAACTTGTAAATGTAATATTTGAATTGTAAATAATTTGGACCTAAGTTAGGGACAGGGAATCAAATGAACCCAAGAGCAAATAAAGATTATTATTATAATAAAAAAAAAATATAGGTATATATATATATATATATACATATATATATATTATTTATATTCAAAATAAAAAAAAGTAATCTGTAGATTCATTAGATTCAAGCAAAGAATTGTTGCTAACATCATTTTATTAGGTGAATAACACACACCCTAATCATTTGTTATCATTTATGTCTTCAAATTGATCATCTTTTTGATTTTAAAAACCAATGTTGAAAAAACTTTCATAAAAATGATACACAGCTTTTGTGAAACTGATTTTCTTCTTAAATTAGCAAAGGTTCCAAATGTCTCCACAATTGAGGATCGCTGCTCAACCAAAAACATTTATATCAGCTATAGAGCTAGAAAGTTGTCTTCCACCCTTCGTATATATTCCAGTAATAGTCTTGTTTATTGTAGTACGTGCACGGCGACTAAACGATGTGTTAGACCTGGATTCGTTTCTTATCAAGGTATAATCTAACAGAATTATTTTATTACATTTTTACAACTAAGCCTAAAATTAAAGCTAAATGCCTAATAATAATCACCAATTTACCATAAGCAACCCTACAAAGAGCAGCCAGCATTAGAAATATAAATGTTAATCGTGGAAAGTGATACAAGCTTATAAAAATATTTTGCCGTTTCTAATAGCAATACTCATACAATTGGCTCACTCTGAGGCCACCTCGAACTTAGTGTAAAAAAAGTAATTGATTGAATTTAGTAAATATAATCGGTTTACATTTCTTGAATAAACCAAACATTTTAACATAGTAATAGATAAATAAAAATTCAATTAAATTATAAATGTAAATTTGAACAAGTTTCGTTCTTTTTGGAACTCTTGAGCAAGTCGCAACAGATTCAGATTACATAATATAATAATAAAAATATGACATACATATAACAAATTTCCACTCAAGTAAAGTGTAAAAAGCAAGAAAAAAACGCATAAATTCAAATTTCTAAATTACTAGTAAAACTACATAGAAAGAAATCAAATGTTGATAAAAACCATTCTACACATCATTTAGATAAATGACATCAATTTTTCTTCTCACTTTGTTTAGCACGTTTGAATTTGAGGACTCTATAAATGAGATAAGAAAAGCCAATGTATGCCTTTGAATGAGGAAGCTTACCTTTACGAAGAAAATGAGCAAACGAAATTACAGGAAATGAGTTTCAGCTTGTGTTTTCATATTCTCTAATCTTGCTAGCACAGGTATAACTGCTGAAAGTTTATCTAATGATCTCTTAAAACGCTTAAAGTGTTTGGTTTTATAAACAAATAAGAGCAGAAAAACAGATTAGACACCGAAGTTATCTAGACACTATTGTCATTACGTAGCAGAATAATAAGTTGAAATTGTCCTAACGCTTCAACCATTCTTGTGATTAAATACCAAAACGTCCCAGCGCATCCACCATTCTTGCTATTAAATAGAAAGTGCTTTACTTAAGTTGTAGATGATGATCTCATTTAAATACACCGCTATATGTTACTCTCCAAAGCTTCACGTAAGATTGTCACACACAACACTCAGTATAAGAGCGTAATAGCGTCATCCCATGCAAATATGAGGGTGCAACCCTTTGATGATTAACCAAGCAAGTACTGCTAATAAGTTAAGGGTTAGACAATCCACCGTCGACGGCAAAGTTCAGTAGAACGTATGCTACTTCAACTAATGTAATGTAAACTTGAAATGCTCCACAATGTCTAAATAAATTTGCATTGGTGTAATAGCTATTTTACCTTTCCTCAATTCTATTAGTACAAGTGAATTGTCGCTTTGTCTCTCCAAGAAAAAGTTGCTCGAGTAGAAAATCTGACTAGGATCCAATCACAAAGATGGATAGAAATAAAAACGTACGCGAAATAGCGATTTTCAAAGATCTCTGAATTTCTAAATCTCACAAAGTTTCTCACTTTGCTCACTCAAATATATCCGTTTATATTTGCATTGGATCCTGCTGAAAAGATTGAATTCACTTTGATTTTATTTTAAAGTAGCTCTATGTGCATAAAGAAATTTATTTTATCAGCTTAATAAATCCGGCTCAATATTTTATTGTTTTGTAATAAATAATATTTTTTGAATAATCTTTCATGAGATTATAGTGGTAGTCGTATAAGACCTTGGTGGTGTATACCTTCTTACAATAAACCTCTCATGTTGAAATATTGCTTGATAGCATCCACAACCACAATTTTCTGCCGATTACACAGGATTTTGAGGTTTAGATAAGACAAGTGGGTCAATTTGAGTAGATAAGGGTGTTAGTGAACTTTAATATGCAATATTCTAGCGTACAGTATGGTCCATAATCATCCAGCACATGTCAATTTATAACCGTTACACATCGTTAACGAATATTGGATTGGAGAGATTTGTTACTACGGCACCTAACTATAGGATTATGTGTCTGTAGCCTGCAGTATTGCTGCAGTTTATGTATCATACAGTACGTGTCGGGTAGTATCGCTTCATTTAGCCAGCAAATTAGCTTTGGTCTGTGATATATTTTCAAATTAAAACAAATGTTTATTTGTTCTAATTGAACTTATTAGTACAAAAACAATTTAAAAAAACTACTCAACCATGTAATTTAAAAGCTTTGAATTCGATATACAAATGTTAATGGTAATTTTCAATTAACAATATTGCCTACATGTGTGCATAAATAATCAATAAATTTTGATTTTAATTATTTAAAATAAATAACAAAAACCTAAATTTTTATTAAAATTTTAATCAAAAATTGGTTTTAAAAGCGATTGATAGATCGTATTTTATAGAACACTAAAAATGATTTGATTAACTTCTATCCTGTGCTGCGTAAGTTGCTACAATAGTAATACAGACAGTTTTATTACATGTAAGAGTATACACAAGACGCTTCTAAAGATTTAACAAAAAGTAAAACGTAAAGTTTGAAATTCTAAACATTGTGAAAATCGTGTAAATTTATGCTGTTATACCGTAGCAACCACTTAAGTTAAACGTGAAACAAACAGAAAATTATTATTTTCACTAATTATAAGTCGAAAAATGTATCCATATGTAATGTATATTCTCGTTTAAGTGTAGATTTTAATTGTTGCAGAGATTATCACTTTATTAATTTTAGTAATGAGGTAAGAAGAAAAAATTACCGTAACAAGTTTTTGGTTACCGAAATGTTTTAAAAACTCAGCGCCTGATTGGTTCATATAAACGTCATAAGATTCTCAATATAATCACTTACCAAAAAAAGTACATTTTGGTTAAAAAAACAATAGCCGCTCTAAAAAACTATAATGGTCTATAACACTAACTTTTAAGTCTATGACGCAAAAACCAAGAAACTTTAATGTCATCACACTTTTATGCCAAATGCGTATTTTAACATTTTGTGTAAGGTTTTTTAAGACCAGTTTAAATAGTAATTATCCCAGTCAATTAAAAGCAGTTTTAGTGTGATGAATAATGTTTCACTGATTAATTTAATTCAAAGAATCACTAGTATGATCTATTATTTTGAAGAAGTAAATGTATCAAAACTATCAATACTATTATCATATTATCAACCAATAATTTTAAAAAAAGCTACACAAGTTTTCACAACCATAAAATAGATACAATTTTTTCCCCTAAAAGAAAAAAAAAACGTCAATCATCAGGTAACGTCCTACAGTGTTTAGTATTTTCTTGCATATAGAAAAGCATTGAATAAAGTTGTAGCACAATAAGAACAACTAGGTATTTATAGGATACAGATAATCGTTTTTTTTTAATAAAAATAAAAACAGATGAGCAATTTGAACATTGATACAAGTCATTTTTGGTCTATTCAGAGAGAAAATTCTTACGCAACAGTTGCTGAATAAGACAGCTGAATAATACAAATTTGTATAAAATGTTCAATATTTGCAAAGGTTTTGTATTCAAGTAACCAGTCAATTTTGTCTCTACAACTCGAACAAAAAGAATTACAACGTAGTGATGACTAATTCAAAATCTAAAAAAAACAATATTTTCTGTAAAAAACAGTCTTACTGCTCGTTGCTAAACAGCCTATTTTAAACTGTCATCAAACTTTTTGAAAATCATGTGTCTCCGATACCGCTAGACTTTTAAAAGTGTCTCCAGAAACCGATAAATCGCTTGTAAAGCAAGAACTTTAATTGAAAAACCTCATTAGAAAAAGTACCAAAGTCAACACAAAAATTCATAATTCCTATACCAAAAGTAATATAGCCCCCACGGTAAAACCAATAGTATAAAAAATTTATGATAGACATTATAAAAGTATTGGATGGATGACAAATCTATTAATTAGATTTCATAGCATCTTTATGGCTAATATTCTTATCTATTTCTTAAAGAGTTTTATTTAGTGACATGAGCTTCACTTACTGACATAAAACCGCCGGCGCTACAATATAAAGTAAAAAATTATTCGATAGAGAATCAAATACTTGGCAAAATATTAGCAAGAATAAGTCCAAAAAACATAACATTAAAAAATGTTGAAACCAATTTTGTTAAGAAATTAAGAAATAAAAAGCTTCTACTCAAAAACGGCAAGAATTTGGTATTGTATTGTAAGAATACTGAAACCAATTTAAACCAACTTATCGTGTTAAAACCAAAAACACAATTTTTATAAAAAGATCTACCGCACAGTTCCAATTTGTTTTTGTTAAAAACTTCACATGATACAGTTTCAGAAGACCGTCTCAAATTGCATAAAAAGCTAAATTATTAATTTTTCATCATAATTATGAAAGTTTTCAACTCAATCTTTTTCAAATCGCAATGGAAACTCAATAGTCAAATCAACGTTATTAACAAGACCTTCAAAACCCTTTTGACTTAAAGGCACCGCTCATACCAAGGCATTTGCTCTCAGTCAATCTAAACATATTTCCCAATATTAAACTCTGTCTTTAAAAGAAGACAGATCAGTTTAATATCCGTAGCAAATAACACAAACTCGCTTTATGCTGTTGTAATTATAATTATTTCTGTTAAATTTGTGTAAAATTGCTGCATATTATTTATAATTTTCCAATTTACCTTTTTTTTTTCAAATTTTACATTTATAAACATTTAATGGTTATTTATTAAGGGCATAATTAGGAGATTATGGCATGAAGGACTGTTTAAAGACCGAGGAATAAGAGCTTTCAATTTCCCGCGGGCCAGAATTGACAATTTTGCCCGCGGTACATATATCGTTTTGTTCTATTTTATAATTCTAAAAGATTCAAACCAATATTTAGTATTTCTTAAAGGAAATCAACTAAAACTTGTGTCCATGCAAATATTAGTGTTGGGTAAAATGTTAACTGTTTTGTTGTTGTTGAGGTTACTGAGTTTGTTTAAAAAACAATCCATTCACAAAGCAGAAAGCGTTTATTTAGCAGAAATTTTGCAAGAATTTAAAACTGTTTAGGGAAAATTGATTCCCCATAAATCAACTGATTTGTATGTGAAAGAATATGACCAGTTTTGTAAGTGGCGGCGTGCGAAAGTGTGAGCAACATTTACAATAAATTTTTGACAGATCTGTATCATAAACACCAGTTTATGCCCTCATTTAAAAGGTAACTATTATGACACTCCAGATTCCCAAGAAAATTTTTCCTCTCCCCTTGGGGTATTACTTTAGACATGTTGAATCAATTGTGTATTTATTTATAAAAGCTGTAAAATAGAAACGTTAATTAATAATTGATTTAAAAAAAAGCAGCATATTGTCAGCATAGTCATCTTTTTATCTTATAGGACTTTATGATTCAAACTGCAAGAAATATAAACGAAAATTAATAATAACAAAGCTTAGAATAATAAAAACGTACCAGATTTTGAAAGTAAGCCAGTAACTTGATTTGCTGAATGGATCTTGCTACTTTGTCGGCAATAATGTCGCACAAGCTATCGTTTTTTTTTTATAAAACATAAAAAATAAGAGCCTTTTTATATGTATTATTTGCCGCGCTACTTATTTTTATAAAGTAAGGAGAATTGTAACTTCACTAAACAACTGAAACCATAGCGATTGTACCCAGTTAACTGAGTTACTTTAATTTAGTATATATATATTTTTTAGAAAACAAAATGTTGCTTTTAAATATTATATTAAAAAAAAATTATGAATCAAAGGAATTAGAACGTCGTTAATGATTTCGGATAATTTACTTTCCCTCGGGCCGTAGAGAAACCCTTGGGATAGTAAACTGTTAGCCTCTGCAATTATAACAGTCATAATACCCTTGACACATAATTAACTATTTCAAGATTGCAGGTTTTGCAAGATTCCAAATTGACCAAAAACCGCAATTTTCTAACCTAGTACTCACAAGGCACCGTGACATAAAATACAGCAACTTTGGCATAAAATAGAAACCAAAATTAAGCATTGTAAAAAATGTTTTGCAAGTGCCTTGGCTTAACGCCGCGGCTACGCAATACCACTCGCTTGCAAAATTTCATTTTCTGGACTAGTGATCGAAATTACTATTTTTCTAAACCACATTAAATTTTTGATCTTTATTTTTATATAGGTAAGTACATACTTATATATTTCTTTATTTACATGCTTTTATAACTCTTTTTTGAAAACGTTGATTTTTATAAGTAAATTGTCTAAATGTGGTGTGATGTTTATTTGTCAACTCCGAACTTGTTTTAGAGTTTTTACGTAACAATGGGCAAAGTAGCTTTGTGAGAATTTTTTAAACTAAAACAAGTTTTAAATTGAGTTTTAAGCCAAACAGTTGTAGTTTTAAAAGAATGAGTGAGGCATGCTAAGGAACCAAGTTTATTCTGGTTTCGAAGATAAAAATTTCCAACGCAGCTTTGCACGTCTTGCTTCAATACTTTTATTATTTCAATTATAAAAAAATTAAACTTTTTTAACTTTTAAAAAATAATAAATATGGTAAGAGCTTCCTTTGTTGCAAAGCCCGCTTTTATTAAACTTATTTCCACCGTACGCAAATATTAAAATTGCAATTTATAAATTGGCATTATTTATGATTTTTTGTTTTCTGTCGCATCAGCTTTTGAGCATCTGGAATTGACATTTCCCTTTACTGTTTGATGAATAGGTGTGAAGGAGTTTTCAATTCGTCAGTGTTATTAAGTTTCAGCTTCTAAGTTGAGATTGATGACATGTAACTCCGGTGCGTTTTAGACCATGCTAATAAAAAATTTACTGTTTATAAGCTTCGTGATGCATTGCCTGTTTAAAATTTTATACTTGACGGATGCTAAAGATATGCTCCCTTTGGAAGAAAATTTCTAATATATGTAAATCGTCAATTTGTTTCAGGAGTAGGTGCATAAAAAATGTAACTTTGTTGATGCAGCCAGAGGGTGAGGTAGGATAAAAACTGAGAATACACAAAAGCGAATATTGATAATGTAAAAGCAATTTGTTCAGACCAGATAAAAAACGTTAGGTCGGTCAAATAATAAATTCATACTATTTTGAATAACTTGTGATTTAGTATTATTGTAATAACAAAAATAATAATAATCAAAAACCAAACTAAAAAAGCACAATTTTATTAACATAAAATTTTAAATACATAAAAACATAAACAGATTTTCAAAAATAATTGTTAAGCTCAGTACATACTGAAAGAAAATATGGATGTTAGTGTATGTAGATGATACAGTGATAGTGGCGAGAGAAGAAAGAGAAATAAGTGGTATGATAAGAAAAAGGTATATAAAAAAAGAGAGATTTGAGGTCAATAGAACTAAAATAAAAGTGATTGTGTTTAGTAAGAGAGCAAGAAAAAAAGTAGTATGGAAATAAAGTGAAAAAGAAATAAAACAGGTAAAAGAATAGAATTACTTAAGATACATGTTTGAAAAAAGTAATCAAAGTAAGGCGCAGGTGAAAGAATTAGTATAAAAAAAACCAAATGTGTGCGATAGTGTAAAGGGTAGCAGAGAAAAAGTTTAGAGGAGACGGTATAGATAAAAAAAAAGTGTCAGAAATAGAAAGAGTGCTAAAAAACATATGCTAGGGTTAAGTAAAGACTCCAGGTTATGTAATGAGAAAGAAAGGAAAAAAAGTATGAATAGAGACAGGAAAGAAAGCGGTAAAATATAAAGATAAAATCATAAATAGAAGAGAGCATGAGGTACTGAAAGAGTGCTGAAAAGTGATGAACATAAAAACACACAAAAAAATTAAAAAAAGGAAAAAGCCATTTAACTATGAAAAAAATATAGAAGAAATGAAAAAATGAGAAACAAAGATAGAGACATAAAGAAACAAAAAATAAGAGGAGAAGCTAGAGAAAGCAGATATAATAAGAATTATACAAAATTAATTACAGAAGCTATCTAAAAAAAAATATAAGAGAAAGAGAAAACGGATTGCATGATTCAGGTTTGAGAATAAAAAGACAGAAAACATAATATTTTGAATAAAAGAAAAAAAATTCAGGATGTGTAGAAGAGAGAAAGAAACAATAGAGCACATAATGAAAAAATGAGTGGAGACAAAAGAAACATTATGAAAAAAAAAATAGAAATAATAGAAAGAAAAAGATTAAACTTAGTGAGTATAGTAGAATAAGAGAAGAAGAAAAGAATAAAAGCAAGAAACTGCAAACTGCAAAATTAGAAAAAAACAAGAAAAATTAAGTTAGAGTTTTTATTATTTTGTATATTATTTATGATACTGTTTAGTGGGAAAATTAAGATTATTGTTATTAATACTTTATTTATGGTTTTGTAACTTATACTATAAGCTTAAAAAATATTGATTGTAGTTATTTAGAATTTATTCATTCAAACTACATCTGTAAACATGGACATGTTTCGTTCTTATTAGAACTCATCAGCAAGTTGCAATAAATTCATTTGAATGAATTTGCAGTAACAAGTTTAAACCTATAAATTACTCAAGTGATATCACTTTGGTGATATCTATTAGATACTACTCTGCATCAAATATTTTTGATGCATATAAGGTTAGTGCTCTAAATGACAAATGTCAATGTTCCAATACGAACAAAATCTGTCGAAGCTCACATATGTAGTTTAAATTAATTAGCATGGATCTTTTTATAAGCAGAAATGTAAAGAACTCAACTTCAGAATCACATGAATGGATGGAATGATTTGATTATCTAACAATATAAACAACAATATCAAAAATAAAGTGCTTTTTAAAAATCACAGTTATTGTTCTTAAGCGATTAAGAATTCATATTAACAGTTTTTTCTTCTAAAATCTCAAAACACAACCATCTGCTTCCATTTCAAAAAAATGCTTCGAATAGTTACACTTAAATAATCTAAAAGTTACAAATAGTTTTTAAATCTGGAAAAATAGTATATTGTAATCCTAGGCGGCAAAGTGGTAATTTTCCAGGCCGAGCCAAAGGCGAGCCTGGACACTTCTCAAGGCCTGGAAAATCACTTTGCGGCCGTGGTTTACACATTATTTTTTATCCTACACAAATTCAAAATGTCAAACTTTGACAGATGTCAAAAATTTATGGATTACTTTACGGTCGTGATTTACACAATTTATCTTGCACAAAAGTAGTTTTTTAAAATAAGATTCATGTTCATAAGCAGTAAATGTGATTTAAAATTTCAACACCCTTCATAATAAAGTGAAACGTTTAGAGGTTAGAAAAATTTTTCTTATAACAGCGACTCCTGACAGAGAAAATCAGATTTTTTTTTCTTGGCTAGCCGAGAAAGTACATCTTTTCTGGGCTAGCCTGAAAATGATGTACTTTCACGGCTGTCGAGAGACGAGAAAACTTTATTTTGAGTTGGTGTAGAATTAAAAAAAAATTAATTATCTAGACTTGTATTGTTTCTTTGTTCAATTTAAAGAAAATTTATAAAGTCTATAAATTACACTTTATACTTTTGGTAGCACAACATTATTTACATTTTTTATCTTTATTAAACCAGCTTCTGTGTGAGTAGTCTATTAAAGCTAAACAAATTTAACTTTAAATAGATGATAAACATCAAAGGGTAGCTAATTTTAACAAAATAATTAACAATTTAAAAAAAAATTATTTTGTTCTTTCCAGAACTATTTAAAATTATTTTTGAATTAATAAATATAAAAATATAGAATATAGAAATTTCTCCATTTAAAGGAATCATAACAGAGGCAGAATCAACGATATTTGGTAAATTATTGACCATAATAAGCGAGAAAAAAATTTTTATAAAATGTGCAAAAATCTCATGTTATTTGAATAGAAAAAGGAGGGCTTTTTAGGCAGGGTTAAATGACATCTAAAAAATTTTTGTTCATGTTCCAAATTGTTTTTAGGATAAAAACTATTTAGAAAGTACCCAAATGAAAAAAGCTATTCACCATTTTGGTAAATAACAGACATTCTAATGTTTATTTTTATAGAATAATTATTTATGTAATTAGGTACACAATGAAGAAACAACGATAAAAACTGAAAAAAGCGGTAATGAAACACAAACTTTTTCTGGAAACTGAAAAGTGTCTACGAAAAAAACTGTATTATTTTGCTTATATTAGATAACATTAAGTTGAGAGGAAAATAAGTCTTTGCTTTTAAAACCAACTGTTAGAAAATCTTGAAAACTTGATCCTAAAATACATTTATTTTAAAAACACCTGTTTGATTTTCACAGAATAAAAAACGTTGAAGATGACAGCAAATAAAAATAATATCACACAAAATAAATCCTCTTTGTAAATATGTCTCTATAAATAATAAAGTCTTAATCTTTGTTTTTTTTTCATACTTTAAAATGCGATAAAATAAATTTAACCTGTGGGAATTGCCGCATTCGATAAATGTCGGTAATTTAATGTTTTAGTCTACATATTGCACATTTAGACGGCAACTTAAGACAAAACGACTATTTATGTGAGGTAGTCTACTTCTAGAAAACAGCAAAAGTTTTTTTATTCGCCTAACCCTATTTACTTTTAGAGCGCTCTCTAGACGACTCAATGCAATTTATTTTTAAGTCTGTAGAATCGAGTTACAATGATTTTACAAAAAACTAATTTAAATATTTTAATAAGCTTTAAAAATTTGTGGAAAAGCAATAAAGATGAAAGCAAACTTACTTTAATACTGAAAGTGAAATGGTATGGTAATTTTCCAGTAATTGCTTTGAGAAATTTGAACACCTCGATTGTTTCATGTAATTAGTTGTAATTCCGTTGAGTGGTTTAGTCCTTGCGTAATACCGTAAAAAGGTAATTTATGTGTAAACTCTAATTAGTTGGTGAAAATTAAATCAACGGATGCGGCCGTTTATATACACTGTTTTTAAGTACATCTTCTTTCTCAATCATTATTACCACGTACAGCCTGTCATCAAATTCAGCACAGCAGCTTTAGTCATAAATAAAAAAAATAAATTAAACAAACGCAAAACTGTGTAATATATTCCAATCAAAGTGTCTGCTTCTATTCATCTAACAGTCAGAAAAAGAACTAATAATTCTCAAATGGTTAAACCAAATTTATGAATTATAGTCTAAAATACTTTACACAAAAACACGCCACAAAATGTACAAGCTGCTAATGTTATAGACAATATTGTAGAAACATTCAAACAATTGCTTGCCTGTCAAAATTTAATTAAAAAAAATTAATTAATTAATTGACAGGCCAGTAGCTTCCTTAGACTCAAGTATCAAACGGTTATATCTAGTTCTTTAGTCAACAAGTACAACAGCAAAAACAAATATTTCTCAAATATTCAGTTTAATTTTTTTATTTCCAGTCAAAATGCTTTAAATCAAATCACCAAAATAAACAATGTAATCAAGCCACTCTACAAACAAAATTAAAGTTTACACAACCAAATTCAGTACTATTATTATTATTTTCACAAAAAAAAAGATGAATACGCTTCATTTACACAGCGCAGAATACTGAAATTATTTTTATATGCCGTTAATAGTAAACCAAAGCACGAAAAAGCTGATCAGTTTGAGCCAAAACCATCCTGTAGTTTCAGAAAGCACACCTACAAAAAATTCAAAATAAAGAATGAGACGATCAGATCAGAATTTAAAATTTATTCTTGGTTTGAAACATTGCAAGAAATTTCTTAAAGAGTTTGACCATGTAATGTTCAAAGTTTGCTTAAACCTCACTAAAAATAAGTTTCGCATTCTCACAGGCTTTCTTACTGGCAACTGCCGTCTAGGAAAGCATCTGGTGAAACTTGGCCTAGAAGATAATAACAAATGCAGATTGTGCAGGAAAAAGAAAAAAACTCAAAAACATCTGGTAAGAGAATACATATTAGAACACTTAGAGCAGGAATACACTTGGATACAATTGGCATAGCTTAAAGTTGGATAGGAAGCTAGAAACTGAGACACACCTCAGAAAGCTCGACAAAAAAAAGCACAAAAATCAATAGATCGCAATGCATATGACACCTTATGTCCAATCTAATCTAATGTAAGCCCAGACAAAAGTTTATTGCACAAATCCAAGTTCAAGTGACGTTAATGTTCTGTCATTATTTCAAAGATAGTGCCCAACAAAATTGTTAAAATAAACAAATATTGATGTATCTATTGTATATTAAAAATTTAAGCATTAAGGTTAACAGAGATTTTGTACTGCGACCTTTTTGCTGAACTGTGCTTCCTACATTTACAAACACCAGTAGCCAAACAAAAGCTATCTTTTTTTTAGAAACCACTTGTCCAGGTGAGATTCAAACACACGTTAGTCATTCGGCCAGGCTTTGTATTGTTTTTTTTTATAATAAATCATGTAAAATATACTTGTAGCATGTACCAACAAAAAACTAACAGTACGTTTTTTTTCTCAAAAATTCAATTGTCATGAACCGTTTGAACTGAAAAAAATGTCTATCAAACAAAAAGTTTTAAAATAATCAAAATTCAATTGTTTTTGAATTCTATAGAATTTTTTTTGTCAAGACAACATCAAAATATTTAAAAAAAAAAGTCGTTGACAATAATTTTATATTTTGCTTTACAATGAAATTGATTTATTTAATTATAATTGTTTTTAATTGTAATTAACCGATTTCAAAAGAAAGAGGAGGTTCCCAATTCAACTGTATTTTTTTCCTTGTATGTTACCTCATAACTTTTTTTAATAATAAATTAAAAATTAATATTATAACTATATACAGAAATTAAACAGATTTCTTAAGCTTGATTGAGAGATTTGCTATTGTGTGATAGAAGGAGACTATTTTTGATGTTTTAGGTTGATATTATTTTTTCAGAAACGACTTTTCCGGGTCACAAAACAAATGACGGCACGTTTTTCATAAAAACCTTTTTTATTACATGGCCCTGTAAGTAGTTTTTCTAAATAACGCTTCTTATATTTCACGCAAAAATATCAAAAACATGAACAGAGCTCTGTCGAGTCTTTCTAAGTTTTTACATTTTTTAATCTTTCTCTATTTTTAAGAAATAAAAAAGATTGATTTTTGAATTTTCCCTCCTCTATCTTAATATTCTAACGGCAGTTTAATCAGCAATCGACAACGAGTTTAGCGCAATTTACGCCTCCTCTCACTAAGTAGCAATATAGAAAATAAATTGAATCAACCCGAAATTTCCAATAAACTTTCAGGATCAGCGCTTGCTTTTTCCTCTTTCTGCGTCTGCTATATTTCACCACTGCAATTTTCCTGTTGAGTCACAATTTTTCTTCTTTTTAATTAAATTACAATAACATTTTCCAGACCACCAAATACAAACTTGGTGCACGTCTGCAACCAATAACAATGAGGATATATAGACGAGAACTGTTTAGTGTTGGGTTTTGGCCAGTTATCTACATAATTTAACCATTAACTTGCAAGCAAAGAAAATGGAAACTTTTAAATTAAATTTTCTAGCTTAAACTGCTGCATTCGATTTTGGTTAAAAGTTTTCAACTAATCAGTTAGAAAATATAGTAGCTGACTTAACTAAATCGATTCATCTCACAACCAAACAGACAAGTGTATTTACTAAAGCTGCAATGTAACCACAATATTCTAAAACTTTCATTAATTCTATGTGCGCAATTGTCAACACTAACTTTATTTGAATAAAATTGATACAAAATAAAGAACCTTCCTTAGTGAAAACTTAATTTAAAGGCACCAACTGAAACAAAATAGATCTTAAGGCTACCTCAGATGTTTCTTGTGTCTGAAGTTATATAATATATGCAAGAAAATTTATTTATATTAGAATTGTAGTTGACAATGTTGTGAAAGCAATTTTTAAAATAAACCAACATCTAATAAACAAATCCATCAAAAATAAGATTCATAATTAAGAAATCTTTTTGTCGTATAAAAAAAAACAGTATAGGTATAAATATTTTAAAAATCAACATCTGAAAATTTTGAACATGAATGTCAAAATTACATTGTTATGTATTCTACAAATTCTGGTGTCAGGTCGTAACCTCAGGTTAGAGCACTGCGATAAAATATTATTTAAACTCAAACGAACTAATAGTATATTACACTACAAGGGACAAAAGTTGAATTTTCGGCCCTGCGCGCCATAATGCCCGAGGTGAAGCCGAGGGCATCATGGCGCGCAGGACCGAGATTTCAACTTCTGTCCCGCGTCGTGTATACGATTTTTCTTCATACCTCGGTCGAAAGTACGTACTTTTATTTTTAATTTTATTTTTTTAACTTTAAATGCTGATAGTTTTTGATGCTTGCCGCGACATTTGCGGCACGAGCGAAGCGAGTGTTGCTGGTCATATAACATAGTTACGAGTATAAATAAACACAATGAATTCTTTCTTCCCGCTATTATAGGGAAGAAAGAATTTCATCTTACAGGGACTAAAAGTTAAACTTTCGTCTCTGTTATTAGGGACGAAAGTACGTACTTTCGACCGAGGTATGAAGAAAAGTTAATTTGTATGTAAATGCGGTTTGGATGATTAAACATTATCATTTAATATCTCAAAACTGATCATTACTCTCTAATAAACATTTTTTTAAATTTTGTTTTTGACAGATAGCAGCTGTCTTTATTTTTTTCTAATTATTGTTGTTATTTACTCTTACACAAAGTTACCACAGACAATAGTATATATTCGTATTCAATAGTATATAGTATATAGTAATAGTATATATATGAGTTGCACAAGGCATTGGTTTCTGGCACGCATAGGTTTGAAGCACGACTTAAACATGTCTTATAAAATTTAAATTTTGAAAATTGAAAATATATCTAGTGGTTTTTTTCTCAGGTTTGTATAACATAATACTTATAACAATGACAGAAATGTCAATGTTATTGACGTCACACCTACTAACCATAGCAAGCCACGGCAAAAGTGACGATTAATTATTTGTGAAAACGATTACACAAATATCAATTTTGTCTAGCTACCATCTTTAGAAACGGGGTTACAAAAAAATTGAAAAAAGTATTTTTAGCTGTGTAAAGACTTTGTCACCTACGTACCCTTAGGTAAAACGCGGTGTATATGTAACATTATGTAACTGCTGCATTTTTCTTAGTGTTTATCATCTTAAAATTCAAATTGCTTTTTCAGAATTTACTCTGTTAGGAAATATTTAAACCAGATACATTATCTGTGACTGCTCTTCAAGCTATTAACAAAAAACAGTTTTTCTGACACACTCTGTCACCACCAACTGATTCAAATTTTGAATTATAATTTTAATCTAATGATATTAAATATTTTGTTACTTTAAAAAATATTACAGATATCATTCAAAAAACGCCATAGCAATTAACCTCAAAACTCGATAAAACACTTATGAATTTCATAAACTGAAAAAACACTGTTTTTATTCTTTTCTGCTAAGCCCAATCAAATTTTATTAAATTCTGCTTTATCCACTCTACAGATGCATATCTTGCAAATAAAAACCCGGAGCCTTAAAACCAATTTATAAGACTGCTAAATAAAAGAAAAACAGACAAACAAAATGCATTCAAACTGAAATACCTAAGCTGTTAGATTTTTTAGATGGAGCTGTTGTTTAGTGCACATATTAATAGTAATAATTTTATTATTGAGCTGTCATATTAAGTTTTCTCTTGAGTAAAAAGTTTATTATTAAGCAATAGGACAAACTGCGTGATCGAAAACAACAAGAAAAAAGATTATTTATTTATATCAGATGAAATTAAAGCCATTAACTAAAAAAACGGTTAATAAACTACAGCAATTAATAATTAGAAAATATTTTGTCTCAAACATCTGCTTATAATAAGATCCAATATCTTAAAAATTTGTAGTTTGTCAAGTATGGTTTACAGAGTGTAACTTACGTCTCTTGTTCAACATGAAAAAATATTTTAAAATAGTTAGATATAAAAACATATATTGTGTGCCAAGGCTACATTTAACTGTAATGTGCGTTTTATATCATCTATAAAAAGCACTCATGCGGAATTATATGTGTAACATAACGACAAATAATGGTTGCAATAAAAAGAAAACCTTTTTCCTAACGCACAATAGCTTTAAATTGTAGTTTTTCTCTTAAAACCGTAACAATATTGAAATTAATTGTTTTTAGAAAAAATAAGCTTAAAATTTAGACAAAAGATTACTCACCAATATCCGATGATCCACCCCAAGTTCCTTGTTGAGCCTGTCTTGCAAGTTTGCTGATTGCATCCACGTACATTCGAGATGCTGCCGCAGCACCTGAAAAATAACAATGTGCCTTGAAATATATTCAACGATGTTTTCTTGCTGAGAGAGAGCTTTTAAACAGTCTTAAAAAACCCCAATGTTATACAATTTATAAAAAAACATCCAAAAACTATCCAGTATCTATGCAATACAATTCAAAAAATTCTTCTATTTAAATTCAATCCTTTTTGTCTGCTTTCTGAAATTTTAAAAATAATTTAATGAGTAATTTAATTTCTAAATCAATTATTAGAGTAGCTAGATTTGATTAAGACGCCATATTAAACTTCTTTAATATGGCGTCTGCAATTAAACACTACTATTGGAAAATTTATTTTTGCATTCATCCATCGCTCAAAGATCGGTAGTTTCCGATCGTTTCCAATGGATAAAAAACGATTTTCTTACGCCCCGGTGTTTTTTACTTTGCAGCCGAAACTAGGTAAAAATTTTAAAAGCAACGATTTTTATTTCAATAAAATCATAGCAGTATCATTTTTTAGATTTTAAAAAGCAGGTAATCGGCGGACGCAACGCTACCAAGCAAAAAATAAGTAGAAAACTGAGTTATTTATTAATAAAAAATTAGAGTTGTGCGTTGCAAAAAGAATTAGAATGACTTTTTCGGAAAAAAATTACCCTCATTCGCACTAATGGTGTTGATGAGCTGATGCCAAATCAACCCTTATACAGCTAGTTCTATTTACTATTTAGAGACGGCAACCCGACGTATTTATTAGTTTTGTCTATTTTTAGGTTTAAACGTAAATTATAACTTCTATTAGAAAATTGTATTTTAAGGTTAAACCAAACTTTATTTTAAAAATAAATTTCACGTGCTTCGAAATAAAGTGTAATAATTTGTTGTAAAAGTTTTTACCTAATCCCTAACCCAGTTTGTTTATCTTATATCGACCATATTACTTATCACAATTTGTTTAGTGAATAACTCCGCCACGTTTTGAAGTCGGACAATGACACAGCCGACCAGTTGAATCGCGCAGTCAAATACTGGTCACGTATATCTAACGTTTCATTGCTTGTTTAGATAAGTAATTAAGCAAAAAAAATAATCGCTTCAAGGTGATCTTGTGCCCATTGAGCTAATAATACACATTATTTTGATCTTTGTAGTATCTAACGGCGTCTTTACTTAAACTTGTAAAAACAATCTTTGAATTAATTGTTGACAGATAATATGTCAACTGCCAACATCAAGTTAACGTATTAGCTGTCAACAATTATTGCATTCAACGTTAAGCATTCAAAATTACTTTTAAAATTTTTTGTTAATTGCGACATTAAAAAAATAATCTCTCTGAAAGTTTGAAATCTTTATGGAATAATTTGTTGTTGACGTACATTTACAAAACAGCAAAAGAAAAAATATATACTCTAAATATAATTCAAACGCAAAAAGAATAGATAGTTATTAGATTAATTTGACAAATAATTGCAATTCTAGTTTATTCTTAGGCTTGTAATTCCTCAACATTTCTTAGACATAAACCGCGTTAAAAGTAGAAAAAAAAGTGTAAAACTTGCCAGCACAAAATTGTAGCACGGTAAAATTTTGACTAATTTTTAATTTAATACGTCTAATTTTTTTATTATAAACATATATACATACATATATGTGTCACTTGGCAAAATAAAACTTTACGTAGTTGTATGAGTTACGTAGTTCGTAAAAATCACAATTTTTTGAAAAGATGATTTTTTTTTAGTAGACCAAAAATTAGACAACAATTGCAGAAACAGTTCTCACTGTCAAAAACAAGAGCATTATCTCAAATCACAGTAATTAAGCCAAAGATTTTCATAAAGTTGTTCAACACTTTTGTTGAACAACAATACAGTTGCAGCTTAGAAATTTAAGTGTTGATAATAGAATCTGACTAATGATTTTACGCGCTCTTTGTATCTTAATCGAGTATCAACCATGTGTTCAAGATTTCTAACAGTATCAGAAAACTTCAGCTTGACTTCATTATTATTTATAAACATTTTAATAACAGCTAAATATGTTTGCATTAATTAAATTAATTTTTGTTAATTTTATAATTTTTTGGTAATAAATTGTTAGTTTGAAGATGTTAATGTTTAATTAAAATAATAGAGAAGAATAGAAATTAAGTTTGATTAGGATAGCAAGCGGATAATGTAAATCGAACATTACCGCACGTGTCTATGACACTAATTGGTGTAGTAAAAGCAGAATAGATTGCCGTTTAAAAGAAAATTAAATCGTATTCTTTTAAATCTTTTCAACATTATCTTCAACAAGAAACGCAATTACCCAACTATTAAAAATTTTGCTAAAACCGTCATAAATTCTCGTTGAAGAGAAGATATACAAAATTTAATTAAAAGAGAAGGGTCATCATTGGCAGGTCGTAAATCTTTTGACTTTAATTATTAATATGTAAATTTGAGTAAATGATTGTGATATGGTCATCATAATAAAGTATTGCTGATGGTAATTAGAGCGAGACGCGACAATAGCGACACGAATGGCGACAGACTAAAACAACTGTCAGCTACAGCTTCAGGCGTTCAAATTACTGAATTAACACACGAAGGGGTGCATTTCGTCGGTTTAGAAAAGGGTTGTCTGTCTACTGCAAGCCCGGTTTGCGGATTATTATACCGGAAAAGATGCCAAATTAGGTACTTCAAACTAAAGTTTGATAGGTTTATGTTTTGAGATTTGGCATCGAAAGAATGCAGTGCATTCAGTAAATAAAGTCACTTTTCTTTTTTAATGTGGATAGGTTTTATGTTTATGTAAGCACTGCAGTATTCTAAAACATAAAACTGTATTTGCTGCATTATACATCACATTAAAGTTAATAGAGAAGTTGCAACTATTTTGAGCTGGGATGTAAGTTTTTACAAACATTTTAGAAACATTTTATAATTGATAAATGCCAATAGAATTCAGCAAAAAAAACTTATCATAAGCTGAAACTTAGAATAAAATCTAATTGATAAAATCTCATATCAAAAGATCCACCAAATAATTGAAATTAAGAAGCCAAGTTTCCACATTCTAATTGTTTCAAGCATAACGAAGTACTACGTTTTTCATTTAGTAATAATTAAGGTGCTATTCACTTGAGGCTATTCCTATAATACTTTATAATTTTTTTGTTCTAATTTTTAACAATAAAAATGTGAAAAGTTGGTTTCCTACTTAATTTAATAAATAACCTTTCAATCAAAGTTTTTCTAGTAGAATTTAATTTAATAATAGGTACTTGGCCACCAATTTATTTGAAACCTATTTGTGTTCCTTTATCCACCTTATCTCGCTTCCATTTTCTCTAACAATTTCTTTTTTTTTCGCTGAATTTTTCATCTTGCTGTATTTTGTTCCACATGTTCTCTATTGTCTCTCTTTTCTCATAATAGTCCGGTCAATTTAGACATTCGAAGTTACATCAATCCTCAATAAGCTGAAAATCGGTGAAATCGTTCAAAATATGATTATAAACAAAATCAGAAAGTTCCCCATTCCTCCCCTTTTTGCAAAAAATTTTATTCAAGGTCAAAGGGCAAAAAAATGAGTTTTTGCAAAACGGTAAGTTTTATCATAAAAATACCTCAAACAAAAATTGTAGATCATAAAATTATCTACAAAAAATGTATAAATACTTTTTTTCCTACGAGCCACCGTTTCTGAGATATAACAATTCAAAAAGTTGTAAAAGTTGTAATCGTCATAATATGCACACGTTTCCACGCCACCTATGAGGTAGTGTACTTAGCGCGTTTTTTTTAACGTGGTTTCCCCAATAGGCCTATTCCACGGGTCAGTTATGATCCCGTTTAATTTGAAACTATTGCAAAATAATGAAAATCAGCAAAGACTGGCAAAGATAAAAGCGTTGTAAGTTAAAACAAAATAGTGGAGTTTAATCATCAGATTCGTAGCTTTCAAATTCTTCTTCTTGATCTTCTTCTTGTTCTTCTTCTTGATCTTCTTCTTGTTCTTCTTCTTCTTGTTCTTGTTCTTCATCTTCATTCGAGTTGCATGTAGATTGCGTCAAAAGCGATGTATCGCATGTCACCTCGTCCGAATCAAATGAATCCTCCATTGTTGTTGATTCAACATTAGAGCACGACCGGCCTTGACAATATGTACATGCCAGAGAACAAAACAGTCCAACTTTTTTGCAACCACATTTTGCACTGCATCCCTTTTTGCAGTTGCAAAAAATTGTGTTCAGCAGTTTTTCCGGCGCAGGTGGAAGTAAAGATTGGACTGGTTCTAATGCATTGTTCACCAACTTCCAACCCCAGTCTGTAGGGTCTAGTTGATTACCAAGCCACACTTGAACTTGGTAATATACCCGAAAAAGATGTTGATGAGCAGCAACTGAGGTTGGAGGAAGACAAGCTAATTGAACTTGTTTTTTACTTTTGGTATTTTTAACAAAACATGCATATCTATACTTGTCTAAGCAGGTCGTTTTTTTAGGAGCTCCGTACATAGACAGAAGAAAGCGAATGCCGTTAGTGATAATTTCTTAAAATATTTAAACATATATTACAACTCGGGAGATGTATATACGTGGCGTACTCATGCATATTATGACGATTACAACTTTTACAACTTTTTGAATCGTTATATCTCAGAAACGGTGGCTCGTAGGAAAAAAAGTATTTATACATTTTTTGTAGATAATTCTATGGTCTACAATTTTTGTTTGAGGTATTTTTATGATAAAACTTACCGTTTTGCTGAAAATCGCAAAAAACTCATTTTTTTGCCCTTTGACCTTGAATAAAATTTTTTGCAAAAAGGGGAGGAATGGGGAACTTTCTGATTTTGTTTATAATCATATTTTGAACGATTTCACCGATTTTCAGCTTATTGAGAATTTATGTAACTTCACTCTTATTTTTTTGTCCAAATTGACCGGACTATAACACATTTTACACAGTTTCTCTTCTTTTTCCGTTCAATGCCTATTCACCAGCACCTGAACCTCGCTATTATTTTTTTTTCTCTCGTACTTTCTCTTCCCAGGTACACCGGGATTTCCTCTGTTATACATTTCTCATAATTCCTGTTGTACCTGGATTCTTTCATTCTTTCTCTCCTTTCTTGCTTATCTACATTCTTGTCTTTTTTATACGTCTTTCTGTTCATCCACTTGCTTTCTGTTCTTAATCTTCCCAATTCTTTACTTGCATACCCAGCTCTTCTATAATATTTTTCTCTCTCTCATTCCTCTCTATTATAATTAACTTTTTTTTTGAACATTCATTTACTATTCTACATTCTTTGCTTCCAGTCTCTATCCTCAAACTTAGTCGCTCTTTTCCTCGTTCCCACTCTCAGCTTGTTTCTCTTACATTCTTCTCTTACTATATACCATAAAGTTTCTGTATCCACCCCTAAAACTCTATTTCCTCTTGTTCTTTCTACCACCAGATATCTGCCCCGTAGATTACTACGCGCTCTATCAAGCTCTCAAACATCATCATTCTTCTCTTAAAATCTTCTCCCCACTTTCTTTCTCTTATTCTTCCTCTTTTATTAAATGTATACCTTAAATACTTAAACCTTTTTACTCGCTCTATTCTCTCTTCTTCCCATTACTTTTTTTTTCTTCCTTCCTCTTTTTCTTGTTAAACACCATTATCATTGTTTTATTTATTTTCACTTCTAGCTTTTTCTCTGCCCACCATAGATCCTCCTGCTTGCGCCTTTCTATAAATTTCCCCCATATTAACCATATAAATTGTAAATAACAAGGGACTGAGCAAGACCCTTGTCATACCCTTTCTGTTGTTACAAACCATTCACTCTCTTTTCCTTCTGATCTTACTTTGCTTTTTGTTCTTACACATATCTCTTCTATTTTTCTCACAAGCCACTCGCTTACTCCTCGTTCTCTCATCTTTTTCTTCTTATCTAACTTATCAAACTCTTCTGTTCCTAGTGATGCTATCTAGATTGTTTGCTGGTTCTTCAATATCAATTTTTTTATTTCCTTGTAGCAGTTTTTTGGGAATTTCCTCCCATTCATTTATTGTTATCTTGTCACGTTGCTTCTTTTCTTGATCTCTCCCTGTTGATGTTTATGTACTTTCACACTTCTTTAAAGACTTATCGATATTACAATAAATTGACACAAAATCCATTAGCTTTTAAAATGTCTCTCTTGCTAGTTTGATAACTTTAAAGTTTAACAGACGTCTGGTCAATGTAGACACTTGTTTTTAAGCATTTTATTAAAAATGACATTGTTTGAAAACAAATCGTACGACTTTTTATTTTATCTGTGTTTTAAACATAGTATTGAAACTATAAACAACCATCAACACTATAAACAACAATTTCTCTTTCTTCCATAGACGCTCGTGTCGTGGACAACCCTAGACCATTAAAGTGTAGAAACTGTCTATAAAATTACGTGCTTTTGAAGTAGAGTTCATATTGGAACAAGAAGACGTATCATAAAGAAACGTTGCTCCTTCAACTGTTTGTTGATAGAGCAATGAAATTGTTAACCTGATAAAGATGTGTATGTATCAAAAAATAATGTTTTTTACAAACGTTTCTGCTATTTAATTAATAGCAGTTTTGTGTAATTAAACAAAGAAAAAATGTTTATAATCGGTATGCTTTAAACACAATTAATAAACAAAAAATAGATAAATTTCCAACGTCTGACGTTGTCTACACGTCGGCTATAGAACTTTTAAATCATATAAACTATGTTGTAAGACCTATTATTTTTTAAACTATTTAAATTAATAAATACACAGAAATAACAACATTATCTATACCCTAATCAGCGTAAATGTAGTAAGTATTATATTTTAAAATGTATTATTATTTTATATATATATTTTTATTAATTAAAATACTTTACTTGCTATTTTATACCTTAAGTGTGTGTTTCTAGAATAATTTTATTATATCACCTATATAATATCAGCAATGAGATAGTTATCATAAAGATAGCAAGAGCATCATAAAGTCAAAGTTTAAAGGTCTACTGCAGCTATAAAGTAAAATTCTACTGAAGTTCCATCCACTTAGGAAAACAAACACAAAATCACTGCAAACATGCAGTTATAATGACTTAATACATTTTTTCACAACCGCACTCTTATGAAAAGATTATGTGCATTCGTTTTAATCCAATCCGCTTCAAAAACAATATTAGAAAGCTCAGATTACAGCACAACGAAAACAAAAGACTTAATTCTATGCATAGTAGAACATTAGCGATATCTTTCATTGTAGTGACCGTAAATAAAATCGTAGGGTTTGAAAGGATTAAGGGACACAGTCCTGTAGTTTGCAAAGACAATTGCAAGGATAACGGCCTCGTTAGGACAATGGCCACTACTGCAGGATACTAGATTGCAACTTCTCAGGCAACATATTCATTTTCATTCCACTTAAGCTTCCACTTCCACTTAAGACAATTAAGAGAATAATTACTTCAGTTTGCAAAAGACATGCAAAAATAATTAAAGCTAAGGTTTTAAAGAAATTTAGTTTTTGCATCGTTTGCTGATGAATATGAATAAGACAAAAGATATTTTGATCTTTTCCAACAATTTCTACAAAAGATTTCAAATTACAAATAAATTGAAATAAGCCATTTCTCAAGATTTACGCTACGCATTTGAAAAGCAATTTTCCTGAATGTGTGCTACTTAACTATGTATCAACTCTCGCTACGTAAAGAGTTGCAGAAAGAAACTCCTAGTGACTTTAATAAAGTTGCACTCAAGCCGAAGAAAAAAGACTCAAAATGGTGCAATTTGAATGAGTTATGACGCCGAAGTTTACTGAAAAAACGCCACTTGTTTTTTACATCAGAGCGTCAAAGTTCCAGGGAAAAGCGCTCTTGAGGAGACATTCATATTGTTGAGGTCGAAGAGCAAGAGCAATTTGCAATTTGTCTTATAAAAAAGTGGTGTGAAAAGTGGCTTGAAGGCGTTATTCAAAGCTTTATATACGAAACGATCTCATAACAGCATAATATATATATATAAAGATGTAGAATTAATTTTGTTTATACTAGATTAATAATAACAGGTTGTATGAAAAATATGTTTTTGTACAATACCCTATATAATGACTAAAATCTAATATTTTATTTTCTGTTTCATAGAAATAGTTTGGTGTTTTGAAATATTTTTGTATTCTGTCTTAATAGATATTCCTATTATAGTTTATAATACAGGGGGTATAATATTTACGTGAATCAAGGGTTGCTGTACATTTTTGGCAGCAGGTCTTAGATCGGTTTGTACTAAAATTGATCAAGGTTATTTCAGATTCAAATTCTTTAAATAGAGTTACAAAAAAAGTCACATGAAATGAGGTTGCAAGATCTTGAAGGGTGAGTTATGGCGGTACATAAACTGATAAATTGACAAGCTGATAAATTTCTTGTATCATATTCAAGGTCTTGTAAGTGGTATGTAAAGAGTCTTGCTGAAAGTACACTATCATAATTTCATCGTCACAAACCTGTGCAAATGATTGTTCCATTTAGAATAACAGAAAGAAGAAGCAATAGAAAGTAATAAATTGACAAAAGTTCTTGGTTTACAAAAACACGAAGTTAATAAAAAAATGACATTTTACAAAACAACGACAAATACATCTTTTATTTATAAACACAAATTTATATTCACGGAGAACAAAGCCAAACCACCACACCAAAAAATACCACCAAAAATAATTTGTCCCGCGTCCACATTTACATAAACTGATACCGCGGTACATAAACTGATAAATTGACAAGCTGATAAATTTCTTGTATCATATTCAAGGTCTTGTAAGTGGTATGTAAAGAGTCTTGCTGAAAGTACACTATCATAATTTCATCGTCACAAAGCTGTGCAAATGATTGTTCCATTTAGAATAACAGAAAGAAAAAGCAATAGAAAGTAATAAATTGACAAAAGTTCTTGGTTTACAAAAACACCAAGTTAATAAAAAAATGACATTTTACAAAACAACGACAAATACATCTTTTATTTATAAACACAAATTTATATTCACGGAGAACGAAGCCAAACCACCACACCAAAAATACCACCAAAAATAATTTGTCCCGCCTCCACATTTTTCTCCCATTCTCCAGGATTGTTTCTTATGCCTAAATAAATTAATATCTGACAAAGATAATTCAATTTGTGGCATTATTATGAAATAATTCAAAAACCCCATTAAAAGAACAACAAACCTGACAGTAATGACAGCATGTGACAGTCCAATGACAGAATTGACAATAGTAAACGAATCAAAAACAACTAAAAGTCGTTTTTCTTGAGATTTACCTGAGATTTTAAGCGCCATCTAATGCATGTGGTGTTGACAAATTGCTTGCAATTTAAGTGCTTTTAAAAAATGCATATTGAATGATTCAAAACTTAACACAGTTAGGATGCTTCAAGTCACTTTTCCATTTTCCTAAAAAGATAGAGGTTTTCTTTATTATTTTACGGTTTGACAATTGTTGGCAATTACTCCCAATATTCCATTTTCAAATCTCAAACATATTTTTAAACAGCATTGTTTTTGTGAAAATAGCGACATAGTTATTGGCAATTATTTGTAGAAAAGTGACTCCTCGCGGCATAAATCGCAATTAATAAAATATTAATATTTAAAGAATACAGCAGAAATACTTTCAGAGCTGTAGGACACTGATTCTAGTAGCAAATTTATTGGTTTTGAATATTTATTGACAATACAATATTTTCAAAAAACTTCTTTTTCTTGAGCATTTTTCTAATTAGTTTTATTTTTTCAATTTTGCATATTTTACATATTCATACTTTCCAAATATGTAAATAACGAGTGTTTTTTAAAATGTGGCGTCATAGTCGGCCATGCCTATGTGTTCATATAATTTTTAAAACAATTGCTTCAAATGTCAAACTAAATACTAAATTTCTCAATATTTTTATTTTTTAATTTAAAATGGTTTTCTCGAGACACAAACATTTTTGTGGTGGAGTTTTATTTTCATAACCGCCACCGAGTTAATGGTGATTTTTAATCAAACAATAATGACTGCTACCGGGAGGAAATTTTATTCATTATTCCTCGCACAGCTTCATGACAATAAAATTGTGGACGGGTGGGTACTTTCAGCAAGACACTTCACATACCCCTTACGAGACCTTGAACTAGATACAAGAATCTTCTGATCGACGTTCATTTATCAGCCGAAATACAACCATAGCTTACCCTTCACAATCCTGCAACCTTACTCCATGTGTGGTAAAAACTCAAATTTCCAGCAACGCTTTTGAGTTGCGTCAGACAGTAGATGCGAAAATTGATGAACTTAATAATAATTCTCAAATGGTGACGAATGTCAGTAACGCAATTGTTCAAACAGTCTGCAAATGCCTTGAAGTTGATTAACGACATTTTTATTATTTGTTCTAATTATTATAAATTTTCAAAAGCTTTGAATTTAATTTCATTACCGTGTTAAACTATCAATTCATTAAATTAAATGTGAGGTTAGATTCAAACGTCAAATTATTAGCTGCCACATCGATTTGATGGTAAAGGTACGTTCTCAGTTCAAAGATAAACATTCATAGCAAGCTTCAACGGCAAATTTAAAACAACACTCCTTAGAATAGACAGAGGAGTATACATGCTTCTATTATAATGATGGTCAAAGTTGTGTTTTATATTTACTTTCTAGAAAATTTTAATTGGGTAACAGTAAATTTAATATTGTTTAGTTGAAAAGAATAAGCTTACCAAAAGCTAACTGAAGAACAATCAAGATAGAACTAAAAGAAAAATTTTTAAAATGATAAAATTGATATGTCACAATTTTTTCATATTAATATTATTATTTCATCAGATCAGACAGTACAATTATAAATAAGTATTTATTTTTTTTTTAAGAAAAATAAATTTTCCAGAAATCGTCCTGGAAACAACATTTTCCTGCTTATTTACGCGCAGGAAAATAGAGTTTTCCGGACTAGTACTGTAAAAACTTTACAAGACGCAAAATAAAAAAGATACTCTATTAACTATAGTTGCCAACAAAAATTGACAAACTTGATTTTTGTGGAATTTGTAAAAAAAATTCTAAAATTTGTAAATTTCGTCTTTTTTTACGATTTTCCAAAAAATTTAATACAAAACACGTCAGTAAAATTTCTTACTTGACTTGGCACAAAGTGCCTCGTAGTTCAATTTAGCTCCTCTTCAGTAATGTGAAATTTTCCTGACGTTTATGTATATAACTATTATATAAATGATTAATCACAGCTTTATTGGTAAGCATAATTTTATCGGCTCCATGTATCAATTAACTGTTTCAACCCCCAGAACCTATTAACATCAATAAAAATGGCATAAAAACTTGACTAAATATCAATTGCCGCTGTACATTTATTAAACAAATGAGCCGACAGTCCGAAAATCATCTATAACTTTCCTAATCATAAGCTAAAATTAGCAAAATGTTCACAAAAACACTATTCTAAAAATCATCTAAACAAACTATCTAAATAGTAGAGTCGCTCGGTGGCCAGGTGGCTTAACATAGTGCTTTTAGAGCTTAGCCAACAATCTAGCGTGAGTTCAAGTGCCATATATACAAAAGTCTTTTTCTAAAAAAAGATAGCTTTTGTCTGGCCATAGGTATTTGTCAATGTAGGAAACACAAAATGTAAAAAAACAAGTCGCTGTGCAATATCCCTGTTTATTTTAATCTTTAATCAAAATAGTAGTTTTCAAGTTATATTTTATAGGTTTCTCGACATGCGCAACTGATTATAAAAGCAAGTAAAAAATATAAAATTTAAAAAATTGAATTCAATATTATTAATTATTAAGTTATTTACTTAAAAATAATTTTAAAACATTAAGAATAAATTAAATAACTTAATAAGTTCAACTTAAAAAGTCGGCATTTTCAAATTTTTAATTTGTTATAATAGTAAATATTTATTTTGTTCTATATTATGTGTTGCAAATAGCATGCTATCCAACAACTTCTGTGTATTATTTTTAACCGATTAAAAAAAAGTTTCTCAATTAGACAGTATATATTTTTTTAAGTGTAATCGCAGTTAAGTTCGTTTTTTATAGTCCGATTTTGATAATTCTTCCGTTGTTGGAAAAGAGATATCTCCGGGGTGGCACTATGATAAAAATTTTGAGATTTGAGTATGACAACATAAAGAAATCGAAAAAACGTCAAACATATAGTGCGTTTGTCAAATGTGTGTTCGCGGATAACTTTGTTGTTTATTGATCAGTTTTGATAATGTTATTTTTACGATAAAAAAAAAATTTCAAGGCGTCTTAGATAAATTAAGAAAAACCTTCGAAAATTGTAGTGGCGTTTGTTAATGCGTGCTCGCGTTTACTTTTTAGTTTCCACCTTAAAGTAATTTTTTTATCGCTTAAAATTATTGTTTACTGTTGGTTCACGCACATAAGTGTTTGTTCTAAATGTTGCTCGTTATGTCTTGTAATTGACAATATGAAAAATACAAGTATAAACTAATAAACACAAATGATGCAAAATAGAGTTTGTTTTGCTAAATATGACTAATAATTTCTACTTTGAGATACAAATTATTCAACAGTTATAATGTTCTCTGAAATATAATATTACATTATTATAGATACAAACTCATAAAAATTCTAAATTGATTTTTTATTTTTATGATTCCTTCAAAATTCTTTCAGCTTATAAAAGTAAATTAAAATTTTAATATTGGGCAGTCTGTAAACAAGCAAGCGATCTATTTAAGTGAGGGTACTGATTAAACAAGCCCTCTCAATATTTCGTTTTAAATTAAACTTTTGGACGCTATAGAACCGAACGTTATTTGTAAAAGCTTTTCCTAAACAAGATCATAATAAACAGTTCTTTGAATTAAGCGGCTTCGCATAAAACAAGTTGACACTTGAGAAGATTTTTTGCCTAAGATGTTTCAGCCAGTCCGTATATTACCTTTTACAGCAAATTTCTGTGATAATTCGGTTATATTTTCCAGGAAGAAAAAATACGTTTCAGCTTTGTGCTCGTGACTATGAGACGCTTTCAACTCATGAATTTACATTCGACCGTAAACTCCCGCATTTCCTGATGCAAATTCATTCTAAAAATGTTATCTTGTAAAGTTTTCCAAGAACTCTAAAGTCGGTTAAAGGAAACTTCCTTGGTTTTGGTTAGGTATAATTATTTATTCCCTCTCCTACGCACATTATTAAAGCTCTCCGTTCACGTCATTCTAAGATTAGGGTAATTAAAGTCATCCTGATAAAGTAAGTGCCGCATCGGGAATGTAAATAACACCAACAACATTTCTATCAGATGTATACAAATAGGGTAAAAGGAATTTAACAAAATTAGCACTATGTAAGATAGATCAGAGCCGCGTTAAACATTGAAAATAGAAGATTATGATTGTATTCGTTGTTTAGTGTGACATCTCTAGTCTAATAAACCGAAAAATGCTATTTCACAAAGTAGACTCAATAATAATTTTCTAATTTGTAACAAACATATACTAACAAAGTTAGCACCTGACTATGAAGCTTTAAAGCTTTTTTTAGTATGCATTAAAACTATTTGTCCGGAAACACTAGGAAATCGTTTAGGCTTTTTTAGTAATTTTTACAAGTTAAGACTATCTATCATCCAAGTTTAGATACATGATTTTGATAAAAGTCTAATACCGGTATTTATAGTCGTATCTCAAGCTCAACCTTGAATTCAAGCTTGAGACGCCGCCTCAAGCAAGGACTCCGGCAATGCTCGGGAAAGCAAGCAAAGACTTCGACAATGCTCGGGAAAACGTGCGTCTTGCGGAAGTCACCAAAGTAGTCATTTTTGTGTTGTTAGGTTTGAAGTTTAAAATTTTGACGCATGACAGTGTTTATATAAAGTGACAGGTCAAGGAATAACTCGATGCCGCAGGGATTATATCAAAAGTGTTTTGTGTTGTTTTTGCAAAAAAAAAGAATGACGACGGGTACATGTCTACTGACAGAATACGTGTATGGTAACTTCATAAAATGTGCATTATAGAGGAAAAAGCTGCGTATACACAAAAAGCAAAACTTTTGCTGTAGTCTCGCATGGACAACCCCATTAGTGTAGAAAGCAATACGACGGATGCCGTAAGAAAAGCGAACGATCTGGACCATTATTACATTCTCCTCAAAACACGAAAGCTGCAAAAGTAAGACCCAAATAGAAGCTAGCTCACACTGCGCGCTTTTGAGAAGGACAATGTAAGTGCAACATTAATATAAATCTAACCAGACCTTTACCCACTTTTATTGCAGGAAATGTGATGCAGAAAACTTATCAGAGTAGTGAGTAGTAGGAGCTATTCAAGAAGTGTGTAAAGATGAAAGTTTTCTGCTGCCGTTTTGTCTACTATGCTTCTGCAAACAATACTTCACTAAAACAATATTGTAAACTAATAAAAATTTTACTTTGTTTGTACTTTTTTTTGTACCGGCGAATGGCGCCTTGAGTCGGACTCAAGACAAGTCGAAACCTTGCTCAAGTCCGTCCCCAGTGCGCTTGCTCATCAAGCAAAAATCGCCCTTATTCACACCGTAATTTGATATTTAAGTTTTGAGATTTGTCTATGAATACCGTCCGGTCTTAAGATCGACCTCAAGCTCAAGATATAAATATCAGATTTCACGAGCATTGCCGAAGTCCTTGCTTGAGATGGAATCAGCGATAAATCTATTTCAAAACGCATGCAAACGCTTTGCCGAGCATTGCCGGAGTCCTTGCTTGAGTCTAAGCTTAAACTTGATCTTGAGCTACGACTATGAATACCGGCATAAAAGTGAGTTTACAGAAATCAAAATGAAAGTTTCATTAAACCTAAAGTCAATTCGCTACAGGATTGGTTGAATTTGTGAGAACAACCAATCAAAAATCTTAATTTTAGTTGCAATTACTTAGCTTAATTTCAATTTAAGTTCCATTCTGTAAATCCACCCTTTAAATAAACGGCTGAGCAGTATATCTGAAATAGGTTGGACACCTAAATATTTTTTTACACTTCTTTTTTATAAATTTGGCGGCGTTCAAATGTCTATAATTATTAATTTGCTGCTTGAAATTAATTTTTAATTTTGAGTTTTACAAATGGCTTACTTTTATCCAAAAGTGTACAACTAGTAACTAAAAGTGTTTTACATGTTGAACCTTTAGGAATTAATATAGAGCAATAAAGTAAATCCTAAACATCCATATCAGTAATTGTTATTTTCCAAATTGAGTATATGAGTAAGAAACTTCGTGCAGTAAATGAAAATATAAAAACCAATGCAAATTCATTCAAACTTAATCTAAAAATTTGGTTAATATGCTTTATTCTTATTGGAATTCATCAATAAGTCGCACCAGTCTAAGATTTGAATAAATTTGCACTGACAAATTTAGGCTTAGATCTAACAAATTGCCTCTTACTTTTTAATAAGATGAACTTAGAAAAACATTTTTTTTCAATAGTTTTTCTGCAAATAGTTTGTACTTTAAATGATGTCAGTATTTATAAACACAAAACATCTTAAAACAAAAACAAATTGCTGATTTGCTGATTAAACACCCAAGTTATCATGTTAGCGCTTTATGTCTCACGCGTATGTCAATGATATACAATGTAATGTAATCTATTTTCATTGCTTAGCCACCAACTGGTAAAATAAAGAAAATCAATGCAAATCCATCAAAATACATCTGTAAACTTAGACATGTTTCGTTCTTATTGGACCTCATCAGCAAGTCGCAACAGGCCCAGGTTTGTATAAACTTGCAATGACAACTTTAAGCTTATACCACAGATGAGTTATACCAGATCGCTCACTTAGAAAAGAAAGCTTAAAAAAGAGAGAGATAGAATATTAACCAGTTTAAAGGTCCAGCTGACGCAAGCCCAGTAGAAGTTTATTTCACTGTAAGCAAAGATACACTCGGAACGCTTCGAGATGATTGTATGCAGTGTCTAAATTCACGATTTGGTCCGATGTCTGTCCGATCTAGTTTTATTTGCCTCGTGATTTTATCTACCAATTATAAAACGGCCCACCCTTAATATCTTTCTTGCTGTTGAAAATATAAAAAATCGAAAAGGCACGTCAATGCATCATTTTAAAACGTGACTATTTGGAAACGTCTAGACAAAAAACAAAAAATCTATTTTAATGCATTTGTAATTATGTGAATAAAGTAGGATCTTTCTTAAAAACCAAACGATTACCTCCTAATTATGCTTAATTAGTAAAATTAATGTTGATTACACAAGTTTTCTTCAGAAAACCTATGATGTGTCAAGTAGCTCCAGGACGACACTTTTTGGCAACAGGGCATTTTCTGTAGTAATTCTGACAAAAAACTGCGCGCGGCAACACTGCTATTAACCAATTTAAAGGGACGAGAGACGCCAAGGTCATAGAAACGATGCGCAAAAGATCAAACGTTTCGAGGCAAGTGAGCAATCTGGTATAACTAATCTGTGCTTATACCGACCCAATCTCAAAAAATGTTTGATGCAAAGTAGTTTCTAATAGAGTTTGCTATTTTTACCTTATTGCGGAAGCAATAAGCACTTGGAAAAATATAAGCCCAAACTTGTCATTCAAATCTGAATCTGTTGCAACTTGCTGATGATATAGGAGCAAAACATGTCCAAGTTTACAGATGTAGTTTGAATAAATTTGCATTTATCTGCTTCATTTTACCAGTTGGTGGCTAACAAAAAAAACACAGATCACATTGTATATAATTGATAAACGTTAGAGACAATAGGTACTATTAAGGTAATAACTAGGTTATTCAGCGTAAAATAAAAGATAAATCAGCGATTTACCTTTTGTTTCAAATTGTATCTATTAACCCTGAGATCATTTAGAAAAGTAAAACTATTTACGTAAAAACATGTAGAAAAACTTTTTTCTCAAAAAATGTCCGATAGTAGCTTCTAATAGATCATAAGCCTTTTATGGTTCTCCAAAAATTATGATTGCGATGTCATTTAAAATAGCAGGTAAATGATTTCCAAAAACTCAAAAGTCGCTCGCAAAAATTGCAAACGTTCTAAAAATTAAGCCAAAAAAAAAAGTTTAGTGTTTTGCAAATATCTCAATCACTATTTGAGATTTTCTAAATTTAAAAAAAGATTAAAAAAAATACAAAATTTTTTGAAAAAAAGTCTCAACTCTCAGAACTTCAAGACTAACATTTAAAATTTTTCTAAAGCGTGGAGAATAGGCCTGAAGACGGTTACTCTAACTTGTGCAAGCCATTCCCACTTCGAATTTTGAATGAATAAATATTATATTAACTTATTAAATGTAAAAATTAAGAACTGAAAAAACTCAGGCGTCTACAGGATAGATACGCAGTTTAAAAATTTTTATCGCAATTTTTCAAGTAGTTATCCCTTGGTTAATAAACTTTTTTTTTAGCACATCAACGTTGCAAGTGTAATCTGAAGCTTTTTTCTTTTGTGAAGCTCTTTTTTCTAAAGCTGTTGAAGAGATTTCCTTTAAATTGTAAATTTTTGCTTTGTTATCAAAAATAAAATTATAAGGCTTTATAAAACATCGAAAACAATATCTTTTTTATAATATAATCATTGATCCGTTTTCTCATGATCAGAAGCTACCGAAAAATAATTTTTATTAATTTTTATCTTCTAAAAATAAAAAAATGATTAGAAACAAATGCGTTGTTTACAAAATGGTTAATAAAGCATCATAATTTTTTACTTAAATAAATTATTAAAAACACAGCAAATATTAACAATTTTTCCAACGAAAATCTATTTCACCCTTTAAAAAAGAATTTAAAAAAAATTCAGGTTTATAGTTATATATTAGCACCTTTGCATCACGACCGTTAATGTTCGTGATGCAAAAAATTGTGAATTAACTAATGGGTAACAAACTGAAAAATTGCGATAACGATAAATTTGTTCATTGATCTATCGTAGTTTTGCATTCATTTTTAAAAATAAAACGTTCCAAATAAAAAAAAAATTATTAAAATAAAAGTGTAACGCACTCGCAAGTTTTCATTTCACACATTGTGTTAACTTTTCCGATTGTGCGTTATCAATTACTTTCCATCTTTGTTATGTAATATACTATTTAAAGCAAATTAAACTGTTCAAAACTTAAAATATACAAAAATTGATAGTGCATCAAATCATTAAAGAACTAAAATTAGATTTATTATATTTTGTTTTGTTGCAATTAGTGTTTGTTTTGTCGTGTGCTGTTTTAATGGCACTTTCAAGTGAGTATTTATTGTAACAAGAGACAACGAGTTAAGCTTCATTGCACCTCGTAAGTCTGTTTATTTCTTTTTAGGTTCAAACCATGTTATCGCTTAGAGAGAAATACTAATGTTCATTTTAAAAGCTATTCAAACTCAAGAAATATTCTTCTTTTATCTACAATCTCTCTACAAACTCGTTTAATTGGCAGTTTGTTTAATTCATTAAAGATATAAGCACAATTAATTCAGAATAAACTTCTACTGATTCTTGACTTAATGTTTAGGTTTTACATAATTCCGCTAGCTTTATAATGTCAATGCTCTTAAATATGCAAATTGATGTGTTAAAATTTTATAAGCGTAATATTTATTGTTGTGCTACAATTCATTACAATGAATTGCTAGACAGAAATATTTTTAGAAAATTGGCAGTTTTGATTTCTATAAACAAAACTACATTCAACATAACAAAAAAAATAGTACTAACTTTCTATTACGTCGCATAATAAAGAATGTTAAGTAATTTTGCATAAAATCATTTTGCAGAATACCTAACTATAAATTTTATTTTAACTATAAATGCGGCAAAAAAATAGTATTCAAATTGATAAAAGTCAACTAATAAGTAAATTCGAACAAAAACATGAAATATAAATACCTACTCTGTTATTAATCAAAGAATAAATTAACCCTAGGTTTCTTTATTGCTTTGACCAAGTTTTTAAAAACTTATAAAAAATAATAAGCATAAAAAATATCTTACTCGTCCGGTGACCACAAATACAAAATAAAATATTAAAGTAATGAGTTAATTCACCTCCCAGTAAGTAGTGTAATTGAATAATATCAACATCTTTCCTCTCTTGTGCAAAAAAACCTAGCCCACTTGATTACACTGTAGGACGTCGTTATGTAACAAACCGCAAGCAACGATCTATGGTTTTCTCCGTAATCTTCAATTGTTTCTAGTTGAATTAGAAATGGTTTGTGTTGGCGCCACACAATGACAAAAAACAAACAAGCAATAATAATAAGTAAGTCTTTGTATTAGAATGTTTGTAGCTTCTGCTGCAGTTTGCAATAACTATGGGGCAGTTAATTGTGTGTCACTAAAGTCACTATTAGTTATTTCAAAGCTTTTTCAAGTTTTCGAAAGCAAGCACAACACTAACAATTTTTTTTTAATAGTTTTCAATTTTGGTCATAGTTACTTGACGACTGGATTTTTTTTAATTTATTTGAACCCGTTTACAGTAATAATTACATTAAATTGAAAATAAATATTAGGAATGATTGTGGGTGAGATAGTATACAAATCTTAAAAAAATGTTGCATTTCAGTCTCGGCGCTTTGCGTCTTGGTCGACTTCTTAATTTCTCGAAAATTCTCGAAAAGAAATGCAACACTTTTCTGTCACGTTATGTAACGTACTATTAAAGTAGATACTGAAATATTGAATAAAAAAACTATAAAAAATGCAGGTTGAAGAAAATCAAGAAAAGCCTTAAAAATGACGAAGATGCATAACAATACTAAACAAAAGAAACAATACTAAATACGGCTTTTTTCTACACATTTGTCAGCATTATAATGTTTACTACTTGCACAGTAGAAAATCCAATAGTAACACAGTTGGAAACCAACTCACGTAAAATTAAAAGAGAAAAAACACAAAAAAAACTTTAAAAATATATTAAATTTCTAATAACAAGCTGCTTTTCATCTTTCAGAAGCTTGTCTATAAGCCATTTATACTAAAATAATGCAAAATTTTCATTTTAGGTATAAGCAGTATTTAATTTTGCTTCCAAAAAAAAAACAAAAAAAAAAATTTTTACCTTGGCCCACAAATTGAAAATTTGACGTGTGCAGTAAAGCTTTATTTTTCAACTTGTCATTGTCGTAACTATTATAATATTTGTTCAAATGATGTGGTGTAGAGATAACGTTTATCTATTTTAAATGCCAGAAGCGACAAAAGTACCTATTTTGATATAAAGATCAATTTGTTACTACCAAATGTGCATTAGAAACAAATTATACATTTGTTTGGTGTTATTTACAGTTCACTATTTTGACAATACTGATTTACACATATCAGATATAAAGTCTATTTGAGGTCAACATTTTTATTGTACCATTGTTTTTTTGTTGAATGCGTGTAACGGTTTTTGCGGCGCACGCCATAATATTTCGCTGATGACAAATTTCTTTCCTACTTACTTGACAGTTATTGTTATATTTTAGACAATTTACAGAATAATATCTTTACAAACTATAGTCTATGTGCTATTCTAAAGTATAACCTATATTATTGTAAAGTTTCATTAAAATCCAATCAGTAGTTTTTGCGTGAAAGAGTAGCAAACATTCATACATTCAGCCATCCATACTTTTGCATTTATGATATTGGTAGGTCGGATTTGTTTTCATAAGTGTACACTTTTTTGTGTACATTTTTTTGTATCTATTTCTTTTCAACTTGTTTTATTAGTAAATAAATAATTATTAGGTTTCATTTCTTTTATTAACAATTTTGCAAAATGTTTCATTCGCTTATCTTTGAATATCCATTGTTTAAACAATCAAAACTCAACCAGTCTACTACACACTAAGGATGCCAAATCATCAAAACTTTATTCGAAGTAAAAGTTTTTAATCCTTGAATATGTTAACAGAGTTAGATAAATATTGTTTCATCTTTTTTCAAATGGCTTTCTACGGCCTAAGTAGTAACTAAATCATTGAAAAAAATCAATCAAAGCTTAAATGAACCACACCCCAGCTCCTACCCTACTGTAAACAAGAAAAGTCAACAACAATTTCCGGAGAAAAAAGCTTCGAAATAAAATACGCAATCTTAAACGCTTCCTTCTTAGTGCTTAATGTTGCTTTTCGAGAATCTTTGTTTACGTGTCGGTTGAAATTAAATTCATCAATCACGAAAAAAGTGTTTAATCAGAAGCATCCTTCGTAAATTACAATTTTATCTGTTTTTCAAAAAAACAAAAGACATAAATTGTAAAAATTCAAAGAAACAAATTTGAAAATAAAATATGTCATTTTTCTTGTCTATTTGTTTTTTTGTGGCTCATCGCATCCGATTTCAATTTATTTCTGAATTATGAGCTGGTGCTTGGTTGGAACATCTTCAGATATTCATGGCTGTCAGTTTAAGTCTCATTTCAATATCAGGCAGAAATATATATCATGCAAATAACAAATATGAGTAACAGTTTGGAATAAAAAATTGTTTTCTAGCCTTTTTGATTAATAATATACAAAAATTATTAATGTTTACTCGTTTTTGATAAAATTTATACAAATTGTTTTGAAAGCAAATCAAAGCCAACGTTATCTTTAACATTTCAACCGGAGTATCAAAACAATTATTATCATAAATCTACTCACACAATCGATGTCTGAATGTTGCTGAACAACGTTCGATTTTTTGTATATTTTTATTTATATTTTTATTCGAAAAACGATTAAATAATGTGCATTCTTTAAGAATTCGAAAATTCTTACGGCCTTTGACAGGTAATGATAATGACAAAATAAATTTTCCAATTATATAGAAACCATTCACAAACAAACTTTCAGTTTTCGATTAGCTTAAAAACCAATTTAAGACTTTAACTTTTAAGATCATCGCGCCGCGCCGTTGACGCTAAGTTGACAAGATCCCATAGTTTACTGTTGAACACAAATTTTTGATTTTGTCAATTTTTCTTAATTTTTTTTTGACGTATGTCAAAATTATTTCATTTTAATAAATTTTCTAAAAAATAATAGATTAATCATAAAAATAACACTTTCTATAGGTAGAAAGTAGTTATAATCTTCAGAATGACCAGCTCAAAAAAAAACTTTTAAAAAATCTTGAAAAAATATCTTTCTTGTGTAGCACTTCAAAATTTATGTCATCACTTGATAGCTTTTTTTTTCATTATAATCATATATAATAAAATAAGTGCGTGTTTTGATTTTCAGAAATTAGTTTGACATGTCGAGTTTTTTTCTGCGCAAAATTCGTCGCGAATCAAAGACGAGAGACGATTTAGATCTGTTAATATTCCGAAAAAATAACACACGTGTCAAATTCAACTAAAAAATCGCTCAAATAAAGTAATAGTTAATTAAAAAAAACTTGTCTTCTTGGATCCTGATTTACTATAAGAGCATAAAATAAACAAACAAATTCAAATGCCACAAATTTATATCAAACTTTTGTAACTGGTTAAAATGATGAATTCGTCGGTTCCTGGGGCTAGATTCTCAACCAAATCCCTCGGAAAAATAAAAAATGCAATCAACAAGGCAACACCAGTGAATACAATTCTATATAGTATCTGTGTAGGTAAAAATGATTTCCACCCGATCTACACGTGGTAATTGTCTATATAATTATTAAAGTCACATTATCATGCAATGAACTCACCGTACTTTAATATGAGGTGCTAGAATAGTACTATTTATCATTTGCTTTATACTGTTTTTTTATTTTCAAAAACTCGAGCACCAGGTCACATAAAGAACTTAAAAACTTCTAAAAGCATCTTAGCAAAAAAAGTTGTTTCCGAATCTTTTCTAATAGTAAATCTCGGCAGTACAACAGCCCAGGAATTTACAAATTGTGGAAGATACTTACAATAAAGAAGAACAGACAAAAAAAATTACTAAATTTTAACACATAATTTGATTACTTTAATCAGTCGTCTTGGATTTATATTTTTACGCTTAATTCTTGATAATTACTAGTCTATCATTTTGTGTGCTGCAATGCTGGTAAGTAATTATATATTTTACAGAAACAAGCACATTATTTTTATTAAAATAATTATTCAAGTGTTGCACAAAAACGTCAAAAAGCAAAAAAAGTATTATATTTATTTTCCCAATACTTTAAAAACCTATTTATACATGATAAATAAGCCTCACAGTGTTGATGTAAATTTTAAAAATAATAATTATTATTATTAAGTGATTTTTCAAACAACCAACTTACTGTTTCTTTTGCTTAAAACACAATTTGCAATTTTTGTTTTTAATTTAATTCTTTTTATCATATTTCTCTTTATCGTATAACAACTCATTCGAGTGTTCAAAGTAATTAAAAATTAAAAGCTTGTTTTCAAGAACTTTGATATTATTGAAAAAATAATATTGTCATTATTATTAGTTATCAAAAACCGTAATGAGTTTTAAATTCAGCTAAACTGCGGTGCCTCCGGGTCAGGGAGAGTTATACATAATAATAATACTAACCACTTGAATCCACTTAGCTTTAATACAATTTGCTTTAAGAATTTTGAAAAAAAAACGCATGTAAACATCTATGAATTTTTCACATTTTTCTAGAGTGTTTTTGTTTTTCTATTATGCTAACGGTTTTAAATAAATTATCACAAGAATGAACTTTTATTGGTAATCCACTATAATAATTACCTTCAATATTCAATAAAAAGTCGTGCCTTGACTGTGAATATCAAAGTTTACAGTATAAACGTTGCATCAAAATCAGCCGATACCCTTTAAGTTTTTGAAATATTATATTTATGTAATGTAATATATTTTTCCGGAAATCGTCTTGGAAACAACATTTTCCTGCTTATTTACGCGCAGGAAAATTGAGTTTTCCGGACAAGTACTGTAAAGACTTTACAAGACGCAAAATAAAAAAGATACTCTAGTAACTATAGTTGCCAACAAAATTGACAAACTTGACATTTGTGGAATTTG
Source organism: Lagria hirta (assembly GCA_947359425.1). Classification (NCBI taxonomy): domain Eukaryota; kingdom Metazoa; phylum Arthropoda; class Insecta; order Coleoptera; family Tenebrionidae; genus Lagria; species Lagria hirta. Next base: position 6,767,005 of record OX375797.1, on the reverse strand, counting down.
TCAAAAAAAATTCTAAAATTTGAAAAATTCGTCTTTTTTTATGATTTCCTGAAAAATTTAATACAAAACACGTCAGTAAAATCTCTTACTTGACTCGGAGCTTTAAAATACTCGGCACAAAGTGCCTCGTACTTCAATTTAGCTCCTCTTCAGTAATGTGAAATTTTCCTGACCTTTATGTAAATAACTATTATGTGTGCGTTTTTAAAATTCAACAAGTAATTTCTTACATAAGATTGAACACTTCTCTTGCTTAAAGTTTGTCAGTATATCAGGATATTTGCTATAACGACCTCATAGAAGTTCAAATAGCTCTATTTTTCATTCCAGTGGCTTGCTCATCATCCATTCAAATTCTTTTACATTTGAAATTTAAAGTAAAGTAATTTATCAAAGCTCGAAAAAACAACAAGAATGTGCGTTTGTCACTTCCACAAAATAAAAGAATGTCGCACTTTTTTTTCAACTTTTTGATATATAATTTAAACAATTTATCAACAAAATCGAGTTAATAGAATTGAAATGTCAACTGACGAGCTAAACCACGTTTTAGAATAATACAAGTGGAATAATGTTTACCTAATAATATCGTTCGACGCAATTAACATTATATTAGAGATAATGTCAATTTTATTCATCACGCTACAATCATTATAGCCTTAAAGTAAAAAGATTTAGTTGAGCTAACGGCTTCCCCAGACTGTAAAATGCAATGTTGGTAAGATAATAATATTTCCAATAACATTTTATGTGTTTTACGCTTTATGTCAAATAAAACTTGTGATTGTAAAAATGATCAAGATTGCGTCTAATAATCTCAAAACTTATGTAAAAAACAGTAAAGTGTATTGCAGGAAAAAAGGTATTAGCATTTTAGATTATGTCATCTTTCACACCACACTACAAATGGTAGAGGTTTATTAAATTTATCGTGAAAGCTTTATTTTTACTATTATCATTTTTCAATTAGTCCTTTTATCTTGCTTCAATTATTCTTTAATAAGTAAGTTAAAAAAAAACAACGGTTAGTAATCATGACAAAAATTCAAACAAAATTGTTTGCTCTCCTTTAGATAAAGATTACGCAATAAGCGAACAATCAGGAACGTCAATTTCAATCATCCTTCGTTTTTACCGCACTAGTGCGTGCAAAAAGCACTAAAAATTTTCTCGTTTGAAAAACGGTTTAAAATTACATTATCGTACTAGATAATCTAACCCAAGTTTATAATAGAACAATACACTTTGGCACTTTTGATAATATAAAACAACAAAACTTACAAAAATTAAAAATTATTGCCAATTTAGCCAGCTTGTACATTAAAAAGTTTTTTTTTGTCCGAAAACATGCTTGAATTGTTTTTTTCAGTCAAAATCTTGTCTTCAAGTTTGAAGAAATTTGACAATTACTTAAATGATTAGTTAGTTACCTACATCAAAACACTTGATTTTTTCAACAAATAAAAAACATAAATTTTAATTTGATGTTAACGTTTCTCGCCCTTGTAAAAATTCGTGCGAAAAATAACACAAGAGCTGTTTTTTCGTGCGACGTTCTCTACTGCGCACGTAAAAACCATTGCATTAGCAAAATATCTGTTCCTTAAGCAAATTTGGAAAAATTTTTATTATTATAAGAAAAACAACATAAGCTCGGTGAAGATATTTTACTTATATCTCGATTGATGCTATTTATGTAATCATATTTTTTGTTAAAACTGCCACAATTCACAGTGAACTAAAGCCAATAAATGTTCTTTTTCTAAAAATTCAATTCCAGCAATGTTTTACTAGAAGAATGGTATTTAGCTAAACATTTGGTGTATCTCCGGCGAATTTTCAACGCGTTAATCTAATTTCTAAAAGGACTTCTAATTTATATGAGACTTTGTGAGAACCCACCTATTTCTCAAATATACCCCAAAAAAATTCAATTGGCTTGAACTCCGGCTTACAGAGTGGCAACCTTAACATTGGATGCCCATGCTCTTTATGCATGGGCATATAGACTGCCCATGTCCAGTCTATAATCCAATGATTTGTCCCTATAAATTATTTCAGCTTTTTGGGTCTTATTGCAAGGGTCTTTTTTGTCAACAATGTTTTACTAAGAATCGTTGTCTAACATCCAAATAGTAAAACAAATTTTAAAATTAATTGGCACAAAGATAATTTTTATAGTTGGTGCTATTTATTTGTCATGATAGTTCCCGGAATTTATTTCTACACAAAACCCTAGTCTTTTTTTTTAAACAAGGTGTTTAAAACAAAACCACAAGTTTGTGAAGCACTTATTTAGAAGACGATTTTAGATTTGTTCATACCAAATTAAATAAATACAAATAAACCACAATTTAATTTAAAAAAAATCTAATAGAGCCATCATGACATTACGGCTAAGCTTCTAAAACTTTATATTTTTTTAATTAAGTTAAACTTTCATTCAACAGTTTTAATAAAAATTGTTTTTGCAAAAACAATGACTTGTACTGCATGAATAATCTTAAGCTTTAAAGTAATTAAAAACAGCTATGCAAATTCATTCAAACTATGTATATCTACCTATAAACTTTGACATGTTTCATTCTTATTTTTTCGACAGTCGCAACAGATTCAAGTTTGAATAAATTTGAAATGACAATATTGAGCTTATACTTATTACTTACATGTCAATGTTAATAGATACAATTTAAAATAAAAAGTATATCGTTGATTGAACAACCAAATTATCACGTTAGCGCCCTTTGTCACAAACGTTCATCAATGATAAACAAAGTAATTTACTTTCTTTAGATAGTCACAAACAGGTAAGATACAAACTTGTAAATCAAGCAGAAGATTAGCAATAAGCATCATTAGACAATAAATCATTATAATGACATAGCTTTGTTTTACTCAAGACCTTAATTAGATCATATTTCTTCAACATGATAAAAAATATTTTCTTTTAACAAAATAGTAATAAAAAATATATAGAATGTCCTTAATGTGCATACAATTGACATTGTTTTAAAAAACAAAAGATGTAGATCAATGTGTGTGCACTTGTTTACGCCCGTTAAAAGCTATAGCTCAAAATGTATTGTTTACATTTATACATAGAAACAAACACACTTACATCGTCTTATTGTGCTGATATTGTCATTCATTTAAAACCATTACAATTTAATGTGTCAGCTTGACACGTTTGTGTACAGGTATGCTAGATAAAGTTTTGGTAGTGTATAGACACCAAAGATTTTTCAAAATATGTTTGTTGTGAACAAAAACAAAATGCAAATGAGGGAAAACAATACTATAGCCGCACATGAAAGTTTCTAACATTTTGCGAGTATTCCAGATTTCGCTGTAAACAAGGTTTACCAACTTCCACGTATCGGATCAATTTAGTAACTCGCAATTAGCGCAGTAGGTGTAAATAACAGCATTAAGAGTAGGTGAGAGCACATAATATGACAAGCGCATCTACCCAACATTTGCAACAACGAATTTAGCAGACTGTAAAATTAATATAAATCTAGCATTTAAAACATACGTAAGCACAACCCAAACACATTTGTGCGGTTCTCACGATTCTTAATAAGGACCAAACTGCCTAGCTCTCAGTCTTTATAGAAGTAGTGGATGTAAATTTTCCCTCGTTATTATTCACGTGTTGAAATAATAAAGGCGAACTTCTACAATACATTTTAATCAGCTAAACCAACCGAATATGGTATACACTTTGCTCTGTTTTAATATCGAGACATTTTAATTTACAATTTGATTGAAAGCGACGGGTTCGATAAAAGCTTGATTTTTGCTGAATCTGCTCACAGGACTGAATTGCGGTTAGCTCATTTTAATATCAAGACCACATATGTTTGTATTGTTTTTCAACATCAATAAACTATTACAAAGCCTCTGATTAATGAAATAGTGCTTTTGAAACGCTAATTAAAACGCTGAATAATTTATACTTATATTATAAAAAGATTTTTGTACACAAATTAAATAAGAAATACGAATTGAATTTTTAAATACAATGTCTTAACAAATTATAAATAAATAAAACCAAAATAATAAATAAAGCTAAAAAGACGGCTGAAAAACTTGACGGTTTAGGTTCAGTGTCAAACAATCTCACGTAGAGGCTGTTACTAAACTTAAACCGCTCTAGTTGATAAGACGGATAAAAAAACAGAATAAACTTTACAGAAATAAGCCAATACACAAATTATTCTATAACAACATTAAGATGTTGACTTATCAAAAAAAAGAGTAAAAACACTAGTGATCTTAATTATTAGATGGAACATAACACGATAAGAGCATTTAGCCATCAAAAAAATTATTGCTGTAGCTATGGAAGAAACAGGATTTTTGAATCAATCTGTTTACTTAATAATTATAATAGTGATAATTTATAAGCAAAATAGCGGTAATAATTGACTGTTAGGTATTAAAAATAATTAACTCCAGAAAGGAAACCAATATCAACTTTCAACAAAACATAATACAAGCAAAAGCTCTTGTTGAATTAGCTAGTTAAAACCTAGATAATCATAATAATAAAACAACAACCGGCAAAGCATCATCACCACACAAGATCATCTAAGCTGTGTACAAATTATAACAATGATACTTTGAGTATCAAGCGTTATTCAATAAGTAGGTATAAAATTGTAAAAAATAAACATTTGATTCTTTTTTACGATTAGGTTGGTCGATTGGTCGCCAGGCAGCTGACGATAGTCTAGCCGACTGAGTAACGTGGGTTTGAGTCCCACTCGGACAGGAGTCTTTTTTTACAAAGAAAATAACTTTCGTCTGGCTATGGATGTTTGTATGCTTCTATATGTAGAGAGCACAATAGATAGAAAAGGTCGCAGTGCAAAAGCCTCTGTCAATAGTACGATGTAAGCGATCTATAATTGTTAGTATTTTATCAACATTATATGTATAACCTATCAAACATCACATTTTACGCATCGCATGCGTAGTAACGGTCTTTTATCTTAAGTTTTTCTGAATTTCATAAATGTTGTTTTTGTATCTCATAAATAACACTTTTCCTATTAGTTCCTTTAACACTTTTCTAATGGAAAAAAAACATTAGAATTTGATAATTATCACGAAAATAGTGTTCTTCTATTGATATTCAGACAGCTTGGCTTGCTGTTGACACGAGACACGTATTGTATATAAAGCATACTTCTTGAAGCTCCTTAATGTAACTAGCATATATAAGATGTCATTTGCATATCTAGAGATTTATATTACGTAATTTTTTATAACAAATTGATGATATTCTTACGCTTAGAATACACGTCCAAAATATAAATTAAAAAACAAATATAATTCATATCCATTTGGTTTTGATTTGAAATGGAATATTTTCTACACGTGGTGATTTCCAGAAAATCCATGTAGATGGAGTGAAAATCATTTATATTATAGAGATACTATATAGAATTGTATTCACTGGTATTGCCTTCTTGATTGCTTTTTCTATATTTTTTGATGAGTATAGTCAAGAATCTTGCCCCAGAAACCGACGAATTCATCATTTTAACCAGTTAAAAAAATTTGATATAAACTTGTAACAGTTGAATTTGTTTATTTATTGTATGTTCTCATGGTAATCAAATCCCGCGTGATCTTTTTTTTTTAATTTTTCAATTAATCATTGAGTCATTGGTGCCATTTTCTGATTGAGTTTAGTTTGGTTGTTTATTTGAGTTTTCGGGAAATTAACAGTTTTCCATCGCTTGTTTTTTTTGTTAAATGTTGAATTTTTTTAAGTGGGTATATTCTTAAATTTTTTTAAAAGTATGAAAATAAACTTTTTACATGTGTAAAAATCTATGTTAAAAGAGTGTATTCTTAAGTAGTCCCATTCTCACTAAATTAAAATATCCCATATAGTATTCCAAAATAATTTACAAACATGTATCTAACACAAAGTTGCTGCCTAAGTATTTCTTTGCTTGTTTGTCTACAGCTTTTGATACTGTTTTACTGATAAACAAAATGATAGTAGAGTATTTTTTTTGCATAATTTGTAAAAAAATTGTTTGACATGGCAGACCTATAACAGCGTAAAATTTAAAACAAAAAAATTTGCTTTATGCTTACGCAGCTAACGCTTGTCAGATCTTGAGACATTAAAACAATGTGAGGGAAAATTATATCTTTTAAACAGATCTACTAAAATTACCGCAAAAGTATGTGGTTTTTGGATGAAAATTTCTTGTATATTTAAAATGCGGTTGTTCAAAGGTGATTCATTATTACCAAGCCAATTTTACCAAAAAAAAATCTTTTGATAATATCTTTGAGATATTTATTAACTAAAAATTAAGAACTAAAAGTGATTGATTACAAAAAAATAAATACATATAATAAATAGTTATTTAAATATGTACAATATTTATTCTATGATTTTTAAAGGTAGTGCCAGCAAAAAAAAAATAGCAATCTACAAATTCGGCAATGCTCGGGAAAGCGCTTGCATGCGTTTTGAAATAGATTTATCGTTGATTCCATCTCAAGCAAGAACTTCGGCAATGCTCGTAAAATCTGATATTCATATCTTGAGCTTGAGATCGATCTCAAGTCCGGATCGGTATTCATAGACAAATCTCAAGATTTAAATATTAAATTACGGTGTGAATAAAGGCGCTTTTTGCTTGATGCGCAAGTGCACTGAGTCTATCTCAAGTCGGACTCAAGCAAAGCTTCGACTTGTCTCAAGTCCGACTCAAGACGCCATGTGCAGGTTATATCATCGTTTGACGTTGTAAAATACTGAAGAGTATTATGTGTTTCATAACAACGAACATTGACATGTTGGACGAGTTATGTGCGGGTAGCTGCGAACCCATTAGAATTTTTTTCCAACTTTGAATTTAAGCGTCGCTACACCTTCACAAAAGACAGTGTCGTGAATGTAGGATTCCTTGCAAATTAGTGGAAAGACAATTATTACTTACACAAAATTAAAGGGCCACCTTTTGTGCAAAAATGAAAGCATTGAATAATAATAATAGTCACAGATATTTATTAATTGGGTAGTATTTTTTTTTTGTAACACCTTCTACTGGTAAAAATAAGAACAAAAAAGGTAAAATTTTTATTAGTTTACATTACAAGTGTAAGGTATTGTTTGCAGAAGCATAGTAGACAAAACGGGAGCCGAAAACTTTCATCTTTACACACTTCTTGAATAGCTCCTACTACTAACTACTCTGATAACTTTTCTGCATCACATTTCCTGCAATAAAAGTGGGTAAAGGTTTGGTAAGATCTAACATTAATGTTGCACTTACATTGCCCCTCTCAAAAGCGCGCAGTGTGAGCTAGCTTCTGTTTGGTCTCACTTTTGCAGCTTTCGTGTTTTGAGGAGAATGAAATAATGGTCCAGATCGTTCGCTTTTCTTGCACTATTGCGGCATCCGTCGTATTACTTTCTACATTATGTGGGACTTGGTCCAAAGGTATTGCTGTTTTTGTATACACAGCTTTTTCGTGTATAATGCACATTTTATAAAGTTATCATACACGTATTCTGTCAGTAGACATGTACTCACCCGACTACACAAAACACTTTCGTTCGATATGACCCCTGCGGCATCAAGTTATTACTCGACTTGTCACTTTAAAGTAAATGTAAACACGCAGAATGACGTTCATGCGTCATAATTGTCAAACCTAACAACACAAAAATTACTACTTTTGTGCCTTCTGGATGACGCAGGCCCCCGAGCATTGAGAAAGTCCTTGCTTGAGACGGTCTCAAGCTTGAACTCAAACTTGAGCTTGAGATACGACTATGAATACCGGCATAAGAACTGCAAACAGTTTATCCTACATGCCTTTCTCCTGCTAAATATATCAATGTACTGTAATGTATGAATTGTATCATAATTATAGTATGTATAATTATTTATAGATCAATTTTAATTATTTTTTTACATTGTCTTTAACAATAGTTCTTTAAAGTGTTTCCATATATTTTCTCTTATGAAATAAATCAAATATTTTTTCTGGTAAAGGCTTTTTTGTTTAGTTTTTTAAAAACACATTATATCACAAAATTTATCTCATCTCTCATATCAATTAACAATCCATTTAAAATATGATTTTTAAATGTCTAAATTTCCATGCATCTATCTGTCGTCTCCTGTCTGTTTTATGTAGGTTTTTGGTTTTGCAACTTATTTTATTTTTTGCAATACAGTGGCGAGTAAAACGAAGCAAAACATTAAACATTGCGTCAAATACTTAAAACCACAATATTGCTTGATTATAAAGTTTGGAAAACTTCAACATAAAAAAGTTTATAAATGTTGAATCGTGGAAATAATCATTATATTAATGTAAAAGTCTAAAACTTTTTAGCAAACATTAAACGTGATTTCCAACTGAAAATCATTTCAACTAACGACTAAAATACACACATAGAGACGCAAACCAAACTATTATAACAATACTGAAATCGCAGACCGTACTTGAAACTTTTCTCATATGCATTTAAGCTTCACATTCTCATTAAAAGTTTATGATCTCTAAGGTACGCGATATTATAATTTAAACAATTTTAAAGCCTGAATTCACAGCTGCAATGTCATAATAGGCAGCATCTTTTACATGAAATCCCTACCAAAGTAAACGGTATAGCAGTGTGTCTTTTGCATAATTGTTAAATGATATTCAAATTATATTCCGCAGGGTTTACGTGAATGTGAAATTTATATATTGCGTTGACAGTCCTTGATTTAGGTATTTGTCAATTCAGCTTTTTTTTGATACATTTTTGTTCCTTGTTTTAAAAGAATTTTGAAATAACTCATCATTTATTTAAACCGGGCCTTCTTAAATGTCTTTAACTGGCGTCATCAAACTTAATTTTTGCATATCTATTCTTCTCTCGTTCGGTTGATAAATCACTGGATGTGGTCAGCTGTTTTCTGTGGCGTTTCTCCTACACCTGGCGATTTAACATCAGTTCTTTAGGGTAACATTTTCTTCTAAGTAAACTTTGATGACGTCAGTTATAGACACTTCTGCAAACTTCTTAGTGAACAAATAAATTTCAGAAAATATGCAAGACGTTTTAGATTGTCTTTAAAGAAAAACATGAAAAAATCATACTGCTTTGAAGAAATTATAAAAGCAGTTTTTGCTAACATAAAATTTGTCTTTCTTGAAGTCAAATCCGACTTTTCTATCATAGAAAATATAATACAAATTAAAAATTTGAAAAAAAACCGTGTTCAATATAATTAGTTTTTATTTTATTTATTTACTTATTGAATCAAATTGCTTAAATAATTAAATACATAGACTATTAATTAACTATATTGAAATGTTTTTTGGAATTCGTTCAAATTTTTATAATCAATTGAAGTGTCAAAAATATATGTCAGAAAAAGCATTAATAAAAATAACTCAAAAACTACTGGTCAGATCTTGACGAGATTTAAATGGGACTAAATAAAGAGCACCATCTTCCAAATAGGAATCATCAAATTCTGCTTACAAAAAAAAAAACAGTTATGAGGTAACACAGAAAAAAATACAGTCGAATTGAGAATCTCCTTGTTTTTGAAGTCGGTTAATTTTTGCATTGGCAAGTCTGTTTATTCTAAGTTTGTGGATTATTTGTCATTAATTAGTCTATATAAAATAAAGACAATATTCTAAGATCCCATGGAAACTTTACTGGTTCTAATGATGTTATTATTGGTCTTATAACCAGATAATAGTAATAGTCGCCTACTTGTTAGTAAGCTGATAATGATAAAAAAAAGTTTTCTATTATTTTATATAAATATAATTTTATGTCTAATAAAATACAATACCAAGGATCATTTCTCATTGCTAGATTACAATAAAAGCACATATTCTGCTAAGAATTACAAAAAATTAAAAGATAACCCTTCAATTTCTTTTTGTGGCAGAGGTGACCATTAACATTAATGACAGATAGATTTTCATTAATTCCGATAGATTTCTTTTATCTTCCTTTTCTATTAAAGGATGTATTTTGATTGCTTCAAATAGAGTCAATCTCCTGGCTCATTCGGATATAGTAATTTCACATTCTTTTTGTCCAAATAATTTTTTTTTTTAAGTTATTACCAAAATCTGAAGATCTATTTGGGTTTAAATGTTTTTTTACTGTCCTGAATTTTCCTCCCCGTTTCTTCTATATAATTATGTGGCTGTGCTAAGTTGTGTGGCTGTGCTAAGTTTGAATACTCCATTTTTGGTTAATGGATCTTGTTGTTCTTTTATACTGCCTAATTTTGTTGTAACTGTGACATAGTGTTGTATGCAAAGTTTTTTTTTTCTTAAGAATTTTACCTTTTTTTTGTGAAATATTCACATTAAATGGTATGTTGTTGTATATTTTTTTATCCGTTTGTTTTGCTTGCTGTTTGTTATTTATTGTTTTGTCTCAATAAAAATATCCAATATTATATTCAAGTATATTCAGCTTTTAGTAATCACTTAGAAGAAAAAAGACATTATCTAGACAAAAAAAAAACGTGAAATTACTACAATCGACAAGAAAAGGAGCCAGATTGACTCTACTTGAAGCGCTCGAAATACATAAATCGAAAAAAAGAGAGCAGAAAACTCTCTAAACGAACAAAACAACATAAATTTCAAACCTATTTTTCAATATCTATATTAATAAATAAAAATTCAACTGTCATTAGTCTCAATAGTAAAAGTCACCACTGCCAAAGAAAAAAAACTAAAAGTTCGTAACTACCATAAAGTAAATAAGATAATGCGGTTTTGTCGTAATCTAGTAATAAGAAACAACAATTGGTACTTTATTAAATTTAACGTAAGTGTTTACTTAGATAAAATTATTACATAAATTCAATATAACATTACATACTTGTACATTAGGGAGCTGAAGAAGAAGAGGCTTGAGCCTCAAAACAAATAATAAATAACTCATTTGTGAGAAACGTGTTAGATTTAACAAATATAGTAATATACTTAGATATTTGATTATTCAACAGTATACAAAATACCTCTTCCTCCGTTTCTCCCAAAAATTAAAAATCTTCCAATTAAAAATTTGGTACAGCGTTTATTAAGCATAGTAAAAATGTTTTTAAAATTTTGATATTGACATTAATAATATCTGTTGCAGTTCATTCCAATACACCGATAAAATAAGTTAATAAAAAAGCACCTTAAAAAGTTATTGTTTTTTCACTAATTGATTGTGTTTTGGAAAAAGAAAGTTGCGTCATGGAAAATTTCAAAATTTTGTTCATAACAAAAATTTCTTTCATTTAAACGGCTAATAATTTTATTGTAGCTAGCTTTACAAGATAGAATTAACATTTTAATTACATAAGTTATTATTTTAAAGTCTAGAAACTGTTTGCTAAATGTCAGTTTATCTGTTAACTTAATAAGACAATGTATATTTAGAAAGTGAACGCATAATTAATAATTATATCAATAAAATAGAGGGTAACTGCGGCATTCTTATCCATTATGCAAAACCCAACGTTATGTATTCCTGGCACACTTAACTGGTTGCTTAAAAAAGAGAACAGCAAGGTAAAGAAAAAGAATAACATTGTTATTCTCACACAAAACAAAAATAAATATTTTGCCTACTTTATTTCAGACAATTTTTTTAAAAACGATCCACATTATCGGATCAATTATTATATAAAGATTTTTCTTATAATATTATTTATATCGTAAGTTACATTTAATATGAAAAATCGACGTTCAATTTGACGTTTTAATAATAACTTAATAAAGTTTTTAAAACTGTTGAATTAAAAAATTAAATAAAATAAATTTTTTTAAATTTCGTTAATATAATTACTAATTATTAGTTTAATAGTTCCTCAAAATAAACGATTTGTAATAAAATTCACTAAAAAACTATATTTGGTTATAATGTTGCTCTGCCACAACTTTTGTTTCAGTTTATAAATTCCAAATACGCTCACTCCGTAAAAAGCATAAAATAAATTTTTATTTGCATATAAGATTAAAAAAAATACTTCAATAAAAAGTAAAAGCATCATTTAAATTCAGCGATCCTTGTCAACCATAAAAAGCCGCACCGGCTGAAAGCTCGTTTCATGTTTTTCTTTGTCTCCACAAACATAACACAATCATACATGTATTTTTTTTGTACTTGAGTGTTAAGCCCGTATTTTGATTATTTTAATTTTCAAAAAAACTCACATTTAAACCCACAACTAAAAGTTGATCTAGTAAAAATTTATGAGCTTTTATCAAGAGCTATTTCACACAATTGGTTTTCCGGAAGAAACTCTTTCCGTGCAATGTAGCGCTCCGCTCTTTATTCGCACAGTTGTGGCTTTTCATATTTTTTTAGCTTTGCTGTGACAGCCGACTGACTTTATGCGTTTAATAAAATAAGTAAAAAATTGTAAAAATTTATAGCTGCATATATTTGTCGTATTCAAATAAATCATTAGAGAAATTCCGTCTTTTAAATAATTTGGTTAGCACGTATTGGAATCAATTGCATTTCGAATAAAACAATGTTTTTTAATTCAACTAAAAATCGAGTACCATATGTAATTTAAAAACGCATGCGTTAACCTTTTATAATCATAATAATACATTAAGACACTATTTGATTTTGACAACAAATACAAATTTTGTGACATTTAAATTTCAATTGTTTCAATGTACATTAAAACACATGTAAAATATTTCAAACGTTTTCGCTAAACAGAAAATTATTTCCTCACTAGGTTAGAACATATAACAAAAGAGCAAAAAAATTACAAACAAAAGTTGTTAAATTATTTGTATCGCAGAGATGCTTATTTAACCATTATGAATGTCTAGTCTGTTCAATCGCAGGACAGTTGTTTGTTTATGGTTTTGTTTATAAGAAATTGTCCAGCAACATGGATTTCGGCAAAATTCTGTAGCTCTTTTCCATTCATGTTTTACTACAACGGGTCAGAAGTTTCCACTTAGTTAAAATTCCTTTCCACTGAACAGTATAATATAGTGTCAGTTTCCGCTATGTCAACTGAGACGGCTAAGAACGCGATTTAATAATCTAAAATTAAAATTTTATGTCTTGCAAGATTGCTTTCGACACCATATTATAGCAGTTTTGTAATTACTTAAATTTCTGTTTAATTCAAATTTTTCTCTTAAAGTAAACCAACGGTTACATAACTCGACAAATAAATTTAATCTTTGTTATAAGTTTATTATATATTTTTCCGGATAATTTGCAGAAAAACGAAACAAAAATGTTTGTGATATTTACAATAATAATACTCAATTTTAAGTTTTTATAGACAATTGAATTCATTCTAATAAAGTCAAAAATATCAATATACTCTGTGTTACCAGATAACACTCGTGTGATAAACAACAATTTATTGTTTGGTTAAAGACTAAAACAAGTTTAAAAAAATGTCATCGCAAAAGTGTAAATATGATGCTGCTGCAATTTCTCATATAGTGAAGTTATTGAAGAACAAGATGTAAAATAAGATTTGAAGTTATGAAACGTTTTTAGTACAGCCTACAAAGCATCGTGTAATTGCTCTATAAGAACCAAAGTTATGCATGTAAACTACAAGTGAAACCCATGGCGTGTCTTGTTGCATTTAGATAAATTTAAGAATAACATAAAAACGTACTCGGAAAAGCAAGGAAAACTTCCATCAAACATTATTAACTTTAAACAACGTGCACGTAATAGAAGTAATACCGTACACTTTTAATTTTCTTTAAAGTAAAGAATTGCTATTCATATTATTAGTGAGATAAAAGCATCATTACACAACGAGTAAGTAGATTACAGAAATCGAGAGCGCTAGCCCGAGTATCTGTAACACCCGAGTTACTGTAATGTTAAGCTCTAGCCCACGTATGATATACTAAATTTTATCTGTAACTGCAAAAAATTATGAAAATCGAAAATTTAATGGTGTTGATAACTCTTATTTGTCTACGTTCAAAAAGTTTATCTTTTGTTACTAAAGAAGCGGCGACAAATGCCGCTGCAGAGTTAAAAAAAAAGTACGAGATGACTTTTCAACGGTTCAGTTTATAATGCGACAAGAAAAATCTTATGCATAAGGAGGTTCAACTTGCGTATTTGGTTCATTTATCAAAACAGTATAAATTATCGAGTCCCTGGGCTTTTATTCTATAATTAGAAGAATGATAAAAATAGAGAAGAAGGTTGACATCAGTAAATACGTGCATTTAATCAACTTTCTGATTTAAAAATCTGAAGAATATCGTGCTAAAAAACTTTTACAAGAAACAAATTTTTGTTAATGAGTACCTTCATTAACAAAAATTTACCTATAAAAAAACTGTACCCTTATTGATTTCAAGGTTACTTTAATTATTGGAGTTTTTTATATCAATTATTAACATGCTTATGGAAGATGTCAAAGATCAGGGACAATGCTTCCATGCTCTAATACCAAACATTAAAACTAAATTTTCCTGAGAATTTTTTATTACGGAATTGATAAACTTAACATGTTAGAGTTAATTCAAAAATATGCTGCACTTTGCCATAATAATTTTTTTTCAGAACAAATTTTTTTATAAAATTTACCTGTTGCTATAAACATATTTGTTTCTTCCCCAAGATTATTGCTACTTTTCTTTAGTTACCAAATCCAACATTTACGGGATATTGTTATATAAGCGCTCCTCTACTTCATTGCTTGCTAATTAGAGAGCTTTTTTTAACAGTAAAGCGTTATGGGGCTGGTGTTCAAATATATTGACAAAAGGATACATGGATACGGCAAAAGAATTTTTTTTGCTGCATTTTTGATCATTACCGTTGTGAGGAAAGCGTTAACTAAATTTCAAAATAGGTGCGCTTGATAAACTTTGCAAATGTAGAAATACTACAGACAGCCAAAATTGGAAAATTCCAATTTGGTAAAAATTGTAAAAACCAAACAATTTTTTTAAAATAAATTAGCAATAATATAGGGTTCTATTTCACTACAGGTAACAATTGACATTGAAATATTATAAGTTGTTTGTTTAAGTGGCTACTGTTGACCGAATTCTCCAAAAATTCTATTGAACATGGAAAGCTTTTATGTCTATCAAACCTTGCATATTTAAAAAGCAAAATTAATATTTTGTAGTCAAACAATATACAACTCGTTTTAGTCCATCTTTTAACGGTTTATTGGCCATTTTATTGAACGCACACCACAGTCGACCATTGCAAGTGTGTAACTTATTTAACGTCTCTGCGGTAAAAAGAAAATTAATCAACATACCGTCCACTAAAACAGATGTTTCAAGACATGTTTTGTTCTTATTGGAACTCATTAGCAAGTCGCAACAGATCCAGATGGAAATAAATTTGCAGTGGCAAGTTTGGGTTTATATTTAGCCAAGTGTCTATTGCGTGGTAAAACAAACGACATCTATTAGAAGCTACCTTGCATCAAACAATTTTTAAGAAAAAAATTATTACATGTTTTGATACATTTATTGGTTAAACTCTACATGACTTTTGGCATTTTTGAGAAAAAAAGTTCTAGATATTTTGATATATAGGTTATGCTCTAAATTACATTAGTATTAGCCAATGGTTCAAACTTGTATTTTTCAAACTACAAAAATATAGTTTAGTTTTAGACTTTCTGTTTTGCAATAGCATACTTATGTACACAAAAAAAACATTACAACCATCCGTAACTGATCTAACCCTTCAATAAACAGACCAAAGCCATGTCTAAGCCAGACAATTGATAAGAGCTCTCATTATGTACTATGTTACGTTTATTGCCATACATAATTATTGTCTTCTGCCATTTTGTCATGTTGTTTTTGCATTTTTTCTAATAGTTTTTATCTATTCGGATGTCAAAAACCAGCTTTACAATGGATACTTTGCTCACTGTGATGAAAATGCCCATCCACTGTTGCTCTTTTCAACCAAGCTATCGTTTTCAGCCCCGATATCCTTTGTCTTTTCATAGCGTTGGTGTCTTATTGAATGTCTCAATTTTAACATTTTTGTTATTATTTCGTAGGGGTCTTCAAAAATGGTTGCCAAGTTGCAAAATCCAAAAATATCATTGACATATTGTGTGTTGTTAATGATCTCGTCTTTAATTTACTCGCACTCCTATTAATTTTTTTTAAATTTGCTTAGAAAATTAGTTCCAATAATTTATAGAATAATAACAAATACAAAGTGCACAGCCCTGTTGAAATCTGAGATTTTGTATATAGTACAAATACTAAATTTAGTTGAAATAATTAAACAAACACGTAATAAAACAAAAACAAGTAAATGAATGTTTATCTGGTAACTACAATAATTCCCAAATCAAAGTGAAAATTTATTTCATGCTTGGCAAACTATTTAAGTGTAATCTGTAATTAATGTTTACAAAAGTAGAGCACTACTATGTTGATAAAAAGTCACAAATGTTGAACACCATTTTTTAATTTTGTGCTTTAGTTTTAAAAACTGCAAATAAGTGTTTCTAAGACTTCCAAAATTATGTAAAATCTAAGCAAAAAATCAGTTAGAAAATGTTACTGTTAGACAAACGTTATAATAAAAAAGTCCCTGTTTCAAAAAATAAACAAAAACTAAAGTAGAAATTTTCACGGCGGATTAGGCAAATGTGTATACAACAGACTCCGTTAAATAAGTGAAATATTAGATACATTCATATATATCTCTATATTCCTAGAATCGCTAGAACACATTGTTCATGGTTGGTTTTTGTTTGTGGAAGCGTCTTCAGTGCACTGTTTTATTGTTTAATTAATCCTAGCTCTCTGTGAGCTTTCATATTTCAGCACAATTATGTTTCTTGTTAGCTATACAATTTCACAGAAATGCATTATTCATTGCATTGTTCCGCGTAGATGCAATTTTGTCGTCAAAAACTAAGTCCCATAAAATCGATTTATGTACGTGCTGGTATTTTAAATAAAAAAAAAAAACGTTAAAACCACGTACATTTGTGGATAAAGTTTGCAGATCAATTTAGTGCAATGATATTTGATTTCAAATACTAATATAAATAAGTCTACAAAATCAAACTTTATTTTATTGTACAAAAATTTATAAAGTAAAAAAATGTTTTATTCTTTTAGAACACTTCTTGCTCTTAAAGACAATAATTGCAAATTGCCGCTGTTATAAAATATTAAGATCTGCTGTGCGCTATAGAGAGGAATATTGCAGTTTTTACCTCAAAGCGGTCTTTTTTGCTTTTTCAGAATGAACATCACACACCTTTGACTTTCATCAAAAAGCAAAATAAACTAAGCAGACTATATATTTCTAGACTTCAAGCTTTTTCAAGTCAAACTTTCCTTCTAAATTTGGTATCATCAGCATCCACAGCATGAAACGCCCGCCCTCTCAAGGCAAAGAGCATATATTTTATAGCAAGCTTTTTCATTTTGACCGAAATCAAGAGAAACGCGTCGGCTCGTCCAACTTCTTATTCTAGTCAATTTTGTTCTTTTATTGCTTTGCCTTTACGAGTAAACGAGTAGTTGCCATGCACAATCAAAATACAGTAGGTTTAAAATTGAGTTGTTTTTTTAAATTTTTATCAAATTGAAAATACTTTGTTAAAAAAGCACAAATTAAACAAACTAAAAAACAATTTTCGGCAAAAAAACATAGTTATGTTGACATGTCTGGCAGATAACATTTTGATATACCAAAAAAAAAAATTGTAAAAATCAAAAACAAAGGTTTGAAAAAAAATAGCAGTTAACAAGAATAAGGTAAAAAAGCAATGGGAATAATAAAATACTGTAATAATACAAAATATATTTTTTTAGTCAAAACTGTATAGTTTTTTGACAAAATTTAATATACAGTATTGACATATAACTTTGTCGATTGTTGCATTTAGATGCTGTATCTTCTAATTCATACTGTATTCTAAGTCTAAACTATTTTTGTATTTTCATCTATTTAAACATTTTGTCATTTTGGCTGTAAAATATCCGCGTCTTTAATTTTGTATTTGAACTAATAAAATTATTAAAAAATGTAACATGTGACATATGAATTATATTTTCAATGAAATAAATTTATAAACAATTTTTTTCTAATACATATGTGATATGTATCGAACTCATTCTCCCTGTTAAATCGTTGATCTTTTATTAAAGTTTCGTATTTTCTGCAATTCTAAGCCACAACCAACCAATTATCAAAATCTCTACCATTTACTTAATATAAGTGATAAGAGTTTTAAAACTCAGTAATTATTACATTATACTTAATCACACTTATTATTACAAAGAAAAGCCAGCGATTATTTCACGCACCTTAATTGCACCAGGTTTATAGGCTACGTGACAATTCATAATGAACTCATTTAAATGTCGATGAAATTCCAAATTAGAGGTAATAATCTAAAAAGAAGAAAGTCCAGAGCAAATCGCATACTTGTTCAGTTTCAAATTTGTTATGTAGTTACGAGAAAAAGTCGTCATTAAAATCCAGCGTTGAATATTCATTCGAAGTAAAAGATTCGTGGTGTTTGCACTCATAAAGAAAAATTAAACTTTAAATGGGTTCATAATAATCCAATTAAAAATTTTAATTTAAAAATTACCACTTGATTGATTGAGTTCAACAAAAAAACCAACCAAAATCTTGATCGTATTAAATTAATTTTGACTTAAACACCTCTCCTTAAACAGAGGATGTAAATAAATGTTTACAATAATAATCTTTATTAACAAAAAATGCTACAGTCATACATTCAAAGAAATTATACTTTAATGTTAAAACTAAAAGTAAAATATCATAGAAAAAAAAAACAAAATTTAAACAAAAATGATTTTTTTTAGATTTACAACTAAATATTGTAAACCTCACTTTTTACATACCAAGTGGTCTAATTATTAATCGTAGTGGTTTGACAAAAAAACCACAATTTTATACAGTTATTCCTATCTTTCTTGTGTCTTTGCGCGGTAAAGACCTTTACAAACGACTTTCAAAGATGCATTAGCAAAAATGCAATATTTTTATAATTAGTATGTAAACTTCTGCAAGGTGTGTGTACACGAGTATTACCAAAGAATTGTTTTTTTAAGGTTGTGTAAATATGGCTGGTACGTACAATTAGAATATTTTCTCTCTTTTTCACTCTGTAGCACTAAAACTCCGAGTGGGTTTTGACTGCTTGCAGTATTGGCCTCCATCTTGCGTTTTTCGCTATCCGCTTTTAGAAATTTTCAAAAAATGTTTTGTTTTGTCATAAATATGCCGCTCTCAATAAGACCTAGAGATTTCAAACATAAAGACAATATTTTCAGTTCAACTTTTAAAGCGCTATCTTGTGGTGTGGTACGTAACTAACCAACGATTAAGCTCTGAACCACAGTCGCTGATATGAGCTGTCAAACTCAACTGCCAATTCCGTCAATTCAACCTTCGTAACTTTTAAAACCAGTAAAATTAAGTTCCCGGTTAAAAAGTTTCATACATTATTTTGTGCGTTAGTCAATTTACAGCGCTCGATTTTATTAAAACAACCCGCACTAATAACGTTAATCACTGTTACAATATTCAATCAAACGCAGTGGGCTATTCTTTTTAATAATTCCTCACGTTGTTTTACACACCTAAAATAACTTCTCCACCTTAAGCTTAAAACCACATTCTTCTTGTTACTCTTGATGACCTGTTGTCAACTTTTATCTTAAAAAAAACTATTCGAGCAATAATAAAAGCAAAGCAAAGAAGACACGTCCTGCACAAAGTACCAAAACCAAATTGTAATATTTTTAGGTTGAATGACATTACAACCAAAAACAAACTGTACCACTTCTAGAAAACCTTCACTCCATTTAAATTAAAAGAATTAAGTTATTATATGCACACTGCTTATATAACATCAATATTAAAGTGATTCTATTGTAAATATAAGCACTTTAACTGACTGTAAAATACACGAAATATATCTTCTGTAGACATAATATTCCTATAATATTTTCATTTCAAACAAGCAGTTTTGCCACAAATTTTATTTTCTCTCAATTATATAACTTGAGTAACAACTTCCATTTACTTTAATGGTTCTACTAGAGCCTCAACACACATTTGTAATACAGAGGCTTGATTTACTTTCCAAAACGGCTCAAAGCTGCAATAAAATATAATTAAAGACTAAACACGAGGGGAAAAGTTATATAGCATTTGCCTGAAACAGCTTCCATTTTAAGTTGTATTCGATTGAAAAAAAAATCGTTGGTATTCGTGAGATGGTTTTCAATCAGAGACAACTTAATTTGATTTCGTCTGATGTATAGTGTTATAACAATGCAAAGAAGCTAACAAATGGTGATACCGTGAATAGAGTGACTCAAAGTCACTCAGATGGTGTAGATCCATATAAATGAAACTCTTTGAAAGACGTCTCGCCTGCTTGGAATTTATTTAAATGCATTCCTTACTATAAAAATAGACCGTGCCTTAGAATAACAGACACGTTTGTTAATATTGTTTTAAGAACAAGAAAAAACAGCTTACGTTAAACATTGAAATTTGAAAATGATGTTTAAATAAAACCCCTCTCAAGTCACGTCGAAATTACTTGCAAAAAGTATTTACAGCATTCAGTTTCTATTTTAATCCAATTCTTACTCATTCCAGTGCAGCACTGAAAACAATCTGCAAAAGCAAGCAGTTGCAGACAATTTGCAAAAAATATGCAGTAGCAAACTATTTTCTTGCAATTAATCAAAAAAGTTTCCTAACTTGTTCATAATTTAACTCAAAAAAATGTGTGTTAAATTGTGTAAAAAAACGTAACTGTGCTGCTGCTGCTACACTTTTTTTGCACAATGCTGGTGTTCCGTATTTAGAAAATATTGTGATGATATATATATATATATATATATATATACACGTAGTCCAATATTTAAAACCAAAATATGTTTTTTTTAATAGTTAGTTTTATTTTGTTTTCAGATTTGACGCCAAATTTAGAATCATTTCTTAGAACGTAAATTGTCATGGTTTTTATTGTGTCATATTGCTATTGTGTTAAGGTATCTTTATCAATAATTGTGAGCTATAACACGTTTTAAAAGTAGTCTGTTTAAAAATTCGAATTTTTTTTTATTTTTTAGATAAGGTGAACCTTTACTTTTTTTGAACGGTTCAATCTTCACGGCCACATCTTCAATGTATTTATTGAACAATTTTAATGTCTATTGTAATTTTACACATGACAATATAATGTCAAAAACTAAAAAACAAAAACTGATTTTAGTTTGACCAAACAGTACTCAAAAACACTATTCAATATTTTGTGTTTGTAAAATGTCAACTAAGGTTTTAAAGCTTTTCTAAACAGAACTTATATTGACAAAAAGCTTTTTAAAAAATCTTTCGTCAGTGTCATAATAAACTTAATCAACCACTTAAAATAAAAGCGTTTTAATAGATATTTATGTATTAGGAGAATAATCCATTAGATTTGGGCACGAGATAATGTTTAGATGTATTCCCACAAAAAAAAATTTTAATCTCTCAAAGATCATAATCGTGATTACACCCTCAATACATACAATGTTTGTGTATTTTTCCTAGGAAAGATAACACAACTTTTTGGGCACACATATTTCATTGCGTTGCTAAATGTTTCTGTTTGTGATCAATCTCTTTGAACAAAAATAGAAAAAGAAGCTGTGCACACTTTCATCATAGTTTATTCAAAGGAAGTTTTGAACAAACTTAAAGCCGCTTAGCTAAAGTTGATTCCAGTAAAGCCAAAAAGAAGTTGTACGAAAAGAAGTACAAAAAGTTTTGTGATAGGTGGTCACAGCTTTTAAAATTTGTGAAGCATGTCTACGTAAAAAATTTAATTTTTTACAAATACAGGATGTGACAGTTGAGAGATCAGTTTTATTGGTGAAAATTTGTCGGACTAAAACGTTACGCGCCGAAACAGTTTACGATTCTCTCAAACGATGGTCTCGTTCATTACGTTGTTTTGTACAATAATTATGTTGGTTTACGACGTACACACGCAAAAATCACAACAGCCTGCTTTTATCTTATCATGATGACAAATGCTCTTCTCAGCCAGTAGGGTAAAACACAATAAGAAAAATGCCCCGAATGATTGCTGAGTACCTAAAATTACCGGATGCAAGCCAATTCACAGCGCATTGCTTGCATAGAAGTGCAGCTTCTATGCTGGCCGAGAACGGCGGTGATACCAAAAGCTTGAAGCAATTGGGTGGATAGAAATTAGATAAGATAGCCAAGTCATACGTTGAGAATTATTTAAAAAACAGGATCAATATTGCTCAGACTATCTCGGGTGAATAATAATCAATAACCATACCTTAAGCAAATGGACGACGTGTGATTTTGAACTTGGTTCAAGAGGCATTGCTATTTCAAATCCAAGTAATTGCATATTCAACTTTGAAAAAATGTAAAAGTTATATTTATTTATTAAAATTGTAACTATGGAAATGTTTTCATTATTTATTTATATCTTGGTAACTTTATACGCCCTTGTCACAGATTAGTTATACCAGATTGCTCACTTGCCTCGAAACGTTTGATCTTTTGCGCATCGTTTCTATGACCTTGGCGTCTCTCGTCCCTTTAAATTGGTTAATAGCAGTGTTGCCGCGCGCAGTTTTTTGTCAGAATTACTACAGAAAATGCCCTGTTGCCAAAAAGTGTCGTCCTGGAGCTACTTGACACATCATAGGTTTTCTGAAGAAAACTTGTGTAATCAACATTAATTTTACTAATTAAGCATAATTAGGAGGTAATCGTTTGGTTTTTAAGAAAGATCCTACTTTATTCACATAATTACAAATGCATTAAAATAGATTTTTTGTTTTTTGTCTAGACGTTTCCAAATAGTCACGTTTTAAAATGATGCATTGACGTGCCTTTTCGATTTTTTATATTTTCAACAGCAAGAAAGATATTAAGGGTGGGCCGTTTTATAATTGGTAGATAAAATCACGAGGCAAATAAAACTAGATCGGACAGACATCGGACCAAATCGTGAATTTAGACACTGCATACAATCATCTCGAAGCGTTCCGAGTGTATCTTTGCTTACAGTGAAATAAACTTCTACTGGGCTTGCGTCAGCTGGACCTTTAAACTGGTTAATATTCTATCTCTCTCTTTTTTAAGCTTTCTTTTCTAAGTGAGCGATCTGGTATAACTCATCTGTGCCCTTGTGCTATAAAAACCAAACGACGCCCACATTTAGGTATATGATTTCAAAATAAAATAAAATATCTTACGTGTTTAATTTCTTACTAACAGAAGATGCTTTAATTGTAAAAATACTTCCAGTGTGCCAAATCTCGGGTATGATACCAAATAATAAGAAAAATATTTAAACAATTTTCTATTCTTTAGATAGAGTCTATTTTTTGGATATTATATAAAATGCCTATTACTGTTTTACATTAATAACAAATTTTAGTGAACTTCTTACAAGCGTTTCAAACTGCAAAATATGATTGTGTTTAATAAATACCCGACAACTATTAATTAGTGGAAAACCGTTCATAAATTAGCCAAAACGTTCTTTGTTTCACTGCAAATCCAAATTACAAAATCGCGGCTAAATTAGCTTCATTAGCTGAATAAAACATTAAGCTTACCGTGCAGAGCTTTGAGGTAAGCTTTTCCAGCGTTGATCATTTGTCGTGCTCCTGGATTAAACTTGTCCAGGATATTCTGAAACAAAGTAGCAATATTAGCATATGATGAACAATAACAAATTGGAGTTTTGAATCCTTTTTGTTGTTTGGTGAGAAAATATAATGAACAACGTAATATGTTTTTCTTTATAGGTGTTTGCAGAATAGTTTTGTCAATTTTAATAAAAACCAAATTAAATAACGAATAAAAAACAAGCCCAACTATCGGGTTTTTGAATCAGTGTATAGATTCTATGTAAGATGATATAATGACAGTCGAAGTAATTTGACTTTTCAACAGATGCTCATTCTAATTTAGGTAGGTACATGAAAATAATTTCTGTTACGACAGATAATTGAGTCTGTTTTACGCTTCTCTTATTCAGGTGTCACTTCCTGAAATAGAAGATCTAAAAGAATAACAAAGTTGTAAATTTAATGATGATAGAACAAATATTGTGGACATATAGTTTTCTATATAAACCTTTGAAATACTTAGACTATTTACAAAGTTAATACTTTGCATCCTAATTAAGAATTAAAACATTCAAAGCCGCGTTGGTTATATTGGAACATTAAAATTTAACACTACAGTGACATAATTACAAAGACTTAAAGCTGAAATACAATAACAAACAATATCTATAAAAGTAGAAAAATCAATACGTAAATAGATAATTGTATAATATACCCAGTTCTATTGACATCAGATAATTTCAGAGAAAATTCGAGTTTTAGAATATACCTTGGATTTGGTTGTGATGTAATCCGTCAACTCGCTGTCAAGAAAAACATATTATAGCTTCTTTTTTTTTGGTTAAAAAGGCCGAAAATATCTCAAATTTTTTGTTTATAGTTTATAATAAAACATAAAGTTATCAGTGCTTTTATTTGTTTCAATGGGAACACTCCTACCCAGTAAAAGCCTCAACATAATTCAGTAGAGAGATGTACCTCTGTCTAGCACATTTTCGTAATAGTTTTGTTAAAATCTTATTTATTTGTTAGCAAAAGTAAAACACGTACGCAATTGTTTTTTGTTTTTTGCGTCAAGAACATGTTAAGTTATAAATATAAATGTAAATATAAACTTATAAATGTAAAGGTTGAAGCATAAATATTTGAAACAAGAGCTATTTCACATTTGATGTAAGAGCGGGTGAAACCTTTTAATAAAGGTAAGTAATAAAAAAAATTAGTGTAACATACAAAGTGTCCCAACAATAAATAAGTACATTTATAAGACTATTTTAGTTATGTTTATTTACACCATGTTTCGAACAACCTGATAAACTGTTACCAAGGTAGTTTATTTGAAAAAAATATTTGTTTATGAAGTGTTTACTTCAAAAATGTTTCTAATGAGAGGAATACTTCTAATCCATTGTAGTCTTAAAAACAACGATTCCTACAGACATTACACAAACAATGGTCCATTACACTCCGAGGCAAAAAGCATTTTTGCCAAGAACTCTTAAATATACCAGAAGCAAGGCACCTAGTCGTTTTTGTGCAACGAGGGTGTGTAACACTACCAAACATAATTTATACTTAAACAAAATAAAAACTTCTCCAAGAGTAAGGTTATGTCTTTCAAACTTACCGTAATATCAAATCTGTGTGGTATGAACATTTATCTTGAAAAAATGCTAGAATTCTACTAATTATTTATAGTTGATTCAAGACCTTTATCTAGGGTTAACGTATGAAGACAAAATCAGCAACAGTCATGTTTGTTTCGAATTGTGAAACTTACGCTGATTTAAAATATCTACTACAATTGCCGCAATAATTGTTAAAACAAGTTTTTGACTATGCCATTAATTTTTTTTTTGCGTTCTCTTGCATTGTAGTACTGATTAGCTTAGAAGTAATTTTGTAATCAGCAGAACGCAAACAGTTAACTTCTTGGTAAAAAGAATCATTTTAGCACACTATTAACCTTGACCATGGCATTTAGATTTCATATGCGCTTCTGTATTATAAAAGCTTGGTCTACGTATTTAGAAGCACTCCAAAAAATTCAAACGTAAGACCGATGAGTCAAAACTAATGGAAAGTAAACCATTCGCAAAAATTTTGCTGACACACTGGTTTTGAGAGTTCAAATAAGAAAACAGAAACAACTTAGTTTTTGACATGTAAGTTTGCTGTTAAGGATAATGCCTAAAAATTTTGTAGTGCCTACCTGTTCAATTAATTTTTTATCAATTTCGATCAAGACAGATCGATCAACTCGTGAATTTTTCGGTAAACATTACATACACACTGTTTTTGTCTTCTTTAAAGTTAGAATATTATTTATGCACCAATCATTGATTTTTTCGGTACTTATGTTAAACTGAGTGATTATATTTTTCAAGTTATACTGAAATAAATTAGTGGCATCTGCAAATGTGAAAAGAAATGTATCAATCAGATTGAGACAGTCGGAAAAGTCATTAACAAATAAAATAAACAACAAGAGCCTAGGACTGAGCCTTGCGGCACACCTGTTGATACAGTACTAGAACTAGAAACTACATGACCAGTTTTTAAAACAGTGTAAACTTTTTTAAGTAAGAACGTAACCAATCATTTGTTACACCTCAAATGCCCGTATCCTGCAACTTATTTACTTCTCAAGTCCTAAAAAGTAGCAATATTATGTTTTGTGAGAGTCTATACATTCATAATAATTTATATTCATATTTAAAGTAAAATTTGCTGATAAATCGCTAAATAACTTGTACAATTAAATGACCTCGATGACGGCCATATGGCATTTTAAGTTAGAGAGGGAAAAATTGTTCTTAACATCCCTGGTCCACTTGAGTTTTTTAACACAGTATTTTTAATAATTCACTTAACCTTACCTGGCGTAATGGGTTTGAAATACTGAGGCTTTTTGTTTTGAGGGATATGTAATGTTTGGAGAAGTGTTTTAAAAAATTTACAAAAATGTGAGTTAAAGTGACATAATTCTAAGCGTTGACTAATCTCTTGCCTAGTATTTCTATATTAACACTTTTGTTGGTATATTTAACTCGTTCATTATTTCCCAACTATCTCGACACATTATGTAAAAAGACGAACTTACTGTCATCTACAGTTCACAATATTATATCATTGTTTTATACAACTTTCTAAATTTCAGATATTTGAGAACCAAATTATTAATAATTTTATC
Organism: Lagria hirta; assembly: GCA_947359425.1. Lineage (NCBI taxonomy): Eukaryota > Metazoa > Arthropoda > Insecta > Coleoptera > Tenebrionidae > Lagria > Lagria hirta. The sequence goes on along the minus strand of OX375797.1, from coordinate 6,740,124 downwards.
TAATTTAGACATCTTACATGAATGTGAATGCAAAATTTTTAACCATAATTTTTTAGTTGCTTCAACAGGTTTTCAAGCTGAAAGCAAATACAGAAACGTATGGTAAAACATGTCAAATTTACTATTCGATTCAGCAGTATTAGATATGTTTGGTCATTGTTCTTGTATGAAATGTTGTTGTTTAAATGTGTTAATGTTTCTGGTAGTAAACATTCATTTTTGTCTGGTTGAGCAATTATTTATAAACTTTGTGGTTAAGGGGAGTTTAAAGACACTTAACTGAAACGTGTGATCAGAATAAAATGTCTGCTGTATTTTTAACAGATTTATCGGGATGAACCTTTTATATAAACTTCTACCGGCATTTAAACCAATGTAGACAATTATATAAACTACATAGGTCTATATAATCATTGACTAAATATACCTTAGGTTTACTTAGTCTATGATATAATGTAATATCTTTATCTAATACATTTCTTTGATAAAATTGTTGTCAATCGGCTATCACAGTGATACGTCCTTTTAATAAGAATCCTACTCTCATTCTTATAATAAAAAACGTATTTACTACAAATTGATCGTCAGTAAAGTGTAATATGTACTACTTTTCACATATTTTTTTAAATTATCTATTGTTTAATATGTGTTTATTTTGTACAAATTGTTTTAATCATCAGTAAAGGTCTAGGTGTCAGAGAATATTTAATCAATTGCAATTAAATTTAAAATTTTATCTGGCACGAGCAAACGAGAGTTTCTGGGTGAGAGTTGAACCTCAGGCAAAGCTTTAAAGACTACCTTTGTATTATTCGTTTTTGTATTCAAGTTAATAATTGAATTCACAGGCAAGCCCGTTATTATCGGGCTAATGTGACACGGCTTTTATTAAAAGATGGGAAAGAAGATTAGAAGACTGATGGATGTTGATGTTATTACTGATGTCATCATTAATTTTACGTCCTAATAAGGTCTGGATTCAATCTGGAGACTGCAAACTTGCTTGAATATATGGCGATTTCTTCTTTATCATGCAAAATACGTCTGTAAAGCAAGATTTCAATAAAGATTTAAGATAAAATTTTAATAAATTTCATTCAATGTTTATTTTATTTAAACTTGTCAATTTTAGAAAATACTTCATCTTAAAACGTTGAAAGTTTTATAAATATTTGAAACATTGCGGTGCCTTTAAAAATAATCACTTCAGTTTGGTAGTAACTACGAATATTTTTCCAAGTCACTCAATACCATTACAAAATTAATTGCATTTTGTTATATGATCATTTGACAAAGAAAATTTCAATTTTATTACAAATGACGTTATGTAGTTATTAAACAAAGCAAATGAAAAAAATATTTAATGATAAGTGTAAGGTAGGTAAATTCTATTTGATAAAAATTATTGTATTTCACCGAAGAGACCAAGCCTAACAAAATCTGAAGACGACCCAAAATACATTTGCCTATGGTAGCTCTGGATATTATTTTTGGCGCATTTTGAACATTCTTAACTTTTTGACAGTTCTGACGTGATTATTGTTATTACTGTAATGATCTACTTACTTATATACAAATATATAAATGGATCACAAATAAATTGTGTTTATAACAATTATAGGAAACAAAATTATTAATTAGGAGATTAAGTGCTTTATAACGATATCTAAAAACATTTGAGCAAGTCGAAATCATCAAAAGATCACCCTATGACTACCTGCCTTCGAAAAAAGACCATGTAAAAAGATTATATGTAAATTCACATTTGTTTATCTGCAAATAAAAACAAAGAGATTACTCTCTAATGCCGGTATTCATAGTCGTATCTCAGGTTCACGCTTAAGTCTGTCTCAAGCTTGAACTCAAGCAAGGACTCCGGCAATGCTCGAGAAAGCGTTTGCATGCGTTTTGAAATAGATTTATCGCTGATTCCGTCTCAAGCAAAGACTTCGGCAATGCTCGTGAAATCTGATATTTATATCTTGAGCTTGAGGTCTATATCTCAAGTCCGGATCGGTATTCATAGACAAATCTCAAGATTTAAATATCAAATTACGGTGTGAATAAGGCCGCTTTTTGCTTGATGCTCAAGCGCACTGGGTTATCTCAAGACGGACTCGAGCAAGTCCTCGACTTGTCTCAAGTCCGACTCAAGACGCCATTTGCAGGTTATGTCATCGTTTGACGTTGGAAAATAGTGAAGAGTATTATGTGTTGCATTTCATTTCATAACAACGAACATTCACATGTTGGACGAGTTATGTGCGGGGTGCTGCAAACCCATTGGAATTTTTTTCCAACTTTGAATGTAATACGTCGCTACAGCTTCACAAAAGACAGTGTAGTGAATGTAGGATTGCTTGCAAATTAGTAGAAAGACAATTATTACTTACACAAAATTAAAGGACTTGCCACATTTTGTGCAAAAATGAAAGCATTGAATAATAATAAAAATCACAGATATTTATTAATTGGATAGTATTTTTATTTTGTAACACCTTCTACTGGTAAATAAGTACAAAAACAGTAAAATTTTTATTAGTTTACATTATAAGTGTAAGGTATTGATTGCAGAAGCATAGTAAACAAAAGGGCAGCCGAAAACTTTCATACACACACTTTTTGAATAGCTCCTACTACTAACTACTCTGATAACTTTTCTGCATCATATTTCCTGCAATAAAAGTGGGTAAAAGTTGGGTAAACTCCGCCTGTGCTGGTCGGTGGGTGAACTGAGTAGCTCATTCGACCACACTGCCGGTCCCAAGCCCGGATAAAAGAGGAGGGTTGAGCGGGGGGCCAACTACCCACCCTCGGAAAAAACCAACCAGTTATGAAAACTGCAATACTGCCTCGGACCCGGACTGATTCGAATGGAAAACGACGAATGCAAAGAATGAGGACAATGAATATTGGAACATGGAACGTTCAGAGCTGGTATAGAACGGGGGCCTCAACACATGCTATCCAACAGCTAGAAAAGATAGAGATGGACATCACAGCGGTACAAGAGATCAGATGGTTGGACTACGGAAACATGCAAATCAGCCAGTCAATAATATTTTACAGCGGAAGTCGGAATGGAAAGCACGAGTTTAGGACAGGCTTCGTGATCAAAAAAGAATTACTAGAGAACGTACTGGCCTTTGAACCAATCAAAGAAAGATTATGCTGGATCAGACTGAAAGGACAGTGGTATAATATATCGATAATATCGATACACGCCCCAACAGAGGAAAAGGATGAAGCAATCAAAGACACCTTCTACGACCTATTGGAACGAACAATAGAAACACTACCAAAGCACGATATGCGGATTCTATGTGGAGATTTTAATGCCAAAGTAGGAAAGGAGCCCAACCTAAGACCGACTATTGGGTTGCACAGCCTCCACGACATGTCAAACGATAACGGGCAAAGATTAACAGAACTAGCGGCCGCGAATAACATGCTGATAAAGTCCACAATGTTCCCGCACCGGAATATTCACAAACAAACATGGGCATCAAACGATCACGTAACTCGGAACCAAATCGATCACATTGTCGTGGATGCCCGACACGGAAGTAGCACATTGGATGTAAGGAGCTTTAGAAAAGTGGATGGGGACACAGACCACTATCTAGTAAGAGTCAATGTAAAAACTAGAATAGCATCCCATAAGAGCAACACACCTACAAAGAAAAAGAACGAAAAATGGAATCTGGCCAATCTGGAAACCAAAGAAAAACAAGAAACATACACACAAGAAATAGAAAGAGAACTAGAACAGCATATAGAACAGACTGACATTGAAGGCCTCTGGAATACTCTGGAACACACAGTTACAAAAGTGGCTGACAGGATTATCGGAAAGTCCAACACTAAAAGGACAAAGCCATGGTTTGACGAGGAATGCCGACAACAACTGCATAAAAGACAAATTACAAGGAATACCCTGATGCAGCTCGAGACAAATGAGAATAGAGAAGAATATACTAAATGCCGCAGAGAAACCAGACAACTAATAAGGAGAAAGAAAAGGGAAAACGAACGTCAAAAATATGAATTGTTGGAAAGAAGCAGACCAAAACCAGGCTCCAGAGAGTTCTACAAAATAATATCTAATGAAAGAAAAGGATTTAATCCCAGATCTGTTATGTTTCTCAAAGATGAAAACGGGGATACCATAGTCAACGAAAGTAAAATAATAGAAACCTAGAGAAAACATTTCAATAATCTTCTCAATATCGAACGAGAAGAACAACACGCACAAAACATATACCTCACCGCAGACTTACCAGTAGAGGAACCAAGCTACGCTGAAGTACAAAGAGCTATAAATAAGCTGAAAAACTACAAAGCACCTGGGTCCGACAATATACCTGCGGAGCTACTCAAATATGGAGGAAACGCACTACACCGAGAAATACATAAGCTTATAATGTTCATATGGAGAGAGGAAAAGATGCCAACTAAATGGCAAGAAAGTATAATAGTCCCTATCCATAAAAAGGGAGACAAGTCAAAGTGCGCTAACTATAGAGGTATCTCACTGATAAACACAGCCTATAAAGTCTTGGGAAATATCCTACTGGGAAAGCTAACACCATTTGCAGAAAACATTCTGGGAGAATACCAAGCGGGTTTTAGAACAGAAAGATCAACTACCGACCAGCTCTTCGCTCTTAGACAACTGCTAGAGAAAGGATGGGAATTCAATAGAACAATACACAACCTCTTTATAGACTTCAGACAAGCGTATGACAGTGTGGAAAGAAGCCAAGTGTGGAATGCAATGGCAGAATTCTCAATTCCCAAAAAACTCATCCAGGTAACAAAACTGTGTATGGACGACGGTAGATCAAGAGTACGAGTAGGCAGCGAACTATCTGAGCAGTTTGAAATACAAAATGGGCTTAAACAGGGAGATGCCTTGTCACCCCTGCTGTTTAACATCGTCCTGGAAAAAGCCATAACACGGGCGGACATAAAAACCGAACTCCTGTCAACCGAAGGCCCCAAACTAATACTGGCATATGCAGACGACATTGACCTAATCGGCAACACTATTCTGACGGTGAAAGATATATTCAATAAAATAGAACGAACAACTAGTGAAATGGGACTAGTGATCAATGAAGATAAAACTAAATACATGTGTGTAAACCGACTCGGAAGAAGAGATAGAATAGGACAGAATGTATCAATAAACACGTACAACTTTGAAAGAGTAGAACGGTTTAAATACTTGGGCGCAACAATCACAGTAGATAATGACATCACCAAAGAAATAAAAGGAAGAATCCAAGCCACAAATCGATGTCTATATCTCCTAAACAATCTCCTTAAGTCAAAAAATCTAACACGAGTATCCAACGTAAAAATATATAAGAGTATTGTTAGGCCAATAACTACCTATGGATGTGAAACATGGACAATGACTAAGGCAAACGAAGAAAAACTCAGACGCTTCGAACGCAAGATACTGAGAAAAATTTTCGGACCTCATTGTGATCCCAATACAGCTCAGTACCGAATCAGAACTAATGCTGAAATCAAACGGCTCTACAACGACAGTGACATCGTCCAAGAAATAAAATCCCAACGGCTGAGGTGGGCCGGCCACGTACAGAGACTACACGAAGAAAGACTGGTGAAGCTGGTATGGGAAGAGACACCAGCAGGTAAAAGACCTTTGGGACACCCCCGCCTTCGATGGAGAGACAACATTCAAAACGATCTGAGGAAAATGAACGTTCCTCTCGACACAGACCTGATGGAGGATCGAGACTATTGGAAGAAAGTAGTGCAGTCAGCCAAGATCCACCCTGGGTTGTAGTGCTAACCGAAGAAGACAAAGAAGAAAAGTTGGGTATTATTTATATTAATGTTGCACTTACATTGTCCTTCTCAAAAGCGCGCAGTGTGAGCTGGCTTCTATTTGGGTCTCACTTTTGCAGCTTTCGTGTTTTGAGAAGAATGTAATAATGGTCCAGATCGATCGCTTTTCGTGCACTATTGCGGCATCCGTCGTATTACTTTCCACATTATTGGAGTTGTCCATGTGGGACTACAAGGGTTTTGCTGTTTTTGTATACGCAGCTTTTTCGTCTATAATGCACATTTTATGAAGTTACCATACACGTATTCTGTCAGTAGACATGTACTCACCCGACAACACAAAACACTTTCGATATGACCCCTGCGACATGGAGTTTTTACTCGACCTGTCACTTTAAAGTAAAGATAAACACGCAGAACGACGTTCATGCGTCACAATTGTCAAACCTAACAACACAAAAACTACTACTTCTGTGCCTTCTAGATGACGCAGGCAAACGCTTTCCTCCGAGCAATGCCGAAGTCTTTGCTTGAGACGGACTCAAGGTTGAGCTTGAGATACGACTATGAATACCGGCATAAGCCAACGGTTCAATAAGATTTTCTCTTATATTAAAACACTATATTCAAACTGAAAAAAATTGTGTTATTTAATTATTGGAATATATGATTCAAAAATAAATAATATTATTTTCACACTGCGGGAAAAATCGGAACACTTATTGATGATCTACAGTCACTATTAGAAAATCATAGAAATCCAAATAAAAAAACGCCACTTCTAAAATATTTACATACTTTCCTTTTTGGCAATTTAGCAAATAAACCTAAAAACTTCACCGCCAAACCAATTTTAAGAAAAAATCCTAACAGACGCATCTTTTCTGTAATAAAAAAATCAAACCTTAGAATTTAACTTAAAGCACTGGAAATCGGGCGCAAAGTGGAATCATGGAAGAAAAACATCTTATAAAACAAAAACCAGCCAGGATGTCAAATCTCAATTTTCTTATAATCAAAATCTGATGGTAACAGGTGATTCCAGGTTAGGTAACAGCTTTTGATACAATTGAAACCACAAAATCTAAGATATTTTAGTTCTATTTTATAAAATTATTGGTATTGCTAAATCAAACTAAATCGCAATTTATGACATATTTTCATCTAACCAATTGTTGATTACATCAATAACCTAATTCTCTTTTAAGCAAGTTGTTGTCAGGATTCCATTCAATAACACTTTTCTGTACAACCCTTGTTGGTGTAGTTTTGTTCCCAAAGCACCAACGCTTTTTTTTAAATTCACTATTCTATTTAGACTCTGCTATTCTCTTTTATTTTTTCAAAACCTGTTGTTCAATCTGTTGCAGATTGAGGACAAAACCTAAACAGTTTCTGCGAAAAGTGCTAAGACAAAATCAATCGCCGTTAATTATCCATTGTTCACTAAGTATACTTAAACTTACTCTAGAGGATAGCAAAAAACATAAAAGTTTTTTCATCTAATTCAAGAATTAAATCAATTCTGTGTCTTAGTTTTATATAAAATGCTGTTATTGAATAAAACTTTGAGCAATCAAACAACTTACTGTACAATTTACAGTAAAACAAACAAACTTTCATTGATCAACTATAAGCGATGAATTTTTAGTAGTATGCGTTTGGCGTGTACAGTTATGGCAAAATATTTATTAGGCACTTCTACTGACATAAAAGACCTAATCAATCAATATATGCCACATTAGATACCGAAATTAAATCAGACCGTGATTTCAGAGGTACTTGAGCACGTTGTAACACAGAAAACATTAGATTTTTTGCAAATTTTCTGTTCATGTATGTAAGGATGACAAAATAAAGCCAGTTTTAAATTTCTTTCCACAAATCTGTTTCTTTTGAATCCGATTAGGTTGAAATCTTAGCATGTCAGACGTGGCAACACAACTTTTTTTTATTTACGCCATCCAAAATGTAATCACAATTTGATTACAATTGTTAAGTAGATGATCAAATAGAACTGTTTGAGTTAGCAATCTTAAATTTTATTTAAAAAAAGTACAACTGCAAACACTTCCTGTTGTTGACGGGTGACACATTCGACACTGACAATATCATTGACAGATGCCAATTGACTTCAAACTCAGATTAAAACTTCTTTAGTTTTAAAAATCTTTAATAAGAATGGCTTTCACATTAAAACATATCATTTTTATCAGGATGGCGTACTTTCAAGCGGGATTTTTAATCCAATAACTAGTTGCCAGTACTCTCTCAAAGCGACCTACCATCAGATTCTAGAAATCTTTCTGAAAGTTTTAGTTGCCTTTGCTGACTTGCACCAACATTGCATGCAAGTAATGAAACACAGAGGGAGCGTAAGCAAAGCAAAACCAACTGGTATCCCTTCGACTCTAACTGAAAAAGTTGTCGAGGACATTAGAATTTGAATGCAAAGAAGTCCTCTTAAATCCATAAGAAAGCTTTCCTCCAAACAAACGACAAAATGGCAAATTGCCATCAAGATACTTCTAACAAAACTCCGCAAGAACACATACGGCTAGTGCTACTCTACTCTGAGATATCTAAGAGATAATTTTGGCGACAGAGTAATTAGCGAGGGTATTTGGCCAAGCAAGTCACCAGATCTCACCTCGCAACACTTTTTAGTATTCAGGTTCTTGAAGAACAGTGTCTTTAGTAACACATTGCATATTGCGGAAGAACTGCAAGAGAGACTAGTACGAGAAGTCACAAACATTACACCTAACATGCTGATCAATACATTTGAAAGCCTAAAAAAAAGTTAATTTATGTCTGAAGCACAATGAAGACCACTTTGAGCATTACCTTTAGTTGAATTATTGTTTGCATTTCAAGTTTATTTCTTTCAAAAATTAGTCGCTGTGTCATAACCTACAATTTTTTTTGTAAGTTTTATGTAGAATATTTGTCAAACAAGCGTATCCGGTTACAATGTTGCAACTAAGCAAATAAAAAAAGTCTCCAAAAAGTGTTACCAACTCAAACAGTCATTGTTGATCACGCTGTAGTATTTAAAACCGTTGAGCTTTGTTTTCTTCTAATGTTTTGACAACAAAAAAGGTTGTTCAAAAGCTTGACAATCACAAAGTCAAATTAAAATTTCACTCTCCTAAAAACTGGTACTGGCACTGCCACATATTTTATTATCATTTAGCATTGAGCCTAACCTATTACATTTAGAGTCATTCCAACACATTTGTTTTGATGTTATATCATTTATAAAATTTAACTTTAGTTTTTCACTCTTTGGTAGGTTGACCTAAGCCTTTGAATGTAGTTGTAGACATTTTGTTTATACTAAATTTACCTTTCTTATATAACAGCAAAGTGACTTAATGAGCAAGTTAATTAAGCATGTTGTATCTAATTATTGCTCAAATTAAAACATAATATATTATTGCCTGTGAAGACCTTACTTGGTTAATTTACCAGTTGGTATTTAAAATTATACATTATTCAGCTTAAAAACAACTGTGTCGGAAATTTCGTTTTCGTTTTTTGTTTTTTTGTTCTGCAAAATTTAAAAAAAAATCTTTTTTTTAAAAAAACATTTTTCAAGTATTCTAATTTATAATTCCATCTGATCCGCTTCAAAAACCAAGCATTTATGAAAAAAATTACACGTCATTATGTCTTGTGCAACAATTAATTATTATTACCAATTATGTAAACAATTATACACTTCTCGATTGAGGTAATGACGACACGTGTGCTGTTTGATTTTTATCTATTCACGTTTTTTTATTTCTCTGTCTTCCTTTATTCGAGAAAGTTTTAATTAACACAGACCGTAACTAATTGGTGGAAAGAGGTTGCGGTACAAAGCAAAATAAGTTAGTATAGGGAATACTTTAAGAGTGTGCAAACAACGATATGCGTTTTTAGTAATTTTGATGATCTAAGCATGTTTATGTCAAGCATTAAAATGAAACGTGAGCGGTAAAATTATTACCGCATTATATTCGTTGTAAATTCTTGAATTATTTGAGGTATTGTGTGTTTTTGAGATTTGCAGGTGTAATTCATTAATTCTTTAGATGATATAAACGAGATAAACTTTAACAGTATTCATTTTTCCATTTACACTTTAAAAACTAGAAAAAAAATTATAAAAATTGTATAAAAATCAAAAGTAAACATAGGTTTTATAAGCCATTCACTATTCAGGTTATATATTATAACATATAATTTGTTTCACAACAATAATTTATTTGTACCATAAGCCGGAATACTAAAATTTGGCAAAGAAAGTCAGTTTAGCAATAACAACATTGAGCTCCAATAACGTGTTATTCCAAAAGCGTTTCTGAACATGATACATGTTTCTGAACAAGATTTTAAAGTTTTCATTGCAAAAAACATTTTTATGATTGCCTGATTGTGTTGAACATTAAGAACACTGAATAAGTTTATCTTTGAGAAATTAAGATACTGTCTTTCTCCGATTTTTTGACAAATGTGCATGAGCAAATGCAGTGTTTTAGAAAATGAGTTAAAAAAACAGATTTTTTTAATAAATATCATAAAAGAGTAATCTTGCTATAATAAATTCTTTACAACCTAAAAACATAACTTTTAAATATAAAAATTATCTTGTTTTTTTCATTTAGACAATTACCATGTAATACCCAATCAATACAATAATTGTTGAATCAAATTAATCAGTAGAGAATAAAATGTGACATCTTTATGTTTTATGTTTTGAATTATGTATTTTATTAAATTTAAAACAATAAACATTTATTTTTCTTGTAAATAATTATCTTTATCTAACACATTTATAAACAAAATAATGACAAAATCGACCTACTTTCAACCTCAAATATTTTTTATTGGGTGCTTCTGCTAGAAACTGTTGAATTTGCTTTTTCAAAAATGTTTCATTTCTTGCACTTGTAATTTTTTGATTTGTTCTTCAAAAAAGCGATTAACTTGCCATATTGTGAAATATCTGTATTTTCGTGAAACTTTAATGTCGATCTTAACATATTGAATTTCGTTCACATTGAAGAAGCCACAAATCTTTTTTTAGCGGTGAAGAAGTAACTTAACACATTTCCGCTCACCCCACAAACATCGTTTTCCTGTTTCCAGTTATTGAACTCACTCAATTCTTCGTAATAAGCGTCCCTGGATTTCTTGAGTAGCAAACTCTTGTATCTTCCTCAATATTTTTTGCAATTTTTTCAGGAAGAAAAGGATTTCCTTTCATTTTCAACAACGTTACAAGCGCCGAAACAGTTTGTTTTCAAAACTTTACTAAAACCATAAACAACATGGCAACTACTAATCTTTGCCGATATACAATTTTTGGGCTTCAATAATTTTTAAGAGCTTTTACAGAGAGAGGTGTTGAATAAAACTATGTATTGTCTTAACAGCAAATAAGTCACTCACGAAAAATTAGACCACTCAAACCAACTGTCGTGACTAAACATTTTTTTCGTAACTTATTTGACTTATAGGACACTTGTAATAAATAACTATTAGTCTATTAACATCAAACATAAAAGCGTAAAATATAAAATAAATGCTTGATAAATGCGTATTATATTTATTACTTAAGTAAAGTAAATTAGCCTATAACTTAACTAGTGAAGTAATAAAATAAAAATCACTTTTTAAAATAATTCAATTTTAAGCTCAATCTTACTTAATTAGGTACTTGCTATTATATCTATAAATATCAATAACATAATTTTCACATACTATTTATAGTAGAAAAAACCATTTCTGCTACATTTTTTTTGATAACAGCTGTCAATGCAGTACTTTTGTTATAGTATTTTTGTCAGTCAGAAATTTTAAAGCAGTTTGTTTTTTATTTTTTACTGTCGTATCTACATACCCCTCCGCCACTGTATTCAAGCGTCAGACCCCATGACGCTTTACAGTTAATAGATCAGCTCCCTAATTAGCAAACAGCAAAGAAGATAAGCGGTTATAACAATGTTCCGTAAATCCCGTTGGTTTAAGTAACTGAAGAAAAGTATAAATATTTTTAGAAAAACAACAAATGTGTTTATACCAACTCGTCACTTTATATACAATCTAGTTTCGGAATTCTACAAAAAAAGTCCACTACTGACGTTATTAAAAGAAAATGCAAAGTACTTTTGATATAATTATAACATGTTGACTTCATCAATTCTGCCTGACGTAATAAAAATTCTTTGAATTAAGTGCTTGGTATTAGAACATGGAAGTATTATTTATTTTGTGGCACCTTTCAAAAGCATGTTGGTAAGTTCTCGGATGCTAGAAGCTTCACCAACTGCAATAATTAAACTTTAAAATTAACATTAGTTAGTAAGAATAATTTATGCATAAAAAAAATACAAAGCATTCATTAACAAAAATGCATCATTATTTGCTTCTGGTTAAATTTTGCTAATATTTTGCTAAGCAAAAATTCTCGATTTTTTAGCACAATATAATATTCTTTTGATTTTTTTTTCAGATTAATTTAATAAAATGCAAGTATTTACTGATGTTCACATTTTCCTTCAGTTTTATTATTGTTCTAATCATAGAATAAAGATCCTTGATAATTTATGAATCTGTTGATAAATGATCAAAATATGCAAGTAGAACCTTATTATAGACTGAACCGTTGAAAAAGCATCTCGTACTTTTTTCTTCTCGACTTTTCTAGAACGAAGCAAGAAGCAGCATTTGTCGCACAGTTTTTAGTGGAAACCAACATTTCTATTCAAATTGACAATCAGCAGCAAATTGCGCCTACACCAATATTTAAAGCTAAATAATATTTCAAATAATATTGAAAGGTTCAAATTGAGAAAATCACCAAAATGTGAGAAGTCACTCTGAACTTATGACTATAGTTTCGTCCTATTTTGGCACTTATAAAATAAGTGTACCGCCCGGTTCTGACATATTGATAATTATCAATATGTATTATCAACATATATTATCAATATGTTTTATCAATATGTATTATCAATATGTATTATCAATATCTATTATCAATCTTTACAGCCTATGTGAAAAAAACTCTAAAGACAACCCATTTATCGGGACACTTAGATATTTTAATTGCAGATGCAAAGCACAATATTTTTTGCAACCATAGCTGAAAAATAAGTATTATTTTGGTTATATTTAATACAACAAAAATGATTGCTTTGCCATGTAATCTTTCTGTTTTGAACAGAAGCTTCTGAAATAAAAAACAAAAACGCCTCCAAACAAATTTTTAAATAATTTTCCACTTAATTATTTCCATTTTTAACGTGACGTGTCGTGAATATATATATATATATATTCAATATTATATTTGCTTATAAAGTATTTTTGTAAAAGAATTCGCAAAAATCTATTAAAATTAGTTAATCCAGAAAATAAATTTGAAATTGTGCGATCGAACATGTTCTATTTTCTAATTAAATAAAATCAGTTGGAAAACTATTTTATTGACATATAGAAGATGTACACTGATAATTATAAACTGCAATCACAATTTTTTTTTACAATTTTCATCAATATGACGTAAACAAAAAAGCACATAATTTTTTAATTAGAATTTTAATAAGAAAGCAGTTATATTTATTTTGTTTGGTATCTGTCGCTACTAACTTCAACCAACTCCATTGAAGCTCATTGGCGATTTCTATGAATTTAGTCCAGAAAATGTTTTTCTGCTTCAGTTTTCAGGTGTTCAATTCCTATTCAGACATATTTCAGATTAGATTACCTAGTTAGCAGATTTGTTTTGTAATATAAATAAATAGTTAAGGTTTGTTACAAAACCATTGTACATCAGAAATTAATTTGTATAAAAAACAAATAAACATTGTAAATTTAAAATTATCAGCGATATGAATAATAACAAATTATAAGAAATAAACAGTACAAACAATAAGACAAACTACAAATATTGTCAAAAATTCGTTCACAAAAATCAAGTTCTATTATCGAAATACATACTCAACTAATAGATTAATAATATACGACAATTTCCTGACACCGTAGCATAAAATACTAAATTATTCATTTGAAAATTTAATAATAAATTTTTAAAATACAATTTAAATCAACTTTATCAAAAACTCCCTCTTGCAATAAAGCAGAATCGTTCATGCAGAACTCGAGTTTTAAAATTAAAAGCTAAATCAAAACTAATAATTTGACCATTTATTGCATTCCAGACCAATAAAACAAGCTGCGTTCAGACACGTTGGTTTCATTAAAGCTTCTTTCTCATAAATATGTAAAATGGGGTGCTGCTACCATTTAATATCACACCAAATGTACGCCCAAATGCAAATACTACCGAAATACAGGAAGGAAAACTTAATCGGATTCAAAAGCGTAAATGGGAAGCTTTAAGTGGGTGTTTAGAAATTGAATCATTTGGTTTTTGCAATAAGATATAGCTTGTTTTATATGGAACGTTTGTATCTCTTCCTGATTGGTTCCCAAAGCACGATCTGTATAGTTACTGTTATAACAGGTTAGCAATATAAAAAAAAATTAAAAACTACATTGCGTGATCGTTGGAAATTGTACATTGCATGTTGGTTTCAATGTTTTTGATTTACTTGGAATCATTGGTTTGGCTGATGTTGGTTTTATAATGTTAAAAAAAATGTATTTGTAGTACCTATTCTGTTATATTTATTACATGTTACATTTACATTAAAAACTAGTGAGCTGTGCTTTGTACTTTTTATTTTTTGATAATTTATCAGTAGCGTCTTTTCTAGCGAAAGAAAAAATTGTATAAATATCTAGCGTTGGCTTTTTTTGGTCAAGAAACAATTTAGTTCACGTAGACTTGCAAGTTTCTTGCGCTTTTTTTTGCTACTTGAGAAGTGTTTACAAAAATAATATTCACATAGAATTATATTGTTTAACTCAACGAGCTTTCCAATGTTTTTTAGAAAATAAAGTTTTTAAAAGGTTTCTATAATTTATTACATAAGAACTTGTGACAAAAATTAGATTGAAGCAAAGTTATATCTGCATTTTAAGAACATACGGTTTAAATATTTCAATGTGGCTACGTAAATAATATTTTCCGGAAATCGTCTTGGAAACAACATCTTCCTGCTTATTTACGCGCAAGAAAATTGAGTTTTCCGGACTAGTACTGTAAAAACTTTACAAGACGCAAAATAAAAAAGATACTCTAGTAACTATAGTTGCCAACAAAATTGACAAACCTAATTTTTGTAGAATTTGTAAAAAAAATTCTAAAATTTGTAAATTTCGTCTTTTTTACCATTTCCGGAAAAATTTAATACAAAACACGTCAGTAAAATCTCTTTCTTGACTCGGCACAAAGTGCCTCGTATTTCAATTTAGCGTTTCTTCAGTAATGTGAAATTTTCCTTACTTTTTTGTAAATAACTATTAAATGAATAAATTTTATTACGAATTTATTAAAGCCTCAGTTTAAATATAACTAGGTATACTTTTTAACCGACTTCAAAAAAAAAAGTTTCTCAATTTGATTGTATTTTTTTTATGATTGTTATGTTACCTCTGAACCAATTTGTTTCTTTGTTTAAAAGCTGTTTTCTATGTGGTCTCATATCAATTTAATCAAAATCTGAATAGTAGTTTTTAGGTTATTCTGATTAATGCTATGACCAAAACGCAGCTATTTGATCGGATTTCTATTTACTTCAACGCTCTTAATAGTCGAATATAACGTCGCCTGTTATAACGACAAAATTGTTTGTAGAGACTTGTATAGTTTGCTAGAAGAAAAAAGTCACAAGTTTAAGCATTGAAGGCTCCAATCGGTTAATCTGAATTGACTTATATTTTTCTAGCCGTATTCCTTATATACACGCAGATTTTAAATGGTCCTGCTGGTTAATAATTTCCAAAAACACCGTACAAAGTAAAAAGAAGTTCAAAAGCTCTTTATCGTGATAAACAAAAAATACATAAAAAATAAAATTCAATACACAAACTTAAATATCAGATTTTTTTAAGAAACGATATGCGAACACTTTAATACTTGTATTTGTGTAGGTACATTTCTTTTTGTTTTTTTTTTTGACGTGATAACGTCTTATAAATTGGTAATATAACGCCAACAGCACGCACACAAAAACATGACTCATTGTCACGTTCCACCGTAAATCTAAGCGTAAAAGCGCAAGCGTGGGACAAACACGATCGGCTGCGAGTATCCAAAACATTGTATTTTATTTGATATTGCATTTACAAACATATTTTTGAATTCTTTGTCTATCATACGTATACCAACCACTTGTTCCATATGTGCACAACCGCCAGTATGTACCGTTCTTGATAGATATTGATGCTGATGAAACAATTTATTTTTGCGGCTACTTTAGCAGAAGCGTAAAAAATTATGAAAATCTCAAATTCGAGTCAGATATCACCGCTGAAAGGAACAACCATCAATTTGTCTTTACTTGTAATTAATCTGTATCAATGTTTACTTATGACGTTACCACGTAAAATTATACTCCAAAACCGATTTTACAGACAATCGCTTTTTTTCGGATATAACGACGTCTTTATGTAACGACATAATTTGTTCGGTCCTTTGCCCGTCGTCATAAGCGTCTTTCATTGTATATTCATTTACTGCTTCATAGAATTTGTTTTTCAATTGCTGATTGTATTTAATTTGATGTTCGCATTATAAAAAAAATTAAAGTCTGTCAGACTTCATCCTTGTCATCAATTCAAGTCTCCGCAAAAGTCAAAATAATCCTTGTATTTATTTTTTGAAAACAAATATTACCATGCAAATGTGTTTGCGTTGCGGAAGTGCATTCAGCACTTGCTAAATTATCCGGATAAAAAGCTTATAACTACCATTCTCAAAACTCATCTCAATTACAAATTCACGGTATTAAGGACTTAAGGTTTGGTTTTTATATTTTAATTACTTACAGAGTAAATTGCCCAATTTATAAAGATTTACATTTGAGCATCTGGAAAAAGAAAGCCTAGTAGAGCTTTTATTATTAGGGAGCTTTCCCTACTGGCGACGTATTGCAATAAGGCGGACATGTTGTCTGGAAACTCTTAACTACTTAAAATACGACAAAACTTTTTACCAAACAATATTGATGTTTACTCTATAGAACGATATCAGATGCACTATTACAGATTTTGTTCCAAAAGTTTTAAGTGCTCCGAGTTTTTTTCATTAATGATACTTGGGATGATTGTTTTACAAGACAATAGAGAGTTGAACAGAAGCTGATAAGATTCGATATATTTATTAAATTGAAAAGTCCAACTGCAATGTAAAAGTTTTCTTAGGATTATTTGAAGCACACAAAAAGAAAAACTCCAATAAAAACTTTCAAAATTTTAATTAGCTTGAGATAATTGCTTTTAAGAATTAACTTTACTAAATTTAAAAATTTGAGAAAAAAGTTTTCTAGAAAATGTTTAATTGAATCTAGTTCAATAGACTAACGCAGACTGGGAGTGTGCTATGACAAAGTAAACGTAAAGAAAATACGAGAAAATAAAACAAAAGTTAACTGTTAGTTGATCAGACGGGACAATTACGGCTTTGAAGAACTTACCTACTTTATGAAACATTTAGAATGATTTTTGATACAATATTCTTTCTTCTGCATAGAATTTGCTAAAATAATAGAATATGCACTTCGCGCCAGAGTTGCAAAACCTTATATGCAATTAATTATAATTCAAGGCTGAGTTTTGTCCCGATAATGCGCTTGCGTCTTTCAGAAATCTGCCCAGTCGTCAATCGTGAGTAGAGGGTGAGATAACTAATAAACTCAACAGGATGTTTGATTACAACGGCAACTTCAAGCGCCACCCTGTCGTTCAAATTATTTCTTTACACCACTTAGATGGAGGAAAACTACTTAGATTTGCAGAAAAATCTGTAATGGCGGAAAATTGTTGTTATATTTTAAAACATAAAACAACCTAGGCCTACTATCTGATTGCAATTCAATAACGTACGTATTCACATTCGAACAATAATACATTTATTTACATAAAAAATATAATTTTTTTACATAAAAATATATAAACACCACAAGTAGTATGTATTCGATTTTAAAACCTTTAATTATAATAGATCGAACCAAGCCCTAGCTAGTCTACTCCTACTCAGTTTTAAAATTTCTAGTTAGTTCTCAGATAAGAAACGGTTATAACATTGACAGGTTTCCTTAGTTAGCAAATATACAAAAAACTTGATCACTGTCAAAGTGATAACCGCCAGTTGTTTATATATGACAGAAATGTTTGCTCAGACATTGTTTGCGTTGAAATCAATAATTGCGTAAGCTCAAAACTATTGCGCTTAAATGAAAAAAACATAATTTAAGAAAACCGGAAAACTCGCTTGTTAAGTATCAGCTCAAATTAATAATTAAAATCTTGAAACGTCAAAAAGTTTTTCACTTAAAATAAGCTTTACAACAGAGCAAAAAACAAAACAATCAAACTGGTATTTTCAAAATGAGCAAAAAGATAATGTTGTTGTTTTTTTGTATTTTATTATCTAGTGTTTCACAGATTTTCAGCAAAAAAACCTGGCTTTAGCTCTTATTACAAGTTTTGCAATACGTTGATAAACTTCTTATCAAGTTTTAGCAATTTTCTGGATATGATCACACATCAAAAACTTTTGTGCCTCTCATTAACAACCTGGAAGAACTTTGTTAACAAATCAGTGAAAAGTGATTTGAAATAAATAACTTACTGAATGTGCTTTAAAATATGTCAGCAGTGTTGAGAAGACGTGCTAAAATATGCTTAAACGCAAATAAATAACATTTTTTGCAGTTTTGTAAAATGTTGTATGAAAATATAACTTTCAAATTATTATTACTTCAATAAAGTATCTTGTTTTAATAATTTAATCAACAATTTGGCATAGTTTATGCGACAAAGTGGCTTATTTTTTGTGACTCATTCAAAAATGATTTTTGCAATTCCAAAAAAAGCATTAAAGAAAATAATTGAAAATCAGTGCAAATACAAAGACACTCACGTAACTAATCATAAAATTTTGTTTATTTTCGCCAAATTTTAAAAGCTCCTTTAGCATGATTCTAAAATGACGCCGTCTTGTTTTCACTGAAATTGATTCGCTAAAATTAATTCAATTTACAGAAAAAAATTTATCAGTTTTTCTCAAAATATTTTAAATAATTTTTAAATAAAATGTTTTTTAATCTTTGATGGTTTTAATTATGCATAGTTTTATTGTACAGAAATTTTTATCTTAATTGTAAACATACGGGCTATATATACTTTTAGAAAAGACGCGCCAATTTATTGTTGTATCATGATAATTATTATAGAAACAATAATCAACAATCAACAAATTACTTATTGTCAAAAATCACTCAGATTTTTGTTAAAATTGTCTCACAAAATCGATCATTAAAAAGTATTCCATTAAAAACCAGAAAATTAAATGTTCAATGTGGTAGCAGAACGGCAATAGCTTAAGAACGGTAAGAATTTTGCTTTCGGCAAAATATCCAGACTGTCCGATTTCATGTCTTAGAACAATTCAAACAATCACAAACAAATTTGCTAAAAAAGCTGCATAGTAAATGCCCACAGAAAAAAAAAACTAAACACTTTTGCCTTGACTGAAATTACACATTTTGTGCTTTAGATGCAGTAAAAAATTTATTAAATCACAGATTTCCAGACAGTTACATGAGAGGTTTGGTCCCATACCATGGACACCTCGATCCCTTGATTTATCTTCCAATGGCTTTTTTCTTTAAGACTATGTTAATAATACAGTTTGTAATAATAAGATTCAAAATCTAGATAAATTTAAAGAAAGCATACGCATTCATTGTGGCCACATAAATGTCGATTTTCTTGGTAATGCTGTGCGTAGTTTTCAAAATCGGTTAGGTTATATTCTAGAAGTAGAAGGTCACTGTGAATACTTATTATAATTTGAGTTAATAATGCATGTTTTTTTTACATATGTGCTGTGGATTATTGTTATTGTATTTAATAATCTTTTACTTCAACAATTTTTGCGTTTTACTTGTCAATATTGTCTTAAAAACCCTGATTGAACATAATCTCTCAATGGCACCATTTCACACTTCAAAACCTAGAAGAGACCGCAAATCTATCTCTAACGAGCCGTTTACGGCTTAATTATTGATAAATTACAATACATTGACCTGTTATTTTTTAAAGTATACACAGGTGGTATGTACACTATTGAGAAAAACACCCTGTATATTGAATGTATTGTAAGAAAATTATGTTATTTTTATCACATTGTAATTTAAATCGAAATTATAAATCATTGCTAATACATTACATAATATTAGATATATCAAAAATTTTATTAATTGAGAAACATTCTAAAAGACCTCTATTGCCGCTCCTGTTCAATTTCCACTTATTTAAAAAAAAAACAGTCAAAATTAAAATTTCTAAAATTGAGACCAAATTCAGATTTTATAATCAGCCAAATCTATGATACTAAAAAATAAATTAAATTTTACCAATTTTTTTTCAGAAATCATAATGACATATTTGCAGTCGTATTATCTGATAATTGTGTATTGAAGCGCTTGTGAACACCGAATGAAAATATGTTAATAAATAAACAAAATGTCAGATAGAGCGTATTTTTCTTCAATTTTATCAAGCAATTGTGGGTGAAAGAAATTGAGACTTGCTCCCTGCGAAGACCAGACAAATATACAAAAAGCAATACAAAAAACAACACAAATCAAATATCATAAAAACATATTATTAGTTTTAACAAGTCAATTCAAGACTCAACTCTATGACTAACAAAACGTTAAAATTATTATTCAACCAACCAGTTTATAGCTGCTAAAACCAATAAAAAAAAGTAATAAAATAAACCAGAGGCAATCAATCTGAAAGATGTTTCCGCAAAAAGTCAGTGCCACTCAATTTGAAACCATTTTAAAAAAAAACGACAATTTGAAGAGGATATTTTCAAACTAGATCCAAGATGCCCAAGACCGAGCCAAATGGTTTTGGTTCAGAGAGGCTTATGTCCAGCAGTGGACGACACAAGCTGCTGTATGAAGAATGCACCAATATAAAAAAAGCGGTCTCAAGTTTAGCAACAATTGCAATTATTAGAATTTACCTTTAAATACTGACATATGATAAAAGTAGATTTTGGTTGATCTTTATAAAGTCTTATGTAATTTCTTATAATTTTATTATACTTACGTAATTAAGTTTGTGTTGTATATAATATCATAATAATTATTAAAACCTCACTTACTATTGCTCTTTAAACAGTAAAAAACAATACAATTTTGCAATTATTAATTCAATCTTGAGTGTTAAGTTGACCTGACTGATGTCATTTTTTTCTATGACTATGAGAAGAATATAGAACTTTGATATGTTTTTCTTATTATGCTAATTAGTATTAAAAGTTTCACGGCTACAAAAATTGAAAAAATGCCTTTAGTAAGATAAAGCAATAATATGTCGCTATTAAATTCGGTTTTGTTATCTGTGGTTCTTATATAAAACACAATTTTTTTAATCAATCCAATGTAAACAATAGAAATTACAACAAAATGAAAATTCCTGCTGCACCCATTGAAGGTGAGCATTCTTCACATTATTCATCAAATTCTATCGAATTACTCAATAGCATGGTTCACAGGTCATTTCTAACCTGTTCCTATGTAATTATTTATTAATTCTTCGTATTACATAAGTCTGTTGCAACATACGAGGAGGTTACTGGCTAGTTAAATCAAAAAGTGAAGGTGAGAATTTTTCAAAGCACATTACACTCTATTGTTCTAATTAGATTAAGTCAATCATTGCACAAACATGAATGGAATATTTATTTCCAACACCACAACGTCGCAGGCGAGTCGGTACGCCTTTACGTTTCAAAAACAATTTTAAGCCATTAATTTAATATGGTTATGATCTTCAATTTAATATTTTTACTGACTTCTAGTTTGTTGGGTATGTTAAGAATAATTAGACTCAAAATAGTACTCCAAACAACCGGACAGCTAGTTTTGACTATTGCATTACTATTCCATAAGCATTAAGTTTTTAATTTTTTATATTTTAGAGTATCGTATTGGTGTTATAATTTTGCTAAATATTTTTGACCAAAAATTTCAATTTTATTGACAATGTGTTTTTTAATGTTGTTCATATTAGAATGTTTAGTAAAAGTTTAATTTCAACACATTTCAAAAAAAAGAAAATTTTTAAATCAAAAATGTTTAGGTATTTTTTTTTAAAATGTTTGCCCATAATGTTTTTGTTCATAAACCTATTTAGATCATTGATTTTTTGTTTAAAAGAGCACAGGCTGGTTTCATAAAAAAACTGCAAATAATAATCAAACAAAAATATTTGGGTGATGAACTCTATTGCACTTCTAAATTAGAGTGCTAAATTAAATTGCTTCAATTTTAATTTCATCAGAACAAATAATTCCGCGCATAACTTCTTTTTTAAAAAACCGATCATAACGGTTTATGTTTTGTTTAAAAAGAGATATTTCAAGAGTAATACTATAAAAAATTTGCCAGCAATCAATCAATCTAAAAATTTTAAAGAAGTCATGTTTTTAATTTTTAAATCAATTGAACAAATAAATTGATAAATATTTAAATTAAAATCTGTTTTAAATTTTTTTAATTTGTTGCTTCTTATTTGAATTTTGAAAAAATACTGATTATGCTGCTTGTTATTCCTATTATAAACATTAAAATCTTTATAAAATTACAATTAACACCTATTTACTCTCACATCTGGTTCAATTAGATGTGAAACCAAGTCGTTCTTTAATATTAAACAATTAGAGCTAAAATCCTAAAATTTTGCAAAAGCTTTAGACTCAATGAAAACCATTTTTTTGTTCGAAGATTATAGACGTTGTATAAGCGAAGAAAACTAATAAAAGTAAATCATTCAACAAGAAAAGAAAAAATTGAAAATTTTAAGGTAATTGGGTATGAAGACAACAAACAAATTTTTACAAAATTTTAATATTTTTAATCAAATATTTTAAATTAAAGGCAAATTAGAACCCACTACTGTTTTCCTAATGTAAAAAAAAATGCTATATGTTTTTGATTAGTCCATTCAAAAACTATTTCAATTCATTTTAGTTTAGTTTAATTTAATTTAATTTAGTTGAATCAGTTTATCCGGCTTATTCTGGTTTATTTCATTATATTTTAATTTATTTTTGTTTATTTTAGCTCATTTTTATTTATTTCAGTTTATTTTAGTTCAATTTAGTATATTTTAGTTTAGTTCAGTTCATTTTAGTCTATTTCAGTATTTTTTGGTTCATTTTAATTCATTTTAGTTTATTCTGGCTAAATCTAGTATATTTCAATTTGTTTTTGTTTATTTCAGCTTATTTTAATTTATTTTAGCTTATCCATGTAGATCTATCAGTTACCGATGTAATCAAAAGTGTTTTTCACTATGATTTAGAAAAACAATTAAGCCATATTTTTTAAAACCTGTTAAAAAATTAGTTTAAGCATCTTTCTCAGATCTGATCTAGTCAAAAAGTGGTATTACGTTTCTTTCTTAAACTTTGACAACTAATGTAAAAATAACCAAAGCATCACCGAGAAGTTTCTAAACACTCAACTTTCTTACTAATTTGCAACAAAAGGTGTTTAGATTTCTTGCACCGCTAACTGTCAATTTTTTTTTCAATTTTGTTCAAATTTACGAGTTATTAAATTTGCCAACCATAGTACAATTTTTTTTTTGATAAATTAGTTTTCCAAAGCAGTTCATTTCTTAAAAAACCAAAACCAACAAGCTTTTTATACTAATCTAGCAGATCATGTGTATCACAAAATTTGGGTATCCTATGAAGACAGTCATTTGGAATGGGTTTGTTTTACATAATTCCAAACCGTACAAACTCCTCACCAAAATATTTAGTTACTTATAATCATAATTATTATAATTAAATCAGACTATAATGCACCTCATAAAAACTAATTGCATAATATGGTTTAACACTTTATTGATCACTTTTATATTATCTTACATTGTTTGTTGCATTTTCATTGTATGTGTAACGAATATTTGTCAAAACGTGATTTTTCAAACAGCGTAGTTTATCATGTTAAAATATTTTTGAGTTCACGTCTAAAACTGACTGTTAAAAACTCACTATCAATGCGAAAATTTAGCGATTCACACTTTTTTTCCCTGGAAAACAATTTAACATTACAACCACGTAAACCATATACGTAATAAAATAATCACGTGACTTTATTTTACTTTAGGCACCGTCATCGCCATAGCTACCTGATTTGTAATTCTAAACTGTCAAAAATTATTGACAATTAGATGATGGCGCATCCACCATCCCGCTATTTAGGTATGCTTTAGGGTGATTTTTCATAACTCCCTGGCGCTCGGCACAAAAACGACATCTTTATCCCTAAATGGCTCTCTTTACACACTAAATGCATAAATAAGTATTTTCTACGGTCACCTTTGAAAGTTTCCCATTAATGCGAAACGTTAGCGATTCACACACTTTTTCCTTGGTAACTATTTTAACATTGCCACCACGTTAAAAATATCGAAATGAAATAATCACGTAGATTCATTTTACTTTACACACTTGCCATCGCCATGTTTATTTGATTATTATTGTAATTCAAAACTGTCAAAAATTATTAGCAGTTAGATGACGACGCATCCACCATCAAACAATTTTGTTGGTAAAAAATATTGATTTTCATTTATTTTTTTATATTTTTTATTTGTTTTATTTTTTACGAAAAGTTCAAAAAAACTTATAATTCAAATAAAAAATGTGGCTAGACTTGGCTGGTACCGCCTTGAAATAAAAAAAAAACGCAGACACTTTAGAAGTCATTGAATTTTAAAACTTCTTCAACTATCTATTAACTAGAAACAATAAAAAGTATCTTAGGTAATAAAAATCATAGAAGCCACTTCAATTTAGGTCATGAAAAGCACTTACAAGTTTTAATAGCTGATAATTAAAAAGCGTTTATTGCTTAGCCAAAATGTTTATAAGACCATTGACGAGACATCTTCTTACTCAAATTTACTTTTATATCACTAAAAACATAAATGATCATTAAATGCGTGATAATGTTTGTTTCAATTGTTCAATGTCTTACCATCAATTGTCACAATTACTCATTAAATTTTGCCAATTTAACAAAGAAAAAAAGATCATAAAAAACCCTGTCCAAATGTTTGGAAAAATTGTTGACGTTTCGCACGTTCACACGTCGAGTTACCGTGTTAATTCCCCCCTTTATTTTCCTGTACTGATGACGCCTCCACCGATAGAGTGCAAAACGTCAAGAATTTTTGCAAAAATTTCGACACGGTCTTTTTGCAAATGATTGAAAGCCTGTTTTCTTCAATTCAACAATCATTAAAGTGAGATAGTCCGACTATAAGAACAGAGTTTCATTATTCCTATATTTTGCAGCATTTTATTTAATTTTACAAGTATCGATTCCCAATTAATAATAAACCACTGCAGCGAATAGAGCAAACAATTTTTCAAGCAGGTTGAGCTGTTTCAGAATTGTTTGCATTCAAAATAACGATATTTCATCGATTAAAAGCTACACTTTCAATAATTCAAGTTTAAAAACGTTAATCCCGAGGTTAATCATATCATCTAACTAGTTTTTCTGCATAAATCACTCCTGGCTTACAGTCTTGACCCCTCTCTCATCAAAAATTACAGTATGTATCATCAAATAATAATAGAAAAAAATTAGATAAAAGTATTATAGAAACTGCTTTCAATCACCATTTTAGTGTATTTGTTGGTTAAACAGTTATCGACAGTCTTTTTGTCTTATGCTAATTAAATGAAATTGATAAAAACACTTGTAAAAACCTTCCCTAACAAATCAAGAAACAAATTGTAGATTTTGACTATTTACAGACGCTGACGACAGCTATCAACAATTAATTTGAACAACAATGCTACAACATTAGCGTCTTTCACTTGAAACGCAAATGTGGTGGGTGGCATAGATATGCAAATTTAACATCTGCAAAAATTTTTTCAATCGACGAAAAAATCGATTCTTATTTCGACCCGTTTATATTTATTAACCGACTTCAAAAAAAAAAGAAAGATGTTTTCAATTCGGCTGTATTTTTTTCTCTGTTATCTCATAACTTTTTTCTGAGTAAACCGATTTTGATCATTCTTTATTTATTTGAAAGCTAGTGCTTTCCATTTAGTACCCATTCAAATTTGATAAGGATCTGTCCAGTAGTTTTTAAGTTAGTTTAAATAATGCTTTTTTTATGAGCAATTTGAATCAATTAAAGAAATAAAATAAAAATTAAGTAATCATATTACAACAGTTTGAATTTGAAAAAAGAATTACGACAAAAACAAAAAATCAAAAAACTGATAAACAAAAAAGTTTAATTTTTTAACAAAAAAGTCAGCTTCTGGAAAGAAACAAAACTAAAAAACAAAAAAAACGTTTTGTCTAAGACCTAGGTATGTAAATCTAATGTAAATATAGAAATAATTTTGAATCGACACCATTCAGTCATACTCTAGGGCATATAGTCATGCTCTATAGTGACAAGTGTGAACTGCTCTTTTATCTATATTTCTAAGGTAGTACATAAAAGCCTAATTTGTGCTTATTTACATTAAAAGGTTTATTTTTTAATGCTTTATTGTTATTGTTACTAAAAATCAAACAGTGACAAAATCAACACAGATTTATTTTAAGACAATATTTAAAAATAGATATGTTTTGTGTTGTTTGGCACTTATTGATGAGTTCTATTTAACTATCTTTATTGAACTACTTGAAATACTTGCAGTTTTCATCTTGATAAGAGACGTACCTGAAATAAAAAAAAAACTACAATTATACCTACTGCTATTTCTTTTTTATTTTAAACATAAATTATTTATATACAGTTTTTTATACAAAGTTTTGCAAAATGTATATAATATAAGCGTTAAATAAGAAAACGGTTTTCATGAAATTATGAAAAAATAAATAATCAAACACCAATTACATAACAATAGTTTTCTATGAAAAAAGATTAAACCTTTTCTTAGTTAAAGATTTTTTAAAAGACGAATTTAAACACAAAAAATATTTTCAACTTAAAAGTTCTATTACTGAGCTTTTCCAGTACATAATAAGAGTTAAAAAATTGATAATACCTATTTGGTATTATCAGTGGTTACTTTCAAAAATCCTGAGCTGCAAGCAAGATTATCTTTTATACTTCCACGAGTTCCATACAACCAATCAGAGTTTATTATTATATATATATATATATATATATATATATAAATTAATAAAATTCAAAGTTTTGACCAATAGAATTCGACCAAAGAAACTTTTATGGTTTATTCAACATAAGTAAGGGTGTCTATTTAACCAACCAATTAATTCGTAGAATGCAATTTGCATTTTTAATTCGGAACTTTTTATTTTTGCAACCATTATTTATATATACTTATTATATGTTATAGTATCACCACGTTTGCTTTTTACCAAAAAGAAATTCTTTACACAATGCTTGTAATTCTATATCTGACCTGCATAATCTTTTGGAATGTCGTTCAATTGACCCGTCAGTGCATTCCAAAATTTTGCTTGCAAAATAATAAAAACTAATTTCACACAAATCTGTTCTAGCACGGTTATATTTATAAGATC
Source organism: Lagria hirta (assembly GCA_947359425.1). Taxonomy (NCBI): domain Eukaryota; kingdom Metazoa; phylum Arthropoda; class Insecta; order Coleoptera; family Tenebrionidae; genus Lagria; species Lagria hirta. The sequence goes on along the minus strand of OX375797.1, from coordinate 6,712,558 downwards.
GTTAATTGCGTTTGACGAAGCACTTCCAAACCTGCCTGGCGCTTTCGATATCATCTGAAAAAGACAGGAAGAAAAACGGCAGCTTTTTTTCATAAAATTTTAGTTTTATAGATTATTCCTTCTCGATTCTCATTCAAACTATTCATTTAGTTAAATAAATTGGCAACGTTTGCGCAAACACCTCCAACTATCTTAAACGGTAGTAGTCAATATCTGAGCTCATAATATTTTCCTCGACAACAATATTTTCAGATAACTTACAATCTTATCTAATAGCTCTTATTAATATATAATTATTTTAATACTTTGAATTCTTGTATTTTAAGAACATTTATAAATTTTTGTTGTTGAACTGCTTTTTTAGTTATTTTATGTAAGAGAGAATTCTCCGTTAAATTTATTCAAATTGAATTAAATTAAAATTGAAAATAAAAAAAAACATTTGCTATGTCATAGTCTAAAGTTTTGACTTCTTTCTGCAGTTGTTTTTTTTTTAAATAATTATTTTACTCAACATTTATTGCTACACGTTTTTTTTACGTTACCAAAAGACTTGAAAAAATTGATTCGTCACTCCATCACTATTGTAATAATTGTATTTGAATAATTTAGTTAAATTAATAGTTTCAACTGAATGGCTGTTTGCTGTTGATGTTTAGTATACTGTACCAAGCTAATTGTTTTGATAATAATATTACCAAAAGATAATATGCAAAGTTGTTTATTGTAATTCAGTAATTAAAATGTTATTTAAAAAATAATGTTTTTAAAAAGCCCCTGAGTTGTTGGGAGTCATTGTGAAATCATTTATTATAAGTTTTCCAATTTACTATAGAACTAAAACTATTAATGTGCTTTTAGTTTCGATACAACAAAATAATAAATTCAATTACTGTTGCTACATTTTCTTATTGATGCACTTAAAAATTGATGTATTAATCTTACGGAAGTCGCTCAAAACATCTAGAATAATATCTAATTTCAAAAACAGAATTAAATAGATCCAACGCAGCTTCATCGATATGGCATTTAAATGTCATTCTGCCATTTTTGTTGTAATCATAATCTTATTTTTAAATTATATGAAAACAAAAGCATTGATGTTCAACATTACAGTTGGTAAGACAAATTTAATAACTGATATATCAGAAGGTTCGGAACTTGGATTGGTTGACCAGTCTGTTCCCGTTTTGTACAGCAATTTTTTTAATTTAACAGAAAAGTTAAATTCTTTATCTTTGATGCAGTGCAAGATCTCAAGAATAGAAATTAATTTTTTATCAAACCAAACATCACCCGATTGTTTATATATTACAGGCAATAACCTTCCTATAATTAGCAGTTATACATTTCATAAATTAAAATTGCTGGATCTAGCTCTGTCTAGTAACAACATTGTTCACTTAGAAAGAAACTGCTTTGTAGATTTAACTGAACTACTAGCATTAAATTTGGCTCACAACAATCTCCAAACTTTTGGAGAAAATTCTATCAAAAACACTCCAAAGTTGTCTATATTAGATCTTAACTTCAACCGTCTTACATTACTAGATGAAAATAATTTTTCTTTTTTAAATAATAATGCCGATGTGCTTCAAATACAAATAGATTCTAATAAAATTATAGAAATAGATCCGAAACTGTTTAAAAGTATTATGAATGAAATAATTTGACTTTATTTGGGAAACAACCAAATTCAAACATTTCCTGCAAAAACATTAGAAAATAATGTATTTCAACTGTTTGTCAAACATCTTCATTTCCAAATTTTCGCAAGACTTTTACTCAAGCAAGTACAATATTATTCAGCTTTTTGTAACAAATTGTCCGCTTGAAGAGCGTGCTGCAAGAACACTGGCAAGTTGGGGGAATAACAGTCACAGAACAGTAATGTCAAATTGCCAAACCGGCTCAGCATATTATTGTTCTAATTTACATGTTTTTATTTATTGTTTCAATATGTTTGTAATTTTAAAAATAATTGATTAGTTTGTTGACTGAAAGACTAAAGCTGTTTTATTAATGAAAATAATATTCTTTCTACTTTGGCAATCAGCAAACATTTTTTGAGAAATGCACTGTAAATTTGTACATTAAACAATAAATAAAAATTAAAGATATTATTTAGACACAGTTTTACCACTTGTCAAAAATTGTGTTCAATAGATCTCGAGAGCTCTTTCTACCACCAAGTGGTCATCATCAGGAGATTGATAAAACTAAATTGTTGTTTGCTGGTTTGTGGAATTTTAGTAGGTATTTCCTAATAATTCTACTAAAGAGCTGAAAAGAAAACTGTTATCTCTGTTAAAAACATTTTCCCTATTTTTATAAATTTTAATGAGTTCAGCGGCACCCAGACGTACATAGTTAGTCATTTGATTGACTAATTTTAATCTGTTTTGATAACTGCTATTAAAGACATGCTCTGCTATTATACTCTACTTGTTCAATCTGCCGTATTTTAAGCTAAGCGCTCCTTGTATCTAGTTTAAAGTCATCTACGCCTTTGTTCTATATAAAATTTGTCAGAGATATTTCATTCTATGCGATAAATCCCCGAATTTTCTAGAAAAAGTGTTTTGTCTTTTTTGACATAAAAAAATGTAAAATAATCTATTTATTAAAATACTTAAACTTGCTATTTTGTTTGCTTTGAAAACAATTATTTGGGTAACAAAAGCAGGCGACTTAGAATTTGATATATTTAGAAAAGAAATTAGCACGTAGCACGACTCATATTATTGTTTACAACACAAAATAGCAAATTTAAATTTTCGAATAAATAAATTATTTAACATTCCTTCAAGTCAAAAAAGAATAAATAAGTTCCTTCAAAAAAGAAAAAGCATCTATAAAAATGTTGCTAATATAAAAAAAACAAGAATTAAAACTCATTTCAATACTTTTTAAATTTAGGACAACTCACAGACTTTATATGGTGCCGTAGAACGGTTTATCAGTCGTAATTAAAATTAAAAGATCTGCTAAGAAAGCAAAAAAAAAACCATTTCTAAAAAAGTCTGGAATTTATGGAATAGAGTGTAATAACTGTGATAAATATTATATAGGGCAAGCCTTGACTTAAGTTTTCTTTAACTCAAAGAAATAAACAAGAATTAGAATTAATTCCAATACCCTTTAAACCTAAGATAACCAACAAACTTCACATTGTGTTGAAACATTTAGAGTTTAGAGCGGTTTATCAGTCAGGAAGAGGTCCAAAAGACAAAATACCATTTCTGGAAACAGTCTAACATTTATGAATAGAATGTAGTAACCGTTACAAATTTAGTGTTATATATAGCAAATGCGTAGATCAGTTCAAACCAGATACAAAAAGCACTTAGCTCACTTAAAATACGGCAAATTAGACAAGTCAAGTATAGCCCAGCACGCCTTTAATAGCAAAAATAATATCAGTATTAACAATTTAAAATTAATCTAGCAAATAAATAAATATAAATATAAACATCAAGACGCCGTTGAACTCATTCAAATTCATAAAAAAATATAGCAAACACTCTTAACAAAAATAACGGTCTTCTTTTCAGCTCCTTAATCAGATTATTAGAAAAAACCCACCAAAATTCCACAGGCCAGCTAAATTTGAGCAAATAAACAAGCTTTTTGGCAAGTGGTAAGACTGTGTAAATAGTTTATTGTATCCAAGATTCCATCCCAATAAATTAATACCATTTAATAGTTTTAGAACAATTGACGATACAGTATCTAGATAACGTTATAAATGAAAATAGTGGATTTTTTGATACAAATTTGCTGTCAGTTAAGATTTCAGATGTTATGCCGATTTTAATTAGAACATTTCTTTTTTATAATGTTTAACACAAAGACAAGCTTTTCAATATACTAGTGAAGGATCCACCTAAGAGAACGTACTTGTGACGTCTACATTAACACTAAAAAGCAGAAAAGAGTGAAGAATTGAAGCAGAACGGTTAAAATATTCATAATTTGTCATTTAATAAACCCCATCTATTTCACACGCATACCTACGGTTAAAGTAGCTTTTATAAGCTTATCAACGTTTTCAATTTAGGGTTTTTTATAGATATCTATTAAAGCACTCGTTCTCTTATTATTAATTTTTAGAGAGTGGTGTAGGTAACAATAACTGTCAAAAGAATAATTACGGCAATGTAATAAGTCCTACGGATTATTACTGTTGTTGTTAACAACAGAAATAGTTAAAGCTAGTGTGTGTGATTGCATTTAATACTTGAGTGTATTACCAACAAGTTGATAACAATAGTTTCTTTTTTGACTTCAAACCGTTTTTTTTTCGGTAAAGTGTTTTATTTATGCAACGATAGATTTTTGTCTGTGGTAGATTACCTCGGCTGGAAGCAGGGTGTTAGTGTCCAAAAACATCATCAAAGCAATAGAAAAAAATTATGAACAATTAAATAAATAAACAAGTCATGCTTGCTAGATTGGGTTTTACATGAACATCTACCCTTTTTTATTGGATTTCACCGTTTTCATTTTATAGAACAAAAAAATAATTAAAACAATATTAATAACGCAGAACATTTTATCGAAAAAACCTAGAAAATGATTTTAAAACTGTATTTTTAACACACTGTTGTAATGTGCCCGAAATTACTATGTATCTAAAATAATATTATGTTTTATGCAAAAATTTTACCCCAAAAAGTTATTAAAAAGCACGTATAAGCAAGGAAGTAATGAACATCTGTTTTCACACTTTATTCAGCATAAAAACAATGGTTATTGTTCACATACCAGTACGACAACCGCTTGTCTAGAAAGACCTTATTAGGTCTTGCTACGTTATTTTCTATTTGAAAGTCTAAGAAAATGCAAAAAGAACATTAAGTGACTTGGCAATATTCGAGCTGTTTTGAAGTCTCGTATCACCTACTATTGTTATTTATAGCTGCTCAATACAGCTCTCATAAATTACTTTAAAAATTGGCACTTGAAGTTAGTAGTAACTGTATTATAATTTATAGCGAAGGACTCTAGCAGTAGAGATATTATCTTCTAAATGATTCTCGAAGACAATGAGTATGCATAATCCAACATGTCTAACAACAGGATCTGAGTGTTAAAAATTTGATTCACAACCCACTCTCAAGAGAGAATTGATGATGTTTGTGCCATAATAATTATTATTCTCGAGGTCTGTAGGTTTTGCATGCACTATAGAAATCGGGTCAATACGATCACGACCACGTTTGAAAATGGGATAAGCTATCTTGGTCAATAGACCATCTCTCAATTTACTGAAAATCCATCTATAATTAATCTGTCTACAGCGTAATTATTATTTTATTTATCGTACTAATATTTCTTGACATTAAAGGTCAGCACTTGAATCATTGAAGTATACAAAAGAATTGAGCATATTTCAGAGAATTCGCGATCTTTGTCAAGGTTTTACGTAATTTTAGCAAAGAAATAGTTGGCGTAGGTAATTACTGGTTGATTTTTATGTAACTTATGTCGGTGCGGTGTGAAAATAATTACATAGCAGATGAAAAAAGATCGTTAAGTGTACTGTGACAGCTGTCATTGCACCGGTAATGTTACTCATTTGTGTTGTATGATCACTAAGTATGCAGTAAGTAATTTATTTTTTTCTACGGACTTTCCTCAATGTATGTAAATTGTTAATTATTCTTGACGTAAGTTATGTTGTAGCATTTAATGACTGAGAAAACATCTGAAGCAACAATGTTTTGCATCCGAAAAAAGTATTTAAATTACCTGTTAATTTGACTGATAATCTGTGTCTTCCCTTTGCCCTCTTAAATCTTATGCCTTAAAGCCATCAATTTGGTAAAAAAGTTGAAAAAAAATATTTAACAGTATTATTGGTGAACTCCGTTCGAAAGCATTTTTCAAGAATAAAATATTTTTTTTAGAAATGAAACTCCAAAGTAATAAAATTGTGCAATTTAAAAATTATTTCTGTTACTTAACAAGTTGGTCACCCAATTACAGCAAACTATTAAAAGTCTGATCACATCAAATTAAATCCTTAATGTATAGCTAAATTATAATTATTGATGACAGGAAAGTGATATTATAATTTATTTTATGTTAAAAAAATTTAAATTTAGATTGTTTACTGATTGAAAAGCTGATTTTAATTGAATATTTATTATGACTTTTATTTTCTACTTAAACAGTTCCAATGGCTGATAAAAATGTATTACATAGCTCTTAAAAGCACATGTAAATTTCTACATGTTTTTTCTTGTACTGATTTTCCTGTTTTTATTTTTATAGGTTTTTAAGTTTGAAAGTACATAGTTCTCTTCAAACTACTTTTTCTTTTATTGCTTGTGTATTTTAAAATCCGTCCAATTATAAAAAATAAAATCTATGTCCGGTTGAAAACATTAATTCTAGCAAATAATTTGTCCTCATTTTTAGCGTTTAATGTTAGACGCTTTGATGAATACGGGCTAAGAACATCTGACTGCGCAAAACTAATCATATTGTTCACCTTTATTCAACAATACCTATGTATTGTTGATTAAATATATTTAATGTGTTATAAAATGGCAACCAGATCCGCCACATGGTAGCACTCTTGTGGTGAATATTACTGCTAGTTGTAGTTAGAGATATTATTTAGTTCCGGTCCTGGCAAACATTTTAGACAGTTAAGATTGACTGTTTTGACATAATACTTCTACATTTTATGATGTTTTACATTTCAATTCTTCTGATTCTGATCGCCTCAGTAAGTTGTCCTATTTTGTTTTGTAAAGAGAAAAAGCTCTCTTTTAGATATTCAAGTGCAAACACTAATTTAAATCAATCAAACAACATCACTGGTATTACTTAAATGCCTCAGATCGTTTTCATTTTCACTTAAAATGAATTGAAACTCACACGATCCATAGAAAGTAAATAAAAGAAACAAACCAAACATCATTATTAAAAAATTTCCTTCGTAACAAAATTGTATGGTGGTAAAATGAGCGACATCTATTAAAAGCTACCTTGCATCAAAATTTAAAAAATATTTATTGTATATCATGGATGTACTTTTGAGACAAAAGACGCTACCGTAATAACTTAGTTTTCCAATCAGCGATACACTTTTTATTTCAAGTTGTATCTATTGACACTTACATTCTATCATTTAGAATATAATATGTATCAAATGTAACCTAAGAACATAAATTACATTATATTATATTGATATATGTTCGAGACAAAAGGCGCTAACGTGATAACTTGGTTGTTCAATCAGCGATATACATTTTATTTCAATTTGTTCCTATTAACATTGACATTCAATCCTTTAGAGTATAGCATAGCCTAAATGCATCAAAACACGTAAAAAACTTTTTCTCAAATGTGTTTGATGCAAGATAAAATATATGTCGCTATTTCACCATAATACGGAAGTAGCAGACGACCGCGCTGCGTACCACACGATCACACGACAAACAATGTATCAATTTTAACATAAACAAAATGAGCAGTTTCAGGAACAATTCTGTGATAATCTCAAATTTAAGAAGCCGATATTTATTTGTTTGGAACAGAAATGATATCGTCTCAACGTTAAATCACATTAATATTATTTATTTTAGCTGTTTTTTTTTCTATACATTCATCAAAATGCTGCGGGAGGTATTGGAACTGCTTCTTCAGGCGTCAAAATCAGTGTTGACGCTAAAAATATAAAGTTTAAAATTTTGAACTATTTCTTCATCAAACGTTTTAAAACATGTGCTTGTACTTCTTTGTTTAAGAATGTTATAAGCGTGACATCTGTCACTTTTACTAATCATTTTTACTTTGATACTTTATTACTAAACATCCTCTTTAGTGTGTTTAAAGAATAGTCTTTTATCAGGATTATATAATTAAATTATGCCTATGTTATTTAATACTCTTGTTAATGTTCTACTTTGCTATTTTGAAATTGCTGTGATACAACTCAATGTAATGAAAGCTATATACTTACTACCTTACTTTGGCAATGCAACAAAAATTATTTTATAAAAGTATACAATTTTCTTAAATTAAAATCAATCTTGTATGATTAAAATTTTATTCCACCTAAATTACTGTATTTGTTTATCCATCTATCTGTGTAATGGTCTGCCTATGTTTGTCTGTTACATCATAGCTACTTAACGGCAAAATCAAGTTTAATTAATTTAACATTTTGTTCAAAAACTAAATTCATTAAAACTATAATTTGAAAAAAACTGTTCAGTAGAATAATCGTGCAAATTCATCTATTATGCTGCTCCAGCAGTGTTGGTACTCTGAATGTACGTTAAAACACCATACAAAAACTGAAAAACACATCACTCCCTCACTAACTTGCACCAGAATCTTTTGTATCTAATAGGTGATTTTTTAAATTTGGCGTTAAAGCTTGCAATGAATGCTTAACTTTGAACTCTAAACGTACCTTTACCATCAAATCAAAGTGACAGTTATTAAGTTGACATCTGAACCTTGCTTCACTTTTAATTTAATGACTCAATGATTAAACAGGTTAATGAGATTAAAATAAAAACACTTTAAAGCATTTGTAGTGTTATAACAAACCAAAAAATAAAGATGATAACATAAAGGTGAGAAAATAATATTTTATAACAAATAATTAAAATGTTGCTATAAAATCGAGTTTTTCAAATAAGACCACAAAAAGAAGTCACATAAAGTGAGGTTGCGGGATCTTGAAGAGTAAGATATGGCTTTATTTCGGCTGATAAATTGACAATCATAAATATCTTGTATCATATTCAACGTCTTGTAAGTGGAATGTAGACTTTCTTGCTAAAAGTACCCGTCCACAATTCTATCAAAAACAAGATTCAACAACAAAAATTTTTTGTTCTTGGGAGAAAATGATTTTAAATTCAAAAATAAAAGAATTGAGAAATTTAGTAATTGTTGATGATTCAAGAGACTGCTCAGCTCAATAAAACTTAATAGGTGCTGATAAATTTATAATGATCTTAATTATATACAAACAAAAGTCAGCGCGTAGACCAAAAAATAAGTCTTCGAGTCTACGTTAAATAGTTGACAAAAAGGCTGTCAAAATCAACCTGACTAGCAAAGCTTACAGATATTCACCGGTAAACTTTTAAGTCAGTTGAGAGAAAAGGTCTTCCAAGTGGCGCAAACGGTGAACAATTATTAATTTTTATTAACAAGTAATTTGAAATTATTAAATTATCATAAACAGTAATTATTTTGACATTTAAATCATTTGTTTTGAAAATTATGGTTCGTTTTCACAAACTCATAGACATGACCGACTATAGCGCCAAATTTTAAAAAACACTCGCTACAATTAGTTAGAAAAAATATGCTGCAACCAAATAATTTGTCTTACTGGTTTATTGATGATAACTTATCATTTTCTATAGTCTTCAACTATTTGTTTTGACACTTTTTGAATTGCACAGTAAATAATATGTATGACAAAATACTAGAAAACACATTTTCTCACACGAGCGGCTTACAAGTAGCTTAAGGCTCTATAATTAGAGATTCTTGACTTTATTATTAAAGTTTCTGGTTTAAAGTTGACTGTTTAGTCAACTTAAGCGACAAAACTTTTTAGTCTAATCAGAGTTTTGTCCTCATAGATGTAAGCAATTACTTAATAATATACATACATACAAATGTAATTTTGAATTTAACTATAAACTCATAACTGTCGATAACATTCGAGCAAGGGCGGGCATGGCCAACTACCCTCACTAAATCACGGCCAACTACCCCCACTAAATCATCAACCCCGCGTCGCCAGCAAGGGTACAGCCGACGCGAGAGAGTCGCATGTAGGCTAGTACCACGAAAAGAAGTACCTTATTTTCCTCCTTGGTAACAACCAATACATTATTACATTATCAATAAATACATTAAAACTAGCCTAGTGTTTCCGTTAATCGATATTATCACGGTCCTTCGAAGCATATAGATTTATAATCTACAATAACTTCAATTGGCTTTAAAACACCAAATTATGGTATTGTCTTATAAACTTAAAATGCTTACAATGTTTTATTTCGATATCACAATTAAAACTAATTAGCGCAAAAAAATCTTTAAGAAATTTTTTAAATATAATAATTTAAAATTTTGAAAAGTGTAATAGTTAGCACTTTATCAATATTATAAAAATTTCATAATAATAAATGGTAAAGTGCCAAAACAAACCATAAAACATGTCAAAATGAAAGTGTACTTTATTATTTCAATATAACAAAATAAGCTTGCCTTGCTGGTTATAAGCAAAATAATTAATTTGTCACAATGATTAATATTTTAATGACGCAGACCTTGTAAAAACTAATTCATATAAATGTTAAAACGCAAGGATTTGCCGTTTCTTTTTTCCGACAAATCTTTAGATAAAATATCCTACATTCTATACTCCATGATAATGTGAAGATTTTGTTTTACATTAAAATCAAATCAAATTCATGAATCTTGAAAGGATAATTATAAAACGCGATCACCTGAAGGTTGATATGAAAAGACGCTTTATGATAATTTATTCACCTTGCTTACATTTTTGTTAAAAACCTTACAAAATTATACTCTTTTCTGACAATTGGTCATAAATTTCTGGCTAATTTAAGGCTCCACGTGATTGAAAAGGTTAAATAGATAGTCAAAGTCTTCTAGAAAAACTGACTGGCCTGCTTATAATATTATATGATTAATTAGTAACACATTTGCCAATTTGTGAAATAAGCTAAAAAAGACATAAGCAAACATTCTACAAACTTATAGTTCGCAGCTCAATAGAAACTGAACACAAAGCCTTACAAAATAAGCACTAAATGATCCGGAACAATACGCTTCGCACAATTTTAAATCTGTATAATGTTTTTTATAATTTTCTCTTACTTAGGCATTTTCTACATTTTTTAGCAAATATGTTAAAAGTAAAAACATTCTAAATAACATAGACATAAATCTTGGATCAATTAGTTTATAAACAACATATTTAGTTTACCAGTTGCAATGCGTTGGTATATACCAAACCTAAATCTACTGTTAATCTTTCACATTGTTCAGTTGTCGTTAGTGTTGGTACTGACAGAAATAGTTCAGATTTCAAACAACATAATTTTACCCATAAGTTGTACTTAGCATAGCTCTAAAATTTCTAACCAGCACACAAAATAAAAACTAGTTTTTTTTAGCTTGCTGTACACGCAAATTGCTTTTCTACGTGAACAGAGCAATTTCAAAAGTGAGCCATTCTACCAAAGGTTATTTTTTCAACTTTATTTGGGTAGGTATAATTAAGTAATCCGCTTATTTACTTCACTTCAATAAACGCGTATAAACTCAAATGATTGACTTCCATAGAACTTCAAATGATGTATGCTTTGTTTCCGTTTTAAAGTTGTTAGAAAGCTTTGCATGGTTTTTGATCTAAGAATATTTCAAAATGATCCAAAATTTATTGTTGCTAAAAAAATTTAGTAACATATCTAATATCTTTAAACATGTAGGTACCTACAATATGTAACGCTGCATTTTGGTACATCCGCATGACACACTCTATAGACTAGCCTTAGTAAAAATTCGCCAGAATCATGATGGCCTACCAGATAGGTACGGAGCCGCTTGACTTGGTTTATAATTCCCACCATTTTTCCTTCTTTTGTTTTCACGTCTTAACCAAGGCGGTTTGGCAGTTTTTTGCTTCGTTGATTTTTCTCTGTGGATGTAGTAGTCTCCCGAAGGGAGTAGCCTTCTCCTCGAGAAAAAATTGCTGCTATCGTCTATGGGAACGTGTTATACACCACAAGCCTTAGAGGTAATTCTAGTTTCAGATAACAGCTTGTTGTAGCTATAAAATATAAGAACACGCCGAGTTGGTAAGATAAGTAAGTGTTGAATTATTTTTTTCGGTTCGCTAAAAATTTGCTCGATAAGCTTCGATACCACGGTCTGGAATAAACCCAAGGGAAAGTCCAAGTCCACCAATGACAATCAGGAAGCTTTCCAATTCTTTTGGGATCATCTTTTGTTTTCTCCTCGCAACTTTTGGCAAAATAAAGGCTCAAAGAAATAGACGCGCATACGTCCAGTATGCGCGTATATTTCACCCATAAAAAGGCTGTCTCTGAAGCCATAACCAACTGTCAATATATCTTTTATTTGAAATAGTCGTGTCCTCCCCCTGAACAAATGATGCTTGAATAGAGTTTTTCTACATATTTTTTTTTCTTTTTCACTTGTCATTATAAGCCTTATCAGCAACAAAGACTAATTCAAGTAAGTTTCACTTCTAGCGTTGTTCACACAACAAGTTAACGTGTTTAATTTAACTTTTTTGTTTGTAATAATGACGCTTGCACTAATAAAGTTAAAACGTTACCAATCTCTTCAAATTTTTTCACATAGTTTTATACAAAAAATAACAATGTTTCAATGAGTTTGGATCGTAAAAACCTTTAATGTTTTATTATTAATAAAATTGTTGGCTTGATAAGTATAAACTTTGAGAAAAGATTAAAAATAGTTTTTTGCACTCATCGCCCAAAGGTCGGTAATTTCCGATTGATCCCAATGCATCAAAAAATTATTTTTCCCCATCCCGACGTTTTTTACTTTGCAATCGAAACTAAGAAATAATTTGCAAAACAATGTAATTATAACTGGCAAGAGCAACGCTACCAACAAAAAAATAAATACAAAACTAAATTATTTTATTATTAAAGAATTAGAGTTATTTGTTGCAAAAATAATTGTACTTTATTTTTTCGGAAAGAAATTACCTCCATTCGCACTAATAAATAAACAAAGTGTTCAATTTTGCCTGTTTTAAAAATTACGAAATTTGAATTAATTTGAGGTTGACAGCTCAAAGTCTGTGGTTTAGAGCTCGATCGAAAATTAGCTAAGTACCACAACACAAGATGGTGCCGACGGCGCCTTAGAGTTTGCATTAAAAATATTGTTTTTATTTTTGAAATCTATAGGTCTTATTAAGTGCGGTAAGCTGTCCTGGTATAAACAAACTATATTTATGACTAAACAAGACTTTTTTGGAAGTCTCTAAATGCAGATAATTTTCATAGTATTTTACAACACGCTAATGAGTCAAAGTGACAGATGGAAGCTCTGCATGTAAAAAAGTCTAGTTACCATAGAAGTTGACAAGACGTAAATATGCCGTTTACAATCGACGAGGCTAAAAACAACTGTTTTAATACATTTTTACAACCGCCACATTTCATTTTCAAAGACGATAATTTTCTTTAGTTTCAGATTCTTTTTCTCTTTGGCTTAGAAAATTCCAGTTTCTTTTTCTCTCGGGTCTGTTTTTTTTCTACTGTCTACTGTTTTCAACTTTTTGCAAATTTCCCTTTCTTTTTTTGTATCGTCGTTTATGTATGTTAATGTTCTTTGTTACTTTCTTTTTTAGTATTGGTTTTTAGTATGTGCTACTATATTTTAAACTGCAGATATTTCTAATTTCATTACTGTTTTCCATTTTGAAACACTTGTAAACACTTAATAATAATAAACTGCGTAAATTGTGTTTACGCTGAGGATAAAAAGCAAAAACGGGCATAAGCGATAGTTGCTATGATAAATATAAATATTAACCTATGTGCAAAACTTAAACAATGATTATAATCTGCAATAACAATCTTTGCCAAGTTGCCAACCAACAAGTCAAAGATTTTTTAATGTTAAAGTCTTGTGTAAGTACAGCATTTGTAATATTTATGTAGCTGGTAATTAAAAAAATCAAAATGTATAATCATTTCCTACAAGAATGTGTAATGTTGAACATAAGATATAGACGCAAAGCCAACGACAAAGTCACACAAAGTTTTTTAGATAATATTAACCATAGTGCGACATTGATTTGCATTTCTACAAAAATAAAAAATTTGCAACTGCAGTTAATAACTTTATAATAGTAGATATAAGATACATGTTCTGCCGAGAAGTCAATTTGAGTAGTTATTATGTGAATCAACAGAAGAAAGACTAACTTGAAGTAGATTGTTGATAACGATGCAGTGCTGTAAATTACATATTTTTGCGGAATTTGGTTTATATTATTATCAAAAACATGGTGAAACAATTTGTCAATATTTACATTTCGAATGAAATTAAGTAATTTTATCTATATTGCGCATTCGGCCTTCACTATCATTCGATCACCATTATCCATGCAAATTACGTCAAACATTTTTATCAAGTTTTGATAGTTTTGGCAATTGCAAATAATTTTAAAACTCTTGGTTGAAGAGAGTGGCACCACTTTAAATCGAATTCCCTAGAGTCATAATCGACACTTTTATGACCGCGCAAAAAGTGTAGGCAACATTTAGACAGATCTGTGCCATAAAAACAAACTTATGCTCTTATTTAGAGCCGTATAAAAACGAATATTGACTAAAATAAAATAAAACAATATAATAATAGCCTTAATATTTTTTTAATAAATCGTATATCATTGTCCACGAGCTGTTTTTAGTCGTTTTGCAAGCAAGGTTTATAAATAAATTTTTCGAATACTTAAACAACTGTTGACTCAAGAATAAATTGAAATAAATGTACAAAAAATTATGTTGGTAAAAAACCGACAATTAAAAAAAACAATAATAATCAAGATAGTTTATAACTACAAACTGCAGACAATTATATTAACAATAATTATTTTTGACTCACATTTTCACTTTTGTCCAGTGATTTGGAACATTTGACAGTTGTTCTATACCCCCGAGGTAAAAATTTTTTGCAATAAAAAAAAAGTCTTTCTTGAAAGCCTTTAATAAACAAATCTCGGACAATTTGACTTAATTCCCAAAAAAATTCTTACATTGTTTTTAGTTTTAGCCATGGTTTTACTCAAAGTCTAGAAGTTAAACTTCTCAGTCAGTCATCTTAAACAAAAACAGTATCTTTTTTACTAGTGGAAAAAAATGCGTTGTCAAGTAGAACCGCCTAGTGCATTTTCAGACCTTAATTTGCCCACTCGTATTGCATTAATAACTATAATACTCTTTAATTGTCGATTTATGATAATACATTTTTAAATAGTGATTGTAGAGTGCAAAAATGCAAAAAAAGTTACCACAACTTGATGCAGATCTTAATCTTAATTACATGTTTGTCTGAAATATTACTTTTAATTTAAAATTGTTTATCATATATTCATCTAAAAATTTGATTAATAACACACATACTTTCCACACCCATTCATTTACAAAAAGCTGTCCTTGCTCTTTTTATTAAATCTTGCTATTGTTATTAGTCCTCAAGAGACTAACCTTGCGTTAAGTTCTTTGTAATTAGTTTACACTTCAGAAACTCTTCAAGAAAAAGCACCTAACGGCTCCATCATCTCTCCTTAAACAACCAGATTTGTTTTCAGCTTTTTCTCCAAGTCTTTTAACGGTGATTTCTCTTTTTTCGCTCATACTTTACCTGCCTCAAAACAATTGACAAGCTCGGGTGCTTTTCAATAGCTCTATGTAGGGTAAGGTTATTGTACTGTATATGAATTTTTGAAAACATATAAAAATGCTCCTTTATAAAGCTTAGTTAAAGGTAATTTGCACAGGTTGTTTAAGAAATTATCGAAGCGAAACAGAAATTGTCAGGGCCAAAATCCGGTCGAATATTTTGCATTATATGGTTGAAGTATTTGTTGAAGGACGTTGTTGGAATTTAAATGTGTAATCGAATTTACATTACGCTTTTATTAGTAGGTCTGACAGAAGTTGATATGCGGTTATTAAATTTTAGACAACAGAAAAAGTAATTAAGCAGCTTAATTAATGGCTAAAATATTGTTGATTCATTAGAATTAATCGGTAACTACATTAAGTTCAGTTCAACAAATTCATGTTATTTTTTTGTTTTAGCATTTATATTACCTTATCAATATTTTTGATATTTAAACATATAATTTCACAAGTCTTAATATTAAAAGTCATAAATTTTTTGGATGACATGGTTTTTTTTTGGTAATTGAATTGATATCAATTCTTCGTACAGTCGAATAGAAAACTTTTGAAAACTTAATAGTTGTTACCTCTATTATATTCAGCTAAAATATAAGCAGTACAGTCACCTTCACTCTTCTTAGTTTCAAATTGAATAACAGAGAGAAAGCTTTTTGAAAAACCGTAAAGACTTCGTCCTATACAATTATATTATAAGATTTGTATTTTCAATTTTTATATTAATTTTCAGCTTTTTGGTCATTTTTTAACAATTTGCTCAGCTGTTAGCTTCTTTATCATTATTGTTTAATTTAGTTTTTCAACATTTAACACTTTCAGTATTTAATATTTCTTGTGTTTTTTCATTCATAGCTATAATGTTTCAATTTTACTAGTCACAAACTTTATTGTTTCCTCTTTTACTCACATATTAATACGTAATAGCTTATGGTAGAAAATTTACGATATTTTTTTAATAAACAAGAGATTGCAAGGTACAGTAATGTAAGACTTCTGAGAAAAATGATGCAAAATATCTAAATTATTTACTTTTTTTACATAAAATTGTAAACAATAAAAGCAACAATTCTCAAATTTTGTGTTTTATATGTTTATCTTTACTTCAAATTTATATGCATTATTTATATAGATTCCCACACGTAAGAAACTTGTATCATGAAAGTTCCAAAAGCACTTTGCCTGCAATTGTTAAAAACCATATAACTTGAAAGCGTTCAATGTGGTAATCTAAATAAATTTAGCGTCAAACTAGAAAATTCAAAGCTTATTTCAAAAAGAGTTTCTCAAGGTTACCCACGGCCCCTTTTTCTATAAATAATGACAATCTGAAAACTTACTTTCAAAATGATGACACATTAACAAGCAACATCTTTTTCTATAAATTTTAAGAAAAAAAATCATCTATAGAGCAGCGCAAAGATGCTTTAATATAAACAATCACAAAAAATAAAATGTTAAAAATAAGCAAAAATTATACCTAAAAAAATATTCAATACGCTGACGTAAGCGCAACCTAATACATAAAAATACATTTGTTATTTTTGTTCTTTCTTCTGGTTTGCGTTTTTCGTTCCACCAACCAGTGTAGAACTGGTTGTGAAGTGTAGACTTAACAATCAGCTCTTAGCCTACAAAAACAGTTTTTTTTCAAGCAAAACCTATTTGGACTTTCTTTGTTTTCACATCTAATTGTAGTCATCATCTTCCGTTCCTGCTCTTTTTAGAAAAACTTTGATCTTGTTATATCATAATATTCCTACTTTTGTTCTCTTTTCTGCTTTGCGTTTAATTTGTCTTTTTCCTTTGTGTTATCTATTACCGCCGCTATATTATTTTTCTCGATATTTCAAAGGTGATTTTTTGGCTTTCGCTTGCTTTTTGTCTGTGTACCTTTGTTTTGTACTTCACTCATTTTTTTGTTACAAAACTTACGTTAGGATTTTCTTTACAATTGTTTTTTGAAATAAAAAATAGCATACTTATTGATTTGATAATCTGCAGTAAAGCCATTCCAAAAGAAAAAAAAATCCAATAAAGGCGCAAGCTGCACACCAAGAATCAACATTTTTTGCAAATTAAAAAACGTAAACAGTAGATTAGAAATAAGTTGTTTAATGATGAGATTTGTCTTTATTTTCAACTGACAAAAACTAACGAAGACTCGTTAGTTTTTAGACAAAAGCGATGTAATTTAATATCAAAAACCGACAAAAGCTAGTAACGAGTCCGAAACCGGTACAGCGCTATAATAATTATCTAAATGATCTATTTGCTCTTTTATTTGTTTCTTTGTTCGATTTCATTATCTTTGCTTCACATACGCTTCTACAAAGCATTATACTGTTTAATTGAATAAATATATTTTTCTATTGACTGAAGTTTGGCAATAGATAAAGTCTGGTTTTCAATATAATCAAATGATAGTACATTACATACCGTGACAGAAAAGTGTTGCATTTCGTTAGGGTTTGTATAGCCACAATCAATTATAATACTAATTTTAATTCAATATAATTATTATTACTCTAAAAGTGTTCAAATAAAGTTAAAAAAATCAAGTGGCCAAGTTGCAATAACCAAAATTAACAACTATTAAAAAAAATTTATTTTTTAGTGTTGTGCCGACCTAAAAAAACTTAAAAATGTATAGTTATTTTAATGACACAAAATTAACTAACTGCAAGCTGCAGCAGAAGCTACAAACAATCTTATACCAGAAAAGAGTCGCGAACGGTATGAAATGGACTGGCCCAAACAGCACAAAACAAACCATTTGTTCGCAAATGATTTATTGGCATATTTTCAAGGTTTTTCTAAATAAAAAAAAAGCCCAGCACATGCTGAGCCCTGTATTCAATACTCAAACGCACACTAAACTTTAAGGAAAAAAGTAATATTTTGAATAAAACTATAGATCGTTGCTTGCAATCCGCTACAATACAATCAACTATAAGGTTTTTCCGCCCGAGAGAGAGAAGATGCACATTACCTGCTTTTTACAGGTTTGTTATTATTTAATTACAATACTGATTGAGAATAAAAAATATTGTTCAGATAAAGACAATTCAAAAAAATTAATTTTTTTTTGTCTAGGTGATAAATGTCCTATTGCAATAAAATAAAATGTAATCGCGGTAAACAGTAGACTACATGTTCCGCAATTTTTCGTTTTTGGTATGATAGCTTTTCTTGTTGTACTGAAACATTTTCCATTGTAAAATGCTTACAGATTTTCACAAATTTCAATAATTATTTAATATTACAGTGTGTATACAGATTGTATAGTTAAAAATCTGTTATAGTCTACACAAATTAATAATTATGTTTTATCACACACAGCTGAAACCCCTAGAATTATTTTAACTAGCATGGTTAACAAAATACCACTTATTTTGATAGTAACTCGTAAACTTGGCGACTATAAGCACCTTTTAAATTTGCGTAAATTCTAGCTTTTACAGCTGTAAGCTTTTTAATTACAAGTATGTTAATAGAACTCAGTCACTTTTCAGAGAATAGTAATCGTCAACAATGACAATGGGCATAGCTTAAAAGCTGTATTACTTTAACATTAAATAGAGAAAGCAGATAATCTGCTGTTTGCATAAATCTAAATTTTTAAAACTCTCTAACGAGGATTGCTTTAGCCTGGTTAATTTCTCTTTCTATAGGTTTTATCTCTTTAATTTGCAAAGTTCCAGAAGCAAAACTCAGTTTTTGCATTGTTCTTATTCGTATGACATTTTAAACTGACATTCCAACCAGTCTCCGTATACTACGATAAAGGTTATCAAGTTAATTACAATCTCTCTCCGAAACAGGTAGACCCAGAAAATTTCTCCATCTCGCATTTCACCAATTTTCCTCAAGCAGACAAAAATGAACCAAAACGTGTTGGAAAAATAGCCAAAAATTTTTATTTTTCATAAAATACACGTTGACATTTCGTCTTCTTTCACTCGGTTAGCCGTTTGTATTCATAGCCGACGTCGGGGAGTTCGTTGAATTGGAAACTATTCTATTCGTTTTTGTTACGTGTTTCTTTGTACGAACTGTATTTACCGATTGGATGAGTTCGGTCGTATATGTCATGGATGTGTAACGACGAATTATTCATTGTACTGCGATTGCGGATTTCAACAGTTTTGCCTAATTTTTTTTAAAGGTCGCTTGGCAAATAGAAAACTTAATACTATAAAAAGCCAAAAAACATACTATTATAGATAAAAATATCAACAGTTTTAGCTTTATTTACGGAAATAGTTAGAATAATATATCAAATGATATAGAAACATTTAATAAATTGCAAATGAAACCAGGAGGAAGCAACAGAGAATCTAATCAATCAATCTTTTTCATCTCAAGCCAGTGACAGAAAAATGCATTTGGAAAATTGATTAAGCATGGCATCACTGTCTAAAATGGTGAAAATACCTATTTACGTTATTAGACCGGTAGCAACACTTTTATGACTTATCATAAATATACCCCGTAGGACGATACCTGTACAATGTACATGCTACCAGTCGTCCAGCGTCTAAGATGTTTTAAAACATTGTAGTAATAATAATAATAATAGTAATAATAATTAATCACTTTCATGTTTTGCGAACTATTATGAAACCAGAATATCGTGAAAATCATCGCATGTGTGCTTGTTTTTTGCTAAGGCAAACTGTGTAAACAATAAAGTTGTAGCAGTTCAGTTTATAAAATAGATTTACCCCAAAATTTTCCTACAGTAGCAATTCTGGACAAACATAAAGTAAACCGCACTAGATCAAATCCTTTTGCAGAAAAATCAAATAACAAATTAATTAAATATTTGTTGTGTTAAATTGTTTTCGGTCTGACTATTCTTAACTACTACTGATACTGATCTGATCGGAAAATAGAGGCATCAACGTTTGCCTGCTCTCGCACTATATTATTTCCTTAATAATAACAGCAATCTTATAATTTGAAACATTTTGTTTTCAATAGTAGTTTTATTGAATTATATTTGAAAAAAAAATTTTTAAACGTTAATATAAGGGCAAATTATATGACATTAAAAACGGCTTTGTATATATTATAACGACTGAGTGAAACGTTTTCAGAGTAGAAAAGATGTTGGAACTATTTTACATGTCTTTGACTAGAAATTGAACAGAAATTTAAATGTCATACCTGCCAAAAATCAATCAATTTCAATTTTTTGCTCACATTACGCAAAATTTTATAAAATATTAACACTCAATAGAATCGTTTGCAGGAAAAGCAAGCATAAATCAAAAATACTGTCAAAAAATTTTGCACAATAGGGTATAATACTACTTTCGAAAATTGAATATTTGAGCTATTAATTCTAAGCCCTGATGGTACTAGGTTGATAATATACAGTTTTTACTTTAAAGAACTTCGCAGTTTTGGTTTTACACCCTTTCAAAAAGTCATGCAAAGTAGCACCCTAGTTTAAAAGCTGCGCTTTAAATTATGTGTCATCGAGAAGCAAGTCTAGCTTACTTGGCAACGCTGCGTGCACATGTGTTTTGTCCTGTATCTGATGACAGAAGTCAGCTGTAATTTTTTTTCCAAAAGGAACATTTTAGTTCAATTTTTGTTCTTCACATGTGAGTTGTGTACGCGATTTGCATCAGAGGTTAGCTCATACTATACAGATAAGCTCATACATATGGAAGCAGTAACACTGACCTGACACACTGACAGTACAGATTGGAAAAGCAATGATGCAATGTTGCCAAATAGTGCGTTGACGTACAAAGCACTTTGACGTCACAGCTACTTGGAGCAACAGGGGTGCGTCGCCTTTATTCATCATTCAATTTTTTTTTACCCCCTCCATATAGAAAATTCCGCGGAAAAATCCTAGCAGATGGATGAGAAAGTACTGTAGTATGTAAAAAAAATTTAAAAAGTATTTATTCGAGTCCAGTGCTAATACTGAAGGGCATGAAAAACGTTGATTCCCGTTCGTTGAATATCGATAAATAAATAACATGTATCAATTTAAAAGTAAATAAACAAAATGTTATTGAATTAAAAACAAGATTCTAATTCTTGATTTTAACAGGTACAAATTTGATTTTCAGATGTTTTAATAATCTAATCAAAAACATGTAAAATATTTCCAACGCCTTTTCTATTATAAAAACTATTTGCTCATCATTATATATAATTTAAAACGGCCAACCACTAGATCACGCTATAATTTGGATAATTAAAGTTGTTTTGTAAGGAAGAAGCATTTTATGGCGTGTTATATATAATTATTAATAATTGAAAAACTGTATAAGCAATCTTTTAACATTTAACTGTAAATACTGTAAAAATTAATGATAGCGTATCTCACTTTGTGTATAAAATTTACAATTTGTAAACCAAAGTTCATTAGACAACACAGTTAGAGCAAACGGGCTGATAACATTTAAATACTGGGCTAAGATAGACTGAAAATCAATTTTTGATCAATGTGTAATAGGTATAATTAACGCTGTTCGTTTTTATTCTTGTCCACAGTTGATAAAATAAATAAAAATTTCAATAGCATTGGTCTTGACACATTAAGTTACAAAAACGTTTTCGATAGTGTTAACTACTTTGTTGAGTTCCCAAAAAACATTTATTGATAAATATTTCATGATTGCAAACTGAAAGCGACATTTTAGGTAATTTACGTAGAATTTGCTTAATCACCTTCAATTTAATAGTAAAACTGTAAAAAATTATGAGCTTTAATCAATTCAAATAAAGAGTTTATACCACCTAGAATTATAGTGTAGAATGTGTGTTTGCATAGACTAAAAAACCGTTGACACATAATTTTTAATATCAGAGAAACATTTCTCTACGGTCAACTACATAAATGTAGCTTCAAAACAACAAATAAAAAATAATAAGACGATGAAAAAAAATTACAAAAAAAGCTTAATTATAAAAAAAAATTACATTTTTTTAAAACAGCTCCGAAATTAACTTCACTTGTTAATTTTTTTTTTAATGGATAAAATATTCTAAAAAAAAAACGGCGACTATGAAACATCTGATGAAACTTTCTCAGATTTAACAATAATAATAATTGGCAGAATAATCAGTATTGGATATTTATTGCTGCTCAATATGTTATAGTTCTCGAGTAATAAGTAGTGCATTTTATATGGTATTGAGTGTATATGGTAAATGTGAGAAGCCTTTTAAAGGATTTCTCAGTCGTGCCGCCACTGCTGTCCAGATTTTCTTGTCAGGTGAATAATGAGCATATTAAATTAAACGCTCCTTATCCTTCGACTCACGTCCTATTTAATTTATAATCGATTGTTATTAAAACTAGTTCCATCACAATTTCGAATTCATCACGATTCGATCACAAGGTAAACCAGAAAGTAAAATGTCTTATGTTGTCAGTTCTAAACAAAAATCAATTACTATTTAGCTTCAAATTTCAAAAACGTCATTATTTAAACATAAGCAATAGGTTTCTACCTCTTTTGTAATAATTATCTCAAATTACATAAGATCCTTTATAATCTTAACATAATTAAATTATAACTCAACAGAAGCCGTAAAAAAGCTCTGAGAACCCTTAATTGTTCAACCAGTAAAAATTCCACTTTGATAACTCAATTACTTCAAAATTTAACAAAAGTTTTCAAATTATTTTTTCTTAAGGATAATAAGTTTTGTCAAGACAGGACTAAGATTGAGCAAAAAAAAATTTTAAATGTCATTTTTGGAAGAATAAGCTTCCGTAATGATTAATTAAGAGAAAACCTAATAAGTTGCTTTTTTAACAAAACCGA
Source organism: Lagria hirta (assembly GCA_947359425.1). Lineage (NCBI taxonomy): Eukaryota > Metazoa > Arthropoda > Insecta > Coleoptera > Tenebrionidae > Lagria > Lagria hirta. The sequence goes on along the minus strand of OX375797.1, from coordinate 6,689,265 downwards.
AAATAAATTGATGTTTATTAAAAGTGATTTAACAAAATCCTGTAATAAATTAGACAAACTTGGTAAAAATATATCAATAAACTTCAATCAGTATTTATTTACTTACGCATGCTTTTTAAGCTTGATTTAAAAAAGAGACCAACTGTAATTCGTCAAGCTTTTATAAAAATTTCAAACAATTATCTGCTTGGGCACTGGGGGTATTGTATTAACAAGCCTTGTAATCGGACGGTATCAAAAAATTAGTTAAACAAGCAACAACAGTTGAATGTGAGGTCAAATTAATTAATTTAGATGGATTGATATAAATCTAAAGGCATTATTATGCTTTATCGCTCTATTCAATTACATTCTCGACGCTGACAGCTAATATTTGTGTTCTATGAAAATATATTAATTAAACAAGATAGACTAATAGCATTGGATCCAAATCTACTTTGAGCAAACATAATGTTTTACATTTTTGACAATTAGGGTGGTATTCTTGGCCATAAGCGTAGCGAAATAATAACATTTTATTCCGAACGACAGCTGAGACACAAATAGATTACAAATTTATTTTTTATTAAATATTGCTTAAAAGGCCCACTTATTATAAATTTTTGTCTGCTTCGATTGTTTTCATATTCGAAAAAAAATATCTTGTTTTATTTGCTCAGACTATGGATCTAACATAACCTACAAATTGTCATGGTTTGTTGTTACCGTACCACCTTATTATATGCAATGACTCATTGGTTTGAAAATAGTCTTACGTATTATTTTTGCGAATTTAACGAAATTACGTTTTTTCGCTTCAGGAAACTGTCAAAAAAATATTGGTTCAAATATATTCATGGCAATGTTTCATCCAAGAGTGAAAATGAGTTACCAAAGTTTATAATGCAAATCACTTCAAAGAGGCATAACATTGTTTTGCATTGTAAGTTGTTTATATCTATAACGCCATAAGCAATTAGAAAATATATTTATTCAAAACATTGAAACAGTCAAAGAAAGCACACAAAAATTTATCACAAAAGTTTATGCAATATTATTAAAAAAAAGAATATTTTTCAATTTGTGTCCCTGCTGTCATTTGGAATCAAATGTCATTATTTCGCCACGTCCATACAATATAATCTCATCTTTTTATTCTATTACGTATTTTCACGAATACCACCCTTAACACATATTTACTTTTTTCTATTTATCATTATGCTTTTGCGCAATTAGACTGTTTCTAAAGTAAGCATTGTGTTTTCGTTCACCAAACTGTAACGGGAATAACGTTAGCTCTAATGGTTCAAAACACGAAGTAAGTTGCGTCAAATGTTACAAACTACTAATAAATAAAAAATTTTTGTCTAACAACATGTCAAAAAACTTAAAAACGTATAATTTCTTTTCTAAACCCCAAAAACATAGAATATCATCGACGTATGTAAGAAATAATATAGGAAAAAAAATGATAGATTTTTACAAGTTTTCGGTCAAACCCTAAAAGTAAACACTGATTAAATCAAAAGCCAAAGCTTACGTGCTTACTCTAGAATGGTTTAAAGTCCGCCAGTTCACGCCATGTCAATGACACTTTCATATTTATTTTCCAATAGTGAATGTAATTTACATAAGCTATTCCATGCAAAGCTCCTGTATAGTTGCTACACTAAACTCAAATATTCTGCACTATTACTTCAAGCAGTAAGAAATTAGCAAAATTCTTGAATTTAATTGCTGTTTTGGTGCAATTTGTCTGTCGTTGAGCACCAACGACAGACAACTAAACAAATTTGACTTACTATGTTAAATGTTAATCAATCTAAAACGCTTATTCGGTTATTCATAATTTTTTAAATATGTAACACATCCTCAGATTAAAATTATTATGTTACATTGTAGCAACGTTTTAAACCGTGATTTGCTACCACATGATAGTAGAAATTGCAAAAAACTTTTCATAATTAAATTTATCGGTTTACAAATACAATATATACAATATTAATTATAAACAAATAAAAAAAAATTATCAAATTATATGGAACAATATACAATTTTTTTTAAATAAGTATTGCTAAAAACACCAAATTCTGATACATTTTTGTGTGCCTACTTTGACTGTTTCAATTTTTTGCAAAAAATATATTGTTTTATTTGCTCAGGTTATCTATGGATCTAACATAACCTACAAATCGTCATAAATCATCGTTATAGATGCATAAGATAAAAATTTCTAAAAACTTACATATCATTTTTTGCAACTGCTAACGTTATTTCATAAGTTTATTAGTTACACCACTGTGTAGTGTATAATCAAAAAAAAAAATAAATAGAAAAGGTTGATATGTTGGTTCATTTAAACAAAGAAAAAGCTGCTGAAAGTTGTCCTAGTACAAGCTCTTTTATTTGCTGCTGCGTTGTTATAAATATGAACAACGTCTAATGTAAAACAATGTGTCGTCTCTCAAGAGATTTGCATTACTAACTTTGGTAACTCATCTTCCCTGTTAGATAGGAATATATTTGAGCCAATATTTATTTAACAACTCGCTGGAGCAAAAACAAGTAATGTTGTCAAAGTAAAAATAATACGCAGGGTTAATAATAGATATTTATGCATTAAGGGAGATATGAATGTTTTTTCTCCGAGGTTGACGTGCTACAGACCAAGGGCCGGAGGCCCGCGGTCTGTAAGTCTACCGAGGGTGAAAAACAGAATATCTCCCGTAGTGCATTAAATATTTTATTTTTTAGCATTTCATTACTGCTTTCTTAATAAAATTATATGAAAAATAACAACATCCGAGAATGCATGAATGTATAATTGCTGCAAATGCATGGTAACCATGTGTTTGAGGGTGAAAAACTTTACAAAGTCCCAAGGGAGATATGAGATACGTTTCATATATCGTATCCATAACGAAAATCAACAATATCATGTCACTAAAAAATAAAATATTTTAACACCAATTCATTGCATTGCATACAATAACTTTCACCTAGTAGATACAGTAACAATAATTTATGTCAATTTGTTAGATTCAAAGATAGTCTAAGCAAATAAAAAAATATGTTTCTTCAAACCGACGAAGTAAGCACACAAGTTGGTGTTTTTAACAATATTAAAAAAAAATTATTTTTTTATTTGTGTCCCAGCTGTCATTCGAAGTAAAATGTCATCATCTCATTCCATTACGTATCCTAGAGGAAATCATCCTTACTAATGCATATTTATACTACAAAGCAGTTGTGCTATTTTTTTAATACTGTTGTAGTAAAATCAATAGTAATTATTAAATTAAGTATTTCTCTAATTTGTAGGGTTACAATTGTCTTTTTTAGTGTGATATAAAAATTTCGAATATTAAATGAATTATGCACAGCTGGTGCAAGTTAAAATTGGACTTTTTTATTTTATGGCTAATAAGTTGTAACCGTTGTCGACCGAGAAAGGTCATCTATAAAAATTTAACTGTGCAAGAATAAAAGAGAGTATAATATAGTCATTGTAAAAATTTATACAATGTGATAAAACATTTTATAAGGTGCTACTGCACAAATAATTACCATTTTATTAAAACCATCGTAATCTCTTACGTAACTCACCTTTCACTTTTAACAATATTTCTTTGCACAGGTTGTTTTATTATTTATTGACTCGATTGAAGAGAAATGTTGTTGTAGAATTACTCAATATATTGATTAATTTAGCTGAAATTCCAGCCATGCCTATCAATCATTTGTAATTTATGTTATTTTGATTATGATATACAATTTTTCGTTGCGACTAAAAGAATAGTCAGCTGCTCAGAATAACAAATAAAATTCCTAACGGTTATTTATTAAATGAGACGGAACTATGTTGTTTAAACTTCAATAAGCATGTCTCTTTGATGAGACACTTTGACAGGATAGGGTCAATTTTTCAACATTTTCAGTATAAATTGATAAAAGTTGTAAATGTCAACCTACCTTGTATATCCCGTCGACAAGTTTGATCAGCTCTTCGGTCTCCATGTCGACACTATCTAGGCCGGTCCCTTCCAAGGAGAAATTTTCAGTTTGGATTTCCAGCGTTCATTACAACAAAGACCGCACTTTAAACAAAACAACCAGCCACTATTTTTCCGCACTTGAAACTGAAAAGCACTAGTGCTCACGTAAATTTATTTGAAGGTCCGAACGATATACACAGCATGTGTTTAATTGCATGGAGAAAATTGTGGAAATTCCGGGCTCAAACTGTCTCCCTAACGAAGATTGAGGTCCAATTCCGATCTGTAACCAAATAAATTAATTTAGCGTTAAATGTTATTGGTTAGTATTTGTGTAAGTGAAGTGAATGAAATGAAAGAAAGAACTGGCCTGACACGATAAGCCTATGATAAAATTATTTTAGAATGCTTTGTTTAATCAATAATGAAATAATCAAAGGTTATTTATTTATTGATCCTCAAAACATTTCTTTTTTACAAAACAAGACTTTATGCATCAATGCAAAATAATACATTTTTTATTAAGCTTTTACAAAATAAATTCATTTCAATCAAAATACTTCTACTTCCAATTTGAATGAGAAATAATATAGCTAACACCTAACTGGGTCTAAAACAGTTCTGTTTAGTGTAGGTACCAAGACAAAATTTCATTTAAATTCTCAAAGTCTTATACAGCGTCCAAACAAAAAAGAAAAGTTTATCTATCTTATCTATAGGCCGATTTCAATTATTTATACAACAAATTAAATAGTTATAAGCAAGCTAGAAAATGGCCTAATAAAATCACGCCTTGAACGAAAAATAATTAAGATACAAAATATACTTTTTTATAATAATTCTAATAATTCTGATAGGTATTTTGATTCTGAAAACAACAATGTTTCACAACTATAGGCTTACATAAGGAAAAAGTCAAAAAAAACTATTTAGACATTTTTCACAACGTTTTTTAAAAAACATTGTGAAAAAAAATTACACAATGCTTTGGAAATAAATGACCGACACACTAAAAAACAGATGAAATAAAATAGTAAATAATTAATAAATGACCGCAAAAATGCCGTCAATATCAAACGCAAAATAGAGCGCAGATATAAACTATATACAGTTTTTACTTTCTCTTAATTTTTTTCCTATGTAAACCTATTGTTGTGATACATTGTTGTTTTCAAAATGGAATGAGAATCTTTATCGAAATGACCAAAAAAAATATATAATGTTGTATTTTCACAAAATATTTTTTGACAATTCAGCCGTAAAGTCTTTAAAGCTATATGCAATTTTATTAGGCCATTTTGTGGTCTATTTATAAGCATTTAATATGACTTGTAAATAATTAAAATATGCCAATAGATAAGCGAGCTATGAACTCGTCGTTTTTTTAGAGACAGTCTGTATAGCGAAAGAATGTATACATGTAAATAATTCATAGTATCAGCCCACAATCAGATAAAACAATAGTTTACTTGACACAATTTGTACGTTTTTAAATGAGGAGAATTTCAATCACCTGCAAAAGCGTACAAACTTAAAAATTAAATTATTGAAATTATTATATTATATAACATAAAACATTTTTTCTGCTCCCGTATGTGAATTACAAACGTCACACACCGATAAAAATGTGTAAAGCCCTATTTCAAGAATCGGTACGTAAAGTGCCATGTTTTTCTTATGGGTTTTATTTTACGCACTGCTGCCATAAGGGTCAATACAATCTCACACACCCGTCACGGTGAAATCGCTCTATCTGTACAAGTAGCACCAATTTTGTAGAGAAAGAAAAAGTCAATGTACATTTTGACAATTTACATAATTGTACCATTACAATTTATAATTATTACAATAAAGAGAATTAGTCAAATTTGTTCTCAATTCAATTACAAAATTTCAAAGAAAGGTCAAGTCAGGTTAGATCGTAGAAAAAGTATATATATACCACGTGCGTGAAGACTTTTTTACGCTCGTGTGGATTGTAAAACTCGCCTGCGGTTTGTTTTACAAACTTCTACACTCGCGTAAAAAAGTTTACTTTACGCACTAGATACACAATATACTATTTCAATTACTTTGACTAAAAAAATAGAATAATAATTTTATTAAATATAAGAAAATAAAATATTAATTTTATTAAATATAACTGCTAAATGTATTCTAAATTCCCAAAATAGTTCCAATTTTTCAAATTATTTCAACAAACCTAAACAAGACAGTAAGACACTCTTGAAGAAGAAAGGCTTCCACGGCCCGAAATCATTGAAATTTTGACATCTTTCGGAAAAGACCGTGTTGAAAAGTTGGATAAAATTGTCGACGTTATGAAGCGTCATCAAGACAAAAAAAAAGTGAGAATAAGCACGGTATAACTCGACGTGTGAACCTCTAGCGTGGTCACAAATTTATCAAACTTTTCGACACGGTCTTTTCCGAAAGATGTCAATACTTCAAGACTTCAAGACACTTGCTGCAAGCTGGTAAAAAAACTGAGTGTCTTGCAAATAATTACGAATTGTGCTTCTTCATTACTTTAGGGTTACTATGTTTTACTAATCACGTTGAATTCACGTAATATGTATAATATTACGACTTAAGGGTGGGTTAGCAGGTCGCGTTTGCCAAAATGTTGATACATTGTTTTGTATCTGCACAAAATCGCCTGAACTGTGGAAGTTATCTCTCTTTCACGGACGAGAAACATAGATAGATACAGTTCAAAAACTATAAATATTTTTAATTTACTGCATAAGAAAACTATATAAATTAACTCATCAAATTAAACACAAAAAAAATGTTCAGTTAGTTTAAAAGAGTCGCATATGCTTTAAAGTGGTACAAATGCAAAAAAAATAATTATGCCTAATTGAGAAATAACTTATATGCTCTCTTTCAAGAGTTCATTTTGAATTATTATAAAAAAAATCGCCTAGTAAAAGTTTGATTTTAAACTCAGAAAGTAAATTTTAGATTTCTACGTTTTGCTCGACCAGCCAACCTGTCCTTAATCAGATCACTAAAAAAATACTGAGATACATTCATTAATCAGAAAAAAGCTTATGATGCGCATCTGTATAAAAGCATCGCAGTTTTTCATTGAACAGTTTTATTCAAATTGTGGCTGAAAAGTTACATAACCTACAAATCGTCATAAATTGTTGCTTCCATAGATACAAGGTGGCGATTTATTAGATCCATAGACTTTAGCTAATAAAAAATTTATTTCTTCAAAATATTGAAGCAGTTGAGGTAGCCACACAACAATCAGTTGAGGTAGCCACACAACAATTCGTCACAAGTTGGTGTTTATAACAATATTAAAAAAAAAGTTTAATCTATTTAGTTGCATCCCAAATGTCTTGTGCAATAAAATGCCACAATTTCAAAAGAGAAGCCAGGCCCATCAAAATAACTTTATCAATTCATTCCATTTCGTATAGTTGAGAATACCAGTGCAATTTTTTTTTAATAATATGTTACTGAGAATACACAAAAATAAGAGTTGCAAATTTGTGATTCTGGAAGCGTTGTAGTGGTTATTTCTTAACCACTCCCAAAGAAAAAAGTAATAATTCCTAATCACTTGCTTTGAGTAGTGGTTAGAAACGCAATCAAAGTGATTATAAAGAAAAATAAGATTAAAATTCATTTTTTGAAGTATTTCTTTGTGAATGTTCAAAATAGTGCCAATCCGTTTAAAAATGGCAAATTAGTTAGAACTTAACGCTGAATTTTATCAAGTACTTGAAGAACATGAAGAAAATACATGATATATGATACCGCGATCAAGAGCGATCTTTTATATAGATCAGAGACTTGGCGACTTACAAAGGAAAAAAGAAGAAGGATCAACGCTAGACCTATTCAAAAGATCCCTAGGAATATCTCGCCTGGATAAGAAAACAACTGAGGAAGTAAAACAAAGAATGAACATAAAGGAATCACTGACGGAGGAATTAGACAGGAAGCAACTGATATGGTATAGACATGTGCGCAAGATGGACACCTCTAGATTTTTCAAGAAAACAATATAGTGGACACCTCTCTACAAAGGAAGCAAAGGAGGCCAAGAAAGACATAGGCGGACAGCATCAAAAACACGATGAGTACCAAAGACCTAAGAGACGAACAATGCAATGACCGAAGGCAATGGAAAGATGTTCTAAATCGATTGTATATATTTATTTGAAGAACAAGTGAAGAAGTGAATAGGCACACGTTGCCATAATAGAATAACATCATCAGAAAATGACCCATTGCACCCTCCGCTAGCATATTATAGCCGAAAAACGTTTTATAGCAATACTGTGCAAGCGGTGAGAAAGTTGTAAAGATCTAAGTGAAATTGTGACAAAGAAATATTTATATTCTCTAAAGATTTGTGTTTTTTCTGATTATTTCCTGTTTCCACAAATTCACTCTTCACCTTTCTTGCCCTCTTCCTGATCCTGAATTTTAACTCCACAAAATAGCTTCGCTAGTCGTCAGCACTTTTTTAGTTCTTTTTAATTGTTTAATAGCGCCACAACATGCTTGTTTCGTCGGCCTCAAGCAGATAGGGCTTCAGTGTCAAAATGACTTTGTTTTTTAATCAAGAAACAAAATCTACCAGTCAATCAGTTTGAGCATTTGTGACTTTCAGTACACGCGCTACTATGATTACTTTATAATTACCTCCATGTTGGAATCTCTTACTTCCCGAATTCCGATTATTGAGACCCCAACATTTAAGGTTCTGTTATAACAGCTTTGACAAATATTTGACAGAAGACAGTTACATTTGAACTACTTGGTAAACAATTTTGTTTTAGCTGGAGTGGTTCTGACCTACAGAATACAAAACTTGGTCTTAACCATCGTGATTATGATGATCACTGCCTTAGCCACGTTCTTACAAAGTTGCTATATGAATATTGTTGTTTTAACGTAAGAATTTAACAAGACATTTATAATACGGTAAAGCAGGTATTATTGTAAATTGTTATCTATATATATAAAAGAAAGTCGTGTTTGTTACAACACTTATAATTCGAGAACGGCTGGACCGATTGCCATGGTTTTTGATTTGTTGGATTTGTTTCCATCCCGAATAGGAGAATACATCTTAAAAACAATGAAAACTTGATATGTGTAATGAATACTTAATCATTTCAATAGATGCTGATTTGTTTATTACATGTCAAACATTTGTTGTCCAATCCTGTCAAATAGTGTAACAACAATTTTTTTTTTGAAGTTTATGGCCTGGTTGCTGAGACCTTTAAGCCACAGCTTTATTTTTTTCTGAAGACATCATGTGTGCGTTCAGAAATTAATTTTTTGTAAAATGTCTACAAAGTTCAGGTACTGTTATATTTGTTTTTAATTCCCGAAAATAATCCCTAAGATTTATTCTACAGTAAAAACATAAAATCATCGGAAAGGAACGGAATTTAGGGAATAAAAAATCAGTTGGTAAAGGTTATAAGATTGAGGAAAAAAAATCTACAGGTTAACAAAAGTGTAAATGTCTTTTTATAGGTTGTCTATGATTTTTCTTGATAAGCTATTCATACGAAGTGGTTATATATACTCTTTGAGCTATTGTCTATGTCTCGAAAGTTCAGGCACTGTTATTATATTTCGTGGTTTTATGCGAGTGCACATTTTAATAACAATGCCGCGTCCTAGAAGTTCTAATCTTTCCCAGCGAAGCCGTAATGCAATTAGGCAACGGAATATCGCGAGTCAATTATCTGCGAAAAATTGCACGCGTCGATACTTAAAGGAAAATTTAAAGATGAGGAAGTTCTTATTCCAAGGATTCCGATGATCCCAACGGATATGCTCTTTGAGTTTAAACGAATTCAATTCCCGATTCGTCTTGCTTTCGCCATAACGAACAACAAATCACAGGACCAATCCTTGACTATTTGTGGCCTCAATCTAGAAAATGCATGTTTTTCTGATGGTCAATTGTACGTGGCATGCTCACGTGTCGGCAAACGATCCGCTTTATTTGTTCTTGCGCCTGACCAAAAAACAAAGAATGTCGCTTACCACAAAGTGCTTGAATGAAAATCCTATTAATGAATTAATCCGAGTTTTATTTTTTTCCCAATCTGCATAACATAGTTTTCAATCATTTTTTTCTGACATGAGTTTGAAGTACTTAATTATTATTTTTTATTTTATTTTACTTTTATTCTCATTTTGTATGTATGTTTTCATCATCATTCATCATAATAAAATACTTTTTTGTTTCTATCTATATAAATATATTATTTTGTATAATTGTTTTACGTTCATCAAAGCCTAAATTAGTTCAGCTAAAAAGTAACACGACATTCATTGACTGTTAGGCGGTACGAAGTTCGCCGGGTCAGCTAGTTATAAATAAATAAAGATAGTATCATTGTATAAGTTGGTATTAATATTTAAACATTAATTGCGTCTATAAGCAACAATCAAAAAATTACTATTTTAATTTGCTAAAGCGTTATGAAAGTGTTTTAATTAAAATTACTTGGTCATTTTTTTTAGTTTATCGATATTTATTTAAATGTATCGAAGCATCTACAAATATGTATGTATATGCTTCAACATTCAAAGCCTAAACTTAAGGAAGTTGGTAATTAATGAGACTGTATAGGAACTGCGGTAATTTCTTAATCTGTCTGAACTTTGAAAACAGGGGGTTGACATGGGTTTAACTAGACCATATTACCAGAAACATTGTAAAATGTCACACGAATGAAAGCTCACAAATATCAATTGGCCCACAAAAAAAAAGTTTAAATGAATACATCCATAAATAATGCAATTTATAAACATGTTGCTCATGAATATGCACAAAATGACCCTCAAACACCAGAAAAGAGAAGTAAATCGAAAACCACTTTCAAATAATCCACAAACTCTCACCACTTACTGCCTTCATGCGCATAATTTCAATGATCCGTGTTTTTTTCAGCACTGTAATTATTATTATTGTTGACCGAAAGTTTGACATTGAGGTAACAAACCGCTTTATTTGGGTTTGCAGGTTTTCAGAAGAATGCATCCAGCTTTCTATAGGCAATTTTTGAGGTCAATTGACTAGAAAAATGCTTGCAATTAACTGATTTTTACGCAAGTCTCTAGAATAGCAGACACTTGATTTTAATTAATTGATTTAATGAGGTAGAATCCTTTATAGACACACAAGACTCAAACACTCTACTTTGTTTTATGTGAGAACAAAATGAAAAGAACTGGTTTTATGGCAAACTATTTTTGGCGCTCATTAAATGCCAGTTGTAAATTATTCAATCAATCAAAATTGACTTACATCCTATCGTTTATTTAAAATAGTTATTTATGGCGAAAGTATATTTTGTTACTGAAAAAGAATGCAAAGAAAACGAAGAAAGGTCACTTTTAACACCAATGGCAAGTTTGCTTCAAAAATTTCCAGCAGGCTGGACTTTTTTTCAATTCATCGTCTTTCACAGAATAATTTATAGTTGATTTTTTCATTATCATAGAAAACTAGTAGATAATAGTTCAAAAAAGAAAAAACATGCAAAAAAAAAATCTTTGCAAAATAGCTCGTATTAAATCTATTGTTTTCAGTTTTGCATAAAACCCAACTTCATTGTCTCAAACACTCAAATCGCGTGACCTAACAGGTCATTCAATAGATCCTCGACGTCCTGTCCATCGACCTAAAAAGTCTGGAAAAGATTATTCACAAATAAGTGAACCATGTTTGCACATTCAAAAAAAGCTATTTTTATTAACTTAACACGTTGACTTATTGAAAAATATTTCCATGTGAAAAATGACAATAAGAAAACAGTGGTCACTATTGCTTTTTGTAGAATCATCCTCACATAAACAAAAATATGATTTAATATTACATTTTGCAGTTACTTAGAAATTATTATTTTACACAAGAATTTTCTTATGTAAATGTATAAAAAATATCACGTCATATCAAAAAAAGAAAAAAAAACTGTAAAAAATCACTTAGATTTCATTAAAAAAAATAGATAACGTTTCCATGAAAATACAAAATCAACGAGTAGATAAAAACTAGAAAACAATTTTTTCAAAGATATTTTATTATAAAATTGATATCTACCGATATAAACCGAGTACTCCATGCTAAATATGCAGAATAAATCTATATTACTTCTACTTAACATTTAAAGTATACTCTATTAAGTAATCGAATTTACTTTTGTTAAAGTGGGTTGGCACATATTATGACAACTCTCCCCCATAAAAAAAAAGTACGGGAGAAATAACTTTATCACAATTAAATTTAAATCTATATAAAATTTCTATTCAAAAATTATTACAAACGTTATTGTAATTTTTTACATACGTTAACAAAAAAATCTTTTAGAAAAAATTTATTTAAAAAAAAATGCATTGCGTATCAAACTTAAGCATTAATACGCAATGCATAAGATCTTTTTTGCTTTTCAATACAAGAGATGCATAAGTCTAAAATTATATTTAATAAAATATTAAGCATTTGATCGTAACTTCCAAAAACTGCAATAAATATTGCATTAATGATTATTTAATGAATGCATCTTGCCGAGTAGCGAATGGCAAAATCTTTCAAATTAGTATGATATTAAAAATTCATTTGTTTACTTTCCGATTTTGTCAAAAATCTGTCACTTGTCAAGTGTTACTACGTTGTCGGCGTCGGAACGTGGTTGTCTAAAAAGTAAAATCTATGAAGTATAGGTACTCTAAAATGTATTCAAATCAGTTAAGCTAGGTGAGCTGTTGTAATTATTACTTTTATTATGACCTTCACTGCTAAAATTCCAATTAACTTCTTTATGTTTTAAAAATTCTTTATCAAAATTAGAAATTTTTCGTTTTTTCTTTATTGTTTTAGAAATATCGAACCAAAAATTTTATAACTAAAATAGATAGTTTAGGTAGATTATTTAAAATAAGCATTATGTTTATGAGAACACCGCAAAATACAAATAAGCGTTCAATAAACCACAGGCAATACCGTGAATATAAACTATTTTCACACAAACAGACAGAATGTGAGGTGTTTGACATAGAAATAGTCGAAACGTCACGTTATGCTCAACGATTAAGTAAAGTAAAAGTTAAGTAACGAAAATAAAATATAATTTTCAGATTTTGTAAATGCTTAACGGTTCAAGTGCATTTTATTTACGCAATCTTAATTTAAATGCAAATAGCATTCCTAAATAATATGGCAATTTTAGCGTTAATTATGATTTATTACGGAACAAGTTACAAAATTATTTGAAGCGCACAAGTTATTCGTGAGCAAAAAATTGAAACTACATAAAGCATAATGAAATTGATTTTTGGTAGAATTAAGAAAATTCTTAATAATTGTGAAAAACAGTTTTCAAGATGACAACGTATCACGGTTTTAATCAAGAAAAGCAGACAAGTCAAATCAAATAATATCTTATTGGTAACCCCTAAGAAACTATTAAACAGCTTCACACAAAGTAAATAGCTTCTTAGTGAATGATAATGACTACTTAGTGATCATCATCTCCTGGGTGCTTTCAACCACTTGGTGGTTGAAAGAGCTTTCGAGATCTTTTAAACAAACTTTGTGACAAGTGGTAAAACTGTGAATAGTTTATTGTGCCAAAGCTTCCAAACCAATCAATTCACCTAAGCAACTATATTTAAAATTCTTTTGCATCTATTGAGGCCACCTGTTTGTCTTTTCAAACTGTTTGGACGCAGTCTAGAACCTTATCAGTGGGTTTACTTAGCATCATATGCTAGTGTCTAAGTTTTTATATTAAAAATCAAAATTAAAATTATTTTTCATAAATGTGTGTTTTACTTACAAGTTAATATAATCTATTAACAAGTTCGGCTTAAAGCCAGCCAGTCAATGGTTTTAAATGATTTGAAATGATGTGTGCATGCTTGTTATTTCTTTATTTATTGATGGGTAAAATTGAAATTTACTGCATTAAAGTCAATCCTGTCTTTTGTTTTGTGATTCCCGTTTCCGCTTCATCTTCCCTCATTATTTTAATGGATTGATTGCTGAGTGTTGTCATTTTTTCTTAGCTTTTTTTGCTTAACTTCATTACGTAGTCTTTGATCGTCAGCATTTCAGTTCTCTCTCGAATTCCGCAGTTGCTTATAAATTATTGGGAAATCGTTATTTGTTCAAGTGTCATATTCTGTGTTGTTTCCATTTTATTTAAGTCTAAGATGAGCACAAGCCTCGTACCTATATGACATCACTGATCTTATCATTGAATTGTATTGAGTCAGTTTGTTTTTCTCACACAGTTGTTTCTTTCTCAACAGAAGTGAATACAAAAAATATCCTTTTATCCGTTTTGCCTGCTGGTTTCTAAAAGCTTTGTGCATATTGAACTTCATTTGCTCATTGAAAGTCACAGTATTTGACTTTTCTTTCTCATTTGATTCCTTTTCCATTCAGTTGAATTCTCTCTTCTAAAAATTTTCTATTTATTGAGGTTTCCAAAATAACAACTTGGTTTTTTTCATTATTGATTTAGATTTTCCAATTTTCAAATCTTTTCCCTAAAATTTTCATGTGGTTTTGTAGTTTTCTTTTACACTTGTTTTCGGAGTTAATGCGATGATGACGGTGTCATCAGCATACATTGCCAGTGTTGTTTCTTCATCATTAGCTTCTTTTATGGTTTTTATAGATTTATCATTTCGGATCTTTCTCCTCTTCTCTTTGATTTCGATGATTTTTTTAAAATTATCGTTTTGACAATTTCTGTTTCTATTTTAAGATTTTCATCTTCCAGTTCCTGCTTATAATGTTGTTTTATATTTTTTTCATTTTATTGCTGTTCTAGTTTCTAGACGTTTTTTTCCGCCAGTTTTAATTAAAATTAGACAGCGGTCGAAGTCGTTTCTACCAATGTCCTAATTGCAATGCTCCTAGTAAATCCATAACCTAGAATATCAGTCAAAAGATATGAGGGAGTTTTGTGAATTAAATCATCTAGAACTTTAAATCTATATTTTCTATTTTCCAGGTATCTCACTAAGTTGATTCCTTTCTCAGGGTTTGCACCCAATTTCTCTGTGCTTGGCATTAAAGTCTTCTGCCATCAACACTTTATTATTTGGGTTCTTTGCCGTGTCTGGTGTTGTCTCTTCCAACTCCGATTTTAGCGGTGGCTGAGCCGCTGAACCTATTTTGACAAGCACAATCAATTCTTGATTTATTTTTATAATCTGTTTTTCTTAAACATGTTATAATTTGAAACCGCAATTCAAGTCCCAGGTTTAAATCTATTTTCCTGAATCAGAATTACATTAGGGTTATTTTTTTCTATTATACAGTTCACTTTTTCTTAATTGAATCCCTTTTATGTTCCAAGAACTAATTCAAGGGTGCACCGGTTTTATGATGCTTCAACATATAGCGCTATATTTAGAAGATTTAGTTCTATGACAGAATGTTAGTAATGTGTGATGAGTTGAGTCACGTTGAAATTCTGCGCCTCGTCCGACGAGCTTTGAAACCTCTATGAGGATTAAGGAAAGCTAAAGAGCAATTTTATGTTTCCGGTTGTTGTAGTGGAGGCTGTCGGAGCTGAAGACGCCTTTTTGGTACATTTTTCTCAGTTTGTAGTTGTTGAGTTGGCTGTTTGAGAGCTCTTGCTTCTTCTCTGTGTACTCTCATAATTTTCTTCATTGAGGGAGCGGTGGATGGAGCTTTCTGCTATAAGCAGGTTGACCGAGAGCGTACCTTCAACACTAATAGTGTTGATATTTCTTCAGCGTTTCAAATACAACTAATGTTGTTTTTGTATCAGTAGTGACAGTAATTACAATAACAAAATATTCAGTATAAACAAAATAATTAAACACCGCAGGTATTTATAGCTCAACATAAATACCTAGAAGCCGCTGAATCAAATAGCACATTTTTTTTCTGTTGACAAACTAAGCTTTATATCGAATTAATCTTTTTAATTACTATTTTGAGATCACAAATGCTCTAGGCGCTCGTTCCTTACTGAAAAAGTAATTTCAAAGCTAATTTGTCGCTTTAAGTTTTGTTTTAAATAGATTTACGTTGTTTTAAATATTTTGTCGCTCTACTAGTGTTGTGTATTACTTTCAATGTTACGTTTTATCAAATTTTATAAACAGTGATAGACTTTACAACTTTACCAAAGCTGCTTTCCTTCTTTCATGCATTTGCAATCATGTTATTTAAATTGTCAGATTTAAAATTCAAAAACATTCGAACATTATGACCTAAACATACTAGCTTTTTTAAAGACGAATCTAAAGTTTTGAGAATTTTGACTAATAGTATGGGTACAATGCCTTTATTTGAAATAACTAAAAGTAAAATTTCTACTATTTTCCAATTCTACAAAACCCTAATAATCACCGAAAACAGAAAATATTTAGTTTTGTATTAAAAGTTAAAATGTGGAAGTAATTTTGTAAATCTTTATTTCTCGCAAATAAAAGCAAATGATTTGTTTTTCTTCTACTTTTTGAAAATTTCTGATTTAACACACACAATAAACGGCTCCACCTGAGTGTCATTAATTTTTTATCAATAGAGGCAGGTTAGAGGCAGATGCTTGCCAACTCATCCTTCATCTCTTTTGTGATTGATGCATTATGTATGATTTATTTAAGTAAACGCACTTTGTTTTTTTAGCATCGTAGAAAAATTAAAAAATATTACTATTAGTCTTTTTGCCTTTAATGAGCTAAATTAATTAGAAGCTGTTTTTAGATGTTTTGTCTACACAAATATTTTAATCTAAAACTTTAACTTCCAACTACACTACAAATGACACGAAAAACAAAACAAAAAAAGAAAAGAGCACTACAAAGGCAAATACATTCTCTAAAATTGATTAATATAATTTGTGGCATTTGTCTTCTGCATTGCTTTGTTAAAAGTTACCTTTGCTAGTCACAAGTCTCTATGTATTAAAAATGACAATAAATAAGTAAAACAAAAAAAAAGAAATGAACACAATACAAACATCGAATAAATTTTTGAAAAAATGTAATTTATATTAGCCAAGGTACTAAACAATGCAAAAATTTACTAATATGATTTGTGGCATTTGTTTTTTAAAACGTTTTGTTAAAAGTTATGTTTGGTAATAACAAATTACTAAGTTTTTATAAATGGCAATAAATAAATGAATAAGAAGTTATTCTAAAAACGCTGTTAACCTTTAAAATCGTAATAATGAAAGACTAAAATTTGTTGTAAACTATACATATAAATATTTCCACACACAAAAGATTATTGTGTAACGCAGAAATATACAGCATTATAACGAGCTTATGAGATAATAGAATTAATTTTTATTTTGAGAACAATACACAGTAATAACTAATCCTCTGCTTTTAAACGATGATTTCGGTGGATGGATACAGCTTTAAAACCGTTTTTGCAAGCCAAATTATCAGCAGTTTTAGCCTATTTCTATCGCAGATTTGCATAAATATAGAACTTCATTCCAATGTAGAAGTTTTTGAATACGAGTTAGCTTGAATGTGACGCTTTCAAGCAATTATTGTCGTTGCCAATTTGACTTGAAGAATGCAACTGGCATTAAAGTAAAAGTCGAAACCGTTTGACCCATAGCTCGGAGCAAATTCTACGGTTTTGACAACTCAATGCATTGACCCGAAAGATATGCAGCGATAAAATGTTGACGACAAAAGTTTAATTACTTCAAACTGCATTAAATTTTGCTCAATCTGAACTGTGGGTGCCATTTTGTCTAGGAAAATTGCTCTCTAAGTATTTTCTTTTTGTGACTTTGTTGAACTATTGAATTAAACTAATGCTGTAATATAATAGTTTAATGCGAACGAAGCCTCACAATGATTTAATCCAGTTGTTGCGGCTTTATAGATAAAACAGGCTTCAGGTTGATGACTGTGAAAACGATACACTAAATGTCTAAAAAATAAAAACATTTTTTTCACCAACTGGTTGACATTTACATGATAACCAACACAACGCAAAGTGACTGTTTTTGGTTTTCAGAACGCAAAATACTTATACATCCTACAGTATTTTATAGAAAACCACAATTTAAACAATATTAATTTGATTTATTTTTAATAAGAAATAAATTATCTTCATTAGTAAAAAACCTTCATCAGGCGCTTTCTCAATTTCAGTTTACAAAACTTTCGATTTTTTTCTTAGAACTAGACCATTGCATAAATTCTTTGTAGGCAGCTTCATATTGCCTACATGATTTTTGCGGAATAAGAGAAGACACTGCATTTCGTGCGGCTTCCGATACGTCAAAAGGAAGATCTTTATTAACACTTTCACACATTACAAACGGTGAACAAACTAAACGTTTTCGTTTTTACAAAACTGTTTGTTTTTTTGACGTTTTGTTAAATGGTTGCTGTCATCATTATTAGACGGTCACAACATACTACAAAAATTTTTTGTATTAATAAACTGATGGCGATGGCTAACATTTAGCAAATTCTTGACATCGTTCATTATCATTATTCCAATTTTCGAAAAAATGTTTTTGATACACGATTGCTATATTTTTATGCATTTTTGAATGGGTTCTCCATTCGATGGGTTTTCCATTCAAAAATGCAAAAGTATTAGTTCGCAATCTAGAATCAAAAATAACTATTAAAAAAGATGTAAAAAAACGTTTTTCATCTGATCAACAATCAAAACAACAAAAACAAAAATTACTCATAGTGCCTTTCAGGTTGCCAACATTCTCATCGTAAAACTGTAACTGTGTAAAAAAGTTAAAATATTTTACATAATAATTATAAAAAAATATGTAATTTTTTAACCTATCATTTGACACTTTTTTAACAGAAATTGTTGTGGTAACGAACAACTTTGCAATTAAATCTAGTAAATTCAGTTTAAAGATTAGACAAGTCTTTCAGCTTTTTTGCAACAGTTTTTACCACTTCTATCAAAATTATAATGTCAGTTACAACATTTTAAACATTCCGTTCCTAAATACTCTAGGAAACAACACTGAGAAGAGCAAAATGGTTTAAAGAACAACAAAATAGACGCAATGTAAACAACCATCAACTATCCAAACTAGACGCTGTTACTCAAGTCTGGACGGTTAGTCAAGCTAGACCAGTTCAATTACACAACTAGTAGAACAAATAGTAGATTAAACTACGGTTTAAATCTGTTTGCTAGAAGTCAGTCTTAACTGAAATTTGTTTTTAAGTTGCGTGGTTAGTTTGATCATTTCAGGTTGTCTTTATTTTAGAAAGCTTGTTAATTCAACTAATTGATTGGTTTGGAATCTTAGGCAGTGTAAACTAGTTACACAGTTTTACCACTTCCCAAAAAGTTTGATTACCAGGTATCGAAAGTTCTTTAAACTACCAAGAGGTCATTATCAGAAGATACTACAGTACCGCACACATTAGAGTTTATAAATCAAAGCAAACTACATTAAACAGCTATGATGCAAAACTTTTGATGACAATCAGTTGGTTGAATATTTGATTTGCGTTAATGCTACCAGTCCTGAGTGTTTAATACTTCAGTCATTTTAACTTCCCCTTAACGTACCTTTAAAAAAATAACCAATTTCACATTAGCCTGTTACTTACTGGTAACTGAGAAAAATTAAACTTTATATTTAGAGTTTTTCAGTTATTGTATCATGTTAAATAATAGCTATTTTTGTCACAAGTACATAATCTATGACTTTTTTGGACGAGTCGAGTTTATGGCCAAGCGAAGCGCGGCCATAATAAAGACGAGTCCAAAACAAGTCAGATTATGTACGAGTGGCAAACAAAGCTTTATGTTCGACTGCTTTGAAGAAATAATTGGGAAAATACGCTGACACGAAGATACAGGAGATCATCCAGATCATGTACTGAGTTTAGCTTGGGTGCCTCCAGGGTAACGGTTGCTAACAACTGTTTTTGTTTATAGAAACGTAAAATTTTTCAAAATATAATCATTCTAAGCTGTTCCAAGTGTAAAGTGTAAAGTTCTGGGTATGGATGGAGTAGAAGACGTGAGAGGTTTGGCAGCAAATGCCCGAGAATCATTGTTGCCTACTAAATCAAAATCCGTATACGAAAATATGTATGCAATGTATCGCAAGTGGTGCATAATGAAAAATATATCGAAAACGAGTGAGGACAGCATACTGGCGTATTTTAATAGTGAACTGGAATGTTACAAGAGTTCCACACTGTGGTCTAAATACTCCATGTTAAGATCGACAATTAACATTAAGGAAGGGGTGGACATCAGTAAGTTTCCAAGTGTGATTCTTTATCTAAAAAGAAAAGCAGAGGGACATAGGCCGAAGAAGTCCAATACATTAAGTAAAGAAAACGTTGAGCAATTTTTGACTGCAGCAGATGAAAAGGAGCATTTGTTAAACAAGGCATGTCACTGATTTTTTATTTTTTCCTATTCTCATAAATGCTTCTCTGTACCCTAGGTCATTCTTATATTCGGCATCGCTGGGGCGTGTAGGCGCCAAGAATTGGCTGCACTACAGACAAATTTTGTGGAAGATTGTCAAACACATTTCTTGGTTAAACTTGTTGACACGAAGACCAAAAAAGATAGATCTTTCGTAATATTGCCTGGAGATCTTCAAAACTTAAACTTTTTAGAAATTATTAGAAAATACATGCAGCTCAGACCAGCGCGGACACCACATAACAGATTCTTCATAAACTACGTTCGAGAAAAATGCACTGTTCAACCGGTGGGAGTGCACAAGATTGCGGCAGTGCCGAGTGTTGTGGCGAAATATTTGAATTTGGAGAATCCGTCTTCATACACTGGACACTGTTTCAGGCGCACTTCTGCAAGTCTTTTGGCTAATTCGGGAGCTAGTATGGAGAATATAATGCGACATGGAGGATGGTCTTCGTCGTCCGTCGCAGAAGGATATATAGTTCAATCAGAAAACACTAAAATAGGTACTGCTAGCAAAATCTTGGGGAAAGATTCTCTTCCAGGGAATCCCTCATCGTCAACCATTCAAATTCGAAATTCGGAGAATTCTTTATCGTCGGGCGTTACTATTTGTGACAACAAAAATTGTGTTTTGAACATTAATTTCTATAACAATAATTAATTAATTAATCCTCACTCATAGAGCAGTGTGTTTTCTTGTTAATATTTGTAATTTTTTGACAAAAATAAATTATTTATTTAGTTCGACATTTATACTTGACAATGACAGATGAGTCCAAAAAAATAAACAAAAGGTACTAGTCCAAAAAAGTGGTAGATTTTGGACACTAAACAATGTCAAAAACCTTATCAATATGATGCAGTCGAACATAAAGTAAATATTAAACTGCTTAAATTCAAAAACTTCTAAATGAAATTATTTTAATGAGATATTTTTGCAGTATGTTAACATTAAAGATAAGTATCCTAAAAACTCTATTCACTGACATAAGCTAACCTCCATTTCTCTACAAAAAAGAAGTGATAACAGAATAATTCTCTTCAAGTCACCTTTTTAGCCAAAAAAACTTAAACAAAGTTGGTTTAGTAAAATTTGATAATTGTATCAAAGAATCTAAAAAACGTTACAAAATATAACTTTAAATAACTTTGGTAAAACAAGCGACATCTAATAAAAGTTACCTGGCATCAAACATTTTTGAAAAAAAAATTTCTACATTCTTTGATGCAAATATAGGTTATACTCTAAATGACAAATGTTTATGTTAATTAATACAATTCGGAAAAAAGGTATATAGCGGATTGGACAACCAAGTTATCAAATTTTTTGTCTCAAACTCATATCAATGATAACAGTTTATCATTGTATATTATTGATGTACGCAATAACTTGATCGCTTATTTATAAGCCCAAACGTGTTACTGCAAATTTATTAAAATCTGAATCTGTTGCTACTCGCTGATGAGTTCCAATATGAACAAAACATGCTCAAGTTTACAGATCTAGTTTGGATAGATTTCCATTGATCTTTTTAAATAACTTTGTATAATGAAAGCTTTCTAAAACTTTAAAAATTTGGCTATTGCTTGAAATTCTGAATTCGTTTTTTATGAAATTGCCTGCTTTATCTCAATATCTACACAGATTTTCCAATACACTATTTTAGGACGTGGCATTAAATTGAAGCTTTTTTTGGTATACGCAAACTGAATTATTGAAGGAAAGGGTTTATATGCCCATTAACAACATAGCTGGAATTTTAACAGCCTGCTTTTAGGTGCTACACAAAATAAATCTTTGCTTACAGTCACACTACGTTACCTTCGATAAAATGTTAACGTTTCTCTTACGAAAGATAACATGACGAATGCAATTTATACCTTCAATAAAAATGCAGCTTGTGAAAGTTTTTTTATAGATTTCCAGAGACTTGTTTATTGTTAGGTTGTTCTGTTATAAGATATATAACCAAAGATTAATAACTTTATTGGCTTACACCATTAAAATAAAATAATAGTCTCTGTGAGCATTTTTTTTACCAATTTAGAACATATTTGAATTATTTCTCCAATTTTCGTTGAATACATTAAATGATATTCTTGTGTAAACAAACCTATAAGAAAATAGTTACTATATGCAGCATTTGAAATCATATATTACTGGCTAAAATGGATGCAGTATGGTAATGCATAGTATTTTGAATTGATGTTTGCTCTTGCTATGTAAATTTCAAAGTAAACGGTATTTTAATAAATAGTCAACATTTTGTGTTTAATGAATTAGACAAATACAAACATTTTCATGTATTCAGAGCGCAGTGAATCAGTAATTTAAACTCGCATTTAAAAATTTACAGTTGCTATAAGTTTTAGTTTACCCTGCTCGCTTGCATGATTATTTCTTACTTGAAAATAATTTTGCAAATTTACTATTGACACAAACTTTTAATTAATCTTTACTTTATAATTTGTTCATTTAAATGAAAATATTCAGCGCACTTGTTCAAATTTATCATGTACAGATTGGATTTATAAAGTTCTTGTCGCACCCTAGAGTAATTCAGTAAAAAAGCGTTTTATTGTACTGTACTGTTACAATTTGTTCAAAAATGTTTTTCTACAAATTTCTACACGTATTCTTATAACTCATATAAAAACAAAATATAAAACATGTATAAAAAATATAAGAGTAAGTTCTGACCTAACCTGACTCGGCGACGAAAAAAGTATAATATTTGCAACTATACAAAAAAACTAGCAATTAAATAAATATATCACAATGCCAAACGTAGAAAATCAAGCAGTATACAAATTTGACACAATCCTATGTTAGTTAAATAGTTTTCTTTTCTGTTAAAGCTTTTTACTACATTTATTATTAAAACATTAATTTTTGCTTTTATAAAAATATTTCTGTGAGTTATTTAAGCACTTTTGAATTTTCGGTCATGATTAAGTTTAAATTGAATTATTTTAAGGACAAGCATTGTCAAATGATAATTATTTCGTAGCGATCATAGAAAAAATTAATAATTGTTATTATCACACGCTTAGATATATCTACGTTTGAATCACTTATTATAACCAACTGAAACACTGCACACAAAACCATAATAAAGCAGTTTAAAAAAAGCAGATGTAGAAATTCGAGTTTATAAAGATGCATAGCTATACAATAAATTAAACATAAAGCAGTAAGATAAAACAAAAACATTGACCAAAACAAAACACGTTTTAAGACTTTTCTTGATCAAAATATTCTTACTTTTTGGAATTGAATTTCAATTTAACAAAACATCTTGAGTAGCCAAAACGACGAAAACATAAATCTTAGCCATATTTATTCTGCGCTTATTCTTTCAGAGAAAGAAATTGAAAATTGTATTGCAAAGCTAAAGAATTTTGATATTTTCAGAATGAAAAGCGTTGAATTATTGTCTTGCTGAGAGATAATGTAAAAGTCATTTTATTTTTATTTGATTAATCAGAGTTGGAAAAAAACGAGCAGTCTAAAATGAACAACTGCAGTAAAAGCGAAAGCTGAGTATTTACTAATTGGATTGCGCCAGTTAAAGCTGCAAGGAAAGATTTACAAAAACAATTAAAAAAAACAATATAGCTACTCATCCTTTCCAGGAGAGGGTTTTTAATCTTAAATTTAGTAACCGGCAGCATTCTGCCGCAGTACTTGCTCGGCATAACAATTTTCCAGCGTTATTGTCGAACCGAATAAGCCTGCTAAGAATAAAGTTCAATTGTGGCGTCTTACACATCTAAAAATAAAAATATTTATTTGTATTACCTTCATTATTTATTTTATAACTTTTATTATAACTTCATTATATTAACTTCAGCACATCCCCTAATATTCTATCATAATAATAATAAATTAATTGCATGTTTCTCAAACTATTAATGAATAGTGAAGACCTTTAGATTGACTAAAATAAACACCAAAAGTTATAATAGACTATATAATTAACAATAATGTTAATTATAATTATAAATAACATATTATCAAACGACTTTTAAAAAGAAAGAAATTGTCAATCAATTTAATTTTATGTAACTTTTTGCACACAACTTCTTCGTTCATATACCAATTTAGATCATAAAGTTTTTGTTTAAAAAATGATATGTTCAAAATAATTCCATAGAAATTTGCACCTCAAAAATTTCGCAAATTGCTCAGTTTTTAATTTCTGTCATTGAAATTGCTATTAGAATAATTCAAAAAAACAATAGACATACAGAATTGTTTCTTGTTTTAGTTAAAAAAACCAATTGTTCTAATTATTAACATTTTTTAAGTCATATGGGAAATATGGGATGATTGGTAGATATGTAAAAACTTGCCAAGTCAAATCCTAGGTTTTGATTTATCCCATTTATCCAATTTGGCATCTCTTAAATATTTTTGTCTTCAAAGTCTACAGTTATGCTTATTTGTGAAAGTGCATTCTATTCTCACATTTTGGTTTTTGATGAAAGATCAAATTTTGTGTACAAAAAATATTATTTTTCATCATTCAACATCAATAATAATTAAAATTTATAATTTTCTTTTTTATAACATTTTCTAGATTTTATTAAACGTTGTAAATATCAGAGTGCATTGTCTGTCATACATTGTCTGCGGTCGGTGGAACGTTTGCAGGCAGAATACTTAATTTTTTGCGCTAAATTGGTTGCGGGGAACAAATGTATTTATT
The DNA here is from genome assembly GCA_947359425.1 of Lagria hirta. Taxonomy (NCBI): domain Eukaryota; kingdom Metazoa; phylum Arthropoda; class Insecta; order Coleoptera; family Tenebrionidae; genus Lagria; species Lagria hirta. The sequence goes on along the minus strand of OX375797.1, from coordinate 6,664,126 downwards.
TTAAATTGTTTTCTGACTCTTTCTTTCAATATTTACAATTTCTCAGTCAATTGAAAAAAACATAGACAAATACTAATTATTGCAAAAATTGAGAAATTGTTTTTCTAGCTAAGCTTTAAGAAAATACTTTTTAAACGTTAAAAAAAAGCGTCAAACTTCTAGTTTTCAGTCTGAGCGTTTCTTTTTTTATCAATTCCTATCTATGCTTATATATAATGTTTTTTTTTTATAACCGTTGCTTAGGCTTTTTTAACACACTAGCTATTTTAGTGTCAAAATATTTTCCAATTTATAATTTATCAAAATACGTCTGCAGATGAAATAGTATTTGTTATATTCAACCCTTCCTGCCTCAGTTATCAATTAGTTTAAAAACGAATTAAAGAATAAATATTAAAACAAAAACTACAAACTGTGTTTTAAGCCAAATAGAAAAGAAACGTTTGTTTTTTAGAAAATCATGCCAAATTACTATCTCCCCACGCATCTGCAATAAAATTTATTTAAATTATCGAATTCATTTAAAAACATTGAAACAATATGACATGAACATAATGCTGCATTCTGTATTTCTGCATTAATTTTTAAATCCAAATCTAAAATTTTATATTTTTTTATTAATTGATGGTACAACACCTATATTTAAAATAACTAAAGGTAAAATTTATACCATTTTTTAATTCCAACAATCCATTACAGAGGTCCATTTAAATCCCCTTCTTGCAATTGATGCTATGTTGTGACAATCCCATAATATACTCTTAAACACAAATGTTTAATTTTTCTAATTTTTTCAATTTTTCTTAGACGTCTGTTAAAATAATCTTATTTCAATACATTATCTAAAAAGTAATAGATTAATTATAATAATAACTCTTTATATAAGTAGAAAAAGTAGTTATAATGTTCAGAGTGACCAGCTCAAGTAAAAACTCTTGAAAAATCTTGAGAAATTAACCCTTTTGTGTAAAACATATTGTATTTTTCTGCAAACGTATTCACATAGCTTATAAACAAAATTTATCCAAAATTTAAAAAATCCTTCAATTGAGATCATTCCAATAAGCCCTTGATATTTGAGTGTAGTGCACATTGTGGGTGATGTTTAACAATTATTTCATGGTCACTTCTAATAATATAACAAAAAAGCACCAAACTCCAACTAGATCAGACCTGTGAGAGATGCTCACATTCATTTATAAAGTAGAGAAAAATTGTTATTGCAAACGGCTGGACCAATATGTTTTAGTTATAGCTTAAACCACTCTCAATTGCCTCAGTAGTTGAATAAAAAATTACGGTTAAGCCGTTTGGTCGTTACAGGATGCCAGACACACAGATACACATTAAAAACTCATAACTAAAGAGAGGATTCATATGCAGACCAAATAAGCGAAATATGCACATACATATGCATAAAAACATCAAATATATGCATTTATTTAGGCGAAATATGCAAAAATGCACACTAATAAAAACAAAGGATTTATTTATATACTCTGCCTTATTATTATAATTATTATTATTATTATTATTGCAATATGCGCATAAACACCTATATATATATATATATATTCAATATCTTCAAAATATGCAGAAAGTTATTGAAAAAATATGCAGACATTTATGCATTTATAGACAATAAAACTACAATCTGACCTTAATCAGTAAAAAAGATTTATTGAAAAATCTCAACACATAAAATTAAACTATACTTTACATAAAGAAACAAGTTTGTTTATACTTTTATTACATTATATTAACAATCAGCATTATTATTAGATATAATTAAGATATTACAATTTACTACAATATGTCTTCTTATCTTTTGTCTTCTATTTTTTAATATACACTTGTATTGCACTAATTAAATCAGAACTAAATTCTAATTTAATATCATATTCTCCACTCAAACTTAAACTGACTTTTTCTAGTATATTATCACCTTAATTTTTTTCAAAAATCTATATGACTTTTTTGTTAACTAATTCTTTGCTTTTTCCTGAAACTTTAGTAATTTTTTCTAGAGATATTGATACTGATTTAATAAACTAAATCAAAAAACAGAATCAGTTTGCAATTTATTTATAGTTTCAGAAACAAAATTATAATTAGTTATAATAAACGCTAGTTCACCCTTTAGAGTTTTTTCTTAAAAATTTTCTGGCAATTAGAAATAGCAGCCAAATCAATATCGTTTCCCAATTCTAAGATCAACTGTTTAAGCTAACCACCATAGGATAAAACCCTCTTAGCAATGCCGTCTATGGTTGGTCTTAGAAAACGGTCAGAAAAGTTTATTACTTTATTATTAGAACGGGTGTTTTAGATTTTTTACGGTCTTCTGTGAATTTGAATTAATTGATTTCAAACTACCTAATTCGTGAAAGTACCAAAAAATTTGATTATTATATCAAAATTGTTAGATATGCAAACTTCATATAATCGGCCATTTACACATCAATACTCAGAAACACTACTTGTTTATCACGTACATAAACAAAAAAATCAGAAGGTTTTGTATAAATTCTCAGCAACGCTTACAAATAAACTATACGCATCACTGTTAGAATTGGTACAAATAAAAACGCTTACTCGCAAAACTATTTCTTTTGATTACAGTTTTGTGGCGTTTGCAGATCAAATATTAAACTTTATAGCTTTGGCATGAACTATTATAGAATAAATTGTATGAAACTTCTCAATACTAGAAATTACTACTTCAAATAGATGATATTTTATCCGTCACTTTGCATAAAATCAGATGACAATCCTTCGGACTTGCATTGGA